>JAULUF010000012.1:5956666-6603333 GCA_031834385.1 Semotilus atromaculatus | reverse complement strand
ACATTCGCGCTGAGGCGAACTGTGAGGGAGAGAAAAGATGCATCGCAAATGTTAATGGAAATGCTCGATAGTTAGTATAGTTAATTTGTAGTGTTCGACGATTATTCAGCTGGTATACATGTACATTGAGTCACTGTGTGCGTACATACCAAGTAAGTTCATATTTCTATGTTTGTTCTGTGGATATTCAGAAACTGGTAGTCTATGACATGTTCATCAGCGCGAGCACCAGTCGATTAGCATGAATATGCTGTATTGCTTTCTATGCAGTATCATTTCGGAGTTTCTATATGTTACTAATGTAATGTATTAGATATTATGTTATTATTGGTTGTACGGTTACTTTGGAGATGATTATTATCACGCAGTGATCAGCGATCTATCCTGAATATATGGCATGTCTAGTGGAACGCATTTACGTGCTATCAGCGCCTTCTTGTGGCGATGTTTAGTATAATTATTCTGTCTAATAATACTTCTTTATGGGATTGTATATAGCCTGAATGCTGATAATGTTTATGTTATGTATAAGGTTTATGTATCCTAATGTTTATCTCTTTGTTTGATTTGTTATAGAACCACACTCACATACCCCATATGTAAATCTACCAGCTCTTCAGTAAAAGTAAAGCTTAAACCCTGCTTGGAGTATCTGTTCAATTAAGCGTCAACTTATACAGTTCTGACCGACTGCCTGCTGCGTTTCACATCCTTTAAAAGTAGTCTACAATCGAACCTCTTCAGTTTACAATTTAAAGGCAAAGTATGGTACGGCAACAATTGATGCAAAAATTATTTTTTGCACATTTTTATAAGATACAATTTTTTTTTATAAGATACATTTTTATAAGACACATTTTTATAAGATACAAATTATTTTTAAACAATTGAATGTTGTAGAATTAGGAAAATGACTTATAAAATAAATGAAGTATCAAAAGAAAGGTCAAATAAAATATTTTGATAACACGATACATAATGGAAAAAAATACACTGACTAATTTGGACAACAAGACATTGTGATTTTCATGGCCTATAACATTTTGTGATCCATGACAATAGCCGCGTTTCCACTGCCGGGCCAGGGCCGAGCCGCGCTAGTGCGTGCCAGGGCCAGTCGCGTTTCCACTGCCACTTCCGGGGCTTGATCGGGGCTTACTCGGGGCCAACGGCCAGGATTTCTGGCCCGTCGAATACCTTGGGCCAAAGCGGGCCAGCTCGGGCTAGAGGAGTGGTTACGAACAGAGGCGGGGTTTACCTGAGTCGAGACGGGAGCGCCGAATGATTCTGTCAGCATTAAAGACTTTTAAAATGCCTTCTGTTTGTGATCCGATGTGGATTCTGATAACCGTATAAGGTAACGTTAGAAATATACGCGATGCAAAAGACTATGCGCGCTAACCATTACCATAGTAAACATCGTAAACGCTTGAAGATACTCATAGTAAAAAAACATGGTGAACGCTTGAAGAAATCAGACCAATCATAAAGCCTATCACAATCATGTTTTTATTGTATCTGTCAGTAGCCTACGTCTCGTCTCTTTATAGGGGACTATCATAAAAAAAGCAACTTTTTTTTCGGGAGCTTCCTCTGTTTCTGACTGAAAATATCTGTAGCCTACTGGGAGTCGAGACTGTGCTAACGCTCCTCAGGTCGTATTTTTGGTAGCATATAACGTTATTTGTAGAAATTATAATTCTTTCTAAATGTGATGTCCTGTAACTACCAAATAAACAGAAACAGACTCGACTGAATAATGTAAGTGCATGTGTTCTCTTTCTTTTGTGAAATAGACCTAACGGTAATTTATTTCTGTGTGACTAATGTGCAATTTTGACATGAATTAATTCATTATGATCAATGTATCACTTTTTATTGTAAACCTGTGGTAAAACATCGATGCTTGGGTTTTAAATATTCAAGTAAACAACAAAAATGCCAGCAAACGGCCGCTTTTATCATGTTTGTTTTGCGATGCATGCTGTTTCCAGTGATTTCTTTCTGATTAGTTTTATGATAAAACTTCCATTTGTTGGTGAAATGATGGGTTAGTGTGACGTTGTTCCAGAGAGGCGTGTTGCGGGCGTGTTTTAGTGACGCGCTGTGGAGCTTCTGGCCCGACAGTGGAAACGCAGGCCAGGTGCTACTGGCCCGAGGCTATTAGCCCGGCACGGCCCGTTTAAAGCCCTGGCCTAGCACTGGCCCGACAGTGGAAACGCGGCTAATGAGTAACAAATTTGAAGAAAGCGAAAAAAAAAAAAAAAGACTTTGAACACCAAATGTAGGCTACCTGCAATTATAGAATCACCCATATATATATATATTGTTTTTTACTCTCATTTTAGACTTGTTCCCCAGTGAAGGCTAATATGACCTTATAAGAGATTATGACTAAAATAATTCCGGTTGACTAACTTCGCAAATTGGTCATGTCACAAACCACTTTGCGAGCTGCAGATTCAGCAGCGTGTGGGGTGTGGAGTGGCATATAGCTACTCAGTCCAATTATGGATTGCTGTCACCACTTTCAGCTCCAAAAGTCGTCCGCATAAGCTTTGCAGCGATATACACACAGTTTGAACAGAGTGGATAGATGGCTGAAGGAAGCCTGTTTCCCTTGGTACGTTTTAAATGTCCATATTTATTTCTATCCTATTTAATACGATGTCAACATATTTTGAAAGGAAGAAAAATGGGTCCACGCTGCAGTGTCTGCTCAATGGCATGTGTGGTTTTCAGCATTTCAAATGAGTAAGAGAAAGTCATTTGAAATCTCTGCCGCTCGCACTGATGCTGGTAGCCCTTCAGTGCAGCATTCTTACAAATCCCATCTCTTGATCCCTGCCTAAATGGTGTGTTGTCATAGAGTATGCAGGTCATTTTCCAGGCCACTTCCTGTGTGATGCCTTCAGCTGTCACCTCAAATGGCAATAGACTTTTGTGCAGTGGAATAACATTAATGATTCACGTGACAAAACACAGATAAAAAGGCAAAGCTATAGGGTCACATTTATATTAAAGGAATATCCTGGGTTCAATTCAGTTCTGGGTTCAGTTAATCTACAGCATTTGTACGGTCATAATGTACTGGCATTTGTACTGACATAATGTCGATTACCACAAAAATAATTTAAACTTGTCCATTGAAAAAATTACAAATAAACGAATAAAAGGCAAAAGTAAGGCACTTACACCGCAAGTATTTTTACAATTTAAAAGCAGAAATGTGAATGTATTGTAACGCACACACCAAACGGGAAGATAGAGTTAGGGCGCAATTGCTGGAGTTTATTAACAGCAGTGGTACCAGACAGGTAAACATATGCAGGTGAGTATGCATTAGATTACACAGGAGCGGAGCAGGCTGGATACATGTTGACAACAGGAGTGTAACATGGGTATATCTGGCAGACTGAATGTAGACTCAATCTTGTAGACTGGAGTATCTCAACTACAGATACATAGATCTCCAGGGAAATAAACTGAAACAAAGGATTTTCTTCAACACAGGCAGCTTCTCAAAAAGTACAACATAAAATAGTCTCAAACAGAAGATAACTGAGGGAATTATCAAACAGTAACTTAACTTGTTGCCAAACTGAAGTCCATTTCTCAACCATCTATATAACTAGAACAATCAGTAAACAGGAGGTGAGTCCGTATAGCATACACGAAGACCAGACAAAGACTGACTTTGTGCTGTGCTAGTGCTATGCAAGTTTAGGGGCTGTTTACACAACACATTTTTATTTTACATTTTTTATGGGTTTTGGCCGTTTATTTACACGACAACGACGTTTTGGGTTCCTTTCAAAACGGGTTTCAAAGTGCACGTTTTTGAAAAAGGTCTCCATGTAAACAACAAATCTCTGAAGACGATGACATCATGCACATGTGTATTACATGTTCAGTCTATAGTTTTTCATCGCCATCTCATGGGCTGGCAGCAGAATACAGCGTTTTTAGTAGTTTTCGCGGATCTGTGTGAATGGGGATCGTTTTGACAATGGTGTCGTCTGTACCCGGAAAGCTTGAAGCAAAAACTTCTCAGTTTTAAGCATTTCGTTGTTGCGTAAACGTATCCTTAAACACCAAGTTAATTAAAAGCAGGTGTCTCTCATTAGCACTTTGAGTGTGAGTGAGGGAGTGCAGCAGTGAGGGAGGACTGGTGCACTCATGACACATATAGGGCCCTATTTTAACGATCTGAAACGCAAGTATCAAGCGCGAAGCGCAAGTAACTTTGTGGGCGGGTCTTGGGCGCTGTTGCCATTTTACCGGCGGGATAAATGACTCCCGACGCAAGTTTAAAAGGTATTGGTCTGAAGTAGCTTCATTATTCATAGGTGTGGTTTGGGCGTAACGTGAAATAAACCAATCACAGCGTCATCTCACATTCCCTTTAAGAGCATGATGAACGAGGTGCGCTTGTTCCATGGCGCAATAATATTATAACGGCGCATTTACCAGGAGCGCTTCAGAATCGGTTCACAGCCAAGGAGATCGATGTTCTCGTCAGGGCCGTAAAAGAAAGAGAAGTGACTATGGGGATGGGACAAACCCACCCAAATTAGCTTCAGTTATACATGCATAATTTGGGTAAATATGTACGCTTTATGCCTATTTTTCCCATCGTCATGGACACCACAATGATTTCCCTCGTGTTTTAATGTTTTTCCTTATAATAATAATGTATCACTTGCAAAAAGAAAAATGCATCTGTGTAGATGAGAGAATCATCTACAGTGTATGCGCGTTGTTCACACTCTGTATTATGACCACACATGCATGCTTAAAATAGCATCTGAATCTACGCTCAACGCGCCACTGACTTTAGACTACGTTTTTTCTGGTCAATGGCGCAATTGTTTTCTGGAACTGCAAAATAGCACCAGGGATTGTTTGCGCCGGAACACGCCTCCTTTTTTGTGCTGAACCGCCCAGGGAGCGCAAGTTCATTCTCTAGTTTACCAATGTGCGTCTGTGGAGGGGAAAGTCCGCTTTGCGCGGGTGCAAAATACGAATGATATGTGCATCAGTGTACAAAGTCATTTGCGCCGGGTGCAAGATAGGGCCCATAATGTTATAAAAATCATTTTTACACTTGCTTTAGTTTTTTAGACATTACATGTGTCATAGCAACATATGTCTTGTGGCTTTACTATTTAAACAGTGAGTATCGTATTTTTTTTAATTATTTTTTAAGTATCCTTTTAATTTCCAGTGTAAGAGCCTCACTGTAACCCAGATCTTTTTTTAAGAAAAGTATTAATTTATCTTTGTGGCATTATGCTTTAATGTTCACTCCAAGAGATGAAGGTAGACAAAGTTATTCCAATATAAGCGTAGTTTATTAATCCAAGTGATAAAACACAAACGAAACAGTGTGCAAACACAAACAATTCCGGACAAAGAACTGAAAAAAAAAAAATACACAGTGATAATTAACTAAATACAGGTATGCTCATGAAATGAAGGTCCATGACAAATGATTAGTGGCGGTAAACTAGAATAAAGGAAACAGGTAACTAAGGAGAATCAAACTAAAAGTCCATTAAAATGAAACTAAAACTGACTGAATGTGACAAGTCCCAATTACAGACAGCAGAATAGAGTACCAGGGTGGGAGGACCAAGTACAGAGGACCAAGGTGGAGCCAGAAGGAGTTGAGGGACGAATCACAGTGAAAAGCCTGGAAGGTCCATGGCTCAGGCAGTGCGACGTCTGGCCAAGGTGGAGCCGGAGGGAAGAGGGAGACTGGTGGACCCATGAGGACAATGGTCCCAGTTGGTGCTGAGGAGGCGAGGAACCAAGGTGGAGCCGACTGGTCGATGGGCTGAGGTGGAGTTACGGGAATGGCGGCGAAGCCAGGGAACCTACACTCCAAGGAAGAGCTATTGCCCATGCAGGAAATCCGAGGTGGAGACACCTTACAGTCTAGTTCCAACAGTGGAGCTGAGGGACAGAAGGGCACCAATAAAGGAGTGACTGATATGGGCAGAGGAGGGGGGAGAGGGAGGCAGGGCGGGTGTCTTCAATACTTTATTTTGTATGGTAGAACCAGCGTTGATACGGTCTTTAAGCTGGGCAGGTGTAGTGCGCAACGTAACTGATGTGCTACACCCAGTAATGTTATTCAATATGGGCCACTATGATCAGAAGCAAGGGACGTCTACTGGAGGGAGGAAATGATGAAGCATAAGTGAATAGTTGATGAAGCAGGTAAGTGAATAGTTGACTCTTGTTCTATTTGTAGTTTGTTTCAATTCAAATTAATTACATGTGAACAATTAATCAATGACAGTCAGTAAATTAAAACTAAATATTGTCATAAACTCTTCTATTGTTCCTTCTAGGCTGAAAGATTCAACAACTCAACAGCTTCAATTCAATGAAGTTTCATATTTTTCACTCAATGTGTAAATAAAGTGGACTCTCAAAAGTCAACACTTGGTCTGTCTCTTTCCCCCCAAAGTAAATTACAATAATAAAACAAAATATTACATTCAAAATGTACAAAACCCAAAGTACAAAAAGTGTGATTATATATTCAGTTTGATCCAAAATAAATTCAGATATAGAAGTTCTTCCAATAATTCACTTTTCTTTTCAAAACAGTAATTGGAAATACAGAACCCAACAATTGACTCAAGTTAAACAAATGATCAAACGACTCAATTGATTGGAGCTTGCGAATCAAATGGTTCAGTTCAGAGAGTCATGTAACTCTTTCAATCGGTTTGAGTTCCAAAAAATAAAGTCTCCCCTTTTCATGGGCAAAAATCAATAAATTCGAGGAAATAGTCTTTTGTGTCCGAAAAAACGAGAGAAATCAGAATTGTCCTACCATTTGATGGTCAGAAAGCACAGTTCAAAGTCGAACGGGTCCGTGGGCAGCTAGCTCGCCATTTGTGCACACAATCATGTCATTTAATCAGACAATTCCTCTCTAGGAGATTATGTTTGGCACAAAGCAGGAATCTCTCGCAGGGGATCACATAGGCAGAAACACAGAACAAACAAAAAACCCAGCCAAAATGAAATAGAATCACTATTTCACAAAAGGAAGTTTATCCACATTGCTTCACTCTCAAATCCATTCCATCTATTCACCTCCAATATTCGCTTCACTCTTCTCTCTTCAACAACACTACTTCAGCTGATGCATCCAAAATCCAACTTTCCAGGCGCTCTTAATGCAAGGAGTTTCGGAAGAAACACTCTACTTTTGTCTAATCTGCGCTGATCTGACTCTCTCATCTGCTCGTTGCTGGAAGAAGCGCCCGCGCAGCCTGTGGGCGGGCTTTATCAATGTGCCACTAGTGTTGGCTCACGGAGGTGTCAATCACTGCAGCACACTGATTGGGTAAATCTCTTTTCAGTCCATAACACCCTTTTTTCTCATAACTTTTGACTCTTTATTAGTCACCACCAGTGTTCCCTGGGTTACACAGGACCAGTGGAAATGAAGGCTTTTGGGCTGGGGGGAATCAGTGCAGAAAAGCAGTCATCGTCCTCAAACTCCTCTCGATTTCCCTCCAGCTCAGATGTAGAAGTCAACATACACACACCTGGTCAGACTTGGCGGCGACATTTGGCCCCAGGATCGACGTAGTTTCAAGCTCTGGTATTGGCTCAGGGTCCGTGGCGGGCGGTAGCGTAGTCTCCAGTTCTGCCGTAGGCTAGTGCTCGGGCTCTGCAGTGTTGTTAGACAATGCATCATCATATAGGGGTATGTGCACTGCAGACAACAGAGGATCACCTCTCTCCAGGTTCCTCTTCTTAAAAGGTTGCCACCATCCAATAAAGAGACTTTATGGTCTCATCATCAAAGTTCATCTTGCAGCAGTTCACTAAAGCAGGCAGAGTACTCCAAGATAGAGAGATTCTCATGGACTAAGTCAATGTGTTTTGCTGCAAAATCCATTTTCTTATTTTCAGGTCCGGTATTCTGTACCATTCACTCCAAGGGATGAGGAAGGTAGACTAAGTAATTCCAATATAAATGTGGTTTAGCAATCCAAGTGATGAAACACAAACAAAACAGTGTGCAAGCACAAACAATACCAGACATAGAACTGAATGCAAGGAGGAACTTAAATACGCAGTGATAATGAACTAAATACAGACAGGTGTGCTCGTTAAATTAATGTCCATGACAACTGATTAGTGGCGGGAAAATAGAACAAAGGAAACAGGTAACTGAAGGAAAAATAAGTCCATAAAAATGAAACAAAAACTAATCGTAACATATGCCTCAAATACTGTTTATTCCTTTAATTGTACACTAAATACAGTTTGTCATCATAACCATAAAACTACAATAAGTTTTAATTTGATGATTTTAGTTAACGAATTAGAGATCATAAACTAACAATTTTTACAATATTTATTAGTGTAGCTTCAATAAAATATTGAACAATTGTTCATGATTAATTCATGTTTGTTCAATGATTAACTATGGTTAATTTATACATTCAATTTAACATGAATTTACTGTATATATGTTAAATTGCTCAATTTTAATTTTTACTTCATAAAACCTAATGTATTAATGTTAACTATTATTAACAAGTTGAACCTTATTGTTACAAAGCTTTGTGACTGGTCAACAACAGTAAATCGTCACTGGTCTTTTTACTTACATTTTTACTTTAAGAATATTGCAGAAAATGTGTCAACTGTAACCAAGCTGCTTATATGTTCTCCAATTTCCTGTTGATGTAGGGCCATGCTTTTGCTGCACTTGAGTGGCTTTGAAATTGAACCATGAAGTGTAAAATTGCTTTGGGTACGAAGCAAAACTGCATAGCGTTTGCGTGTGGCCTAATGTATTATTGAGACGTGAAAACGTGGAACCGCATGCTTTGAAACGAATGTGCGCAGAGTGTGTTGTTTACAAAGCTTTGTCAATTTGTTCAGCTTGATGGCAACAGTCAGCATGTTTTCGTTCACAACTTGCGGAGCAGCGGTATTAGGCTCGTTTGGAGGAACAGAGGCATCGCAGTCAAAACAGAGCCTTTCACTAAGTGAGGATGAATGGTGAAGAAGCTCAGTGAGTGATTTTTTCTCTCTCCCTCTCTTCCTCTGGGGTATGTAAGCTGTGGGAACACAGACAATGTATGAGCATACCCAAAATGGCTCAAGCTTATCCTCTTATGACGGCATGAGCATTCCTTAATGTCTGAACAGATGAGTCAGGTAGAATACATGAATCAGAGGAAGCATCTAATCTTCTCTTCAGTCTTCAAATATACCTCAAAAATTTATTTTTGTAGGGGAAAAAAGTTTCTAAAGAAAACTTAACATTTAATGAAATTACACTACCATTCAAAATTTTGGGGTAATTAAAGATTTTTTTTAAGGTGCCATATGTCAGAATTGAGATAAAAATATCCAAAAAATGAGCTACACGCATCAAAAGAATGAGAAGAAATAAGGGGGATGATGTCATTAAAAAAAATTACAACTTATAGTGCTGCCGAGATATAAACCTGAATTAGCATGCTAAATTACTAGCCCCGGCCCGACAAGTGTCATAATACCAGTTTCGGCCATGGGAGGCGGTAAGCGGTCTCTTGTCATAACCACCAGCCAAACTGCAATACACGAATAACTCGCACGGCTTGTGGGCGTAATTTACTTGAACCTGATGTTAATCATGTGAAAAGTACAGCCCACTACTACATTTCAGTTCAGTGAAGAGAGCGGAAGAATGGCTGAGGCCCTTGGCAATAGACCCTTACCACCACCACAACCACCCGCTGCAGGGAAAAAAACGTGCTCGGAATCACAAATAAAATCGGATAAAAAAAGGAGCAGAACCAGAGAAAACATTGGCACTGCTTTCATCGCTGGAGACAACTAATGGACATGAAAGAAATGAGGTTCGACTCCGAACTTGAAACATTTCTCTTTTTTTCTTGCCAACTATGTGACCTATATTATGTTTATTAAATGGCTTTCCTGAGGTAAATCTGACATATTCTCCAGCTATGTTATTGACCTCTGCACGCTGATTAAAAAAAAAATTATTGGTCGATATTATGTATGTATTTTGTATGTATTATGTATGTACATTTTGGTAAGTAGCCTACTGTATCTTTCAACAGTGTTTGTGTTTTTTTACTATAAGCTAGTAGAGATGATCGGTTCACGTGCGCTAGGGATCTGTCGTGTAACATTTACAAGCGCCAAAGGTATTTATTGTTTGAATTGCGTAATAAAATTGACAGAATCTGAGAGCTGAGATTTTTTTTATATCATAACTAACCTGCTCTCTCTGTCTAGTCTGTCGGTCTCCGTGTCCTCTTTGCTTTGCGATTTTTCTGTGCGTGAGAAAATTAATGTGAGAGCGTGTGAAAAGTGTCAATTGCGTGTGTCTCACAGTGAATTTCCTGAGAGTTGGCAGCTCTGAATGGCGCAAGCTTGGTCAACATCAGCGAACGCTGTCTGTCAAATTAATGTAATTCAAACTAACAATAAAAATGTAATATGAACAAAATGAATATGAACATATTCACTGGTAAAGGTGAAGGGGAGTAGCTTGAAGATGTCATATTTAAAAATCACTTGACATCAACCAACGTTGGTCTGGAGTCAAAACGTCCTCTATTAGGAGTTGGCTCGGCTTCTAGGGTCGTTGTGAAGGTAGGGGCGGAGCCATAGACTGTAAGGGCGGAGCATAGAGACTATGCCGTTTCTCATTTGTTACTCTAGAGTAGACCAACTCACTTTCTGGAGGTATACTGCCCCCAACTGGTATGGAATGTGGAGTATGAATTGATTTTTTTGGCGAACATTACACAAGGCACCTTTAAAGAAATTACTATTTTTATTAATTTTGTATTATTTTATTTATTTTTCACCTGGTCTGCATCTCAATATTGCTTGTCTATATTGTATTCTACATTGTGACTAATATACTGTATTCACTAATGGTCAAAAGTATAAAATAAGATTTTTTTTAATGTTTTGATAGAAAGTCTCCTATGCTCACCAAAGCCTTGATCAAAGATACGATAAAAACAGTACTACATGTTTATATAGGGCAGTTGCGGGTTCGATTCTCAATACCGGCAGGAAATGAAAATGCCAGGGAAGGAAATGCCCTTGTGCAAGGCACCTCACTGCCAATCCCCGGGTGCCGCAGTGTGTGTGGTGTGTGTCCACGGTTTGTGTGTGTGTGTGTGTGTGTTTGTGTGTGTGTTTACTATTCGCTGCTCCTAATGTGTGTGCACTAACTTGGATGGGTTAAATGCACAGGACAAATTCCAAGTTTGGATTATCATACATGGCCTTCACGCCATGTCACTTTATATATAGTATATTGAAATTATTTTAATATATTTTAAAATGTAATTTTTACTCACGATCCTTCCAAAATCATTCTAATATGCTGATTTGGTGCACATTTATGATCAATTATTGTGCAATAATGGTTCTTATTATTATCAATGCTGAAAACAGTTTTGGTTGTTTAACATTTTTGTGGCATTTTTTTTTTCTCAAAATATAAATCTTTTGTAACTTTTTAAATGTCTTTACAGTCATGTTTGATCAGTTTAATGAGTCCTTGCTGAATAAAGTATTAATTTATTTCTTTTAAATTGTATTTACCCCAAGACCAATTAATACATTAAATGAACTAATCAAAAACAACTAAATTTAATTATATACAGTAAGTGCAATTATAGTCCCTAGTTTATTCTATTAGCCCTGTATGGAACCATAGCTGGTCTCCAGTAAACAGGAGAATTGGCTGATGCTATATCCACTGGATTAGCTGACATGCACAACTGATCCTCTTTTCTGGTGTAGTGCTGTAGGTAACTCATATCCTTGAATATGTCTGATGCTGCAAGGTTTAACCGCAGAGGACAGAGTGCAGGAACCTTGCCATTTGAGACAAACCGCCATGTCTTTACCACTCCTGTCAGGCACACATGAACAACAGACCATATGAATAACTTTAGCATCAAAGACAGGGATATGCATCTTTTCACAACCCTTTTCTTGGAAATGATCTCTTCCAAGACCCCTTTAAGAAGGTTTTTTTATTTTTTTATTTTTAATCCACTATTCCATTAAAGTTTTCTCCTCCCCTTAAGCCTTGTTACTACATGGCGGGCTTAGACAAAAAGCTTTACAAGAGCGAGGTGCGTTTTAAATACAAAGCCGCTTCTCCAGGCCTGATCAACAGCACGAGGCGAGTCATTAATAAGGTAATGAAGCTTTTGAGAGAGACTGGCTGAGGCATTGATTCTGTGGAGGCAGACAGACGCATATTCAATTCAATTTTACTACCGCATATGAATATCTTTCCTTCGTAGCCCACACCACATTAAAGATTTCTGATAAAAGAATGTCTCAAAGGCTTTCCGAGTAGTGCCGACCCCAATCCCTTTTCTACTGCCAAACCGGTTTCCTAGATCCTTGGAAAATCAGAAGGTTTGATACTACAGTGTGAAATGTTTGATAAATAATTTAATTAAAGGCTCATGAAACCCTTACCTAAATTTTATGAGATTTTAACAGAGGTACAGTATGTTAGCATCTGTTAGATTTAATTGTAGGGGAAAACTGGTTAATTTTGATGTTCTTTTTCTGCAGTGCACTAAAGTACTTCTATGACGAGTTGGTGTCTCATAATTACACTCTTAGAAGAAAAGGTTCTATATAGAACCTTAAAGGGTAACTAAACCCTGGCCTAAACCAACTTTTTTTTGTTAATGATCTGTAAGAATGGGGCTGTATTAAAGGTTGTATCAGTGATTTCAGGCCGAAAAATAAATGATCACAGTCATCTAATCTTTCCTAACGATCCGCTAGCTGCCCGCCCCATAAGCAGGCTGTCAAAAAAACGTGTCTCTGTAGGCAGCCTAGGCTCTGAGATCTGCACACAAAAACAAATGGGTACACCACCACTCAAAACCAAAATAAACAGTGTTCCAACCAATCACCAACAGGGGCGGGTTTTGCTCCGACTTCGTGCACGAGCTCAAAATCTCACAACACCCGCCCCTGTCGGTGATTGGTTGGGGGTTAGAAAATGTATATATTTACATCATTTTATGTAGTTAATCAATATCACACGAAGAGTGCCATTTCAGTTGTTCTCCTCCAAAAATCAGCATGATTAAAATGTGATATTAAGTTACTACATGTTGCAACAGATTAATAACTACAAAATGTTGCAGAATAATGTAATATATGAATGAATAATAGCCTATAAAGAACCTTTATCCCAAAAGGGTTCTTTCTTGTCATTATAGAACCTTTTTTTGCATAAAAGGTTATTTGGAGTTGAGTAAAGAACCCTATGGTTCTACATAGAACCCCAAAGAACCCTTTTTTCGAAGAGTATATTCTTGAGACTGAGTTTTCTTATCCGGTGAGAAGACACTGTCTCTTAATTGTTCATGACACCACGTGGTGCTTTCCAATGATAGATGTGTCAAACTGTGAGATCACGTGGCGTAATAGATAAGAGAGGGGTTCAGGGTCGCAAAGTGTTTGTTTCTTTGGTGTAAAAGTATGGGTGTGTTGCGGCTTTGCACCCGCGATGCTGCCAAGGCTAGACTCTGGCTGTGGGTGGTTGGTTGGCTATCATCTACCGACACATCGAAACGTTTGTTTGTAGCAAGCATCTTTCTCGAGGAGTGAATACGTTTTGTCATTTAAAAACCATTATAATGATCATGATAGCAGATCTATAATGGGAGATGGGCATTCAATCTATAATTGAAATTATTGTTATTGCCGCATCCATAGACAACAGTGTGTATTTTACAAACTATAAATGTATTGTTTTGCTAGTACTTATGTGTATTTAAATGTCTGAAACCTAAAATAAAGATTATGTGGTTGAAAACCGTCTCAGGTTACATATGTAACCATGGTTCCCTGAGAGGGAACTCATGCTGCGTAAAGCGCTGCGGGAACTGAATACCCATGTCGCCATAGTCCTCAAGTGCCTGTATATGTGAAATCGTAATGCACATTATACCAGAAACACCCGAGAACCCGGAGTAGAAGCCACATCCAGGTTATAAAACTTTACAAAGGTGTGCGGAGAGGACCACCCTGCCGCATCACAAATCTCGTGAAGCGAAACCCCTGACAATAGGGCCATAGATGCAGCCATACTCCTAGTTGAGTGGGCTCGGATCTTTAGTGGTGATGGATAACCGGCCGACTCATATGCAAGTGATATAGCCTCGACTGTCCACTTACTCAAAGTCTGCTTGGATGCGGGCTTCCCTTTACTCTGGGACCCAAAACACACAAACAGTTGATCAGATTTGCGCCACAGGGCAGCTCTGTGGACATATGCATCTAAAGCCCTAACTAGGACAAGCAAGTTCAAAGGAGCATTCCACCTCTGGGAAGATGAATGTGTATTTAAAATGGGTCATTCATGTAGAAGAAATGTGAAATTATTTTTGAATTTGGAGCTTTCTAGACTGAGAAAAGCCAGAAAATGGCTTATGTGGATGAAAGACAACAACTCCCAGAATGCATTTGCTTCGCTGTCCTAGGAGGCCACGCCTACCGGTAACAGAGCGCGGAGTTTAACAAGTTTAACATGTTTAACAAGGCTAGGCTACTAGGTGATGAGTGTGCCCAGGTTTTCGAGATCGCCCATAATGTCCGGGATTCGGCTTTTGAGTTCTACAGTCGCCATTCATCAAGTTTACTGTGGCGAGCAGGATGAGGCTGAGGGCCGTGGGAGAACTCATGTTTACTGTGGCGAGCAGGACGAGTGAGGGCCGCGGGAGAACGGCACGAGGCCGGTGGCGTGATTACTGATGAGCGACACCTGTGAGACGCACCGGTCTCGTATCTCTCACGGAGGAGAGATACGACAGAGAGACCGCGTACGGCAGAGAGACCGTGCGTGTGCAGATAGCGTCCTGTTCATCATCACTCCGAGCTATACTCAAAAGTATACGCGGAGAAAAGGCCTGCAGCATTATTGGACCCGCGGACCTTTGGGGACCTTCGGCACATAACCTTCCTTTGGAAACAGGAACGCTTTCACCATACCAGGCGCAAACTCAAGACACGAGGGAGCAACTGACAATGCTTGTAAATCCCTGATTCTTTTAAGAGAAGAGATAGATAGAAGAAACAGAGTTTTCAATGTGAGAAACTTCTCTGGAACCTCTTCAATGGGCTCAAAGGGGGCCAGGGCTAGACCTTCTAATACAATGGCCAAATCCCAAGTCGGCACCCTCAAGCATACCGCAGGCCTTAGCCTCAAAGTACCACGGAGGAAGCGAGTTACCCATGGGTGTCTCCCCACTGACGCACCCTCTGTAGGAACGTGATAGACAGATATAGCTGACACGTATACTTTCAAGGTGGAGGGAGACAACCCCGAAGAAAACTTATCTTGAAGAAAATCTAGTACTGAACCGGCTGGGCAGTCAACTGGATTCACAGACTGGCCTGTACACCAGGCAACGAAAACTCTCCATTTTAGGGCATAAAGTCTCCTCGTAGAAGGAGCTCTAGAGTGCAACATGGTCTCCACTACCTCAGTAGAAAGACCTGAGTCTATGAGCTAATCCCCCTCAGAGGCCAGGCCCACAGTTTCCATAGCTCCGGACGCGGGTGCAACACTGACCCTGCCGCCTGGGAGAGAAGGTCCCTCCTGACCGGAATTTCCCACGGAGGACCCTCGAGGAGGGACACAATGTCTGAGAGCCACACTCGCCAGAACGGGGCTATTAATAAGAGCCGAACCCCGTCCCGGCGAACTCTCTCCAGAACTCCTGGTAGTAATGCCAGGGGGGGGGGAGGCATACAGACGTAACCCCGGCCACGTCTGTACCATGGCATCCAACCCCAAGGGGGCTGGATGCGTTAGGGAATAATATAGGGGACAGTGCGTTGTCTCTCGAGACGCAAACAGATCCACCTGAGCTAGCCCGAATCGACTCCAAAGGAGCTCCACCACCTCGGGGTGGAGTCTCCATTCCCCCGGCACCACTCCCTGCCTCGACAGAGAGTCTGCCATCCTGTTCATGTAACCCGGAATATACAGTGCTCGAACTGATAGCAACTTCCCCTGGGCCCAAACCAGAACTCGATGTGCCAATTTCCAAAGTCGGCGAGATCACTGATGGCACCGAGAGGAAACGGGTGCCTCGACACACCGATTCCCCTCGGAGGGGGCTACCATCGAAATCCTGACACCCTTGGCGTCAGGATTTCTTCGCCGAGGCCTTCCTGGAGATAATCACAGTCCTCAGATCTGCTCTACCGCGGGAAGACCTTGGCTGAGCACGCTGTCCCGACCCCCAATCCCTCTGAGGGGGAGCCCGGACAGCCACGCTCACCCTTTGCTGGGCTCTATGAGAGGAGGACATACTCGACTGGGGCTGCTCCCCGCTCAGCAGCCCCAGAGACACAGACCTTTCGGGGAAGAAACTTTTGAAATGCAGCTGCCTGCTTTTTCGCTTCTTGAAATCTTTTGACGACCGAATTCACTGAATCGCCAAAAAGACCGGCAGAGGAGACAGGAGCATCTAACAAAATTTTCTTATCCCTTTCTTTAATGTCAGAAAGATTTAACCAGAGATGCCTCTCCGTGGCCACCAGTGCTGCCATAGAGCGGCCGATAGATTTTGCCGCTTCCCTGGTGGCCCGAAGAGACAGATCAGCTGCCCTCCTGATCTCCGCTATTGTTTCTCTCCCCACTTCCTCACATTCATCGTCTATATCTTTTAATAAGTCAGCCTGATATGCCTGTAGGACCGCCATAGTGTGTAAACTGGCGGCCGCCTGACCTGCTGCCGAGTATGCCCTACCCACTAAAATATATATATGGGGATATTCAATATGGGGATATTCAAATTAATTAACCAATCATTAATAACATTGATCAGCCCTTCCAAACTTGGATGTCTTTTTTTATTTTATTGTTTTCCACTAATAAACAAACATTGTTATGTTGTTTTGATTGATACTGTGAAGCTGCTTTGATACAATCTGTATTGTGAAAAGCGCTATATAAATATACTTGACTTGACTTGAAACCGATGTCGTTCTTACTGGTTTAGTGGGCAGCTGCGGGGCTTTCAGCGACGATGCAGACTCGGGGGAGAGATAGCTCGCAAGCGTCTCTTCCACCTGAGGCATCGCCGCTTTACCATGTTTTTTTAACCCTACTATATTTGAATATTCAGATGTCGCTGGGTTAAAAACTCTGAATGATGCCGGTCTAATACATGACCTCGATACCTCAGTATGGAGGTCAGAAAATAACGGTAAGCCGTTTGGAGGTTGCGCTCTAGATGGCAGAAATCGTTCATCTAATTTACTTTTTGATTGACATGACTCCTGCTCACCGGCTGGCCAGTCCAGATTTAATCTAGCAACATCGCGAGTGACAACCTCCAAAAGCTCCTCTTGTGTGTGTGTGATTGTGTGTGATGCAAAATCCTCATTTTCTCCCAAGCTCACAACATCCAGTTCCTCGGAACCGCCGCTAAATTCATCTGCGAACCCCAGGACGAGCGTCTTTGCTGTGCCTCAGCAGCAGCAGGACCCGAGCCCTGGGGAACGCGAGCCGAAGCACCCTCCTCAAAGAGTGCTCGGTGGGACCGGAGAGTTCTCATTGCCAGCCTCTCACAATGCCCACAGCCAGCCCCCTCAAGGGCTGACTGGGCATGCTCCAGTCCCAAACAAAACACACAAAGCTTGTGTGTATCCCCACCGTGATAAAACGAGGACAGGGAGTGACACACTGCTTAAATTGCTGCTTTTCCATAATATATATATATATAGGGAGAGACAAACACACATCAAATAGACAGATACGATTTCACATAGAGCGCTTGTGAAGACACAGAAGCTAATGTTTGTTCGGTCCAGGGGTGCTTTATAGGTTCCTGGTCAATGACGTCACCCGCCTATGACGTCCCATCACGCCATTGGACTGATTTCACGAGTGCTTCAAGACACGATCACGCAGGGGCATTCCCGCAACGCTTTACGCAGCGTGAGTTCCCTTGATAGGGAAACATGATCTTTGGTTGTAATATGACAAGCTTTGGCGTGTCCATCTCTGGCTCAGCGCCAGTAAAATGCTAAAGGACATTTGAATTTACCAGAATCACACCAATGTGATCGCATGCGTCAAAGGGTTAATCTAATATGTCGCAGGGCATTCAGTTACTTTTAAAAGGACAAACAGACGGTTAGTGTATTTCATTGGACTTTAACTTTGCCGGCTATAAAACCTTGCAATTCCTTACCCTTGATTTTTAGTGTGAGTCAGCATGAGCCACTGACAGATGACAGTTGCTCGCCCCCCTCTTCCTCTCCTGCCTTGCCCTGCCATGCCCACTTCCCTCCCATCTTCTCACAGCCATCCACGCCCATTTAAGTTGCATTTTTCAAAAAGATTGTGAGGTAGACTTGATCTGAAAGAGGGGGGTTTCATGGCCCTTTAAGACCTTCAATGGTGGGTTTCAGATGGGGAGCTGAAATCTAAATGACTGTGTGTCTACTGGCTGCATTTTAGTCAATATCAAAATCATTTACTTTCAAACCTCTTCTCCTGGATCGATGTCTTGTTTACAGAATGGGGAAAAAAAGGGTGAATGGTTAAAATTAAGCACATTTGCAGCTGTGATGCAGCATGAACAATCAATATTCAGAGCTGGCAATGAGGATTCTCTTCAATAAGCAGCTTTTATTACTTCTGTAGCCAATGTAACAAAATCTGTGCACCGCAGAAAGCACATTTCATATTTTAAAATGATTCTGCACTGAAAGCTTAACATCATATATAATAACAGTATATTACTACAAAATCCCAGTTGTTGAGGCTCAGAACAGCCACTAGCCCAATTTTATCCAGCACTCCGTCATGTTACTACAATGTTACTTTCCTGTCAATTATAGATGTGCTGCTATATTGCTGCTTGGTCATTTCTTTCTATTTATTTTGTATTTATTGCTGCTTTGCAAGTAAACAGCACATCTGTCACTTTCCTGTACCTTCACAGTCCACTACAGAATCCACGTCCTATTTATAGAATTGCATTAGCTCTTTTTGTCCACTAATTTGATTGGTCGAGCAGTGTATTACAAATGGGCCTTTCCCAGTACCCACACTTGTGGTCTTTGCACTTGACCACTTGTTTTAAATCATAGCTTTATTTACAATACTTTGCACTTTAGAATAAACTTCTAAATGTCTGTTCAGTAGTCCCTAACAGACAACGCAATTTAAAGGGCACCTTTAATGGCATTTAAAATGTTCCTAATATTGGTTTGGGAGTCCCCAACAACAGTTTTACAAGCATGCAATGACAAAAAAAACACTTTTGTTGTTTTATAATATGCATTTATTTTTACCTGATTTGCTCAGTGACTCCCATACACGGGTTTCTTGTTTACAAACAATACTGGATGCGCCCGCAGCCAGGGGGCAAAAAAACGCTATCTGTTATACCGAGTTCTGTAAAAGAACATTGTAATTAAGGTAGATTTCGCATTGTTTGTAATTTCTCGCAATTTTTTGTTGACTCAATAATAAACTGCAATTTCAGAGTTGGATCTGTTTGTTTGTGTTTCATATTAATATAACATTATGTAAAACGTCCAACTGTTTACGAATCAAAATCCGGACATGTGATCCATGTATGAATTATCATGTTAGACTAAGTTAGTAATGTAATAGGCTTTATAGAGCCCGGATTTGCTTTTATATAAGTTAACCTTGTTTACGTTACTTTACGACCTGCAACATATCATGACTAGACACATATAACGTTACTTTACTGTAAATCAAAGATTTGACAATGGATTATGTGGGAAGCCTTAGTACCTCCGACCGTGGCGATATTAAAAAACGTACTCTCAGCAATGGTGAGATCTCTACGCAATACCTGACGATCTTTGGATTGTGGATGACAAGACGTGGCCAGCAATTGTATGGCCTGATATATATAATTATGAATAGAAAGAATATAACATACAACTTCCTCCTTCTGTCCCACTCTCCCATTTGCCTATATTTGGAATTACTTGCAACATGTATAATTTAAATGAGCAGATAAAACACAACAGATAGGCCTGCATGTAAATAAATTATGAATACAATGATGGTGTTGCATTTTCATAATACAAAAAAACATACAAACTGTAGTAAAATGTTCATTGAAAAAGTTCTATTGAAAATATACAAATCTGTTCCAACACTCAGCAATTACATCCGATGATCTTCAGGCTCTGAAAACAATATGCCCAGATGCTGCTTTGTTGACTAAAGAGCAGGCAAAGTGCACAACATGGAACATACACAGAGTAGGACGTATAACTGGAAGTACTTTTAACAGGGTTGTTAGATGTAAGCAGACTTCAGTTGAAAGTGTGTTCAAACATGTAATGCAGTATGACACCAAAGAGCTCACAGTACCATTTTGACTAGCGACAACACCACCACTATGCTACTAGCCTAAACTCTTTACTCCGGTACGAAGACCGCGGGTCTTTTGCCCCCTGGTTGCGTGCGCAAGCAGTGATGACGTCGCCGAGAAATCCATGTAAATGAATCGTTCAACGACTAATTTTTCCAAACCCCGCCTTTGCATGACGCTAATCTGCGGTGATTGGTCAGATGACCCAGTCAGTTGGTTAACACAGAGTAGCCTACAGTGTACAATGCTTTTATCAATTACATTGTGTTATAATAATGATTATAGTGCACCGCTTTGTAGTAAAAAATTCTAAATGAGAGAAGGAATTCAAGTTGAGTTATGTTAGCGACCACAGCCCAAAGTTCAGTGGTAAAAGTACATTCAGTCTTTGTTTGCGTTAGCCCAATGCATAAACATATTGATACTACGAGGTATTGCTCTATTCTTTATGACAACTCATAACAACGACAAAGACTTCACATTTTTCAATACAATTGACATTGAAGACTATAGAAGCTGCGCTGTGTGTACACAACACACAAAATAATTATTAAGCATGCTACATAAAACATAAAAGCAACAATTATTAATATTAATAATACTTACAGGTTGTGATTCGGAGGAGAAAGCTGATCCAAATAAACTTTGTAACGTTACTGAACCTGAATTCCTTCAATATCGGCCAGCTCGCGAATCCATATTTGATAGCATTTATGTTTGTGAAGCAATCATCTTCAAAATGATGCGAACAAAGCAGAAGGTTCAGGGTATACTTCTGTGGTATAGTTGTATATATGAACTGTAGCCACTTAGTCTTCAAATGCTCCTCCCTGGGCAGATGAAAAAGTTCGCTTTTGGATAAGTACCAAACCTCCATACCGAAATTTCAGATGGTCAGACGGTGTTTCATCTTTTATGAATCATATATACAACATAAATAACAAAACATAACCTTAATATGTAATGCTACACATGGTAAAATTGTTTCTTATACTCTCTCAGTAAGTCATAATCACAAACGCACACTAGATAATCACAAACTCAGCTGCATTTGATGTATTTGGGCAACAGTTTCTATGCTGGCTCTCTCAGAGGAGATAGCTCAAAGCAAATAATCATTGCTTAAAATCTCATCAACAGAGCTTGTCTGTGATGAACTGTTTCCTAATAAACATGGTGTTGGGCTAATTTACTTCCGCTTTGAGTCAAATCAAAGAAATGTCTACTTCTCACTTTTTATTAAGTTTCATTTAGGCTAATCTAAAAAATAGCTTTCAGTTCATTCTAACAGGAAGGATTAAGAACAGTCAAGAAAAGAGGGGAGAGAACATTGAGAAAAAGATTTTGGTAAAAAAGTTAAAGGTCGATTGTGTTAATTTATGCCCAACTACAGCATCAAAAACAAGTTGTTTGAGTGACCTGACTTTATCAGACCATGGAGCAAATTATTTGACCTGCCTAATTAAGGGTTGAACCCTCCAAAAGGATGTCAAACCAATGTTTTTTTTATTTTATTTTTTTTTTACAAATATTGTTATTCAGAGTTTCAAATCAAAGTTTGTCAACAGTTATACTAAAGGGCTGTTGAATGCTTGATTCTGATTGGTTGACGAACGTCCTAAGGTGTGCAATTATTTTCAGGGAAACGCACGGCTAAAGCAGTTACAGGCAGGTCTTGACCGCATTACAGCTTCATATCACTTCACCAAATTATTTCAGTGATTTAAAGGTCTTTACAGCCTACAGAACCAAACCGCTATTTGGTAATATTATATACAATATTTCGCAATTAGTAGATGCAGGTGCCGAACACTGTTGAGAGACTCCGCTTCGCATTGTGACTGCATTACCACCTCAGGTGTGCCTTATTTTTCTAATAATTCAACCGCCTGTCGTCAAATATTCCTTACTTGTTTGAGCGCTTTCTGTTATGATCAGTATCGGGTGGTATCGACAAAATATAACTACTGACATTTTTTCTCATTTTATTGTAGATTTCATCATACTGATTAAAAGTTTGAAGTCAGTGAACTTTTATTCAGAAAGGATGCATAACAAATATCAAAAGTAAAGACATTTAGAATATTATAAAAGTTATTTCAAAGAATCTTTCAAAGAATGTCACAATCCACCCATTTTAGCCACTTTTATGCGACTGAGTGCAAGAGCGGCGTTCCTGTCAATTCGTGTCGTGACTCGTGAAGCTCTGTCAAGTCCAAGTTAGTCGTGGACGTGGAAGTCTCGGCATCTCGACGTCACGCTGATACGGGAAGGCAGACGGACTCCAGGATGGTCCAGGCGGCCATGGCGGAGCAGGACGTGCAGGTGGCCATAGCGGAGCAGGACGTGCAGGCGGCCAGGGCGGAGCAGGACCCTCGGGCGGCCATGGCGGAGAGGACCCTTCGGGTGGCAATGGCGGAGAGGACCCTTCGGGTGGCCATGGCGGAGAGGACCCTTCGGGTGGCCATGGCGGTGAAGACCCTTCGGGTGGCCATGGCGGTGAAGACCCTTCAGGTGGCCGTGGGCCTTTGGGCGGCCACGGTGAGGACCTTTGGCCCCCCCCAAAAAAATTATTGGGGAGCGTGACAGAATCCGACAACGACTCCAGAATAGAGTCGGGGACAGGCTCTGGAACAGTCTCTGGCTGGGCAGACGGGACGTGAACAGTCTCTGGCTGGGCAGACGGGACGTGAACAGTCTCTGGCTGTTCAGACGGGACGTGAACAGTCTCGGCGTGGCTGACGTGCACCAGAGGTGAAGGTTCGGCTGGGCTGGACAGAACCAGCGGTGAAGGCTCGGTTGGGCTAGACGGAACCAGTGGTGAAGGCTCGGCTGGGCTGGACGGAACCAGCGGTGAAGGCTCGGCTGGGCTGGACGGAACCAGCGGTGAAGGCTCGGCTGGGCTGGACGGAACCAGCGGTGAAGGCTCGGCTTTGGGCTTTCGGCGAGGAGGGCTTTGAGCTGGACGGAACCAGCGGTGAAGAGGGCTTTGAGCTGGGCGGAACCAGCGGTGAAGAAGGCTTTGAGCTGGGTTCATGGGCTGTAACAAATGTGTGTGCTGCCCACACACACAAAACAGCCATGGACCCCACAATGAGCACTGTGTCTTCCAGAGCAGCATGAACGGTCTCTGGCTGGACGGTCTCTGGCTGAATCAGCGGTGTAGGGTCTGGGCAGGTGTTCATGGCATGCCACGGGAGGAAGCTCTCCAGACATCTGGAGAGTGCCTCTCTCCAGTCCAGACCGGAGATGTCTGGGAGCTCCCTCGGGTCAACTGTTTTAACCCCCAGCCGGTAACATGCCATTATGGCCTCATCCTCTAGAGAGCTGGAGGCAGCCAGAGGAACAAACCCCCAGGTGAATTTGAACAGATCGCGGCTATCCAGAGCCAAAGCCACGATCTGTCCTGAAAGCTCCCAGCTTATATTGATGTGGTCGGTCGTTCTGTCACGGTGTAGTGCAGGTTGAAGAAAAACTCAAAGGCAAAAGCTCCAATTCAAACATTTACTAATACAAAATGAAACAAACTGGTACATGCAGGTAGATGGGCAGAACAACACACTGAAACATTAACATCAGGTAACATAGACGATGACCAACAAGGACAGGCTGAACAGAAACAAACTAAATACAAGCACGAATCAAACATAACAAGGTGAAGACAGGTGACACTGATGAAGATAACGATGAACAGGCTGGTAAGTGAGGGAGTGAGTTCAGTTGTGGAGACAAGGAGGATTATGGGTAGTGTAGTGCGGACAAAGACAGACAGGTGCAGACAAGGACTCTGACACCTACGTCTGTGGTCGGGAGGAGCCGAATTGGAAAATGCCCGTGATGCGCAGTGATCACTTTGTCAAAGGTGAGTTAATACACCTTATATGTTTGTGTAACGTACCAGTTTCCAAACTTTGTAAAGTCAAAGTAATTATTTCTTCTTTTCTTTGAGTTTGTTACCCCTGTAACTGAAGACAAACATGTCAAATCTTTCAATTCAGTTGAAAAAAATCGCTCCTCTTTATAATGTAAGGATCACGTCCAACATATGTTTAGATTTTATATATATATTTCTCTTGTAATAGCGTTAAAGTAGCACAGTACGGACTTTCCTCCATCTCCTCCATTGCGCTCTTCCCTTGCCCTCCATCTGAATTCCGCGCGTCATCACAATCACGTGACTGAAAACCACCTATTGAAAGAAATATATACCAGTGTGCAAGTGGTTTTTGGATATTTCAATACAAAATTCTTACATATTGATGAGTTAATCACAAACAATAAAATAATAGAATGTGATGTTTTGCTATGAGAAGGTTTTTCATTCCCACATGCAGCTGATTTAAACAATTAGGAGCTTCAATTGACTATGACAAGTCAATATGGTAGAGATTAATCAAATGTGTTTCACTAAATGTTCCCAAAATAGAGAAAACAAGTTTTTTTATAATGCGAAACAACTGTAGTCTCATACCTACAGTAAACAGTAAAAGCGTCTGAAACATTTGTATTGGTTGCAAATCAGACAGAGAATGATAGATTTGGAAAGAGCAAGCAAGCTGAGGTGCACAGCATAAGACTATAGAGTGTCAAAGGCTGTCACACCGTTAGACTCCAAGCCGAGGTATTGTCATAGCTCATCTAGTCTTTTTACTAACCTTTTGCTTCAGATCACATTTGTGTGATCAGAGAGTAAAGACAGGGAGAAATGGCAGTGTTTCAGCAGGATAACGTGGACTCATAGGCTCAGAACACCTTGTGAATGTCTGCCAACTGCAATGTAAGTCAGCCCCTTCAGGCTAGCAATTTATCTGCCTAGACTGGAGAAACGCTGCAACAATGCCTACGATAATTAATGTAGATATGTTTTCCTCTCGGTTTAATTACAAGATCATTAGTGTGAGCATATAAAGCTACCCTGGCAGTCTCCAACACAATAACTGAGGCACTGGCGACACATTCTGTTGTATTTTTTATTTTATATCAATTCCTATGGTGAATGAAACTCTGTGGATGAATCATGTAATGTATTTGATAACCTCTAATTATTTAAACCTCCTTTTGTTCCCTACCTCTCTTAAATAATGGACATTTCAAATGTGATCCTGATGCATGGTGAATCTGTGACTGGTTTTAACAACCCATGTTGTGCGCAGTGCACGCTAACACGCTCGGTTATCTACATTTCCAGTTCCAGGTCATCCCCAGCGTGTTTGCAACTCCTATTATTGCACTACTCTTATCAGAGCTGTTTGTAGGAGCAATCAGAACAAATGTTTACTGCACTAATTGTTGTTGACCCCCTTGTTAGAATTATTCACAGTCTTTATCAGTAATGTGACGAGCGATACAGATGTTTAGCAGCTCTCAACTAACTCGTTTCATTATTCTTGCAAAGATATCATTACACCACATTCCCCAGGCTCATGTCTAGCACTGTTTTTCTAGTAAAATAGGACTCTTTCCCTTGCAGATGGCATATAAGTTACTCTTATGACCACAGAGACTCTCACAGCACAGCTTACGTCGCAGTACTCTGTCTGTGAACACTTCTATTCTCTTTTATGCAGTGCCACTGGTGTCTCATTGTCATGATTTAGACAGTGTTTCACTGCAGTCTCGCCAATTGCTTTATAATAATAGGTTAAACAATGCACTGTGATGACTTTATCATTGCTGCTGAGCGTAAATGACAGTTACATTTTTGCCTACTGATGAGGTTGCTGTAAACAGTCATTAAATTGTTCTTTGTTTTACCACAACATCACTTTGAAGATTTTAAACAAACGCTTGTCAGAATAAATGTAGAGGAAACATTTAAAATGAACCTAAAAATGACAATTGCGGCAATATTAAACTTCTGGCTAATATAGACAAGCCGATTATTTTAGTGTTGTGGCTAATAACCAACCTATGGATGTTACTAACTACAAAAACAAAATATACATATATATATATATATAAATATAGCTGCGAGCAGCGATTGCGGGCCCAAGCCGGTGGCACCGCCGGCTTTGGCCCTTCATCGCTGCTCGCAGCTATATATATATATATATATATATATATATATATATATATATATGTGTATATATACAATGAAGAAAATAAGTATTTGAACACCCTGCTATTTTGCAAGTTCTCCCACTTAGAAATCATGGAGGGGTCTGAAATTGTCATCGTAGGTGCATGTAGGTGCATAAAGACCCCTGTCCACCCCATACAATCAGTAAGAATCCAACTACTAATATGGCCAAGACCAAAGAGCTGTCCAAAGACACTAGAGACAAAATTGCACACCTCCACAAGGCTGGAAAGGGCTACGGGGAAATTGCCAAGCAGCTTGGTGAAAAAAGGTCCACCGTTGGAGCAATCATTAGAAAATGGAAGAAGCTAAACATGACTGTCAATCTCCCTTGGACTGGGGCTCCATGCAAGATCTCACCTCATGGGGTCTCAATGATCCTAATAAAGGTGAGAAATCAGCCCAGAACTACACGGGAGGAGCTGGTCAATGACCTGAAAAGAGCTGGAACCACCGTTTCCAAGGTTACTGTTGGTAATACACTAAGACGTCGTGGTTTGAAATCATGCATGGCACGGAAGGTTCCCCTGCTTAAACCAGCACATGTCAAGGCCCGTCTTAAGTTTGCCAATGACCATTTGGATGATCCAGAGGAGTCATGGGAGAAAGTCATGTGGTCAGATGAGACCAAAATAGAACTTTTTGATCATAATTCCACTAACCGTGTTTGGAGGAAGAAGAATGATGAGTACCATCCCAAGAACACCATCCCTACTGTGAAGCATGGGGGTGGTAGCATCATGCTTTGGGGGTGTTTTTCTGCACATGGGACAGGGCGATTGCAGTGTATTAAGGAGAGGATGACCGGGGCCATGTATTGCGAGATTTTGGGGAACAAACTCCTTCCCTCAGTTAGAGCATTGAAGATGGGTCGAGGCTGGGTCTTCCAACATGACAATGACCCGAAGCACAAAGCCAGGATAACCAAGGAGTGGCTCTGTAAGAAGCATATCAAGGTTCTGCCGTGGCCTAGCCAGTCTCCAGACCTAAACCCAATAGAGAATCTTTGGAGGGAGCTCAAACTCCGTGTTTCTCAGCGACAGCCCAGAAACCTGCCTGATCTAGAGAAGATCTGTGTGGAGGAGTGGGCCAAAATCCCTCCTGCAGTGTGTGCAAACCTGGTGAAAAACTACAGGAAACGTTTGACCTCTATAATTGCAAACAAAGGCTACTGTACCAAATATTAACATTGATTTTCTCAGGTGTTCAAATACTTATTTTCAGCTGTATCTTACAAATAAATTGTTAAAAAATCATACATTGTGATTTCTGGATTTTTTTTTTTAGATTATGTCTCACAGTGGACATGTACCTACGATGACAATTTCAGACCCCTCCATGATTTCTAAGTGGGAGAACTTGCAACATATCAGGGTATTCAAATACTTATTTTCTTCACTGTATATATAAAGCCGGTGGCACCGCCACCCTGGTGCCTTTAGGGTAATTGTGCACGACATGCAAAAACGTAACCCCACTTTGACTGTCGAAAAGAAGTGTGCTGTAAAGAAGTGTGCTGTAGAGGGCACATATCAACCACAAAGTATGCATGAGCAACCTTCTGAAAGGTCAGGTCTACATCTGCCGTGTGTTTACATTATAGTAGTGAAGTTTGAAGCAAATCGGGTAAAAATAAGAGGGGGATTTCTAAGCATTTTGAAAGTGACACACTTCCTGCTGCCAGTTGGTGGCACTATAACCGGAGTTGCGGTGCCACCCGGCTTGGTGCCGTAATCGCAGCTAACAGCTATATTTATATATATATATATATACACACATACATATATAAAACAAATACATATATATATATAAAGACAGAGAATATTACTTGCCTTACCTGATTAGAACAATAAAAATAAAAAAAATAACTAGGGAATCACTGAACCGAGAGAATTATTCTGATTTGATGATACACTCAAAATATTCCACAACAAATCCTTTCAATTTAATGATATTCAGAACAGAACAAGAATTTTTAAAAACTATAAACAAGAAATAACAGAAAAAATATATGAAAGTAAGCGGTGTTGGGCTCACGTAACTCTCACATAAAAAGAAAGTGTTGCACTTAAAAACATACTCAGTCATTTTGTTCTCAGAGGACATAATTCAAACAAAAAAGTGTTTACTTATATTTGTGTAAACTTGCAATAAAACACAACAAAGTGTTTTTGTCAAACTATAAACTCTTGTCAAACTGTAACCTACAACTGTCAGCCAACCAAAATCTCACCCACACACACACAAACGCACACACACACACACACACACACACACGCACGCACGCACGCACGCACGCACGCACGCACGCACGCACGCACGCACACACACACACACACACACACAGTTTATAAAATATTAATCCAACCTCATTTAAAAAAACAGTCTGTGAGTGCCATCTTTTGGACTTCATCATATTGCATTGGATTTTATTTATTGTCCTCAAACAGAGCACTATTGTTTATTTTTAGGTTACACATTCAACATTGATTAAAAAAGAAAAATCAAATGTGTTTTTAGTGTTAGTATTATTTTATTATTTTCAATGTTCAATCCATGAACATCTGTCTCATTCATGAATGACGAATCATTTGTACGAATTAATCAATGACTCGCTTATTAAGACCCTAATGACGGTTTGGTGTTATGTTTAAAAGTATCATTCTTTCCAACGATTGTTAATGATCTTAGCCTATATTTAAAACAATCTCATAACATTATTTAATGCATTGTACTTTTTCAGTGTAAAAGATTTAATTTGATCAGCCCTACCTAGGACAACAGCCCTATAGTGTCTTATTATTCGAAATAATTGAATATATTGATCAAATTTAGAAATAAAAAATGAAAGATGAAGTATACATTTAATAAGACTAGACGGTGCCCTGCAGATATTACAATATACAGATTTAAATATATAATTTAGTGTGTGTGTGTGTGTGTGTGTGTGTGTGTGCGTGTGTGTGTGTGTGTGTGAGAGTCCCAGCAAAGATCAGCAGCAGTAGTCAAATTTCATTAATCACGAGAGAGAAGAGGTGACTGAATAAATTATGAAGGAATATTTTGTCTAAAAGCGGCTATTTAAGCAAATCTGTCATTATACTCTTTTGCTGTTGTGTTTTCCATGAAGAATAATAGGCTATTGAACTCACAATTCAAGCAATCGCCACAGAAAAGGCGCTAATTTTAAAATGAAACTAACGGCTGCACGGGCATTCTTAACGATGCACGTACACGTCGAGGAGCGAGCAGAACAGAGCGAACGTTTTTTAGTTCATTCCTACTTCCATAGGAATTCCCTCGAGCGCTCTGCGCGCTCCACCATTATCAATGTACGTGCAGACGTCCGTATTTAAAAGCTCTCGCTGGTGTCATACGTCGATTAACCTGTGGGAAAATATCCTCAGTAACAAACCTAATGTATTCATATATAAATATAATTTTGGCCACAAGAGGGCAGTATAGCCCTATGTATGATTTTGTGTTTAAACTAAACTTTCACCCGAAGAGTGCCATCCTCCCCTCACACACACACTCCCACACACAGAGACAGACACAGAGGGAGAGGGAGAGAGAGGGAGAGAAAATTTCAGAAATCCACATTCAAAATATCTGACTTCCTGTTGGTCGGAGCTAATTACTGTAATTAGAAAGTTGTCTGGCTTTAAGAGAACAATGAACACCCTGAGTTTTGTAACTGTAGGTAAAACTAACTAAGCTATAACACACTTTATGTGTCCTTTTTTAGTCATGAATTTGTTTCCTCGCCACGGCCAAACCGTTCGAGATATCAAAAATCCGTTCGCAATTTAGCATCCTCAATGTCTTGACTTCACGCTGACCGAGTTTGATGGCTATCGGATATGAGTTTCCAAACAACCCATAATAACTGACTTCCTGTTGGGCTGACGTAAAACTTAGAGCACGAAAGTTGTTCGAACCGATGAGATCTATAAGTGTACCGAGTTTCATATTATTACATGCAAGCGAGTTTGATATATGGACAAGTGTTCGAATCCCATTCCAGGGGGCACTGTCGAGCCCCCCTGCCACGCTACTGAGCCTCTCACCACGCCCGTTTCTGAAACTTTTGCACATGTCTACTGGCTAATAAATGTGATGTGTCTGTCGACTTTCATGCAATTTCAAGTATGTTAAGAGTCTCAAAAGCATCAATAAAGAATATTGAAGTTTGATGCATTGCCACGGCAACAGTATCTAAGATATCAATAATCCTTTCACAGGTCTAAATCTGCGGTGTGTTTACATTGTACACATAAAGTTTGAAGCAAATCGGGTAAAAATAAGAGGGTGATTTCAAAGCCTTTTGAAAGTGACACACTTCCTGCAGCCAGTTGGTGGCGCTATAACTTTGATTCACAATAGTCACATCCATGTGATCGGCCTCTTACAACGAACACACTGCTGAAGTTTCATCAAGATCAGTTAATTTATGCAGAAGTTATAACACACTTCCTGTCTCACTTTTCTCGCCATAAATTTGTTTCTTCGCCACGGCCAAAAATCCGCTGGCAATTTTTCATCCTCAATGTCTTGACTTCATGCTGACCGAGTTTTGTGGCGATTAATTTAATTCTCTAGGAGGAGTATTTTGAATTCCATTGCATAAGTTTTCCAAACAACCCTAAATAGCCGACTTCCTGTTGGGCTGAGGTAAAAAGTAAGAGCATGAAGGATATATGAACCGATGAGATCTATATGCGTACCGACTTTCATATTATTACATGCAAGTGTGTTTGAATTATGGACCAAGTTTATGGACCAAGGGGCGCTGTCGAGCCCCCCTGCCACGCCCGTGTACCAATTTCAGCCCAGCCCTGCTGGCCGCGGGTTCTGACCCGTGTGCATAGTTTCAAGAGTTTTCGAACACGTTAAGACCCCAAAAAGTGCCCGAAAGGTTGACAGAAAAATAATAATAATAAAAAAAATCCTTACGAAAACAATAAGGCCTTCGCCTTTTCAAGGCTTGGGCCCTAAAAATCAGTAATTTTAATGCCACAAGTTTAAGCATTGATAATGAATGACAGACAGACATGCAAGATTAGAAAGCACTCTCATCTGAAGGATATTTTAATCATGTAAAAACTGAATCATCGAAAAACAAAATTGGTAATATTTTATAATAAGTATACAGTAATAAAGTACTTACAAATCATTAAAGGTACAATCTGTAATTGTTCTCGCCGCCAGAGGTCGCATTTTCAAAACAATAACAAAGATGAAGCTTGATGACGCTATGAAGGAGAATGGAACTATGGGAGATGTTGTTTTCACCATCCAGAGATGTATGGAAATCACAAATCATATAAATTATATATCAGCTAATAAATTAGTTTTGTATTACCTGAACGTTTAATCACACTATTTTATGTGATCGTAATGAATTAGCTGCAAGTAACGTGAAATGTAATGCTATATCAGCCTGTTATATGTGACTATTTGTCAAATGATTTGGTGGATTAATACTGGGCAGTTTTAAACATAAAAAAAATAATAATAATAATAATAACAAAAAAAAATGGTAACACTTTATTTCGATAGTCCACTTTAGACATTTTACTAACTATAAGTAACTTTTCAGCTACATGTCAACTAACTGTCATTAGACGAAATAAAGTGTAACCAAAAAAATGTTACATTTAATTTCACTGCCATAGACTTGATCAAAAGCGTACAAGCGTACAGCGATCAAAAGCACAAACAAAGTGCAATGTACGTGTACAATTAACAATATATAGTTGCTTATCTGTCTATTAAAACACATGCGAGAGTGGAGTCTCTATCAGGTCCAAGTTTGTTGCGAAACTCTCTCCATCTCGAAAATGTCACGCCGATATTGATACTTGTTTTATTTCTCAATTAGTCCCAAAGCCTGCTTGCCTCATTTGATCTACGTTTATGTTTTTTGGCATTTTCACTAATCAATAATCGTGAAGATTAGGTTAGAATAATGATGACTGAACGACACAACGGCGGCGTACGAGAAATGTTATCATAGATATACAAAGATTCCTCATTAGCAAGCGGAAACTAAGGATAGTGCGGATATTACGTAACTGATATGCGACAATGACAAGGGACGAGACATTTTTTAAAACTGTAATTTCTCTGGATTTAGAAATCCTTGGGAACTTTTGGGATAATGTAAGTACACAACTGCATGAAATTTTTTAAAATATTTTATTACAAAAATCCTATTGTACCTTTAACAAACTATTAGTTTATAGTTAATTCATAGTTAACATATTATAGTCTCTACATTGTTAATATAATTAATATGGCTATATACAAATAGTGAGTTCTTCATTCATTGTCACTGTAATTAACACAATTATTATTGTTTAATTAGCTCAAATTTAAAAAGTTATGTTTTTATGCTTTGTTAAAGGGGCTATATGGAACTTTTTCCCCAAAATAAATGTAACAATAGCCTTTTTATTTGACCATTTATGACTCAAACATCTCCTGGTGAGCATACTGACACCTTGTCCGCTCACAGTGGGTGCACCTATAAGCCTGTATCCTATTTTTCCTATTTTCTGTCAGGTCGGATTTTTCCCGCGCTGTCTGCGGATGTGACGTCGAGCGCGTTCAAGTTAAACGTTTCAGATCACTGCCACCACCGCTAGTCAGCAAGTAGCCTACACTCGCAAGCAGTGCAATGGAATATATGTATTTGACTGTTCTTACCTCTGTAAACATAATGTTGACCTCCTTGGAGCAGATGACTTGTGAAGTGTGCACGTACGAGCGCGCTGCGAGAGCGAGCAGAAAGGAAGAGCAGTTCGGTTTTTTGGCCACAGGTGTCAGTCGCGAGTTTAAATTTCAGAAAAATGCATATAGCCTCTTTAAAATCTTATTAACTGTAAATAGTTCTCACTTTAGCTCACGGAAAGTTTGTCTGTATGTCAGTCTATATTGTGCATGCTCATTTTATTCTCAAACATTATTTTTGCTTAGATTACTGTTGTTAAGATTACTGTTTAGATTTTGTTTAGATTACTAAAACTCACATAAAGTTATTTATGTGAGTTGATATTTAAAAACACTATACATTTACTAAAACTGATAAATGTAATCTTTAGAAAAACATCATAATATTGAGATGGCAAATAGTGAGTTCTTCATTTATTGTCACTGTAAGACAATTATTATTGTTTAATTATCTCGTAGTAATGGAATTGTTAATTGGTTATTATTAGGAGTAAATAATTCTCAATAGATTAGGTCACAGAAAATGGGAAAAAAGTAATTAATTACCGGTAAGTGCTTAAACCAACTTTTATTAGACATTGATTGCATTGATATTCAGTGTTCCTTAAAATGTTTAAATACATTAAGCACACACACGCACACACACGCACACACACACACACACACACACACATTACAAACTGTATATTTTGTTCCCTATATATTTAATTAAATAAAATCATATATATATATATATATATATATATATATATATATATAATATTACCTGACATGTCTGTTCAATAAATGAGGGGCTGAAGTAGGTGTGGGCTTTTGTTTGGAGATGGAGCAGTCCCATCAATTGGTAAGATCAATATAATTTTTTAATATGTTTAAACTGAAATAACTTTATATAAAAATATACGCATGTGCATCAGTATGTAATGAATTAAGTTTGATTGATTAAAGACTTGTTTTTATTTATTTACTTTATTAGTTTTAGTTTTGTTTGTGCAATATCTTATGGTTATGACTTTATGGTGCATTCAAGTCTGTTATTACAAGCTCTGAAAATTCAAAGATTGCACATTATGTGTGTAATTGTTGATGTTTTCATTATTATTATTTTATTATTATTATTATTATTATGCTCCACAGAGAATGATGGGAAATGTAGTTTGGTCACTCATGCCTATCAGCTCATATACTCGCTAAAAGTGTTTTCTGGCAAACATTCCCTCTGACAGTGATGGTCAGGAAGAGTCAGGAAGATGCATCCCATAATCAGTGGATCCCTGAATCAGGTTTGAGAGACCGCTAGGAGGTCAGAGGTCAATCAGCAGAGTACTGTGTGTGCGCATGTGTATCTGTGTGTGTTTGCTCGTTTGGTTTATATGTTTATATGAAATAGGAGAAACATTTATCCGGTATTAGTTGTAATTAGTAGTAGTTTGTTTATTTGATTGTTTGATGTTTGCAACTGTTTGGAACCATTTGTGATTAACATTTTAAATTGGATATATTATCAGGGACCCCAAAGTTCCCCAAAAAAATGGGGTGATAAGATACAGCTACTTGCTTCATTACTCTATTACCTACTGTCGTTTTTAATTATTACTATTTAATTTAATATTTAAATGTATCACTTGTTGTTTTTACCATCTTTGCTCTATTGCATAATTTCTCAATTGAACATTTTTTTTATTTGAAGCATTACTTGTTTTTTAAACGCATTTGTAAAACGTAAAAAAAATGCACTGGAAAAATCGATGTAAGGGGGCAAATATTGTCCCTTAATGAAAAAGATGTGACCGCAATCTAAGTGGAAAAGAGAGAGGGTACGCAGAAGGATGTTAAATGCCTCTAAAGAGTTTCAGAACCACTGCCATAGGGATATATTAAGAAACACTTAATACTAATGCAATCAATGTCTAATAAAGGTTGGTTTAAAACACTTAATGACATTTTCCCATTTTTCTTGACCTAATCTAAAGAGAGAACTATTTACTCCTAATAACCAATTCACAATTCCATTACTACAAGCTAATTAAACAATAATAGTTAATTACATGTACATAGCCTATTCATATATTAACAATGTAGAGACTACAGTAACAAATTACCTATAAACTAATAGTTTGTTAATGATTTGTAAGTATTTTATTACTGTATACTTATTATAAAGTGTGACCATAAATTCACCATTTTAAATAGTACAAGAGAATAGGCATCACAATATTATAATGTTTTTGTTAAAGATTACATTTATCAGTTCTATTAAATTAACAGTGTTTTAAAATATGAACTTTATGTGAGTTTTAGATGATGGCAACAGTAATCTAAAAAAAAAAAAGCACTAGACAGACAGACAGATCATAGTTCGATAAATTGGAAGCGATTCTCAGACTTAAGTGTCATGGAGCCAGTCCATGAAATGCCCAATAAAAGGGCTAAAGAAATGTGGTAGTTGAGGGATGCACCTATTACTGTTTAACGCATAACATATGTGTACATTTCCTAAACCTTCACATATCAGTTCCAGCTAAGCCTCTAATACCCTTTTCAGACATGGTAATAACTCATTCGTGTTTCCTGCGCTGACTAAATCAACACTGTATTGCCGTAGCTAGATGCAAATCATTTCTCAAGGGAAGTATTTGCAACAGTGGCACTGCTTTCTTCATAGCGCTCCCCTAGATATGGAAAAGTGTTTACTAACTGATGTGTATGGTGACATAATTGATAGTGAATGACAAACAGCAATGCAAGATTACACAGTGCTCTCATCTGCAGGCATGGATACATTAATAGGTGAGTAGGCAAAGCTGACTGTGGATACACTCAGGGCTATAATACAGTTTCCCCTTTGATTCTGCTGATGCCAAATCAGAGATTATGCTATCACAGCTTAATTAGAATTTTTAAAGTTAAACGAGTTCAACATGGGTACTTGGAAATGAGATGAGGCAGATGAGATGCCTTGAGATCTGACCTGAGCCATGAATCATGAAGTGTGTCCTAAATTAATTTGTGACCTTTACGTACGCACTTGCACCGATGATGGAACCAGAGAGAGACTGAGGCATGAAGAAAAAAAAACAATTCCTCTGGCAGAAGTATCTGATAACTCTTATGGACTATAACCCCTCTATCACAGCCAACAAAATTGCTCTAATTCTTCACTACAGCAGATAGCTTCAGTCGAATGGCAGCAAAGCTATTATCCTGCAAAGTTGTGGGCTGATAGTCACTTTATGTTTGATTGCACAGTGACGAAATCTCGGAATAGAGTAGCACTCTGACTTCACATGTTATGGTGGAGTCAGTCCGTCAAGTTATTCAATCATCTTTTAAGCTGTTTAAATTAAAAACAATATATATATATAGAAAAATTTAAATGACTAGAAAAATAAATATTTAGTTATTTGTTACAGACAAATTGAAAACTAAAACATTGGAAAGTCAAACTACAACGGGATATGGAGTTTCTGATGACATCATTAATCAAAATTATACTTGGCTCTAAACAAACACAATGCCATTCTAACACGCTAACTGCTTCCTCTAGTCTCCCCATGTGCAGAGGTTAATGCTGAAGCCATTTATTTCCATAATTGTTGGGGCAGAGCTAATTTTCTCAAGGACAGCAGTCCTTGGCTGCAGTCTTACGCATCCCCTCATTAATGAGAAAGAGCACTCATATCATTGAGATATCATTTTCACTTTTACTCATGGCGCTCTGCTCACACTATTCTCAACAATCGCACAAAGAAAGAAAGAAAGAAAGAAAGAAAGAAAGAAAGAAAGAAAGAAAGAAAGAAAGAAAGAAAGAAAGAAAGAAAGATGTTGTAATTAAAAGTAAATACCAAATCAAATTATAGAGATATTATTTGGATTAATCGGATGTACCGTATAAAAAAAGATATATACATATTTATTTAATTATATAAATATATATATACATACAGTGAGGAAAATAAGTATTTAAACACCCTGCTATTTTGCAAGTTCTCCCACTTGGAAATCATGGAGGGGTTTGAAATTGTCATCGTAGGTGCATGTCCACTGTGAGAGACATAATCTAAAAAAAAAAATCCAGAAATCACAATATATGATTTTTTAACTATTTATTTGTATGATACAGCTGCAAATAAGTATTTGAACACCTGTCTATCAGCTAGAATTCTGACCCTCAAAGACCTGTTAGTCTCCCTTTAAAATGTCCACCTCCACTCCATTTATTATCCTAAATTACATGCTCCTGTTTGAGGTCGTTAGCTGCATAAAGACCCCTGTCCACCCCATACAATCAGTAAGAATCCAACTACTGACATGGCCAAGACCAAAGAGCTGTCCAAAGACACTAGAGACAAAATTGTACACCTCCACAAAGCTGGAAAGGACTACGGGGAAATTGCCAAGCAGCTTGGTGAAAAGAGGTCCACTGTTGGAGCAATCATTAGAAAATGGAAGAAGTTAAACATGACTGTCAATCTCCCTCGGACTGGGGCTCCATGCAAGATCTCACCTCGTGGGGTCTCAATGATCCTAAGAAAGGTGAGAAATCAGCCCAGAACTACACAGGAGGAGCTGGTCAATGACCTGAAAAGAGCTGGGACAACCGTTGCCAAGGTTACTGTTGGTAATACACTAAGACGTCATGGTTTGAAATCATGCATGGCACGGAAGGTTCCTCTGCTTAAACCAGCACATGTCAAGGCCCGTCTTAAGTTTGCCAATGACCATTTGGATGATCCAGAGGAGTCATGGGAGAAAGTCATGTGGTCAGATGAGACCAAAATATAACTTTTTGGTCATAATTCCACTAACCGTGTTTGGAGGAAGAAGAATGATGAGTACCATCCCAAGAACACCATCCCTACTGTGAAGCATGGGGGTGGTAGCATCATGCTTTGGGGGTGTTTTTCTGCACATGGGACAGGGCGACTGCACTGTATTAAGGAGAGGATGACTGCGGCCATGTATTGCGAGATTTTGGGGATCAACCTCCTTTCCTCAGTTAGAGCATTGAAGATGGGTCGAGGCTGGGTCTTCCAACATGACAATGACCCGAAGCACACAGCCAGGATAACCAAGGAGTGGCTCTGTAAGAAGCATATCAAGGTTCTGGCGTGGCCTAGCCAGTCTCCAAACCTAAACCCAATAGAGAATCTTTGGAGGGAGCTCAAACTCCGTGTTTCTCAGCGACAGCCCAGAAACCTGACTGATCTAGAGAAGATCTGTGTGGAGGAGTGGGCCAAAATCCCTCCTGCAGTGTGTGCAAACCTGTTGAAAAACTACAGGAAACGTTTGACCTCTGTAATTGCAAACAAAGGCTACTGTGCCAAATATTAACAGTGATTTTCTCAGGTGTTCAAATACTTATTTGCAGCTGTATCATACAAATAAATAGTAAAAAAAATCATACATTGTGATTTCTGGATTATTATTTTTTTTAGATTATGTCTCTCACAGCGGACATGCACCTACGATGACAATTTCAGACTCCTCCATGATTTCTAAGTGGGAGAACTTGCAAAATAGCAGGGTGTTCAACTACTTATTTTCCTCACTGTATATACATTGTGCAAATTCCATTTTAAATTATAGAATAAGTACAAAACCTATGATAATGCAAGTCAATTCAATTAAGAAAGACAAAAGGCAATATATATTACCAAATTATTTACACACTTGCAAATGGAGCTCAGAATGTTTTGAGAAAAACAGGACCATTGTTAACAAATTAAGAAGCAGCAGGAAACATATTGGGAGTTAATTGGACTACAATTCATTATGTTAATTACAGGCTGGAATGGAGGATTACAAGGAGAGAAAAGCTGTATTTTTCTTTGTGGATGAAAAAAAAAAAAGTACTTATTTGAGCCATTTCCACCAAATACTTATTCCACATCATATTAGCCGTCAATAAAATCAATACTAAGCAAGCACTAAAGAGAAGTTGGTCTATCCTGACTGTGTTAACAGCTGAACCCATCTTGAGTGCTGAACACAAGAAATTCTCCATGTAAAGATTATGTAGTTTCTGTGCTACATCACCAAACGAATGAATGACTCTTCAAACTAGGGCTGTCATAATATCAGATTTGCACTACATGATTATCATGACCAAAAGAATTCACTCTAAAAATATTATCGAAATATCTATGGAATATCAAAATCTTTGTTTGTGTGTGTGTTTTTTTTCTCTCTTTTTTGGCCAGTGATTCACACTCAAAAGTTTGGAAGCATGTTTCCGCCACAGAAAAAAAAAAAAAGTTAATTGTGACTTTTTATCTCACAATTCAGACTTTTTTTTACAATTGCAACTTTACATCTTGAAATGTTTACGTTTTATCTCAGAATTGCGTAATTTAAAGTCGCAATTGTGTGTTATAAAGTCAGAATTGTGTGATATAAAGTCGCAATTTATGTCTTTTTCTTAGAATTGCATGTTTATAATATAGAAACTTTATGTCTTGCAATTCTGACATTATAACACGCAATTGGGAGATATAAAATCAGAATTTCATCATATAAAGTTGCAATTACGCTTATAAAGTTTATTCTGTGGTGGAAACAAGCTTCCATACAAAAGAGTGTAAGGAGGTGTAGAAACTGTACAGACTGGGGGTGTCTCTTTATGTAATCCCCAAAGAATTCCAACATTGTGTGTATTAACAGCAGTTTCACAGCATGTCATCATCTTTTTTCCAAAAGATAGGTGGTAACCAGTGTTTATGCGCAATACCGCCACAGTTACAACCGATGGGTTATTTACGATTTAATCTTATTTGTAGTTTTAACATTTAACATCTATATTGCATTTTTTTAAAGGGGTCATGACATGTTTTTTTGTTTTGTTTTATTATGTTCCCTTAGGTGCAATTATAGTATTACTATAGTTTTTTGTACAAAAAAAATAAAAAAAATTAGTGATTTATGACCTTTTCCCACCCTGTTTCTCAACTCTGATTCAAACAGTCTGTTTTGGAGGTTTTTCCCCTTTAAGAGTTCAGTGTTAACGCCCACTGTTATGATTGGCTAACGTCAGTGCTTATGCATAAATTATTAACGTTAATCATTTTGAATCACATGTAGACTACACAATGCTCCACCACGTGAAACTTCGGTCTTCCGATCTTTTACCATCGTGTCAATTCTCAATTGATTTTGATTCATACACTGTAAAAAAAAAAAAAGTTGGATTAACTTAAAAAAGTAAGTTACCTGGTTGCATTAAAATTTTGAGTTAATTGAAAAAAAAAATTTGAGTTAATACAACAAAGGAGATTGGTTTAATAAATAGAAACTCAAAATATTATGTTATCTGAACTACATTAATTATCTAAGTTGATTTGTCAAAATATAAAAAGTTGTGATAACAAATCATCAAAATTCATTTTTACAGTGTATGCGCGAGGGAGAGAGAGAGAGAGAGAGCAAGAACAACTGCTTTCCCTGACGTCTGGATCGTTCGGCAGCGTATTCAAACATGTTGTTTGTCCACAGCAGGAACAGCACATCTGCGTGGCATCGCAGTCATCTTGTAAACAGACCCACTCGCTGCACGACAACGCATGCGATGATGTGAAATGAGGCGTAGTTGTCTTGCGCTGGAGGCGGTCATATGCAAACGACTGGTGCGTCACTTCGTATCGTGACGTCACTAAGAACAAAGGATCTAGAGCTGTATTTAGAGCTTGATTAAATAAATGCTTCTTTTATAATGGGGAGGACGTCTTAAGCTGTGAAACTTGCAGGAAGTTTTAATAGTACATAGATCTCTTATATACCAAAAGATCAAGGCAAATTTGGTTTCGCATGTCATGACCCCTTTAAATAGCATGGTTATCATCAATACCGCTATATTGCGACACCAGTACCTCCCCAAACACTCTTGAGTCTTGTCTCAAACTCACAGCACTGTTTGAGTTAGTGCTGCTGTGTCGGGTGGTCAAGATTAAGCTTAAGAAAGTCAAAGTTTTAGGAAATGAACCAATAATTGATTTAAATCTGCATATTAAACCTAAGGTAGAGGAAAGTATTGTAACATAAAACTCACCTTGATATCAAAATGCACAATTCTTGATTTATTTATGGACTATTGCAGTATCTGTGCACATTATTATCATTATTATGTTTTTATTCATGTGACCTCATTATCTTTAATTAAAATAACTTTACCTCCCACTTGCAACAACATCTCTTCTCTGATGACGTGTTTTTCGGTGCGATGGCAGGACAACACATTTATTTATATTCCATTCAGAGCAACCTAAAAAATTAGGAATTCTGGTAACACTTTATTTGAAGGGTTGTGCATAAGACTGACATGACACTGTCATAAACATGACATAACACCTGTCATGAACATGAAGGAGTCTTTATGAATGTTTATGACTGTTGTCATTAAGTGTCATTCGGTAAATTATGACACTTTTAATGCAAAGTTGACATTGTTTAAAATGTCTTTGTTATGACAACTTGACATTAACAAAGACAAAAATGTCTTTGTTATGACAACTTGACATTAACAAAGACAAAAAAATGTCTTTGTTACGACAACTTGACATTACCCAAGACAAAAATGTCTTGATTGTGACAACTTGACATTAACAAAGACAGAAATGTCTTTGTTATGACAACTTGTCATTAACCAAGAAATCATAACCTAATTATCAAACTTAAAGCATTTGACAGTGTAATAACCCTTAATGACATCTTTATAACTAGTACAATGTGTTCCACTTTACTTGCGGACAAGTAATATTCATGACACAGTTATAATGGTGTCATGACGGCCAAAGTTGTGACAGGTTGACAGGTTATGATTTCTTGGTTAATGTCAAGTTGTCATAACAAAGACATTTCTGTCTTTGTTAATGTCAAGTTGTCATAATCAAGACATTTTTGTCTTGGGTAATGTCAAGTTGTCATAACAAAGACATTTTAAACAATGTCAACTTTGCATTAAAAGTGTCATAATTTACCGAATGACACTTAATGACAACAGTCATAAACATTCATAAAGACTCCTTCATGTTCATGACAGGTGTTATGTCATGTTTATGACAGTGTCATGTCAGTCTTATGCACACCCCTTCAAATAAAGTGTTACCGGAATTCTACACACAGTGTCCAATAAGTCATAGTCCAATGTTCTGGGTTCTGTAGCTAACACATCTTGATTGTACACAGTGATTTCAAATCACACACTGTGACAGTACCAGACAGGACCGCATGTGACTTAGTGCCCCCTGTAGTTTACTGCAGAGTGCCACTGACAAACCTGCATTTGTGCATATTAACATTGGTCGTCATGACAACCACTAAGGAAACTCGCTATTAACTTTTCTCTGTTGATAACGCAGGCTCGGGGCTCAGGGCTGAGCGGTGCTATTGAAAAGGAGAGCACACTGACAATTCCCATTAGATATCTTGAAATCAGTGAGTCACTGCCAAACCACACGGCTATGTTACTGGTCTCCCTCATAACGAAGAGATGTAAGATTTATCATACATGATGGGCTATACTGGAACTGCCTCTTGACTCATCATTCACTTACATTGCAAATTAAAATGAAAGATTCAAAACTGAAGTTGACACTGATCCCTAAGATCCCTGAAGATTGATGTTAAAACACTTTCTATACCGGTTAAAGAGACAACTATCCAGCCGAGATCTGGCTTCTTAAGGGGATTTCACAATGACAGTGACAAAGTGACCTGACATTATTAATTTTTAAAAAGAACTGAAGACATGAGCAATAGAAACAGTTGGCAATGCAACTTTATGCAAATAAGCAGCAACATAATGGGCAGTAGCATCGCTAAATGTAGCAACGCTATTCATTTGTAATCATCGTAGGTCATCAGCATCAACCTATGCAGCTTTCATTAACGATTCGGGAATGAATAACTCTTTTGATGTGGTTATTTTCAATGAGTCAATCAAACTGGTCTGAATAAAAAAAAAAAACACTAGTTAGTTTTAGTTTGAATTGATCAGGGCTGCGTTTCCCATACAACAGAGTAACTCGCTCACTTAAAGTTAGTCATTGGAGAAATTAACTAGCAAGTCATGATTGTTTCAAGAAACCGTAGTAAAGTTAGGTCACACTTTAGATTAGGGTCCAATTCTCACTGTTAATTAAAGCTGTGACCACAATGAATTCCTAATTACTGCTTATTAATAGTTGGTAAGGCAGTTATATTTAGGTATTGTCACGTTTTGATGTGTTCTGTTTAGTTTTGTGATCTCGTTTCCCCCTGTCTATTGTGTTTTTGGTTTAGTCCTGTTAGTTTTCCCGCTTCTCGTTTGTGTTCAGTTTCATCACCTGTGTTTAGTTAATTATCTTGTTAGCCTCAGTTCTTTTAAGCCCTATGTTTTCCCTCAGTGTTTGTTGGTCGTCGTCTATGTATGGTTGTGTAATTTGAGTTCCCTGAAGTCCTGGCATTTGTTATTTTGGTTCCTGTATGTTTAAAGAAATCTACTTTGTAAATAAATCAACTATATTGAAGCTCCATTCGTCCTCGTCTTCAGCTACCTGCACACAAACCTGACAGGTATTGGGTAGGAATTGGGTATGATTAGAGATGTAGAATATGGTCATGCAGTATAAGGTATTAATACGCGCTTTATAAGTACTATTAAACAACCAATATCCTAGAAATATGCATGCTAGTAAGCAACAAGTAAATAGTAAGAATTGGACCCAAAACTAAAGTGTTACAGTTCGTAAAATTTAAACCCAATGACCACTCATGTGATGATTATGTGATCACTCCGTGAAGGCGGATTAACATTTTCATGGTTTAATAACTTAAATTCTGCTCTGTACCAAATACAAAAATATTATATACAGCCAGGAATGACTGCAACACATCATCATTTGAACTGCTGTAGGTGCCGCTTTTGACATTTTCGCAATAAATAAATGATCGTGATTACACATGTCTGTCTGTTATGTTTTTTTTAAATAACTGTACTGTATGTAGTTTTAAGAAATGGTTATGGGTAGGATTAGGGGTAGTATTAGAAGCTAAAAAAATCTGTTTAATGCTACATTGTTACTTAAATTGTAATTTTCCTACACATCTTTGTCCATTTCGTTTTATTCTTTTTATATTCTGTATAAAATGGGTATGTTTTGGTTTAGGAGTAGGGTTAAGGGATCTTACATTTATCTATAAAATGGTAAAAGGGAAATAATACAGATAACCTTGTGATATGAATGATTTGTAAATATGTAACTTTTTGTATCTGTAAAAACGTAAAAATACTACGTTTAAATATTAAAACGTTTAAACGTATAGTTATTAACACTGAGACCAGGCTGACATCATGCCAACAAAAAAAAGTTCAACTTTTTTGGCAGAAAAAGGATTTTATCAGTCCCAACACTGATTTTTTCAGGTCAGTATATCACTAATGATGCCGTATCTCTTCATACACCACTGGAGTATTTCCGAGAGTTTGTGTCAGAAGATATGAACTAAATAGAGAACGCTGCAGACACTGGGCTAAAGGCTACAGCCACACACTTTGCAGCAAGTGCAATGACCGCCTCTGCTTCTCAGAGGACAATAACTGCCTTTGGGACTATCATAATTAAACATGGTTTTGATTAACAGAGCTAAATCACATAAATGCCAAAGTTTTTATTAAGTTCCTCAGGTTTTGTAAATACACTCTGAACATATTTTTGTAATAAATTATTTTTCATAAAAATATGACTTTTCCAATTAATAATATTGTGTGATTATTAATGTTTAATAAATTAAACGTTCAATATATGTTCAATAAACGTTCAATTCATGTTAAATAAATTAAATAGGCTACTGTTACAAAGTTTCAATATTACAAAATTTCCCTCTAAACTTACTTTGGCTTGCAGCCATATCACCCTGTAGCCCAAGACTGGTTGCCCACTGAAGCTAAGCAGGGCTGAGCCTGGTTAGTACCTGGATTGGAGACCTCCTGAGAAAACCAGGTTGCTGCTGGAAGAGGTGTTAGTGAGGCCAGCAGGGGGCGCTCTCCCTGTGGTCTGTGTGGGTCCTAACGCCCCAGTATAGTGATGGGGACACTATACTGTCAAAGAGCACCGTCCTTCGGATGAGACGTTAAACCGAGGTCCTGACTCTCTGTGGTCATTAAAAAAATCCCAGGATGTCTTTCGAAAGAGTAGGGGTGTAACCCCGGCATCCTGGCCAAATCTGCCCATTGGCCTCTGTAGCTGGAGTCAGAAGCGTTAATCATACAGGGTGCATCCTAAGACTCATTGATTGTCAAAGTGGTAATATTCCCTCGACCATTTCCCAAGCTCATATGCCCAGGGACAAGGAAAGTCCTGCCCTTTTTTAACCTTCCTCCCTTCCTTGTGGCCCCAGCCTCAGCCACATCTGGCCCAGGAGCAGAGCTCTAAGATTTAGCTATGTCAGATTCTTTAGCTTGACACAGCTATTTGGTAATACTGACCATTTCAATAAGCTACCCTGGCCTACTTCCTGAAAGCCGCTGACCGCTCCCTCGCGTCTCTAAATTTCCCAACTACCGTCTCTACAGATGTGCCAAAAAGCTTTACTCTCTTTCTCCTTGATATCTGCCAAGTTCAACCACAGATTCCACTCTGTGGTCACCATCGCTTCCACTGAACAACCAATGGCAGTGGCTGTTTGTTTGGTGGCCCGGAGGGCTAGATCTGTGGTGCGGCACAGCTTAGCGACTGTTTCAGGAGACAATCCCTGCGTGTCAATCCCCAGGAGGCAATCCCTATCATGTGCAAGGCACCACCGGCCTGACCTGCTGCTGCATTTGCCCTGCCGTTCAAGCATGAGGTGGTCTGTAACAGCTTCGTCTGCAGGGTCGGAGCCTTCAAAGAGGATGCATTACACTGAGAGAGATAGCCCGCAATCGTCTCTTCAATATAAAACGTCCTCACAAATCTCCGCTCACGCAATTCCTCCACATTCAAATAATTTGAACACTGGAAAGGATAGATGCGAGCTGAATATGGATTTTTCCATGACAATTTCCTGTCTTCTCGTGGCCCAATTTAGTAGTGGCGTGTGCCATTTACCTCCAACAACTCCTCGTACGCAAGGCTGGCAGGGTAAGAGGGCTCACTACAAGCGATGTCTTCGTCCTCTTCAATCACATCGGCCTGGTTGGATGGTGCCAGAAACAAACATCTGCTTGATCCGAAGAGCTCCCTCAAGAACTAAACACGCTTGCTCTTCACCCAAACAAGAAATGCACAAGTGTGTCCCTCAGGTGTCAAAAACCTTAGACACGGAGGCGCACACTTTCTGAAATGCTTGTTCGAGTGCTTATCCATGATAAATGCCTTAACACGCCCTAGAACAAACAAATGGCTTGTGAAGACAAAAAAAGGCGCCCTCTTATACTCACGGTAGTGACATCATGGACTGTCGCCAGCCAATTAAATTGTTGTGTGTATTCACGTGCTCTTAAGACTCTTAAGAAGGCATATGATCATATTGTTGTGGATATTTTTTCACCAGCTCTGCGTTCCCCGGCATCATGACAGATGAGGTCATTAAAATTACACTGTTATGATAGTGTTATTATAAAGTATTTGTGAGACTATAGACTATATCTGACTATGTGACACTATAGTTTGAATTAATCCCTTTTCTTTGCATGACACATTGACATTACAGTACAGAATGGCTTTTTTGGCATTGCCTGAACATTGTATAAGCATTAGTGTAATGTGTAATTTGGGACAACGTCCAGAAATGTCACATTCTTTTGATTTTCCCAGCAAAAATGTCCAAAGTCCTTCACATAAAAAAAGTCTGTCAACAGGCTTTCATAGACAACCTAGTAAGTCGGGGAAGGTCACGTTTTTTTTAAAGTTTAGTTACAAGCTGTTCACACAGTGGCAATAAAACAACGATTACTACATAAAAATTCTTTAAGTCTACTGTACATGTCATACAAACAATAAATTATGCTTCTAACCATATATTGGAACTGTAGTTCAACGCACACAACTGTGAAAGGTGGTTGGACCTATGGTTTTTGGAAATACTCAATTATTGACCTATGTTGCTAACGACAGATCTTGGCTAATGATGCTTTTGGGGAAGGCATCCCAGAGTGGATCAAGCGAAAATGACGGTTTTGAAAATAATGAAATAACATCAATGTAGCAATCGTAATGTAGCTTGTAGTATAGCTACTTTCTCTTAGCTTGAGCTTAGCTATTTTTTCTATAGAGTTGTTTGCTGCTTAGCTCAAAAACTAAACATTTTTGGGTAGACAGTGATTCACCACCTGATATAGTTGGATTCAGCAGTCAAATAGGAAAGATTACAAGAAACCAATATTACAGAGAATTGAGAACATCCAGCAATTTAATCATGTGAAGTGTTTAAAAAAAATAAACTAAAAAAATGTGTATGTATTAATAATAATTATCACTAATAAATATTAATAATAATAATTATATATATATATATATATATATATATATATATATATATATATATATATATATATATATATATATATATATATATATATATATATATATATATATATATATATTCTGTTTGATGGAACACGAATTACACACTTCATTTTTTTCTCTTTGTCTGTATTTTAAAGACAGTCTGAAAAGCATATCACACCTCCATGTCAATGCATGATTAGAGCTAATATGTGATCTGATGTAATTACTTCTCCCCTACAAACGACTTCATTGACCTACTACTTACTGTTTTTGCTGCAGCTCAAACTCAGCGTCTACACAGCCGAAACCTTCTCTCATAAATACACTCGTGCCATGCTGACGTCCTTTCTGATGTCATCAGTCATGGTGCATCTGAAACACTGTCTCCGTGGATTCAGCGTCTTAAATCCCTCTTGAGAACACAGAGACAAAACAACATGACGTATCCCACAAGCTCCAATATTATATACATCTGCTTTCTAGAGCTTTAGATCAACAAAAAGGGGCTTACAGCAGCTTCTGAAGCCTTACAGCAATTTGAGACCATACAGTAGCTTTTGCTGTTCAGAGACTGGTTGCAGTTTAATCCTTTTATTATGCATTATTTAAATTATATGTATTTTTATAGATAAATAAACATTTGCAGCCAATTTAAATCAACTTTAGTAATGTTACATTTTTGAGTGATATTCAGTGAGAAAAAAAGGAGGACGGGAATTGATTTCATCCACTGGGAATGGTAAACACTGGAAAACTAAAAGGGGCAGTACAAAATATTCCAAATAAAATAGTCCAAAACAGTTCTGCCTGACTATAACTGTACTGAATACAGTTTTTCTTTTCTTAATAACATATACCAATTAATCTTCCATAATAACAAAAGGAACATGTTTTTAAAAAAGTAAACAGGGACAATTTTGATTTCATGTTGAGTGCTATATAAATCATACAGCACCACTTTTACCAGAATAATTGTGATTTTATCCTCTCTAGTTTAATATAAACATAATTTTCTGCAGGAAGCCGCATGCCACTTTTTAAGTCTCAAAGGAGTAACTGATTTGAGCCAAGAGCCAGAGACTTTTTGACAGCTGAATGAAACATATTTGGTCATTTTCTAAATCCTTTCATTATTAAACATGGCCTCTGGAAAGAAGATAGCATCAGCTTTTTAAAAAACAAAAAAGAACATCCCATTTCTGCATTTTCCACAGGGAAACAAAGAAAGAGATTAAAGGAAAGAACTGATCTTGGTGCTTCTTAATTGCCCTGATTTACAGGCCCAGGAAATTTATCTTAATAACTCTGTTCAACAGCTTTAAAACAAATGCTCTGCGCTCAGGCACGAAATATGACTGCTATCTTGTGGTTATGATTAAAATCACTTCATAATGCACTCACATGAAAATTTAGTATGCATTTTAAATGGAAAACTGTCATAACCTCCCACCCGACCTAACTTATCTTTGCTCGTAACACTGTTTACATGTGTGCCATCTTAACCTTGGAAGGATGTGTCTTTCTGTGAAATACTGAAGTACTAATCTTATTAGAGGCTCTTCGCTTACTCATACAACAAAGTGCACACACATACAATCAAATATCAAATCAAGTCATAAATACACAATATTTATCATGCAGCCATCTTATTCAGGCCACAGAGTTCAAAGAGAATACTCAATTTTACCCTCAAGGCCTGGTTATTGGTTGTGCTTGGTTGTTATGCATTAACTGGTCATAACAGAGTGAGAAATATGAAAGAGAAACTCTGAGATACTGGTCCAAGCAAAGACCCCAATTTCGTGTTTACACTGTTTACAGCAGATCATCTTTTAGTTTAAGAAATTCCTGTTGTTTTAGAAAAAAGACATGCATGCATTTCAGGAAAAAAATAAACATTTTAAGACTAGTCATTAAATAATCAGTTATCACCCCCCTATTTTTTTTTTTGCATTTTTATTCAAGAATGAATCATTTCATTAGGGCGATGGTGATAAAGTCATGTTTAAAAGACATAATCATTTTAAATGTGACTAATGGTATCAATTATCATATCATTATGTTGATCCTATTAAATTGTAATCTTTTATAATTGCTGCATTCTGTGATTCTACAAAGCATTTTGTAGTTATAGATTAGATTGAGTATAGCGATGAACTTGAGTAAAAGAACGTATTTTGTAAAAATGTTAATTCGTTTATTTTAAAGAAATTAATACTTTCATTCAACAAGGATACATTTTTAATGTTACAAATGATTTTTATTCAAATAAATACTCTCCTTTTGAACTTATAGTTCATCACAGAATCCTGAAAAAAGTGTATCACTGTTTCCACACAAAAAAATTAAGCAGAACAAGTGTTTTCAACATTGATAATAATAAATGTTTCTTTATCACCTTAGCATTAAGCATTTTATAATGATTTCTGAATGAAAACTTGACACTGAAGCATGGAGAAATGCTGCTGAAAAATCAGCTTTGCTAAGATTAAATTACATTATAAAAGCATTTTACATTATGAAAATATAAAAGTTATTTAAAATCATTACATTTCATAATACGGGTTTTAAGCTTTATTTTTTATCAAATAATTGCAGCCTTGTTGAACATAAGATACTTCTTTCAAAAATATAATTTGCAATTAATGCTGCATTCGTATTTTTCCTGGCATCATTTGGCTAGAGTTACTGTATGCTATATGATCATGCTATCAAGCGCGATAAGAGTCACGTAGATCATCATCCAGTCACGTAGATTTACAGTAGTAAATAACATCCATAACATTTCTGTGGACAAAAACAACTTCAAACAAAGGTATAAGCTTTTACCCGGTCTTGGTCTGTTGTGCTTTGACAGATGTGTGTGATGTTTAATGTAATGGATATAATTAATGGCTAAAATAATTTAGGGAAAAAATACATTTAATAGAGATATCAGTAGTAGTATTGGTATCGGTGATACTGCCTTTATTCATAGTGCAATTAAACACATCTAAAATATACTATCTTTACGTTGTTTCTACATTTGGAGATTCAATGTGAAATTATGATAATATAAATATATTGTATTAATATGCGATTAATCACGATAGATTACAAAAAAAAACAAGTGATTAATTAGTTTTAAAAAATGTAATCAACTGACAGTACTAATATTTGTCAATGTCAATATTTCTATACTTGTAACCACACCATGTTTGTCCTGTACTGTAGTTTACTCTGGTAGCTATAAAGTAAGAAGCAGCAAAGTTGTTTTGGTTTTGGTCTATTTACATTTAGATGGTGCAACTCTTCTCACATCCCTCACCAGACAGATAGATATTGACAGATAAAGAAATTGTGTCCAAGCACATCGTTCAATAGACTGTGCATATACTGAGCTATATGCTTTACAGTAATAATCATCATAATAGTCTCAGGGTTTTGGCTTTCTGCAACTTTGCTGTTGTAAACAACATCAAACTTTTGGATGTCCACACACACAGTCAGCTTGTCAAACAATGAAGCACGGTCAAGGTGGCACTCCAACATGACACCAGTTTATGTGTTTTGGGTCATAAACCTTGTGTTTCAAAAAGCCTTCATGCTAAACAAATATTTTTTTTTTGTATACATTATGCAGGCTAAACAATGTCCATTTCCATAATTATGAGATGATAAAGTTTTTTAAATATTTAATTTGATTTCAATGAACAAAAGCCATATTAAATTATGACTAATTTGACAACATTCTGAATGTCTGGAGAGTTGATGATATTTTACTAATTTACCATACTAAAATACCTCCCAAGGTGTCTTACTCACCCTACCAAAACATTTTAGAGACTTTTTCCTTGCCATCATGAAATTGTAAAGCACTTTTCTTAAGAATAATTTTCACTTTGAAAAACTCTATAGACCCTTGTCTAGCCTGGGCCTTTCTCAGCACTGCGCTCCTTGTGTTCTGCCTTCCGGTTTGTATTTCCACTGCATGAGGGTAAGATCTAATGAATTTGAATGAACCGCTCATTTTTAAATATTCCCAGTCATCTGTATGACATCCACTTCAAACATGATCATTCAAACGTGCGCATGAACGCTCATGATCATTTGTCAACTTTACAAGTTAATCCACTTCACCAGCTAATTACTCTTTAAAGGGGCTATATGCAGCTTTTTCCCCCAAAATAAACGTAACAATAGCCTTTTTATTTTACCATTTATGACTCAAACATCTCCTGTTGAGCATACTGACACCTTGTCCGCTCACAGTGGGTGCACCTATAAGCTTGTATCCTATTTTTCCTATTTTCTGTGGGGTCTGATTTTTCCCGCGCTGTCTGCGGATGTGACGTCGAGCGCGTTCATGTTAAACGTTTCAGATAACTCTGCCACCACCGCTAGTCAGCAAGTAGCCTACACTCGCAAGCAGTGGAATGGAATATATGTATTTGACTGTTCTTACCTCTGTAAACATAATGTTGACCTCCTTGGAGCAGATGACTTGTGAAGTGTGCACGTACGAGCGCGCTGCGAGAGCGAGCAGAAAGGAAGAGCAGTTCTTTGGCCACAGGTGTCAGTCGCGAGTTTAAATTTAAGAAAAAACGCATATAGCCTCTTTAACAGCAATAGCTATAAAAAATATACAGAGCTACCGCAAAAACGTAAGTTCAAACACAAAATTCTTAAGATGGCTGTGTGCTTGTTTCTCTGGTGCATAAGGTCTATATTCTTTCCTTTTTTTTTTTTTTGGTGAATGTTGGATGATCAGTATAATTAGACATAAAAACAGAGCTATAGCCTAAGGGGGTTGGTTAAGCCTTTTAACATTGTATATCCTATGACTCATTCATGGTTTCAAATATTAATTTATTGTTAGCACTATATATATATATATATTTTTGTATTGCATATTGCAACATCTACTTACTCCAAAATCATTTAGTTGTAATTGTTGCAATTAATGTTTCACTAGATCTTTCTTTGTGATTTTTTGTTAGTTTTTTCAGCATTTGTATTAGTTTTTGATGTGAAATAATTTACTGAACTTTAAAACATTTCATTTATTAAACACACTCGTTTGAAAACTTTTTGATGCGACAAAGTGGTAGTTGTGTGGACTGTCAACAGAGGAACAAAAATCTCTCCGATTTCATTTAAAATATCTACATTTGTGGTTTAAAGATGAAAGTCATGAACAACATGAGGGTGAGTGTAACAGGACGCCCACTGAAGGCAAGCTTGGAGAACCCAAGTGCAGCTTTATTTTAAAAACAAGATTAAACAAAACGGCATGGCATGGAACTCAAAACATGAACTCACCAAACAGTGGTTACAGGTAACAATACTTGACAAGGACACCTGGCAAACATGAGGGCTAAAATACACACAAGACTAATGACTAGACAAGGGACACCTGTGAACAATGAAACAATGACAACACAGAACACATGGCACATGACTAGAACAGGGGATCACATGACAGACATGAAACAAGAACATAAAACAAAACCAAATCGTGACAGTGAGTTTTTGATGGGTGAACTAACCCTTTAATGTCAATATGAGCATAACAGCCTAGGCATGATACATTTATTTACTATATTAATTCAATAGAATTATTATTCCAGTTTATGTTGTAATATAAATTCATAAAAAACCTGAACTGACCTGAGCTTAAACTATACAACTATAAATTATTTTTGAAACCCATTTGCTGAAACTGAAGATGCCTTGACTAAAATTGTCCAATTCTGCAGTCTTAAATAAGAAATGCACTGCATTATTAAACAATACCAATACATCTTGCTGTTGTTTATTTTAAATTTCAGTTATAAACCTCATGTTTTCTCCCTCATTCACTCATCTTCAATGCGAGCGGCAAAACATCCCAGTTCTCAGAACTATGGCTAATTTTCTGGCTAGGTTCCCTCAAAGTTATGAGCTAACATTCTTCCACTAATGTTAATAGAATGTTTGTTCAGAGTTATCTGGTCATTAATAATGCAACAAAAAAAACAACAACAAAAACATTATTTATCAACACAGGCTCATTAGAATTTGTTTTACCAATACATCAGCCTGTTCTCACGTAAATGCGTCTCTATGACACGCATGGTGCATTGTCGTGTAATTGATACGCGAAAATTAGTTTTTACGTGCATATGAGACGCAGTTTTTTGCGTGCATTTGATACGCAGTTCATTTGCGTGTAATACACACGCACCCCACACCACTAATCCTACCCAAGCGTATAATACACACGCACCCCACACACACCTAAACCTAACCTAACCAACCAATGCGTATCCTATGCACGTAAAAACTCAATTTAGCGTATAAATTACACGACAATACACATGCGTGCAATAAAGACGCATTTAGTGAGATCGGGTTGAATACATACAAATGACTGCAGTTTACAGCTGAAATTAACACAGTAAAACAGTACTTTCAGTAAAACAGCAACAATTTGATTCCTTTTCCACACAAAATTATGATTTTAGGGGCAGATTATCAATTAATAAACACATATTTTTGCTTGGTTCCTTGCACAATACTATGTTATGAACTCAAAAGACTTTTAAAATAGTACATGATTTGTAAACTAATACATTTTCAATACCAATATCATCTGGCACCAGATACAAACTGCAAAAAAGGAACGGAGAGACCTACATGTGGTGTTCTTGGACCTAGCCAATGCCTTCGGCTCAGTCCCTCACAAGATCTTGTGGACGGCCTTCAACTACTTCGGTGAACCAAACCACATCACAGAGTTGGTCAAGAGCTACTTTCAGGATCTCCAGTTCTGTGCAACATCTGAGAACAACACCACTGCCTGGCAGCATCTGGAGATCGGCATCACGGCAGGCTGCACAATTTCCCCTCTGGCATTCGTCATGGCAATGGAGCTGATCATACGGGCATCTCGTTGGATAGTGGGAGGCAAGAGGACCAAGAGTGGCCTGCGTCTTCCACCAATTAGAGCCTATATGGATGACATGACTATCATCACAACAACAAAACCAAATATCCAGTGGACAAGAATGGAGTTCAAGCCAAGTAAGTCTCGCAGCATCTCTGTCGTCAAAGGCCAACTGACAGGCGAGCAGTTCTACATCAGGGATAAACCAATTTCAACAGTCCTAGAGAAGCCCAACAAGAACCTCAGACGATGGTATAATGCAGACCTCAAAGACAAACAGCAACTCGACCAACTCCGGCAGGACGTGGCCAACGGCCTTAAGCAAATCAACAACACTGCACTACCGGGGAAACTGAAGCTCTGGTGTTATCAGTTTGGGCTGCTACCCAGACTCTTGTGGCCATTGACCATGTACGAGGTCTCGCTTATCCATGCCAATCGACTGGAAAGGCTAGTGAATTCCCACCTGAAGAAGTGGCTTGGTTTTCCCAAATGCCTTAGCAGCGTTGGACTATTCTGCGACAGAGCCCTGGCACTGCCAATTTCTAGCTTGGTTGAAGATTTCAAGTGTGCCAAGGTGAGGCTACAGCCATGCTACAGGCCAAATCTGCTATTCTCCATCGTGACGTATAGTGGGCCACGTCCAACAAGGCAGAGGAGGCTTTGGCCTCGGAACTGTAACACCTCTCTGGCAAAAGGCATCTGCAACCGAACGTCGAAACATGGTGGTAGAGGAGGTGTGCTGACAGAAGGAAGCAGCCAGATGCTCCAAAGTCGTAGCACAAGCCAAACAGGGTCGCTGTATGACGTGGGAGGGTGTCGAGAAGAGAAAACTCACATGGAGCGAACTCTGGGGCATGGAATCCAACAGGCTGAGCCTCATTGTCCGAGCTACGTATGATGTACTGCCCTCTCCCACAAACCTGCAGCTATGGTTTGGAAAGGACCCATCCTGCCTCCTGTAAGGACTGGGCGAAGGTGAATCTGAATAACTAAATACCCCCATGCTAAAATCCCAAAGCCTTTAGCCCCAAAAGGCCTGGAACTTGGAAAAACACACACACACACACACACACACACACACACACTCTCCCACACACACACCAAGAACGGGGTGTTCTGTTACAAGACTGAGCTTTATTACCCCTTGGAATGTCCCAGAGAGTGTGATTCCTCCTTATTCTTGCTGAGAAGAATAAACGAACCCTGGTTTAAACCTATATATTCTATGTACACTCACCGGCCACTTTATTAGGTACACCTGTCCAACTGCTCCTTAACACTTAATTTCTAAGCAGCCAATCACATGGCGGCAACTCAGTGCATTTAGGCATGTAGACATGGTCAAGACAATCTCCTGCAGTTCAAACCGAGCATCAGTATGGGGAAGAAAGGTGATTTGAGTGACTTTGAACGTGGCATGATTGTTGGTGCCAGAAGGGCTGGTCTGAGTATTTCAGAAACTGCTAATCTACTGGGATTTTCACGCACAACCATCTCTAGGGTTTACAGAGAATGGTCCGAAAAAGAAAAAACATCCAGTGAGCGGCAGTTCTGTGGGCGGAAATGCCTTGTTGATGCCAGAGGTCAGAGGAGAATGGCCAGACTGGTTCGAGCTGATAGAAGGGCAACAGTGACTCAAATAACCACCCGTTACAACCAAGGTGGGCAGAAGAGCATCTCTGAACGCACAGTACGTCGAACTTTGAGGCAGATGGGCTACAGCAGCAGAAGACCACACCGGGTGCCACTCCTTTCAGCTAAGAACAGGAAACTGAGGCTACAATTTGCACAAGCTCATCGAAATTGGACAATAGAAGATTGGAAAAACGTTGCCTGGTCTGATGAGTCTCGATTTCTGCTGCGACATTCGGATGGTAGGGTCAGAATTTGGCGTCTACAACATGAAAGCATGGATCCATCCTGCCTTGTATCAACGGTTCAGGCTGGTGGTGGTGGTGTCATGGTGTGGGGAATATTTTCTTGGCACTCTTTGGGCCCCTTGGTACCAATTGAGCATCGTTGCAACGCCACAGCCTACCTGAGTATTGTTGCTGACCATGTCCATCCCTTTATGACCACAATGTACCCAACTTCTGATGGCTACTTTCAGCAGGATAATGCGCCATGTCATAAAGCTGGAATCATCTCAGACTGGTTTCTTGAACATGACAATGAGTTCGCTGTACTCAAATGGCCTCCACAGTCACCAGATCTCAATCCAATAGAGCATCTTTGGGATGTGGTGGAACGGGAGATTCGCATCATGGATGTGCAGCCGACAAATCTGCGGCAACTGTGTGATGCCATCATGTCAATATGGACCAAACTCCCTGAGGAATGCTTCCAGCACCTTGTTGAATCTATGCCACGAAGAATTGAGGCAGTTCTGAAGGCAAAAGGGGGTCCAACCCGTTACTAGCATGGGGTACCTAATAAAGTGGCCGGTGAGTGTATATACAGATGCTCTATTGGATTGAGATCTGGTGACTGTGGAGGCCATTTGAGTACAGCGAACTCATTGTCATGTTCAAGAAACCAGTCTGAGATGATTCCAGCTTTATGACATGGCGCATTATCCTGCTGAAAGTAGCCATCAGAAGTTGGGTACATTGTGGTCATAAAGGGATGGACATGGTCAGCAACAATACTCAGGTAGGCTGTGGCGTTGCAACGATGCTCAATTGGTACCAAGGGGCCCAAAGAGTGCCAAGAAAATATTCCCCACACCATGACACCACCACCACCAGCCTGAACCGTTGATACAAGGCAGGATGGATCCATGCTTTCATGTTGTAGACGCCAAATTCTGACCCTACCATCCGAATGTCGCAGCAGAAATCGAGACTCATCAGACCAGGCAACGTTTTTCCAATCTTCTATTGTCCAATTTCGATGAGCTTGTGCAAATTGTAGCCTCAGTTTCCTGTTCTTAGCTGAAAGGAGTGGCACCCGGTGTGGTCTTCTGCTGCTGTAGCCCATCTGCCTCAAAGTTCGACGTACTGTGCGTTCAGAGATGCTCTTCTGCCAACCTTGGTTGTAACGGGTGGTTATTTGAGTCACTGTTGCCCTTCTATCAGCTCGAACCAGTCTGGCCATTCTCCTCTGACCTCTGGCATCAACAAGGCATTTCCGCCCACAGAACTGCCGCTCACTGGATGTTTTTTCTTTTTCGGACCATTCTCTGTAAACCCTAGAGATGGCCCTAGTAGATTAGCAGTTTCTGAAATACTCAGACCAGCCCTTCTGGCACCAACAATCATGCCACGTTCAAAGTCACTCAAATCACCTTTCTTCCCCATACTGATGCTCGGTTTGAACTGCAGGAGATTGTCTTGACCATGTCTACATGCCTAAATGCACTGAGTTGCCACCATGTGATTGGCTGCTTAGAAATTAAGTGTTAAGGAGCAGTTGGACAGGTGTACCTAATAAAGTGGCCGGTGAGTGTATATATAACCATGTGATACATGCATCCAATGTTCCATCTCATGATTTTTCCTTTATGTTGTTTGGTCTGTGTGGCCTTGTAAACTCTAATGGGTTAATGTTTGAGACATGACTTGCATACTATGAGAAACAGAAATCACTGTGTAGCATGTTTAGTCTCGATAAACTCCAATCCTCGTTCCCCATTTGTTGATTTACATTACATCTCGCTAACTTTGTGACACAGGGGTGTTATAAGAAATCTTGAGGGTTCTCTCTCTTAAACACCCAATGAACTGACATATTCAAATGTCCTGCGAGATTCACCAGAACACTTCATGACTGTGGCTCGAGCTTCAAGCAGACCTTATCAAACTAACCCCCTCCTTTCTGCAGAGAAAGGAATGCCATGCGGTCAAAGAGTCCCCTCTGAAAACGCACATACACAAAGCTTTAATTCACTCATTTAAAGACTTTACTGAGATATATTTGATATGTTATGTTTGTGGAAGGGGTTTGCTATGAAGGGATCTGGGAGTGTATGGTAGTTCTAAACGAACTACAAGGGCATTTAATTATGCTTTTAATGTAACTCTGCAATATAACTCTCCTTATACGTCTTTCTTCCTATTTTCCGAACCTTTGTGATCTAACGAGGTCATCTATGTAATTGAACAAGCCGTAAAATGTATTTTACTATGTTTAATCATCTTTGGAATGATTCTGACCAAATTCTGACTGCTTGTAAAACCTGTGAATGCGGCCATAAATCGAACGCGGACAAGACAAAGCCGAGGTTGCCGCCAAAAGTTTCGTTGAATGCCATTGGCCAGTTCGCACCTCAGAAGGTTCCTTTAAAGAAGAACTGAACCTCCCTCCGCGGTCAGATCTTACTGCGCTCTTCCGTGCTCGTCCTGGTTTCAGAATGTAACGTCTCGTCTCGAGGCGAGTCTTTCGCCTTTCTTTTACGTGTTCTAGTTAGTTTGTGTTTTTCAGTCTTAAGATAAGTCCCTGTGTTTTAATTCCACGAGTGAAAAGAACACCGCGGGACATATCTCTTCAGCAAAGCCGGCTACGAGGGACATTTAAACCACCGCGCGCTCTCTCTGAACCAGAAGCACGCGCACGTGACCACGTGACGCTTCCTCCCACACAAAGGACACCGCTCACACACGCGGCCCGACAGGGCCGTGCAGGACCGACGCGACACAGAGTGCATGACCAAGATTACATTTGCGCAAGTATCTTTTTTTACAGAGCTTCTAAGAAGCCTTAAGATGATGTTTCCGTGTTGTTACAGAAAAGGTGAAGTCCAGGAAAATGCTGCTAATGCTCTCTCTCTCTCCTTCTCTCTCTCTCCGTTCTCTCTCTCTCTCACACCCTCACTCTCCCACACGTGTCTCCATTTGTCCAAACGCAATGCATTTCTCGTTCATCGATGCCTTATCGTGTTTTGTTTGTTTATTATGTTTGTAAATACATATATCCCATGTAACCGTAGTAAGTAGTTCTGCCGTATTAAATATCCATTATATTCATGTGATTGACTCATTCTCTTTTGCTCAACTTCAAGTCTCTTAAGTGCCCAAAAAGGTCTTTAGCTATAAGCTTACAAATTAAAGATACTTTCAAGAGTATCTGTTTATAGGGCAGGAAACCCAATTCTTGTGGCCACAGAATTGCTTTTCCTGAAATCCTATAAAGTAAGATGATATTGTGGATCCCCACAAATATTATTCTGACAATTGAGCTAATTAATTTTGCCTGTTTTGTAAGACGTGGTCCGTGTAAATAATTGCAATCAACTTGTGGTTAATTGCAGGGATACACGTGCATGCATGCAGGTGAAATGACAGCATCCCGTAGCGGGAGATTTATTAACATGTAAGACTGATCTAATCCAAACATGTATGAATAATTATTAATTATCAATTATTAATTATGATATGCAAATTCCCCACGGATTAGATCCGCCCAGAGTCTTTACACTCCTGTATACAACCCCTGCAAAACTCAAGCACATCCTGGTTGGCTGTAGGACCAGCCTCACTCAAGGCAGATACAGGTGGAGACACAACCAGGTCCTCAGATGTCTAGCCGACAAACTTGTGTGCAAGAGGGTATCCATCAACGCCCAACCCTTCAACAACCAGGATGTGCGCCGACACCCACGATCGTTGATTCATGAGGGGGACAAGCTGAGGGCTAGCCCCTCAAATTCTGATCTGACCCCACTGAATGCAGCCAGGGATTGGCAGATGCGAGTCGACCTAGATCAGAAGTGTCGAAGGAACGACACCACCTGGGCTGCTAAGGCGAATAGCTAACTGTGGGACACACACCCAGGCTTGATCAACCTGTGGTGGGCCTGCCTCACCAGAGGGTATATTGTGATAATTGGCCGAAACACCCTGTGACACTGCGGTACACAACAAGCTTTATATATGTGGCTTTTTGGATGTAGCAGACTTGCTTGGTAGCTCATCCGGAACATTATTGCCCTTGCGATGTGGAACACAAGTAAGAATCCCTTGAAACACGAGTCACCATAAAAGAGATCAAAGACTTGTAGAAGCAAGCAAAAATGGCATGGTAGCTTCAGCAAATCTGGTATGTTTATGTTTTATTATTTTCAAATGCAATAGAGCCTTTTAGTAGCCTGGCATGCCAGACCTACATCACGATGTTAGGTCTGGGAACTCTCCGTTGACTGGGCTCAATACAAGGGGTGGGATAAACGGTTGTCTTTCAAATTCCCTCTGCACACAATAGGATAGCACTACAATAGACCCCTTGCAATTTGCCTATCGGGCCAATAGGAGCACTGTGGATGCTTCTCTCACTCTTTTAAATAAGGTTCAAAATCATCTAGATAACTCAAATTCCTATGTTCGAATACTCTTCATGGATTTCTCATCCGCTTTTAATACTGTCCAACCTTATCTTCTTTTAAAGCGCCTCTATGAGTTAGGTGCTAGTAGCTGGATGATTTTATGGATTAAGGAGTTTCTAAAAGGTCGCCCTCAGCGAGTTTGTGTTAATAATAATGTTATGTCGGATTGTTTGGTTTTAGATACTGGGGTACCGCAGGGATGTGTACTGTCTCCAATACTTTTTTCTGTATACATAAATGAACTAAAGTGCAATGACGATAACCTTACTCTTATAAAATATGCAGATGATATGGCATTGGTCTCATGTCAGAAAGAAATTAACTGCACCTCATATTTTGAGTACATTGACAGTATTATCTGTTGGTTTGAGAGTAGTTTTTTACATCTTAATATTGAAAAGACAAAAGAGTTATGTTTGAGAAATCAATCAAGAAGAGTAGGTACCGTATCTGAATATAAACCAGTTGTCATAAAGGAAAAAACTGTAGAGCAGGTCTCGAATTTTAAATACTTGGGCACAATTATAGATGAGAAACTTAATTTTGAAAGTAATGTGGAGTACATTCATAAAAAAGCACGACAACGTCTGGGTCTCCTTAGGAAACTAAGAAGCTTCAATATTAGTCAGCAGACCCTAACTATGTTATATCGATCAATGATTGAGAGTATTCTCACATATAATATTGTTTCATGGTACAGCAATCTAACATTAAAACAAAAGAACAAACTCTCACAAATAATTAATCAAGCAAATAAGATCACTGGACAAAAACAACAGCCACTTCAGAGCATGTTCGACCATTTTATGCGAAAAACGGCAATTGCGATTTTTAAAGATAACACCCATCCTCTTCACTCTGCTTTTGAATTGCTCCCATCTGGACGTAGACTAAAAATTCCCTTGGCTAGAAAAAATCTCTATAAAAGATCTTTTCTTCCGATGGCAGTGATTATCTTAAACCGTACAGTGTTTTAATTGAAACAATAAAACGACTGTTAATATTTTTTAAATTTTTCTTTCTTACAGTGTTTAACTATATTATGTTTTTGTATTTGTGCTGTTGATGTGTTTTTTAAGCTGTGAATGTATGTTACAGTGTCAAAGAAAAATTTCCGCTCTGTGAAAACAGACTGGACAATAAAGTTCAATCAATCAACCAACCAGAGCAACAAAGAAGGTGACGTCTTTTATATCTTCCTTTTTTTAAAATGACTCAAGTGCCATTCTTTGTTCATGTTTCAAAGAAACACCTGAAACAAGTTTCTTTTAAAGGTATCTTAACGGTCTATTTTGATCAAATCGGAATACCAATGCAGCTACACCATGCTTCATTCAAAGCCCACATACAGCCTACATAGTTTTTAATTAGGCCTAACTACCAAGTTAGAAAATAATTTCCTCATCAAACAATTTCACAAAGCTTTAAACAACATGTCAGTTGTTAACTGTGGTAAGTGCACTAAATACTGGCCTTGATTTATCTGAAGTGTAGTGCAGAAGCACCCTTACAATTTATAGGGCTATATGCAGAAACACCAACTAGCTTCTGCTGCACTCACAAATAAAACCATTCAACACAGTCCACTTTAAACCAAAAACTGAACATCTGAAAAATCAGTCAAGTAAATGCAAAAATCTCTTGCCAAGCTGTTTCATGGCATGTTGCCCAGCTAGTTGAGAGAAGCCTGTGGCATCTTGATTTTGGAAAGCAAAGAATTTACCATGATTTTAACTTCACACTTCCCTTTGAGGAAAGGGTAAGGAAATCGGTCTTTAGCACACATAACACCTTTATCTGAGCTGCACTGTAGGAACATGCTCCCTCCTCCAGAGTGTTCTCCACAAGAGGAGGTCTAGCTTCTGGGTCCAGTAGCTTTACTGCCCAAAGGAGAAGATACAGATGAGGTAAAGAGGTTACTGACTGAGCAAATGTCCTCATCAACCCCACCGAGTTTCCAACAGCCTCTAAGTTTCATGAAAAATATGGTCTACCACAGACAATTTTCCACATTTTAATACATGCATTAACAAAAAAGTTATATTTTAAGCATATAACGTAACATACCCACGTGTTTTCTATTCTCTTACAACAACACTATATATCTTATTTCTTTCAATCGTAACTATACAGTAAAATTCTCATCTCATTACAACTTCCGGCACAACTTCCGGCGTGCCGCTATGATGGCGTCACTGACGAGCGCTCTGTGCAAACCTTGTTGTTTTTCGTGTTATTTTGTGTTATTCGTGTTACTTCTTATTAGTGCTGTCAAACGATTAAAATATTTAATCGCGATTAATCGCATTAATGTCATAGTTAACTCGCGATTAATCGCATTTAATCGCACATTTTTATCTATTCTAAATGTCTCTTGATTTCTTTTTGTCCCATTCTTTTTTCTCATTTTAATGCTCTTATCAACATGGAAAAGTGGATCGGCTTGCTTTGTGCAAATGTTTTTTATTAAAAACAATATTGGCATATATACTGTTCAATTTCACACTAAAACATTCTCACTTGGAGCAAATAATCTCTCACACAATGTAACACTGTCCATCAATAAAAGGATGAAAGAAATACTGACGAGGTCCTGATATTGACGAGGGGGCGGAGAATTCGCATCAGCTGTGTGTGTGTGTGTGTGTGTGTGTGTGTGCTTGGCCATCATCAAGTGGTATTTCAGACTGGACGTGCTGCGATGATGATGGCTCAGTTCACAACGACAAAACACACAGATCACTTTGGTCTTGTCAATGGAACCATTTGGCAACTTTTAAAAAGTAAACTTTCAATTCAGAATCTTATTGGTATCCATTTCGGCGTCTCGCGCTCGTCATCCACTCAAAACTGGACGTTTTGAACGTTCCTATAACATTCAGAAATAACGTTTTTATAACTTAATGGGAACGTTATGAAAACGTTCTTATAACCTAAAATTGTTAGCTGGGGAAGAGGAGAGATGCGCGATTGCACTGACTGAACACGTTTTAAGTGCAGGCATATTTTCTGAGCGAGCCCAGAGAAAATTCTTACAAGAGCAGCGTGTATCTGAGAGCGCGCGAGGCGCGACTCGAGCAGAGAGATTCGCACTCGCGCATCCGGCTCGCAAGCCCAAACAAGTGTGTGCGGCGTGCCTGTTGTTTTGTTTCCGGTCTAGCTAGATCCGCTTGCGCTTTCAAAACGTCCTCGCGCGGCGCAAGCCATTGAAATGAATGGGTTTCATAGCGCAGCGCCGCGCATGCCGCGTCCTGGTGCAAAAGCATGTGAAAAAAACTACAAAGTTTGCTAGGGCAAAAAGACCGTTAATCGCGCGATAAAAAAATTAACGCCGTTAAAATGGGTTTGCGTTAACGCCGTTAATAACGCGTTTAACTGACAGCCCTACTTCTTATACATACTTTTGCTCAGACAGTACAGACTCTCATCCAGTATGATCGACAAACGCTACTGGACATCCGAGCAAATTTAAACTTCGGTTCGGAAACAACGCTGCCTCAGTAATCCAGCTTCAGTGTTTACACGTTCCCACTGTTGCCGGCCTGCATCCTGAGACACCGTAGGAAAAGGAGGAAAGGCAAGCGTGCTGGAATTCTATGCAGATCACAGAAAAGAAGTTTTAATTCTCCTCTCCCTACCATCTTGTCAGCCAACATGCAGTCTCTGGACAACAAACTTGACGAACTTAATGCGAGAATCACACACCAGCGAGACATTCGTAACTGCTGTGTTCTGGCTTTCTGTGAGACTTGGTTACACTCAGAAGTACCCGATACGGCTATTACACTGTCTGGATTCTCAGTTTTTTCATCATGACAGATTGCTAAACTCCGGTAAGAGCTGAGGTGGAGGTGTATGCTTTATGATTAACACTCGTTGGGGCACTGATGTTACAGTCTTATCTACACACTGCTCCCCTGAGAGCAAACTGCTCTCCATTAAAGTTCACCCCTTTTACCTCCCGCGGGAGTTTAATTCAATCATTCTTACAGTTGTTTACATCCCGCCTCACGTGGACAAAAATAAAGCATTGGACGAACTGTATAGTACCATAAATGGATTAGAAATTGCTCATCCTGACTCTGCTTTCGTTGTTGTTGGGGATTTTAACAGGGTGAACATGAGGAAAGTTCTTCCTAAACCACCTTTTACCAGCCACATAAATTTCCCCACACGAGGTGATCAGACATTAGATCACTGGTATTCAACACTAAAGGACAGTTATAGACCCCTCCCCCATCCAGCATTTGGCAAAGGTGACCACATCAGTATATTGCTGTTACTAGCTTACAGACAATGCCTCCAACAGGAAAAAACTGTTTTTAAAACAGTTCACAAATGGAGTGAGGATGCCATCTCCACACTGCAGGACTGCTTTGAATCCACAGACTGGCAGATGTTTCATGATGCAGCAGGAGACAACATACAGGAATACACTGATTCTGTGATATGCTGCATTATCAAATGCACAGAGGATGTTGTCCCATCCAGTAATGTTAAATCATTTCCAAACCAGAAACCATGGGTCAACGGTGAGGTGCGTGCCAAATCAAGAGCACGGACTGCTGCCTTCAACTCTGGGGATCTAACTGCTTACAAGAAGTCCAGGTATGACCTTCAGAGAATCATCAAATCAGCCAAAAGAGACTTTAGGGACAGAGTGGAATCAGACTATCATGGCTCTGATCCTCAACGCATGTGGAGCAGTTTGGCTACATCACAGACTACAAAGGAAGGAAAAGCAGTGGTGTGTCTTTGTCTGCCTCCTTACCAGATGAGCTTAATACATTCTATGCTCGCTTTGAGACAGGCAACACATTCCCTGCTGTGAAAATACCAGCTGACCCTGACACCTAACCTTTGGTTTTAACCACACTCAAAGTGTGTAAGAGAGTCAACGGCCGGAAAGCTCCAGGTCCAGATGGCATACACGACGTGTCCTGAGGGCCTGCGCTGTCCAGTTAGCAGATGTCTTCACCAACATCATCAACTTCTCCCTGAGACTAACAGTGATCCCTACATGCTTCAAGCAAACCACCATCATCCCTGTTCCCAAAAAAACAACTGATCATGAAGTGCTTCGAACGGTTAGTCAAACCTTACATCTGCTCTTCTCTGGACCCATTTTAATTTGCTTACCGGTCTAACAGATCCACTGATAACGCCATTGCAATGGCCATACACTCTGCCTTGGAACACTTGGAAGGAAGAGATACCTATGTGTGGATGCTGTTCGTTGACTACAGCTCTGCATTTAACACCATCATCCAACCAAACTTATAGCCAAACTGATAGATCTGGGTCTTAACAGTCACTTATGTAACTGGGTCTTAGATTTCCTGACCGGCAGACCTCAGGTGGTTAGAATTGGCAATCATACATCTTCCTCACTCACACTCAACACTGGTGCCCCACAGGGATGTGTACTCAGTCCTCTCTTGTACTCCCAGTTCACTTATGACTGCTCTGCTAAGCATAGCTCCAACATCATCCTCAAATTTGCTGACGACACTACTATTCTAGGGCTCATCACTAATGGTCACTAATGGGGCGGCAGTGGTAGGTTGTTTACAAACTGGAAGGTTGGTGGTTCAATCCCCGGTTCCACCTGACCAAGTGTCCATGAGCAAGACACCTAACCCCAGCTGCTCCCGACGAGCTGGATGGCGCCTTACATGGCTGACATCGCCGTCGGTGTATGAATGAGTGAGTGAATGGGTGATGGTGAGGCAATATGCAAAGCGCTTTGGTGGCCATTGGGTCTATGAAAGCGCTATATAAATGCAGTCCATTTACCATTTACCATTTAATGGTGACGAAATATCCTACAGAGATGAGGTTAATGCATTTACAGCATGGTGTCCTGATAACAATCTCTCTCTAAATGTCAGCAAGACCAAGCAGATGATCGTGGACTACAGGAAGTCACAGAGAGAGGGTCACGTTCTAATTCACATCAACGGAGAGTTAGTAGAGACAGTTAAGAGCTATAAGTTCCTTGGCATTTATATCTCGGAGGATCTTTCCTGGAGCCTACACTCAGAGACCATAGTGAGAACAGCCCTTCAGCATCTCTACTTCCTGCGGAGACTTAAAAGGTTTGGCATCTCCTCCAACATCATGTCAAATTTCTACCGCTGCACTATAGAGAGTATTCTTACCGGCTGTATCACTGTATGGTATGGCAACTGCTCTTCTTTGAACCGCAAAGCTCTTCAACGTGTGGTGAGAACAGCAGACCTCATCATTGGACATAAACTCTCATCCTTACAGGACATCTATCAAACTCGCTGCTTGAGGAAGGCTCGCAGCATCATCAAGGACTGCACTCACCCTGCTCATCACCTGTTTGCCACACTGCCATCTGACAGACGTTTACGATCCATCCGATCACGGACAACCAGATTGAAGAACAGCTTCTATCTTCAAGCCATCAGACTGCTTAACAACCAACTATCCTTTATTTAAAACTGGAATACATGCTGCTCTTATTTCTACTAGATTGTACTTGCACTGTCACTTGCACTGTCACTTAATGCTCTGTCCGTGTCTGTTCTTGTTATTGTCATTACATGTATGAGCCTCGTCACAAGCATTTCAATGCACAGTTCTCCCAGTGTTAACTATGCAAATGATAAATAAATGCCTCTTGACCTCTCATTACTAATGAATATATTCAGTACATACTGTTCATAAGAAGTATTTTATGCTCACCAAGGCTGCATTAATTTGATAAAAAATCAGTTAATCAGTAATATTGTGAAATATCATTACAATTAAAAATATATATATGTTATTATTTTAAAAAAATTATTTCTGTGATGAAAAAGCTGAATTTTCAGCAGCTGTTACTCCAGTCTATATACAGGTCCTTCTAAAAAAATTAGCATACTGTGATAAAGTTCATTATTTTCCATAATGTAATGATAAAAATTTAACTTTCATATATTTTAGATTCATTGCACACCAACTGAAATATTTCAGGTCTTTTATTGTTTTAATACTGATGATTTTGGCTTACAGCTCATGAAAACCCAAAATTCCTATCTAAAAAAATTAGCATATCATGAAAAGGTTCTCTAAACGAGCTATTAACCTAATCATCTGAATCAACTAATTAACTATAAACACCTGCAAAAGATTCCTGAGGCTTTTAAAAACTCCCAGCCTGTTTCATTACTCAAAACCGCAATCATGGGTAAGACTGCCGACCTGACTGCTGTCCAGAAGGCCATCATTGACACCCTCAAGCAAGAGGGTAAGACACAGAAAGAAATTTCTGAACAAATAGGCTGTTCCCAGAGTGCTGTATCAAGGCACCTCAGTGGGAAGTCTGTGGGAAGGAAAAAGTGTGGCAAAAAACGCTGCACAACGAGAAGAGGTGACCGGACCCTGAGGAAGATTGTGGAGAAGGACCGATTCCAGACCTTGGGGGACCTGCGGAAGCAGTGGACTGAGTCTGGAGTAGAAACATCCAGAGCCACCGTGCACAGGCGTGTGCAGGAAATGGGCTACAGGTGCCGCATTCCCCAGGTCAAGCCACTTTTGAACCAGAAACAGTGGCAGAAGCGCCTGACCTGGGCTACAGAGAAGCAGCACTGGACTGTTGCTCAGTGGTCCAAAGTACTTTTTTCGGATGAAAGCAAATTTTGCATGTCATTCGGAAATCAAGGTGCCTGGAGGAAGACTGGGGAGAAGGAAATGCCAAAATGCCTGAAGTCCAGTGTCAAGTACCCACAGTCAGTGATGGTCTGGGGTGCCATGTCAGTTGCTGGTGTTGGTCCACTGTGTTTTATCAAGGGCAGGGTCAATGCAGCTAGCTATCAGGAGATTTTGGAGCACTTCATGCTTCCATCTGCTGAAAAGCTTTATGGAGATGAAGATTTCATTTTTCAGCACGACCTGGCACCTGCTCACAGTGCCAAAACCACTGGTAAATGGTTTACTGTGCTCAATTGGCCTGCCAACTCTCCTGACCTGAACACCATAGAGAATCTGTGGGATATTGTGAAGAGAAAGTTGAGAGACGCAAGACCCAACACTCTGGATGAGCTTAAGGCCGCTATCGAAGCATCCTGGGCCTCCATAACACCTCAGCAGTGCCACAGGCTGATTGCCTCCATGTCACACCGCATTGAAGCAGTCATTTCTGCAAAAGGATTCCTGACCAAGTATTGAGTGCATAACTGAACATAAATATTTGAAGGTTGACTTTTTTTTGTATTAAAAACACTTCTTTTATTGGTCGGATGAAATATGCTAATTTTTTTAGATATGAATTTTGGGTTTTCATGAGCTGTATGCCAAAATCATCAGTATTAAAACAATAAAAGACCTGAAATATTTCAGTTGGTGTGCAATGAATCTAAAATATATGAAAGTTTAATTTTTATCATTACATTATGGAAAATAATTAACTTTATCACAGTATGCTAATTTTTTGAGAAGGACCTGTATTTGTTGTATATATTTTAAAAGAAATGTCTTTACTCTCACTTTTGATCAATTTAACCTGTCCTGGCTGAATAAAAATATACATTTCTTTCAGAAAAAAAACTCCTCAAACTTTAACACTATGTGAATATAATATTTTTTGTTAAACTTTATTTTAAGGTGTCCTTGTTAAGTGATCAACCTGTACTGTACCAAGTACTGAGTAATATCAATATTAAATACATGTACAGTAATATGTGTTTAGGATTAAGGTTTGGTTTAGAGTTAGTTGCATGTAATTAAGCATAATTTACTGTTATTACTATAGTAACTATGTAATATTTGTATTACATAATGACACTAAAAAATAAAGTTGTACCCATTTTTTTCAGCCATAGGAAAACCAATTAATTGTTCAAAAGTTTTGGGAACTCTGGTGCATGTAACTACAGTATTAATATATCTACTTTCTTATATGCTATGGAGCTTGTTAGATTTGCTACAGCAGTCTCTGGATATGTTCTGCAGCTATCTAAAAGTCTTACTGATGAAAATAGGTGTGTTGGCTCCAACCTGATGTTTCTTGTAATCTGTGATCATCTCCTTGGTCTTGTTTAGAGAGATGTTGTTTTCCTGGCACCATATTGCCAGGGTCTTAACCTCTTCTCTGTACTCAGCCTCCTCACCATCTGTGAGCAGACCAATGACTGTTACATTATTATCTGAGAGTGTTTGAGTTACACCGACCGACACACATCATCTGCGAATAACATGCAACAAGTTCAAGCAACTTGTGTGATTGAGACGAAAAATATTTAAAAGCCTTCAAATTCATCACAATGGTGGAATGAACTCCATTACAATAGCCTTCTGTACATTCAAAAACATTGAGAGACACGACTCTTCTGTGAGCAATTGACTTACAGTACAACTGTTAATACACTTGACCTCTACAAAAAACACTATAATCGACTTTCTGTTGTATCAGTGTCTGACGAACATCTCTGTAAGCTCATTCATTACTGACCAATTCTAGAACCTTGTCATGTTATTCGCTCCTTAAGATGAATCACATTTGTTACTTTGTAATTCACCTATGCTAAAAAAAGAACAATTTCAATCTATTAGTCAATCACATAACAAAATCCTTTATTTTGCTATGTTGGAGCTTTTAGTTTAAACCAGTAAAGATGATCACACTTACTGTAAATGATTAACAATAAATACAGGATATAATCCATATGATCCCCACCAAGCATTAGAATGCTTTCAGAAGGATCATGTGACACTAACGAGTAACGACTGGAGTAATGATGCTGAAAATTCAGATTTGTCATCACAGGAATGAACTACATTTTTAAAAAATATATACTAAAATAGAAAAGTAGGGGGGCTCTCATTTTAAAATATCTTTCTGACCCAAAACTTTTGAACGGTAGTTTATGTAGCAGTGCATCGTGCAGGCTTGTTGCTTTGTGTTACAGTAAGTTTTGGTCAGCCATCACAAGACAAAGTATCAATGTATGGGGCTGTTTAACTAACTAACTAAAAAAAACTAACTGAAAACTTTTTATGAGTTTTGGCCGTTCATTTACACAACAAAGGCGGTTTGGGGGCCTGAAAACGAAGGAGTACTTGTTCAGTCTATAGGCATGTGCGAGGACTGTGTTTGTGCTGCTCAAGATATTAAGTTAATTAACTCTTCTTCAGCAAAGAGCAGATTTACTGCACCGGATACGCATTATTTACGTACGCCTAATTCTTACATTGCTAACTTATTCTAATTCTGACCTCGCCAACTACTGGTCTGGCATGCATAATATAGCATTTTAGTAGTTTTCGTGGATCCGTGTAAACTGGGATCCTTTTGACAACGGTGTCGTCTGCACATGAAATTTTGCAAAAACGCAAGAGGAAAAACATTTCCAATTTTAAGTATTTTTATCGTGTAAATGTACCTAAATTTCTACAGAATGTTACTGATCAGTCTTTGCAGGTCTACCACTACTGTAGGCCTAGGTCAAGAAACCACTGTGTTATGTTTTTTTTTTTTGTACAAACTTTTTGCAATTTAAAATGTAATGGATATGGACACATTTCCACCTGCAAAATTAACAGGCAATTTTGTTTGAAATTAATTTAATAATGACAATAATAAATCTGATTACATTTAATTTATGGCATAACACAGCCTGTGGGCCACGCTCATTTCGTTTCCCTTGTGCATTGGTGGACTGAAGCACGTTTGTAATTGAACGCAGCAGGGTTGCAGGGATCATCATTATAACAAAATCAAAGCGCCTCTGTCCATGCTTAAGGATTTGATGAGATATGGACGAGAACATGACAAGTCATCTGTCACTGACCTCTTATTTAACGTCCATTTCAGCCACTCAGGTTTCCAGGTTTTGTTAGAAAAATAAACCTGACACAGAACCAGTAGATGTTGAAGAATATTAGCATTTGATTTTCACACACACCAAAATCTGTTCAACACCATATTACCCTAATCAGCCTTGATGACCTTTTTTCCACTCTAATAAGCCCTAATTATACTTTTGGTTTCATCTCTGTGTTTTGGTCTTCTGCCAAAACACGATGTCGTATTAAAGAGAACCTGATTAAATGTGGTGTTGTTTCATGCCAACATCTTGCTTGAGAACGCAGAACAGTAGTTTGCAGTGCCTGCAGATCTGTCTGCTTATCCAGGCCGAGACATAAAGAGGGGAGCAGAGCTGGAGAGAAGCCAGAGAAATGCAGCTTTGATCTCAGAGTCCAGACTGCTCCTCTGCTCTCTTTCCTCCTGAGCCCTCAACTGTCTGGCTAATAAAACATAACATTCAGTACATGATGGTGCCCCATTTTAAAAACCATTATGCAAACCATGCCAAATTCATTCACTCAAAGCAATAGGTCAGAGAATATTTGATTTCAGGAAAAATCAATGGGCAAGCAAGTTTATCTGGTGCAATTTATATAATTAGCACATAGGCCTAATTCCAATTCAGTGGAACATAAAAGTACATGCAAAGATAGAAGTAACATCACTGCATCATAAGCAGTTATTATGGATAACACCAACAACAATATTTTGAATACTACAGAGAGAGGGGTGTTTCTAGGTTAGGAAGTTTTGCATTAAAACGTTGCTTTCCGGTTGCATCACCGCTTCAGCTTGGTGTTATAATGTTGGATTAATTCCCAGACAGCACCTATGGTCCATGGTGGATCAGACTTAAAATGAACTGAAACGGCCAATAAACTCTTACATAGTCTATCCAGTAAGATCAAATTTATTGCCAAGAAGTCAATCACACATGCAGTTCTTATCAATGCTTCACACCTTTATAAATCTCACCAACATGGAAATACTGTCAAAGGCAGTATTATAAACTGGCAGAGGTGTTGATATGACAAAGGTTATTGGTTTTTTGAAATGTGGAAATATATAGCTATATAATCGCACAACATCATCTGCAGTGTATGATGCCATATACTGCAAACCTTCAGGGTCAAGTGCGGCTACATAATACTGTGCGGCAGTTTTGTTATTGTTAACTAAACTAATACAATTAATGAAAACAATTTTAATTGTTTTAGTTTATTGTTTGTTCAATAGTTTATATCAGAGTACTAAAAAATTAAATAAATAAATAAAATTGTATAATAATAGAAATAAGAGCACTGATAATTTTTTTTAAAACTTAACTAACATTAAAATGAAAAATTATAAAAGCTAATTTAAAATATTAAATGAATATTCACCCAAAATTGAAAATTGTGTCGTTAATTACTCACCCTCATGTTGTTCGTCAACGATGTGCTATCTGACAGAAGTAGACTAGGTTAGTAGTGTGCTTTGCGCCTTTAGAGTGTGTGATTTAGCCTATTAAAATCTATTTATGCCCTCCATATTGAAGATAAGGGGGGCAAAATACCTCTGTATGTTTTTTTTTTATATTTATATTATTTAATAGTTAATCAATATCACACACATGTGGTATTAGTTTTATACAATATTTCAATAAACAGGAAGTTAAAATTCAGTGACTTACTTTAAGACACAATATTGCCTGCTTTTTGCTCAATTTTGCCAAAAAAATAAATAATTCCAAACAAAGCCAAAGGACAATTTTGCATCTCTGAGCAACACATGGCAGTGTTAAGGGCCGTACACACCGGGACGAATATCGGCGCGCGTTATTCGCCAGCGTTTTTGTTCACACCCAAGAGATTTTCGCTGACGATGAGCCGAGTGAACATGCAAATTCATTCCCTGACATTAGATGGCACTTAATGTAAAAATGAAAAACCCAAGGTACACAAGGTGGCGCTGCGCAACTTTACGCTTCTGACACTTGCTGTCAAAATCATACAAAGAAAACATGGATATTTCAAGCACCAGTAGCTCCAGCTCCAGCGATGAAGAAATTATTGTTCTGACACCAACGAGACCAGCAGCTCTACATTCATCTTGCCTTGCATCTTCCTCGTCTTATTTCTTCCCGGCAGTGTAGACGTTACTTGGCGTATATCTTCTTCGCCTTTACGTATGTGTGCTCGGCAAGACCGTTTTGTGTTCAGAAGCTCCAGACACGTGAGCAAAAGCGGCAATCTCATTGGTCGGATTGTTTTTAACGCAGCTCGTCAAACCAGAAAAAACCCAAGGCGTTTTTTAAAAAAAATTACGCTTTTACGCATGGCGTTTTTCGGGTTGGTGTGCACACTCACATTCACACTCACCTTTGTTTAGTCACGAGGCGTTAAACGTCTGCGAATGTAGCGAAATTCGTTCCGGTGTGAACAGGCCTTTAGGCTACTGAATGAATGAATCGTTCAAATGAATGATCAATGACTCACTCGTTAAGTCAAATGCTTCGTTCCTGAATGAATCACCTACTTGAACGAATCGGTGGAAACTCAATGGCTGCGTCCTAATTCGCCTAGTTATACTACGCCCTAAAAGTATGTAAGCCTACTCTTTTTGTGAAGAAAAAGTACATACTTTTGAATCGTCACGCGCATCCTGTCACTGTAAACTGCCCTGTCAATCATCTTGTCACAGTTAAAATTTAATTTCCTACAGTTTCGAAGAGAAATGTTGTAGCATGTTGATCTGCCAGTCGTGGGTCTTTCATGCGGAGACTCTCCTCATGTGTTTGCAATTTGAATGTAATAATGCATTTAAAAGTTAATGACTAAACGTATCTTTACAAAAGTTCACAATGCTGCTGCAGATGCAATATAATGTAGAAAACATTGAATAAATACATGTTCGTCAGGTTAGATACTGATAATTAATCACTCAAACCCCTTTATCTATCTCTACTTATTCTAATTGAAGTTATTGATTCAATTAAAAATTTGACCAAAAAATTACGCATACAATAGGCCTACTACATTTACCATGGGCGTCGGAAGCAAAAACAAATGTGGTGGGTCTTCCTCCAGATTTTTTTTTTTTACTGAAGTAGATTAGGAGTGTTCCCAAAGCCAAATACCTTATCTAAAATCTCTATGCAATAATGAGAAGTGAATGAGTGAGAGAAAAAATGAGCGCAAATCGTCTATCCGTGCAGCTCTCAGAAAGAGAGTAATATCAACTCAAATAGGCTAGCTACTACATCATATACATGTTCTACGATATTATATTTTATGTGATTGTATGTATATTAAATGATTTAAGCCTTGTATAATATGATACTCGAATTAATTAAATAAACACAGCACGATCACAAATTAAAAAGCGCGTTAATTGCCGTCTCTGCTCGTCTCCATCTCTCAGCAACCAAACCAGCTCTAACAGCCTATAGCTAATCAACTCAGATTCATATTAATTACTACTTGATGTCCATTTAAATGTTTTATACTTCATGTGATGCGATAAGCTACGTGATAGATGTATTTGTCTCACTCTCTCTTGAAGCGGATCCTCGCTATCCCCGTGCGTATTTGACGCAAATAAAATGCACATCAAGGTAAAAATCATTTTAAACTTATTGGAAAATATGATTTCTGTCACTGGTGTGACCTGACCATCATTCAGAATATGAAGAATATCAAAAACTTCAGGAGTCAGCTGTCCACGGCAGACGTAAACCTAACAACTCAATCAGCAACATATAATCTAATTATCAATACAATAGAACAATAACTTTGGATCTGAAATAAATGGTTTCAGAAATATATAGCTTTTGGGAAAAAAAGTGGTCTCGTGGCACAACTTGCCCCTGGTGTGGGGTAAGTTGTGCCTTTAGGGGAATACGTTGGTGTAAATTGTGCCAGTGATTTCTGAAGTAAACCAGAACATTTTAATGTTATGAACTGTAATGGCAAGACAAATTCAAAACAAAATTACTCATTTAAGGTTTATTTAGAGATTGTCACCCTAAACTGTTGGAATAAGTCATATGGTGTAGTTTTTGATAAAACACAATAAACTTAAATACACAATATATGATATTTGTGAATACTTTCAGGCAAAAATGCTTTGCCAATAGATGCCTGTTGACATGCATAGAATGCTGTCTGTCTCTTAACAGACACAAAATGCAATTAAAATGTCTGTCCAACGTGAACAGGGGCCTACCTGTGAACAAGATGCGTTTAGCAACTTAGCCATGGTTTAAATTCTTGCGCTGAAGTCTCGCTCCTCCCACCTGGAGTCGCGTGGGAACTCAGTTGTAGCCGGGAAAGGTAAATACTGTCCAGGTGGGAGGAGCGAGACTTCAGCGCGAGACTACAGTTTGCCGTCTAAAACACTATTTAGGTGAATTTAAACCATGGCTAAGTTGCTAAACGCAACTCGTTACCAGGTAAGGCCCCTGTTCATGTTGGACAGACATTTTAATTGCATTTTGTGTCTGTTAAGAGGCACAAAAACGCTCTTTATGTTATGCCCCCATGTTGTGTCGCAGCTCTGTGTCGCAAGCACCAATCCGGTTCGTATTTTTTTTTCTATAGACAGTACTCACAAAGGTCTAACGATCAAGATTAACTTAAAAATTGCCCGGAGTTCTCCTTTAACCCAGGCCCTTTGGCACAAATCACACCATACCCACAAGTTTGAAAAACTAGCATGATCCAGCAGTTAAAGGGACATTAAGTAACAATTACTCCCATCTAGCGGTGAAATTGTATTTTGCATTCAAACGAATTGTGCTCTCCAGCGCCTCGCATTTTCAAATGCGTGTTGCATCTACGGTAGCCGTTATGTACCAAAAAGCTATGGCAGGATGTCTTCTAATAGCACTTTGTCGAGTTTTCCTTCGGGTTAACAGATTTGTTATTTCAAACAAACTTCAAATTGACACAACGAACAACTGAATGTTACAGTATGAATTAATGAGTGTCAAAAACATGAACTATTGAAATTAGTAGTTATGCCTTGTTTACTCATTATATTTTCTGAAGTACGTGCATTGTTAGATATCATCATCAGATTATTCAACAGTAGGGAGAGGAAGAAGTAGAGGTAGAGGAAGAGGACAGAGAGGCAGTGGATCAGTGGGATCTAGGCGAGGAAGAGGAGGAGAGCGAGAGTCAATACAACGATGACAAAGATGCCCGGCAGTTACAAGAGACGATCTTGATAGAATTGAAAGTTTCCAAAGGCAGAGAAGAGAAGCGACCGAGGTTTGTACAATTTATGTGGCTAGCTGTAACTTTTGTAAGGACTGGGCGGAATGACGAATCATCTGAGTAAATAAATGCATCCTTGCTAAAGTCCCAAAGCCTTCAGACTCAAAAGGCCTAAATGCAAAATTAACACACACACCCACACCCACAAGTGAAGCCCGCTCAGGACCAAGCATGGTTTCGAGTTACAAGACATTTTATGACCCCTTCGGAATCCCAGAGGGTGTGATTCTTGCTAAAGAAGAAAGGAATTTCCCCATTAAAGACATTTTAATGAGATATATTTTATATGTTGTTATGTGGGTCTGAGTGCCCAGGGCCTATGAAGATACCTGAGTTTATCGTAGTTCTAAACGAACGATAAATGCCTGTATTATGCATTTTAAGGAATAATCCGGCTGGCACTGGCCGAGGTGTCCTTTTGCAAGCTTACGACCCAAAAGAATGTGCATGCAGGATCTCTCTCTCTGTCCACACCCATAAGGACTTTCAAGGAATTTCCAGTCAAAAAGACATTTAACAATACATATTTGATATGTTTTATGTGTGTTTGATGGCCTACGTCCGATTGCAAGATCTGGGAATGTTTGTAGTTTAAAAGGAACCACAAATGCCTATATTACGTATTTGAGACGTAAACCTGAATTCCTCTCATTGTTACATGTCGTGTTTGAGGTCATTTGAAAACTCTTTGTCTGACGCAGCCAGATATATGTATTGGGTTACCATAAAAAGTATGATTGCCTGTATAACATCTCTCCTGTTATGTTTAAGAATCTGTGGAAAGGAAAGACAGGTTCTGCCTCTGTCGTAATTTATGTAGATAAAGCTGTCAAACCAAACAAAGACAACTTTCCCGCTCAAGATTCCCTGAACAATGATTGGACAATCCGCTTCAGAGGAGGCAGAAACATCAGGTCTTCAAAAGGACTGGCCCTCTTCTAAAAACGCTCTCTCTTGCCTCTGAACTCTTGCTTCTTACCCCCGGCGTCAGGATGTGACTTCTTAGAGATCTCCTCCGGAGATCTTTCATCTTTTTCTTTCTTTGTTTAATTCTAAGTTCTTTTAAGTACCCTACCGAGTTCAGTTCCACCGACGAGGAATGAACTTAGTCTGAATTATTTCTTTGGTAAATTTACCTCAAAGACCTTCAAACATGCGTTTGAAAGTCCGCGCTCTGAACCACCAGGAAACCACATGGACCACCACGCGCAACCGCTCAACGAACGAGCAGGCGCGCGCCCCAAGGACACACACACACGCACGCCTTCTCCTCAGCAAACTAAGAGACAGTGCAAGTATTTTATTTCTCATCCAGATTTATTATGCTGTACGGTTGTTGCCTCAAAAGGGGCGATTTTGTGATTCCTTGTTGTCAGGTCTGAGGTTCCGTTGTCCAGGTGAACTTTGCCAAACGGTTGACCCTTACGGATCTCCATTTCTCTCTCTCTTTCTCCTCTCTCCCTCTCTCTCTCTCACTTACCCGCTCTCATGCGTGTAAGTTAGCCATTGTCCAAACTCTGCGCGTTTCTCTCATCGATGTCTTCATGTGTTTTGTATGTCTATTATGTTGTAAATACATGTATATATTCCATGGCAACCCTAGTAAATATATAAGTAGTTATGCCTTTATTAAATCCATTATATTCATGTGATTGACGAACTGTGTTGTTTTGCTCATTTTCAAATCCCTTAAGTGCCGAAGATCTAACTTATGCTACAAGCTTTACAAATTAAAGATACTTTAAAGAGTATGTGTTTATAGGGCGGGAAACCCAATTCTTCTGGCCAGAGAATTGCGTTTCCTGAAATCCTATAAAGTAAGATGATATTGTGGATCCCCACAATATTATTCTGGCAATTGAGCTAATTAATTTTGCCTGTTTCGTAAGACGTGATCAGTGTAATTAACTGTAATCAACTTGTAGTTAAAATGCAAGGATACACAGTTATGCATGCAGGTAAAATGACATCCTCCCTTAGAGGGAGATTTATTAACATGTAAGACTGATCTAATCCAAACATGTATGAACAATTATTAATTATCAATTATTAATTATGATATGCAAATTCCCCACGGATTAGATCCGCCCAAAGTCTTTACACTTTAGCAATAAATTTTCATTCTCTGTAAAATCTTTTGCACGTAGCAAAATATTCACAACTTGATCTAATTGATTGTTTATGAAAAAAGAGAGCTATAGAAAATGTTTCAGAGAGCAATGTTTTCTTTTGCGTTAGTTACGTCACGCTGCTCTGAAGGAAAACGCGTTGTGGAAATGCGTTGGCGTACTTTTTGTCCCTCTCAGCTATTATAGTTTTTCAAGATGGCGGAACTACATGGAAGCCTCCGTGGACTTACCCGTCCCATGTATATAAATATAATAAATTCTTCATAAATCAGATAATTGGCAGAGGTATTTGTACACCATTGGGGACACATTTATGAATAAAAATATTGATTTTAGATAATTAATTACCTAAAAAGTTACTTATAGTCCCTTTAAGAGCTGACATCATGCTAACTATAGACTCATTGTGTAGCCTGCTAAAGCACTAAAACATTTGTGATATGTTTTCAAACTTGTAATTGTTCAGACACTACAATCAGAAAAACTTAAATCATAGATATTTTACTTTAAAAGGAAAAAAACTGTTTGTTTTTTTTAGCTAAAATGTGCTTACCTCTCATGCCATGTGTCTATTTTCTTTGGAGGATGAGTAAAATGGATGGCTTTTCAAAATTATGTGGTCACATGTAATTGTAACATGTAATTGCACATGTAAATATATATCACTCACTCTCTCATTTATATATATATCTCCTATTCCCAGTATCAGATTATCCTTGTTGCCATTTTGTTTTGCTTAGCTTTAGCTCTTGTGCTTTATAATCTAGTTTGAGTTCTCTTTTGTTTTAGAATTTTCTTTTTAGTTATTTTCTGCCGTTCTTATTTTCCCTGTCAAGTGGAAATCATGCTTCTCTTTAGCAACTCCAGTCTTTTTTGTTTTTTTTCTAACTTTTCATTAGTTTGCTTTATTTATTTCTCTACTTTGTTTAGTAATTGATCTAATCAGTTTTGGTTCTCTTTATTGTTGCTATATCTTGTCTTGAGTCTCGTATTGTATGTTCTTCTGTGTTCCTGCCCTGTATCCCGAGTTCCCTGGCCACTGACTCTTGACTGCCTGAGTGGTACCCCTGTGTCAAGCCTCTGGTTCTGTGAGCCTCTACCTGGTGGCAAGACTGGTGCTACATCTGAGATCTACATCAAACTCAGATGTTCCTTGTGTTCCTGCCTGGTCTTTCCTTCAGAGCTGCTTCTAATTGCACTCACGTCATAGCCATCTTACTGATGGTCTCAGTGGTCAACCATCCTGCCTGTCGTTGTGTCGTCTGCCCTGCCCTACTGTTTGAACTGTGGTTCACGCTTCAGTCTTGTTAACAAAAACCCTTGTCTGCTCATTTACGTCTGGGTCCTATCTCTTGCAGAACTGTGATATTTAAAAAATAATTGTTATATGTTATAAATTAATACTGTTGCGCAAACTCTCAAATTAACAAAAGTAAGAAATATTTAATCATTAGCTATTCAATCCTAACTTAGTCCTACTGATAGGGTAATTAGGTGAATCTCACAAAGAGGTCACATTTTATCACAAAAATCGAAAGGGAAAAAACTCATTACAGTAATGAGAATTAGGGTGTGAAAGGTACTTCATTGCCCTGAAAATACAGCCACCATGCAAAAACAAAGTCATAATAGTATACATTTTCTTGAAGCAAAATTAAGATTTTGTTTTGGATGAAATGAGACTGGGAACATTTTGTTATAATGTATCTGATTCAGCCGATGATAGGCTACTTTGCCATCAAGTATCTTCTCATAATTAATTCCTTTAGTCTAGCTGTAAAAGCATGTGATTGAATATGTGCCTACATAAAATCTCTTAATGTGATTCACATTATCACATTATACTGCCTATATTTAAATCACACTTAACTGCTTATATCCTCACCAACTGTTCCCCTCCAATACCTTTCTTCCAATCTACAGTACAAATATTTCCCAGCACTTAAATTGGATGATAGATGTGTTTTCTTGTTATGCCTGCCGAGTGTCATTCATTTGGAGAAGTAGGAGTGATTCTTCATGGTGGAAGACAGGTGCTAGTTAAGACACAAGTTCAAAAGAGGGAAACACAGTATTGTCATCGGGTCCAGGCAAAGCTCCTTCGTCAGATCCGGATGCATCTTGGATCTGGCAGGATGTGGGAAAACTTCGGGATAAACAGACACTAAAATTAGCGAAGATGCCATTCTTATATGTAACTGTCACACGTGTGGTATGGGAAGATGATGAGGCTGAACAGGCTGGTGGAGCAGGCTGTGCAGGCGGCCAGGGCGGAGAGGACCCTTCGGGTAGCCGTGGGCCTTTGGGCGGCCACGGCGAAGACCTATACCCCAAGAAAAAAAATTCTTGGGGGAAGTGACTAAATCAGATAAAGCCTCTGGGACAGGCTCTAAGACCAGGACAGGCTCAGGATTGGGAACCATCACATTTACCATCTTTGGATCGGCAGACGTGACGTGAACAGTCTCTGGCTGGGCAGACGTGACGTGAACAGTCTCTGGCTGGACGTACCTGACGTGAACCGTCTCAGGCTCGGCGGGCATGACAAGATGCGCTTGCCCGGCTAGACTGGCGTAAAGTGCAGGCTCAGCTGGGCTGGACGGGACCAGCGGTGAAGGCGGCTTTGGCTTGGCAGGGCAGACGTGAGGCGCGAGTCCATATTATGGTGGTCGGTTCATCTGTCACGCATGTGGTGTGGGCAGATGAAGAGGCTGAAGTCAAAATTCCAACATTTATATTGTAAGTTCTTTACTTAAAATATAGCAAATACTCGCACAGAGACAGACAGGCAGAAGGTTCCCATACACGCTAAAGACAACGTAACATAAACATGAACCAACAAAGACTGACTGAACAGAGATAACTAAATACAGACACAAATGAACTGAATACAGGTGACACAGATGAAGATAATTAACAAGACAGGTGTTACGTCCCTTTGTGATGTTGTCTAGAGAAATAAGGGAATAACACTTTTAAAAAAAATAAAGATGGTGTGCGTGTACCTCAAAGTGCAGGACAGAGCAAGAAAAGAAAACCGTACTCTTCAAATTCAGCTCAAAGGGATTTATTAATCCTCAAGGCCATAATAAATGATTGAAGAAAATAATATTTACAATATTTACAAGCAATAAATGACAACAACAAACAAAATAAACATTTAAACACAAACAAAACCCAAGGTGGGAAGGCGAGCACGAGAGATGCCAAATCAGAGAAATCAATAAAACAAAACAAATTAGCTAAAGGTTAATTTAACTAAACTAACTACCAAACAAAAAATGTAGAAAAGAAAAGTCTTCGGCGTCAAGACGCTCTAACTAAACTATACTAACTAAATAACAAAATTTACAAAAAGGGCACTCTCCTAAACTGGTGTGTCTAACATAATCATAAATCCTAAGTGTAAAGTGTATGTCGCGCGACCTACTAACCTGCTCTCTTCCCGCTTTTACACACTCCGTGTAAAATGATCAGGCTGAACAGTATAATTTCAAAACACTATATGCAACAATAAACAGAACTCGAATGTTTAGACACACAAAAATCAGTGACAGCAAGTCAAACAAGCGCAACAGACAAAGTGAGCACACAGCTGTTCGACATTGAAGTGATCACGGTATTTAACTGCAGCAGTAAGATGTGATTGGCAGAGGTGAACCGAAACGTCATCGCCCTTCATGAAGATTGGCAGTGGACTGATCCAACGGACACCTGAAACACACACAACAACAACACCACACCCACATGTCCATATTGCAACACTAAACTACGTACGAGTACGTAACACTTCCCCCCTTAAAGGTGCAAAACGCAAGTCTCTGAGTTTTTGCAGAACTACGCCCCCTCTGGCGACAAGCGAAACTGCAACCAGAGTGGTGGCACTAGACAATTTTTCTTTTCTTTACGTGGAGTTTGCGTTGGGGTTTGGAATGGACTACAAGCCGGTCTCTTTGAATCCATCTTCTACCTTTGACGCACGAGTTGTCTTCGCTGATGCGGAGAATGGCGGCTTATACACAAACCTGCGAGACATAGCCTGGTGAGCGTGAACGCGCATGACGTCACGCCCAGTCTCAAATTCGAGCCCGAATCCCTCTTATACATTTTACTGTACAGGATTATAGAGGCAATCTCAGTGAGCAGAGAAGGGCTCATTCAGCCCATCAGGCAGTTCTTTAAGCATGTATAGGATAGAAAAACAGGTATTTTAACATGAAAAGTTGCGCAATGCACCTTTAAAGATAAAACATTGACACGTAGACATACCAAAAAAAAATATATATATATATATATTTATATATATATATATATATATATATATATATATATATATATATATATATATATATATATATATATTAGTTAGCTATATACTATACTCTCGACAAGGCGTCAGCAACAACATTTTCAGAACCCTTCTTATGTTTAATGTTGAGGTTGTAATTCTGCATAAACAATGACCAACGCATGAGTCGTTGGTTATGATTATACATTCTCGACAAAAATAACGGGTTATGATCAGTATATACCGTAACAGGTAAAGCAGAAGAACCGACATAAACCTCAAAGAACTCTAATGCTAGAAGAAGTCCAAGAGCTTCCTTCTCTATTGTAGAGTAATTTATCTGGTGCTTGTTAAATTTTCGCGAAAAATAACAAACTGGATGATCTAGACAAATGTCATCTTCCTGAAGAAGTATGGCGCCAGCACCCAACGCACTCGCATCCACTTCAAGCTTGAATGGACGCGAGAAGTCCGGAGCGGCTAGGACAGGTGCACTACTTAATAGGTTCTTTACACTATTAAAAGCATGTTGGCATGATTCTGACCATATGAAATCCAACATGACATCATGACTTTGCGTAAACATACACGCCACTTTCAAATCAAGTGGCGTGTTATCTATACGCATTTTCAGCTATCCGCGTGTATGTCCACGCCGCGTGTATGTCTACGCTGCGTGTATGTCCACACCGCGTGTATGTGTAATTTCCGAGCGAAACTAAGCTAAATGAATATCTACATCTGGGGAGCGATATTTTTTTCCCTAGGATGGTAGGGGAAGAGTCATAAATGCTAATAACCCAAGTGACGGGTAGGTTTAGGGACGTCGTTGGGGTAGGTCATATATTTATATCTAGTAATGTAACGTTAAGTCAATGGCGTTGATAAACACGCTGAAAAGCGATTATGCGTGTTGATAGCACGCCAAAAATGGAAATACGAATTGGCGTGTCATACATACGCTATTTCATGAGATCAGTCTGTGAAATCAGTTGCAGGACTTAATAGATTGGTAAGGGAATGTACAACAGTTGAGAAGTTTCGGCAAAAATTCCTATAATACCCAGCCATGCCTAGGAAACGACGTAACTCTCGTCGTGTGGTGGGCACAGGGAAATCAACAATCGCGGAAACTTTTGCACCCACCGGCCGGACTTGACCCTGTCCGACTACCTTACCTAGATATGTAATTGTTGCTTTCCCAAACTCACATTTTGCTAGATTTATAGTTAAGGACGCACTTGCTAAACGTTTGAATACGGTTCTCAGGAGGGACAAATGTTCATGCCAGTCGGAGGAAAATATCACTAGGTCATCAAGGTAAGCATTACAATTTGGTACTCCTGATAACACAATATTGACAAGACGCTGAAATGTTGCCGGAGCGTTTCGCAATCCGAACGCCATTACCTTGTACTGTAGAAAATTATCAGGAGTTACGAAAGCGGATATCTCTGCAGCGCGTGGTGTAAGAGGGACCTGCCAGTAACCTTTAAGTAGATCTAATTTGGTTACGAATCTTGCGGAACCCAAGTTGTCAATACAGTCCTCCATCCTAGGTAGAGGGTAACTGTCCGGAACAGTAACAGAGTTTACCTTTCTATAGTCTGTACAGAATCGAAATGTACCATCTGGTTTTGAGACAAGAAGACACGGTGAACTCCATGGGCTGAAACTGGGTTCAGCTAGATCGTTTTTTAGCAAGTACTCAACTTCTGTTTTCATCACTGATCGTTTTGTACTATTTACTCGGTAAGCGTGTTGTTTGATTGGAAAATCACATGTGATCTGAATGTCATGTTGTATCACAGTCGTTTGGGATGGAATATCACCAAACAGCATAGGGAAATCACGAATCACTTCTATAACATCCTGCTTCAGGGCTTTGGACAAATCAGATAGAAACGATGGTAATGACTGTAGTATTTCAGAGTTAGACAGTCTGGCACACCCATGAGCATTACGAAAGGAAACGCCATCATCAACAAACGACTCACCAGCAGATGGCGATATCACCTCGCAATCCTCGACAGTGGGTGCTGAAACAACTGCAACAGAATTAGATTTCAGAATATCCATTTCCTCAATTCTTTCAGATGATTTTCTGGAACGATACAACTTTAACATATTTACATGACATGTTCGAAATTTCCGTTTACGATCTGGAGTATGCACAACATAATCTGTCTCACTCAACTTTTTAGATACCACGTATGGACCAACAAATCGAGCAGACAGAGCAGAACCAGGAATTGGCAAAAGTATCAATACTTTGTCTTCAGGTTTAATCTCACGAACAACAGACTTTACGTCGAAATGCTTTTTCATGCTCCTCTGAGCTACAGCCAGATGTTCTTTTGCAAACGTACAGGCAGTATGCAAGCGCTCTCTGAATCGGCTAACATAATCCAGTATATTTTCCTTAGGTGCGGCATCCTCACGCAACATTCCCTCTTTTAAAACTTTGAGTGGACCACGCACGGTATGTCCGAACACTAGATCTGCAGGACTAAAACAAAGAGACTCTTGAACTGTTTCGCGAACACCAAATAAGACTAACGGAATTCCCTCATCCCACTCTTTACCGGAGCTTAAACAGTATTTGCGCAGCATTGATTTTAACGTTTGGTGAAAACGTTCAATTGCCCCTTGGCTTTCGGGATGGTAAGGACTCGAAACTCTGTGTGATATTTCCAAGGTTTTTAACACCTGTCTGAACAGTCTGGAGAGAAAATTCGTTCCCTGGTCCGTCTGTACAATTTTTGGCAATCCAAATGTGGAAAAGAATTTAATCAATGCCTTTTCAATTGTAACAGAAGTAATTTTCCTCAGTGGAATTGCTTCTGGATATCGTGTTGCGGAGCACATAATTGTTAGCAAAAACTGATTTCCTGATTTGGTCTTTGGTAAAGGGCCGACACAATCTAAAATGACATGCTCATAAGGCTCTCCTATTACTGGGATCGGAATTAATGGAGCTGGTGGGATCTTTTGATTTGGTTTTCCCGTTACCTGACACACATGACAAGTGTTACAATACTGACAGACATCTTTCTTCAGACCAGGCCAAAAGAAATGTTTCAATATACGATTATATGTTTTCGTAATTCCTAGATGACCTGACATCGGATGATCATGAGCCAAACTTAAGACTTGCTGTCTGTAAGCAGTGGGTAACACAATTTGACAGGTAACATCCCACTCATCTATACCAGCGACAGGTCTCCACTTACGTAACAGTAACTCATCGTCTATCACATATTCAGTTTTTCGATCTTTTACAGATTTTGGATGTTCAACAGCAGAGAAAAACTTGGTCAAAGACGGATCATCTCGCTGTGATGCTACCATCCGTTCACGTTTTATTGGTACTGTCAACACTTCTAAATCAGTCACAACTTCATCAACCCTTTGCTCTGGTTTCACCACTTTAGAACACTGCAACTCGGATGAAGAGTTCTCTTCAGCAAAGAGTGGCGTCATGAATGAATCATTTAACGTAATGTCATTGCCTATTCTTCGCTTCTGCGCGCGCGTCACAACATTTGCGGGAAACACATCCGGAAATGTATCAGCAATATCATTAGTTTTAACAAAGTCAGGCTTATCAACCACTTCTACAACAGGTGTCACCTTTCCTCCAGCCAAATCGTTGCCAAGGATCAACGTAACCCCTTTCACAGGGAGGGCAGAACGTACTGCAACCTTAACAAATCCTGAAATCAACTCGCACTGTAAATGAACACGATGTAGCGGAACCTTTATAATATCCATTCCAATACCCTGAACTAGTACACTTGAACCACACGATGTCCGTTCTGATAATGGAAGGACCTCAGATACAATAAATGACTGAATTGCCCCAGTGTCTCGTAAACTCTGGATCTCTTTTTGTTCCTCAGGTCTATAGACAGTAAACCTTTCATCATGAATGGTTTAAATCTCTCAAACTCATCCGCTTTAGACACATGATCAGAGCGCACGGGCATTGTTCTCACAAAACCAACTGGTTTTGGTGGTCCAGGTTGTTTTCGTTTTAAAATTAGACAATCAGCAATTACGTGTCCTGTTTTATGACAATAAAAGCATTCTCTTGTTTCTTTAGGCTGTGATATATTACCCTTAAAACGAGGACTCAAATTTTGTGGTGCAGGCAAAGTCAGCATTTTGTCAGAACGAGTCGAAACAAATACACTCTTGTGAGTTAAAACAAATTAATCGGCCAAAACTGCAGCCTGAGACAAATTCGTTACATTTTGTTCGTTTAAATAAGTAACCACACGTTCAGGTAAGCAATTCTTGAACTCTTCCAAAAGCATCAAATCCCTCAGAGAATTAAAATCTTTCGTCTTATTCGCGGCCACCCACTTATCGAAAAGAATTCCTTTCTCACGGGCAAATTCTACGAACGTTTGCTGTGCTGTTTGTTTCTGATTTCGAAATCTCTGTCGATAAGCCTCGGGCACAAGCTCATAAGCGCGGAGAATCGCGTTCTTCACTGTGTCATAGTGCAAGCTATCCTCTACCGGCAGTGCTGAAATAACCGCCTGTGCTTTTCCGACCAACCTACATTGTAATAAAAGAGACCATACCTCTTTCGGCCATTTAAGTGCGGATGCTAGACGTTCAAATGCTGAAAAATAGGTATCCACCTCGGATTCTCTGAAGTGAGGCACCAAAGATATGTGCTTACTAACATCAAAGACAGCTGTTGAAACATCACTTGCAACTTGTGAGGTAACCACAGGATTGGACATAACCGAGTCAGAGACAACTCTCCTTGACTCCAACTCAAGTTCTCTCAATTTTACCTGTGTTTCAGCCTCAATCTCTAAACTGCGTATCTTAAGACGCATTTCCATGTCGGCCTTACGTGTCTCTGCCCGGTCCTGCATTTCCATCTGCATTCGGGCGAGTCGGACCTTCAGTCGCACATCGCCACTAGCACCACCGGAAAGCGGAGAAAAGGGAGGCATGGCAGCCTTAGTCTCGGCCCCGACCTCCACCTCGGCAGCCTCGCTCAGCACCTTCTCCACTGTACCAGGGCTTTTTGAACACGTCTCCACTGCCGACCGGCCAGCCTCCACACCATCCGCATCTGTTGACTCAAGCACATGAAGTTCAACCAGCCCTTGATGAATAGCAGCTTTAATTGTTGCCTTTAATGCTTGTCTCACCACAGATTCCATTGTGGTCAGCGATTTTTAACAAATCATCCTTTCTGCACTTGTTCAATGTATCTAACGTCGGTGTATCAATAAACGACTGCAAATCAAAATCAAGTGTACTCATGATTTCAACTTTACCGTTACTGTCACTATCTCCGTTTACAATGTAACCAAGCGTTTCCTTGCAAAATCCCGCAAAAAGAAATACACACACTATGATTTTCAATAACCGGGAAAAATCCAACTGTTCAACTGGATCTCGGACGAGCCCCCATAAATGTTACGTCCCTTTGTGATGTTGTCTAGAGAAATAAGGGAATAACACTTTTAAAAAAAATAAAGATGGTGTGCGTGTACCTCAAAGTGCAGGACAGAGCAAGAAAAGAAAACCGTACTCTTCAAATTCAGCTCAAAGGGATTTATTAATCCTCAAGGCCATAATAAATGATTGAAGAAAATAATATTTACAATATGTACAAGCAATAAATGACAACAACAAACAAAATAAACATTTAAACACAAACAAAACCCAAGGTGGGAAGGCGAGCACGAGAGATGCCAAATCAGAGAAATCAATAAAACAAAACAAATTAGCTAAAGGTTAATTTAACTAAACTAACTACCAAACAAAAAATGTAGAAAAGAAAAGTCTTCGGCGTCAAGACGCTCTAACTAAACTATACTAACTAAATAACAAAATTTACAAAAAGGGCACTCTCCTAAACTGGTGTGTCTAACATAATCATAAATCCTAAGTGTAAAGTGTATGTCGCGCGACCTACTAACCTGCTCTCTTCCCGCTTGTACACACTCCGTGTAAAATTATCAGGCTGAACAGTATAATTTCAAAACACTATATGCAACAATAAACAGAACTCGAATGTTTAGACACACAAAAATCAGTGACAGCAAGTCAAACAAGCGCAACAGACAAAGTGAGCACACAGCTGTTCGACATTGAAGTGATCACGGTATTTAACTGCAGCAGTAAGATGTGATTGGCAGAGGTGAACCGAAACGTCATCGCCCTTCATGAAGATTGGCAGTGGACTGATCCAACGGACACCTGAAACACACACAACAACAACACCACACCCACATGTCCATATTGCAACACTAAACTACGTACGAGTACGTAACAACAGGTGTAACAGATGAACTACTAAAGACACATGGCAAGACAGAAAAGGCACAGCTATGCAGGCTGTGTGCATGTGGATTGACTGTTTTGAAACTTATATGGTAGTTACATAGCCCCTAGACCTCTGTTATCATGAAAAAAGCCAGGAAATTTCATTTTTGACAATATGGGACCTTTAAAGTCAGCATGAAATGAAAGTTGCGATGGTTTTTCTTCTCTATTCTATATCCAATTGAAACTGCTTCTCGGACAGGAAAAAAATGCAGGGCGGGTCGCATGACTAAGTGATGTTTTTTCAAGATTAAATTGTATTGATTCACTCCTTGAATACAGAATTAAAGAATGATTATTATGCTTGGCATTTGTGACTGAACACAGGTAGGCTAATGTTCAAGTTAATTAAGTACAAAAATATTTTGATTTGAACGAGAGCCATCAACATTTGACCATAAACATGAACTTTATTAATTAGCCTATATTGTAAGTGTTAAGTTGACTTGAAGAGTAGTAGTTACTTCAAGTAACCTTGAAGTAATGTTTTGTTCAACAACGAGTCCCTCTTTTCGTGATCTAAGTTTTTTTTTTATTATTTAAAAAAAAAAAAAATTATATAGCTGCTGTAGTTGCTAAAAATGTAAGTTTCTAACAAGTGGTTAAAATAAAATACAACTATAATGATGAAGTTGACATGCTTGACAACTATAATGATGAAGTTGACATACCTGACAAATAAGACAACCATTCTCCTGAGCAAAAAAAATTCATTTTTTTTTTGATGAGCTCCCTGTAATAGCTACTACAGGAGCTCATCTACAATAACCTCTCTATATTTTTTTTCTTGAAACATCACATTTGAATTGAGATTAAAATAAAAAAGTATGTTTGTAAGCAAAAAATCTGTGGACTTAAATTCACAAGTGGTCACAGGAGGCAATTGAAACACACTCACAACTCATAACTCACGATCTGTCTCATCTAACCATGTGATCGGGTCACCCAAGAAGTTTATACCAGCTGTGAACAGGGCCATAGGTTTTGATCACTTGCATCTGCTCAACTAACCTGTAATAGTTTAGAGCTTTTAAAAAAAAAGTAGGTATAGGCCTATCTTCCATCCTGGATTTTGGTGTCCTACAATCACACTAAAACTTCAAAGGAACTGCTGATTTATATTCCATCGTACAAGTACACAAACACTCACATATTTGTATATTTTTTTTCCATTCCATATTTAGCTGCATAAGACAATTTTCATCCTGTTGCTATTATCTAGATGTTGCTCTTCCTAATGCTTTTTTGACAGGTTGCCATGGTTACACCACTGATTATATACTCCTTGATTACCTCATGATGCCTGCTGGTCTTCCACTCTAAAAATCCCGACCTAAAACAGTCAGAATTTGTTTCCTCTTGACATCAGAGGAAGAATCTCGACCCTCAAGATGAAACAAAAACTGGCACTGCATGGTACATTCTTGCTTTGTATTTATTAGTCTACAACGGGTAATTGATGCATACGATGTCCATAAACTTTTTTGTATTTAAATTTTTTTATCACCAGCAAGATTTTAGGTTTAAATTATATAAATTAACTATAGTGACCCTTTCTCTCACTTTTTAAAAAACAATGCATTTTATTGCTTATGTTTGTTAGTGTGTGTGTGTTCAATTTTCAGAGCACATTTGATAACCTTGGAGATGAAAAGAGTGAGTGTAGAAGTGAATGAATACATTGAGTACAGTTTCCCATGGCTAGTGTGACGAATCTCTAATATTTTTTAATTTTTTTATTCATTGTCTGTATGTTATTAAATGTTAAGTGCACATATGAAATGCATCCAGCACATAAAGACAAGATGATACAAAAGTATGCCTGCATAGAAGAGTAACCTTTTTAATCATTGTACAAATAAATTGAACATGGTTCAAAGCATTTTGTTTCCTTTCCATAGACACAATATTCCAAAGGCAAAATTCTGCCTTATAGTGAAGTATTATTTTTCATACTCATATTTTTCTCTGTTAATAGTTTACTTAAAATACTTTTTTTATGTTCTGTTCACAAGTTTTGGAAAGAAGTCTCTTATGCTCAATACTTTTTATGTTGTTTATATGTCTATGTGGTGTTTATGTTTTAAGACAAACCATGTGCAAATTCATAAGTCAACTCCATTGAAGTCTCAAGAGAAGCCAGGTTATCCCGGTATATTTTTCTGTTAAAAAATCGGGTACATTCAGCAATATAGCGTGTGAATTATGTATGATGTATATTACGATGTTATGATGAGCTATATGCTTTTCTCCACTGACGTTCTATGATGTTCACAGTGTTTCTAAGGATGATGATTGTTAGAAGGCAGCTGTCTGACTCTGAGGTGGTGAATATATGAACATGGTTTGTGTAACATTCAGAGATGGGCACTCGAGTTAGAGACTCGGACTCGAGTCGCATTTTAATAGACTTCAGACTTGACTCGGACTCGACCTGAAATGACTTCAGACTTGACTCGGACTCGACAAAAAGAATAATGGACTCGAGAATATTTTAAAAACTAATCAAGTCTTTAATCCTTAACTACTGATATAATAAAGAAAGAATTTTGTGTTTTATTTGAATGGTTATAATATCTTCGTCACGTATTTCCCTACGTGTCACGGTAGTTCAGACTCTTGTCATAGAATTTGATTACGTATGTCCGTATATTGCGCGTCAATTCCAAAATTTCATAATAAAAGTCCCATGAAACATGACGGGTGCAACTGTGCCATTCTTTCATTTGGGTTATTAAAGGTGGGGTATGTGATTTTCTTTTTTGTCCATTTTTTCAAAATCTCTTGAAATCCTATTCATAACCCACTTACAGCCACTGAGTTAGAAGCACTGAAATGAAATTTAATCATCTGTGGAACGGGCAGGACTCGAAAAACTCCAGCCAATCATTTCCAAGACCACCTAGAATCATTGGACAGTAAGTCCGTCAATCAAACGGTCGTACCATACCCCCCTCCCCCCATCCCCCTCGCGCGAATCACGGCCAGCGTTGGTGGAAAGAAGGTAGGACCATTTGAGTTGTGTATTTTCAAAATCTGCCGGACGTTTGCAAATCCCATACCACACCGTTAACATGTCAAATCAGCTAGATGCAACAAATGTGGGAAAACAATTAAAGACACCGGAATGTCAACTTAAAATTTTGTGAGACATCGCATCCACAAAGGTTAGTCACATTATATTATACTGTGGTGTAGCTGCATGGCTCCTTTGGATTGCAAGCCTGTTAAAACATTAACAAAAAATGTATGAGAGAGAGCCCATCAAACATTGGTCCGACGGCAACGTCGTGATCCTGGCCAAAAATAGTCGTGGCCAGGACGGCATAAATCGGTAAAAATATGTAACACAGAACAGTTCCTAAAAATGCATTCAAATACATTTGTACATGTCTACAGTTGCATGTATAATTGTTATTTTAACTTTTAGCTGCGTGTAGTTATATAGTGTATCGGGTGAGAGGACTCACCTGGCGACGTCTTTTACACGTGCATTTATAGTCCATCATGACCCTCTATGAAATCCTTGTGAAATATGCAAAAGCTGTGCTTAATCTTTGCATGGCTAATACTGCAATAATTAATTTAATTGCCCAAGTAGTTTTTAAGAGGTTGTGAAGACGTCCACTGGCGTCCTTTTCACATCTAGTCAGGCTGTGAATAGACGTCAACTGACGTCTTTTGCACGTCTAGCAAGACAGAAACAATTATCAGGAATTGTCTTTATGAAATACACGATTTGTATACAAAGTAAATATATTTACATTATCTTATTTGTATAAATTAAATTTCACAAAGTGCCCAGTGTGGTCAAGTGATTGCAAAGCCACTGCATTTTAGTCATTATTTCAACCTGTTGTACCTGATGTATTCGTTGTTATTTTTTATGGAATGTATGCATATACATGTAAAACAGAAATATACCCGGTCACCATTTATGTCTGAGTTGGATGTACTTGCCCAAACCAAACTGTGCTGCCAAGATGTAGTAACAAAAGATCTTGCGATACTACAAAATCCCGCGATAGGATAGATTATCTTGCGTGATGTTAACGTGTTCTCCCCATAGACTCCGGAATATTGAACAACAACAACCACGAGGAGAGGAGGAATTGAGGAGGGAGTTGTACATTATTAAAAATCTACTGTTGGGTAAGTACATTTTGTATTATTAGATTAACGTGCTTGAGTTTTAATTGTTTGACATAAATGAACCGAAAGAAATGATGCCCACATTGTCAACTGTACTGAGTTTGGCTAAAATTAGCTAGTAGGCTAAAAGTTACTTTATACTGGTATACCGTTTTATATGTTCAAAGTATGTTTAATGATACAGTCAAAGTTATTACTGTAACTTATTAATGTAGCCTTTTGAGAGTTTCTTTCAGAAAGTAAATTATCTGAAATATAATGAAATGTTTAGCTGGATTTGAAAATGTATGTTTTCAGTAACTGCTTTAAAAATAAAAGAACAACATCTTTTATACAATAAAATAAAATGTAATGCATGTTGATTACCTTTTTCTAATGTTTCATTCATGATTCATTCATCTTGTTCCATGTTTTTTTTTTTTTTTTTAGCTGTAGACCATAAAAATACTTTGAAAATAAGTGCATGTCATTTACCTCAAATGTTTAATTTTATTTATTTTAAAAAGAAATGTATTCTCTTCCCTTAGATGCTGTGAAGAGGTGGAGCCCAAATGCTACAGACTGTGAAATTGATCCAGCAATGGCAGAACACCTGAAACACCTCCAGGAAGAGCTGGTGACGGTGGATACAACAAAATGAGCCAAACAATGTGTTTAAGGGATAGTTCACCCAAAAATAAAGTATCATCATTTATTCAACCTCATGTTTCAAACCTGTATACCTTTCTATGTTATGCTAAACACAAAGATGTTTGGAGGAATGTTTGTAACCAAGCAGATGTCGCTTCCCATTAACTACCATAATACTTTTTCCTCCAATAATGGTAGTCAATGGTTGCTCTATTTGCTTGGTTACAAACATTCTTCAAAATATCTTCTTTTGTGTTCAGCAGAAGAAAGAAACTCATACAGGTTTGGAACATGAGGGTGAGTAAAGGACAGAATTTTAATTTTTGGGTGAACTATCCCTTTATATAATGATTCAGTATTTTGTAATTGGTATTTTAGTTTGGTTAACAAATGTTAAACATTGAAAAAAAATTGGAGAATTTTTGTCTGTTCAAGATCAATAAAATGTGCTAAATCAGAACATTCTGCTTTTTTGCTTATGTCCACAAAATAACGTGTTATTGTTTGTGATGTACACGTGATTAAAACGTTTTATTGACGTTCAGGTCTGACTGGACAAATTTTTGACCTTTTTAGAACCTTTGTCAAGATGTGTAAACCTCAAGACTTGATTGCCTTTCACGATGTTACACAATAGGTGTGTGATTATTTTAGATGCAGGCTTATATACAGTATACACTTAAATTATGCAGAAACACATTTAAACACACAAATGATGACGCATTTAGACGTCCATGGACGCGCAGAAGAGACGTGGAATTCACAGCCAGATTCATGACTCAAATTTCATTTTGGAACTATTTTTCAACCATGACGGGACGTGTCGGACGGACGTCTTTTCAACGGTCAAAAAACGTCCAAATGTTTGCTGGGAGGAGATAGAAGGATGTTAATCCATTTATAACTTATGAACAGTTTACAGTTTGAACATATATTAACATATCGCACTCAGCATGCGTACAGTTTTCTATTGACTTAAACATTCCGAGGTTTGATATTTTCAGACAATGACTGTCGTCAATAACAACGCCGCTGTATAAGAAAATACTGTAGGCCTATAACAAACCGCGCCTGGCGTCATCTTTGCGTCCACTTAGCGATTATATTGAAAATAGCTCCTGTTGCCAGGATGATTGTTTTATACAATGGATTATATAATAGGATTTTTGAGAATTGTTTTTCCTTCTTTTTTTTTTTTGTAAGGCATGAAATGACTCAAGACTCGACACAGACTCGTGACAAAACACTCCAGACTTGACTCGGACTCCAGCTTAAAGACTTCAGACTTGACTCGGACTCCAGATGAAAGACATCTCTGGTAACATAGCAACACATTATTAGCTGTTTGATAAGGTAGTCAAGCAAAAGGCTAATTATATTAATTACCAGTATGTGTCCAACGTTGTAGTAGCCTGGGTTTCCCCATGAGATTTTATTCACAGCCTGGATTCCATGGACCAGATTTTCGCCTCAGCGAGGGGACCAATCACAGAACGGGGAGGGAGCAGCAAGACGCTGACGACGTCTATGCGACACACCGAAGTAGTTTGTTTATATCTATGGATCCAACATGGCAGCAGACTTGAAGTTACCTTTCGATGCAGCCTTAGATATTGTTCTAAGTAGTTTAGAACGCAAGTTTATTTTGAAAAAATAGCAACTTTTCTGTCGCTCTACATACGTCATCTGGTATAATTGAAACGATTGGCTATGAGCTACGTACAGGTAGCCTGGCGTGCCAGACCTACATCACGATGTTAGGTCTGGGAACTCTCCGTTGACTGGGCTCAATACGAGGGGCGGGATTAACGGTTGTCTTTCAAATTCCCCCTGCATGCAATAGGACAGCGCTACAACCAACCAGAGCAATGAAGAAGTCGACGTCTTTTGTATCTTCCTTTTATTAAAATGACTCAAGTGATGTTCTTTGTTCATGTTTCAAAGAAAAGTTTAACTTTAAATCCTCCTGAGTCGCGGTCAAAGCCGATTTGAAATACATATGTTCGCCAGCAGCAGGAGCCATTCTTTGTTTTCAAGTACCAGTGAACCGACGCAACTCTGTCGTCATTATGTTAAGCCCGCCCGCCGACTCTATACACGATGTGATTGGCCTGACCAGAGTTTGGTTTTTCCAGCTAAAACGTCTATGGAGAGTTGCTAGACTACACTCTCGCTGCGAACATTTTTTTGCAGCCGCTAGGTGGAGTCTAGATTTCTAGGCTAACGTACAGGCGCATTTGATAGACATTCATAGCACCCAATAAACGGCTCTGGGCATTCGTAAACCATGCCTCAAATACGAGAATTTTCATGCCTAAAAATTTAGGATTCTTTGATCAATAGCTATCTGCATGTGTACAAAACATATTTTATAACACTGTACAGTTACTTTTTATCCGTTTAATAACTTTCTTTTGAACCGTAGGGTACATTTTCAGCATTACCTATGTGGATAAATTAGGCACAAGACAAAATAAATTTTCATTTATTGTTAGAATAAATTCCCTCAATTGTTACTTTATTAGGTACACCTATCTAATATTAACCTTTTGCTCTCTGAACAGTCTGAATTTGTCAAAGTACTCGAAATATAAAGAATTCAGGTCTACTAACATGAGAGCATCACACAATATTGCAGCAAATCTACCTGTCCAACGCATCTAAAAAATGCTCTTATTTATATTAAGATCTGGTGACTGTGGAGGCTGCTGAAGTACACTGAACACATTTTCATCTTATTGGATCCAGCTTGGGATGTGATGGTTTTTCACATGGTGCATTATCCACCAGCCTGAACTGATAACAGAAGGCTGGATGGACCTATGGATTTTTACACCAACTTCATACCCATTCATTTGTATGATCCAGCAGAAATAAGATTCATCAAAACAGGCAATGTTTTTTATGTGTATACACAGTATCCATTTTCAACAACTGGTTGATTGACATGTGCTGTCCATCATTGTTGGTCGGAACACATCAGGATGGATTAGCGTCTACTACAAATGCAAAATGGTCAAATGTACTTGAATGTGATTTAAGTGACACACCATTTGACTCCATTTACACCTGTATTTAGCCTATCCACTTTGGATGAGATGACCTTAAATGGATTTTCCAGGTGTATACAAGGTGTTATTGTCATTATTGAACGTCAGTTTGAACAGATCTGGCCATTCTCCTCTGACCTTTCTCATTAACAAAGTGTTTTCGCCCACAGAACTGCCGCTCACTGGATGTTTTTCTCACACTGTTGTGTTGTGTAAATCCCAGGAGATCATTGGTTTCTGAGATACTCACACAATCTGAAACCTACAATTATTCTACAGTCAAAGTCAGTTAACATCGTATTTCTTTCACATTCTTGTGTGTCCGGTTTGTAAAACATTAACTTGACTTGCTCTGTTTTTTTTTTTAAATTGTATATATTCATAAACATTATCTAATTTTTATAGGTCATTGTAACAATGTCCTCACTCTGTTCCCATGGCTCTCGACCCCGCCCTGCTTGCCATAGTCATATTCTATGGTAGTATAGTAATAGTGGTAAAAAATAAATAAATAAAAACATTAAATAATAAAACTATACATAAGGGTATATAAGAGAATTTCCATAATTATGTCAATAATAATAACAGTGATGATAATACTACTGCTTCTACCACCATCGTCATTACCAGCAGTAATAAAAATAGGGATGATAATAAAGTATTCATAATATTAACATTAATAATTAACAATATAAATAATGTTTAAGACAATAATGATAACAATAATAACATGGAGTTTGTTGAAAAGTGATGTGTGGATCCGTTACAGGTATATTAAGATGAAATAAATATGTCAGTAAAAGTAAATATGAATGTTTCATAAATATATTCATATTATGTATACATGTGTATATCAGAGGTGCAAAACTCAGCTTAGAGTTTAGCTTCAACCCTAATTAAACACACCATATCCAGCTAATCAAGTCCTTCAGGCTTGAAAACTATGTGTGTTGAAGCAGGGTTGAACTAAAACTCTGCAGGACTGTGGCCCTCCAGGAACTGAGTTTTGTACCCCATGTCAGTGGCGGGGACAACCCCAAAATATGAGGTCACAATCTGAGATTGTAGCCATCTTGTCATTGTTGTATGTGTGAAACCACCTTTTCGTTATCTCTAACATTCATGATTGTTGTATTCACCTCCGAATGGCAGTCGTACCAACCTCAAATTGTTTGTGAAGCAGCTCTCCACTTATTCACCGTAATAAAATTAATAAATAATGAATGTGTGTACTGTATGAATGAATGAATGAATGTATGTATTTCAGAGATGAACACTCACAAATAATGTTTAAAGAAGCCCGTTTCAGAGTAAGTGCAAGCAACCGCTGCCATTACGTTTTAAATAATGGTGCAAAAATAAAGGTAATTCTCTTTTCATGCCAATAGTTTTTTTTTTACACATCACATCCATTCTGGCAGGTCGCATACGGTCGGCAAAAGTTCAAATATTTCAACACAACTGAAGCTCAAATTGGCTCAGAAATAAAAACTGCATAGGCAACCTCAGCTCTCGTACAACTCGTCTGTTACTATATTAGCTGTGTCTCATTTAGAAGACTGCGCCCTCCAGCATTCACATTTGTCAGCCGCATACATCATCGAGGATGTCTCCTTTCAGAAAAGCAAAACAATTTTTTAATTCTAAATCTGGAATATAATGGTAGCTTTTTTTAAATGAGACAGCTCAAATGTGGTCGACAAATGTTAAGTCCTTTGCCTTCAAAATTAGGCACAGGCAGTGTAAAGGCAGCGTGAGAGTCAAATGAGGCCTCACTCCTTTGCTAAAGCACTAGATAAGGAATTTCTCCTTATCAGGATGAGAAGGATCCAAGAGGATTGTTGATATTAATTTCACAATTCTGTAAATTGGAGGAAGTTTATCAATGGATTAATATATATTTCTTTCAATATTCTAGATAATTTAAAACCATCTGATTGTGTCAACAAAAAAGACAAATTGAATGAAATGAGTTTTATTAATACAATTATACAACACTAAAAGGTACAAATATATTCATAGATAATGAAAATAAGTTGTTAAGTTGTTTAATTCATTAAGTTAATTAAGTTGGATGGGACAATGCATGGCAGCAATATCTTATATGCAATAAGGTGAAATAAAAAAATGTAGTCATGAAGCTGATATAAGTTTTACAATATCAAAAGCATAATAGATAACATGTACTGACAACATTGATCAATGTCAAGGTGTCTGGAAAGAGGTTCAGTGTGCGATATTTACATCCCACACGAAAGAAGTGATGTCCTCCAAAGGTCACACTGGGACACACTGCAGTGGTAAAGGAGCTGGACTCCATTCAAACAGTCTTGAACATGACATGCAGGAAAATTCTGAACTCCTGGAGCATTAAGAGTCTTGTGTGAATCATGCAGCTAAAGGAGCTGTAAGGGTCAGGCACTGACCGCTGGTGCAGAAAGTCCTTAACAGTCTGGAACACGTAGCTGAAGGAACCTTGGAGGGAAGGTCTTTTCTTGAGGGTATAACCTTGTTGCAGGTGTCAGTTAATGTCTCCTACTCCTACTTTTTAGGCTAGAAACTCAGAATGTGGATGTTTCTGTTATTGTCTACTTCTCTTGGAGAACAAGGTGCATCTGTTGAGATTGTCCCTTTATCTCTTCCTGATGAGGAGATTGTAATCTGGACCCTTTCTTCTCATCATGCAAACTAGGTAGGTATGTAGTAAAAAGTACACCACTGAAACACCACCGGAAAAAGGAATGGGCACTTATGAGATGCGTGTGAGTGTAATATTAACGCATTTTCAAAGTGGTGTGCAAAGACAACAGCAACTCTGCGTTCAAAGGAATCCATTGTTTCTTGTTCTTTTGCCTGTTACTATTGTCACACTGGATTGTGCAGCAGCATCAGCAAACGTGATGCTTTTATCTCACTGGACGAATAGTTTTTGTTGTTGCCCTGTGTAAAAAAAAAAAAAAAATCTGCCTGCTCTTTATAAACAGTCTAATCAAAAGTTCATAACGCTGTCCACTCCAGAAGTTGAAAGGGGCACAGTTGTGGAGTGGGGGTCTGGAAAGGTGAAGTGTGTAATTGTTGATATTAAAACACTGAATGTGCTGAGATAACTAGTCATCATAAGTTATGTCACGGGTTGACTTTCCAAAGAGGGCAAACACTGTGGCACTTTCAAAGCATTGTTCTGTTTTGAAATAATTGCTGACCGATAATTGCTTCATATTTTGTTAATATTCCTAGTTATTTCATGTTCTTTATCCTGACTAGACTTTCAAGAGTAACAACACCATACCATCAACACAATACACAGGGATTTGGCAAAAATTCTAAACTAATTCATCAACTGATTGTTGAACGTACAGCCTCTATATTATCCTTGTATAGCAAACACTTTAATATTTAAATTTTGCCGTACTGGGAATGCAAATGAATTGTCCCCCTGTAGTCAATAATTTTATCCCTTAAAACTCATCTTAGATAACCAAAATGACACATTTACATTAAGGCATTTTAAAATAGTTTACATGTAACTCTACACCCTTGGTTCATCTAATATATGCAGAACCATGAATATTCAAATTAGCCCCACCTCCACTCACTCCAACTCAGAGATAGAACTTAAACGCTGCACAATGGCAAGTGGAAATACAGCTTTAATTCAGCCATACATGTTTGAACCAGAAACTGATTCAGAAGAAAAAGTGGAAGAGTGAATTATACAGGCTCGTATACAATGTCGATGTATCAATATGGTAATGCATTTTATGTATCGCTCTCTAGGTCGGAGACATAATGGTAATTTATATGATTAGTATTTGGCTTGACTACGTTTTCAAACAGCTGATAATATGTTGCTAATGTTACACAAACCATGTTCCCGGTCACCATCTCAGAGTCAGACTAGATGCCTTCTAAAAATCAGCATCCTTAGAAACCGGACATGCGCAAGTCAAATTCCGGCGGAAGAGTGACCTCTGACCCAACGCAAATATTGAGAAACATGGAAGTGCAGAGGATAGAGCAAAGCAAAACACCAGAAGTGTTTCAATTAGAAGTCTAAAACAACAATCTTTGAAGAGAAATGTCGGAGGAGCTTGAGTTTGTTGCCCAGCCCTGTTTGTTTGAACTGCAAGAGGCGTCTACTCTCACCTAAGCTTACGCTTCTCCTATATCCTATGTCAGGTCAGAGGTCACTCTGCTGGAGCTCCAATTGCCTATGGCTGTTTTCGGAAGCCAGTGATTATAAAAACGCATTGCTTCGCTTCAGAAGGACTTTATTAACTCATTGGAGCCGTGTGGATTACTTTTATGATGTATGGATGAGCTTTTTTGTTTTTTAAAAGCTCAAAAGCTACTCACTCCCATTATAAAGCTTGGAAGAGACAGGGTTATTTTTTTAATATAACTTCAGTTGTGTTTGGCTGAAAGAAGAAAGTCATATACACCTAGGATGGCTTGAGGGTGAGTTAATTATGCAATCATTTTTGGGTGAACTAACCCTTTAATGGTACCATATGCCAATAAAACACCTTTATTTTTGAGAGTGTAGGTCTGTTTAATATAATTCAGGACACTTCCACAGAGCTGGTGTGTTTCTAGGTCCATCAGCTTATTGGGGCACAATGGAATTGTGCTTTTTTGTAGCATCTGTCAGTAATAGATTCTACAAACACATTCACAAATCCCCCTAAAGCTTACCGTGATTGTTTCAGAGAACATAAGGTAACAGAGGTAAACGCTTATACATATGTAAAAGGTCATATTGATCAACCTATTATATTTAGGGTGTCTGGGACAAACACCAGTGGGTGGGACAAATTTGAACAGAAACACAAACAATCATCTGGGAAACTGCTGTGCTGTGTCATGTAAATGAAGTTGGTTTAAGACATTGCAGGGTCACAACACACCGAAGCCCTGCTGTGGTATTATCCATGACTGCACCCAGAGATAGATGACTCACGTGTTCTTTCAATATTTATCATTCAGACACAGAACAACATTTCAGGTGCACTTAGTGAATGCCGGGGCTAAATTGGAGGGACTCCAAATGCTGTAAAAACTGTTTATAGGAAGAGTACTCTGTGGCAACATGACAAAACTAAAAACATAGCAAATAATATGAATCATCCACTTCCTGTTTCTTTTTTAGTGGTGGGCTTTCCAGAAAAGAGAGTCTTGAACATGTCAGCAAAATCTTAAATTATTCTATCTGTAACTAAACAACAAATTTAATTGCATCAAATAAGTTCAGATTTGGTCAGGGCTTAGACTTACCATTACAATGGATGATGGTTATAAAAAGCAATAATAGCCCAACACAGTATGGTTAGACTATATTGGGAAATGGAATTAGGATCAATAATTGTTATAGTAATAAGTTCTGACTTCAGATTTACTGGCATACCGTATTATGCTTTGTAGGTTTTACTCGTATTGACTTACTGTATGGCAGGTATTTTTAAAGTTGGCCACAAGAGGCTTTCAAGGGGGTAAAAAAAAAGAAATTTTAAATGGCTGCTAAAACTGCTTTGAAACAACATGTTTTGTTCTAACAATCTAACAAAACTTTAAGGTCTGATAAAAAATACACTTAAAACAAAGACATCCAGATATAAATATTTCCAGATAATATTTTTATGATTTGCTTTGGGTTTTTTCAGGACTATCCTTTTTTTCCCCTTGTGTTTTGTTCCTGTCTTGACCTAGGCTGTGTCCGAAATCGCACCATATACCCTTAAATAGGGCACTATTTGAGGGGACAAGCATTTGTAGTGGTATCCGAAACCATAGTGGACGTTATTGAGCGTACTCATTCAATCCCACTATGCACCGCAATAACGAGTTTACAACTGATGTATGCTCAATGGCTAGATAATACCCATAATGCACTGTGAGAGTCGCACGCTGAATGAACTCCCGCGTCTAGCCAAGAGATGGTGCCGCAGCTGAATCAATCATCCATCCATTTTCCAAACCGCGCTGGTCCAGCGCAATATCATACAGGTATAAATTCCTTTTTAATTGATTATTAAATTGTTTAATTATGGTTTACACATGCTAGTTCTCTTACGAGAGGTTCTCTCGTATTGCTTCAGTTAGCTTACGCAACGGGAAAGATTCATCTTCTCGAGATATTGAAGCCAAAAAATTATCCTTAATTTTGTATTTAAGGTCAACGCAGTGCAGTAGCTGCCAGACCTAGAGCGGGCTATCTAGCGAGCTCATAGGCTGCCCTGCGGCAACTGCAGCAGCCTACCAGTGAACCTGGCGTGACGTCACGCCCAATGAGAGGCGCCCGCGCCCTCATGGCATCACAGCCCGCCAAAGTGGGCGTGGCTTAGTGTATATAAGCGGGGTTCAGAGGCTGCTTCCCTGATTTTCATCTCTTCAGCGTAGCTCTCCGCATCGCTGGACTACAGAAGCCGCGTCACCGTCTGAGGGGCAACTAGCAAGCTTAGGACAGCACTTGAAGAAGCCGGCCGTCTTCGCCACCTTCGTGCGAGCTACGCCATCCGGCGACGTATCCTTTTTACATTGAGCGTGTTCACCCTTGCGTCACTTCCTAAAAGAGCCGAGCGTCTTTTTCAAGATGTCTTGCACTTCCTGCGGCTCGTGCCGAGCCCCGCTCAGCACCGGAGACCGCCACGTGATATGCATTCTCTGCATGGGCCAGAAACACGCAGCCCTCGCCCTCTCGTCCGGAGGATGCGAGCACTGCGAGGAGCTTCCAATGTCGACCCTGCGAGCTCGACTTGAAGCTTTCACCTCCGAAGCCGTCACCCCGCCCTTTGTCGTGCCACGCAGGAAGAAGCGCCACTCACAAAAGCCGCCGGAATCTATGGCCATCGCGAACGTCTCGCCGGAGCCTCTCCCTCGAACTTCGCCTTCGCCTTCGCCTTCCCCGCCACCTCTCATGGACGCGGAGTTGCCGCCGAGAGCCCGCACTGCCGTTACGTCAGATGAAGAGGCAGAAGACAACGCCATTCGTGACTGTTGTTCTCTACTGGCTTCGGACAGCGAGGAGTGATCAGGCTCTCACCACTCTGACTCCTCCTCGATCCAGGAATCCGGCCGGACCCGCGCTGGAGTGGAAGCTGAGCTCATGCTCCTCCTCACTCAGGCCGTTGACCGCCTCGGGCTCGAGTGGTCACCGCCTGCGGAGTCTGCGCCCAACAGGCTCGACGGCTGCTTTCTCCAAAGTCACGCCGCCCAGCGCCCGCGGCCCGGGCCGTGCCTTTCCTGCCTGAACTCCACGCTGAGCTCTCCAAGTCGTGGAATTCGCCTTTTTCGGCCAGGATACAATCTCACGTCTCTGCGTCGCTCTCCCAGGTTGACGACGCCGCAGAGAGGGATACACGGCCATTCCCCGTGTCGAGGAAGCGGTCGCAGCGCACCTTTGCCCGCCCTCCGCGAGATGGCGCTCAAGGTCCCCGCTCCCATCTAAAGCCTGCAGAACAACATCCGCCTGTGCTGGCCTACGCCACCGCCGGCCAGGCCGCATCTGCTCTGCATTCTATGGCTGTCCTCCAAATCCTCCAGGCTGACCTTCTTCGTGAGTGGGACAAAAAAGGCAGAAACCCAGAGGCTGTCACAGATTTGAGGAGCGCGACGGATCTGTCCCTTCGCGCCACAAAGTCTGCAGCTCAAACTCTGGGGAAATGTATGGCCGTGCTGACTGTTACAGAGAGGCACCTCTGGCTGATACTCGCGGACATGGGAGAAGCTGAACGCGCCACGTTTCTCAACGTGCCGCTCTCTCCCACTGGTCTCTTCGGCCCGGCGGTGAATGGTATCGTCGACCGGTTCTCCGGAGTTCAAAAGACCACACAGCCTATAAGCTTATTTCGGCCTCGATGCTCTAGCTGCTCTGCAGGCCGCCCACGTGACCAGCCTCCTGCACGAGCCACCACACAGCGCCGTGACGCAGCGACAACAGGACGGCCGCACTGTATCGCACTCGGACAGCCGCCGCAGACGGCCGCCCCCCCGTGGGCCTCGGCCTAGGATCACGCTGAAACCTGAGCACGCGAAGCCCTCCTAGCAGCGTCAAGAAAAAGACGGTCGAGTCCCGTAGCGGCCGGACAGCCGTCAAAACTCCTCCCCCTGTCAGTCCCCTTCATACAGGCTACTGCAGCGGTGTATTTAGCAGCCAACGTGCCGGTAACACTACCCTCTCGCCTGCACACAACCGCCGTTTTCACAGCGACTTAGAGAATTCTCAAAAAGAGTATAATGTCTGGTTATTCGGCTCACGCAGAAGGTGCTTTAAGTGTAGAAAATGTGCCCACACCACAGTGCTCACCACTACACACAAGCATTACACTTCCCGTGTCACTCACAGAGCCCACTCTCATAAAGCGGACACAAGCCGCTCGAGTGTTGAATATGGTGAACGCGCCCACGAGCCCATCCATGTACCACTCTCTGCCCGCTCTGTCACACGGCCAATAAACACTTATATGAACGCAAGTCTCGTGTCCACTCCCAAGTGCGCACGCTTACGAATAAACGCTTCACACAAAGCGTTGCCTGTTTGACACAAGGCTGTAATAATATGTTCCCCATCCCAAAAGATCGGGGCGTCACAAAAATATGTAAGTCTCGTGCCCGCTCACAAGCGCTCACGCTCACGCATACAAATAGGCACCTCGCCCAAGGCGCTGCTCGCGCACCACAAAGCAAACACAAAACGCTCCCCATTCAGAGTAATCGGGTCGTCACTCACAAAACAGTGTGTAAGTGCTGTCTGCGAGCCGCCGTGTTCAAACACCGAGAGCTGCGCACACACCTCTGGTCCAGCCTGTCGAGCCCACACAGTGTGGCGGTCAGAGCCCAGAGGCCATTCAGCCCCTAGCTACACATATAAAAGCATGGGAAGCTATCCCCAGGGGTATCAGAATGGGTGTTAAACACAACAAAACAGGGCTATTCACTCCAATTCGATCGCTGCCCTCCACGCTTTCGAGCGCGGCTCGAAACGACTGTGAATACAGAAGTAGCACATCTACTTCGCACAGAAAAAGCGAACCTGTTGTGCAATAGGGCTATAGAGATGGTGCCGCCTTCTCTGAGCGAGTCAGGGTTTTACAGCCGTTATTTTCTTGTACCAAAGAAAGACGGTGGCCTCAGACCCATCTTAGATCTGAGACATTTGAACAGAGTGCTTGTGAAAAGACCGTTCAAAATGCTGACAATCAGGAAACTTCTCACGCAGGTGCGCCAGAAGGACTAGTTTATATCTCTCGATCTGAAAGATGCTTATTTTCAAATTCAGATAATTCCCCGTCACAGGCCATTCCTTCGACGGCCGGGTTTATCAATACACCGTCCTTCCGTTCGGCCTGTCCTTAGCACCCCGTACATTTACGAAGTGCATGGACGCGGTGCTCGCCCCCCTGAGAAATCGGGGCTTGCGAATTATGAACTATCTGGACGATTGGCTGATTTTAGCACAGTCAGAGATGGAACTTTTATCTCACAAGACAGTGCTCCTCAGTCATCTGAAAAGCCTGGGTCTCCCGGTCAACTGGACCAAGAGCTCATTACGGCCCAGTCAGTCAATTTCCTTTTTAGGAATAGAACTAGACTCGGTGGCAATGACGGCTCGCTTGTCAACACAGCGCACACGCCGTGTTCAGCGCCTAGCCGCGTCTTTTCAGAAAAACAGCCTCATTCATTTGAAAACGTTTCAGAGAATGTTAGGCTGTATGGCTTCAGCTGCAGCAGTACTCCAGCTGGGTTTACTGCGCATGCGCCCGCTACAACGCTGGCTGAATGCTCGTGCGTCTCGCCGGGCTTGGGCCGCCGGCCACCAACTAATCAGAGTGACTCAGACCTGCATTACAGCTCTGCAGCCCTGGAAAGTGGCCGATTGGTATCAGCGGGGAGTGATGATGGGTGCGATCTCACACCGAAAAGTCATCTCGACAGACGCATCCAACACAGGTTGGGGCGCGATCTGCGAGGGCACACCGGTTTTTGGTCTGTGGTCAGACCGAGAGAAGCTCCTTCACATAAACTGTCTGGAAATGATAGCGGTCGAGAACGCGCTGACGCGCTTTCTCCCTGTCATTCGGGACCACCACGTTCTAGTCCATTCGGACAATATGTCAGTGGTATCCTACCTGAACCGTCAGGGCGGAGTCAGATCCAGGAATCGCTGCGATCTGGCAGAATGCCTTCTAGTTTGGTCTCAGCGTCACCTGCGCTCGCTGAGAGCGACGCATGTACCAGGCCACCTAAACGACGGTCCAGACAGACTGTCCAGGGACAACGTTCCCCCAGGGGAATGGTCCCTGCACCCCCAAACAGTCCAGAAACTATGGCGCCTATTCGGCAGAGCGGAAGTCGACCTTTTTGCGTCAAAAGACAACGCTCACTGCCCACTGCCCAGTGTTCTTTTCCCAGAACCCAGAACTGGCCCACCCACCCGCTTTATGCTTTCCCACCGATCTCACTGTTGCCACAGGTAATAAAGAGAATCAGGGAAACGCGCCACTCTGTGCTCCTCATAGCCCTGCGTTGGGAGAATCAGACTTGGTTCCCGGAGCTAACGCAGCTGTCACAGACAGCTCCGTGGCCCATTCCGGGCTCACTCCACTAGAGGGATGGCCTCACGTGAGCGTGGTCCAGCGGAATTTCCATTCATGACACATGTGTGGCGGCGGAATTTCCATTCATGGCATATGTGTGACATATGTGGGCTTCCCCGTCCACCTTTGTCAGATTTTATAATCTGGAAGTTCCCGCCCTGCAGGCAAAACTTCTGGTGGTATCAGTGAGATGTAAGTACTGTCCAAATGTATAGTGTGCAAGCTACTCTCACGACAATCGGCTCTCCTGGTTGAGCTGCACTATTGAGTTATTGCTATATGCTTACACAGACCGACGCCGCTGCTCTGTTGTTCCTTTTAAGTGCTTATGTACATGTGCTGGCCCGCACTGCTGCTGGCCACCTAATTTTTCCCACTTATCAGGGCTCTCCGGGCTTCCCCGGGGGCTCATGTATTGGATGCTTGGCGCGCACGGCGTTGACAAAGGGTTCCCGTAGCGTAAGCTAACTTACGCAATACGAGAGAACCTCTCGTAAGAGAACGTATCGGTTACCTAACGTAACCTCGGTTCTCTCTAGAAGAGGGAATGAGTATTGCGTAACCGGCCGTGCTCGCGCCATGAGCGACTTTCGATTCAGTCGATGAAAACCAGGGAAGCAGCCTCTGAACCCCGCTTATATACACTAAGCCATGCCAATTTTGGTGGGCTGTGATGCCATGAGGGCCCGGGCGCCTCTCATTGGGCGTGACGTCACGCCAGGTTCACTGGTAGGCTGCTGCAGTTTCCACAGGGCAGCCTATGAGCTCGCTAGATAGCCCGCTCTAGGTCTGGCAGCTGCTGCACTGCGTTGACAATAAATACAAAATTAAGGATTAATCTCGAGAAGATGAATCTTTCCCGTAGCGTACGCTAACTTACGCAATACTCGTTCCCTCTTCTAGAGAGAACTGAGGTTACGTTAGGTAACCGCTACGTTTCCATGACAGAGTTCAGGATAAATCTTTTCATTTCAACTGGAGCAGACAGTTTGCTATGTTTCAATTAATTATTAAACAGCAAGCACAAAAGTCTTAGAAAAAAAAGAAAAAAAAAACTTAGAGTCCGAATTCACTCACTTGTTTTCATTCACTCCTTCAAGTGGACTATATTAGTGGAGTAATGTAGGGAATAGTGAATGAGGGTAGTGAATGAGGGATTTCAAACACAGCATTAGTTTCTAGTCTGTGCCAGTTTCATTCAGTTCACCTGTTGTTCGTTAATTAGCTCATTAGTTCCTCATTTGGTATTGTAGAGACCCCGTTTGGTTTAGTTCTTTGTCCTGTCTTGTCAATGTAAGTGGTTGGGTTTTGCCTTTCCTCCTGTGTTTCCCTTTTGTGAATTTATTAAAGACTGTTCTGAATTCTCATTTGTTTTTGTGCGCTTTGTACAGCCACACCTGACAGGTTTCAGTAGGCCACAGTAATAAATATAAATTCAATTAAAGTCCATAATTTAATTTTGCAAACAAACAGGGTATATCACACAAGTATATCACACTTTTACAATATCCCAGTATATAAACAGATCTTTCTACATGAAAACATGTATCTGCCATTATAATTTTAGTAAGGGAGTCCCTTGCAAGGAAATCATCATACTTTTGGAATAGAATAACTGGAATGAAAAAAAAAAAAAGAATCATGACAACAATGTTTCAGATTGTCAGTTCTAAATCTCAGTTTCTTTCTAACCGACTTAGTTTTAGGCTATAAACCATTCTGAATTTATTTGATAAATCAATCAACACAACAGGAACACATGCAAAATTATGCTGCAATGTCAAAAACATGAATTTCAAATATTAAAGTCCACAATTCCAAATCCATATTCAAAAATAGTCAGTCACTAGAGAACAGAACATTTTATGCAACCAAGACACATAAAACTAACAGGTAAGCACAGAATCTGCAGAAAGATTAATAAAGACTGAATGCTGGAATCTGCAGATATTGCAAGAAACACAAAAAGAAAAATAGTATGCAACAAAGAGCGATCATAACAGGTGAAGAGAAAGAACATAGAAGGTAAAAGGCCCTTATTTGTGAGGAGAATTTGAGCAACACACACAAGAAGCATATCTTGAGGGGCGTAACATGCACACTTCTTCACCCCAACCGCCACCATACTACAGCCTGTATTTGCAACTTTCAGACATCCCACATGAAGTAATTAAACTATGTAATGGATGATGACAGTTTTCACTGAGTATTTTTCCAGCACTGATAGCACTAATGATGATTTATGCTGTTGGACCTTTAATGAACATAAAATGATTTATTATTACCAGAAAGCTGCGAGCTAGCAGTTACAGATTGTGAGACTCATATTTTAATTCATTGCATAGTTTAAACATATTCATTTTTGTTTTCTCTTAGTAAAATATGTATGCATTGCATGCACATGATTAAGTTTCTGTCTGCCGAGTGCACACATCATTTATTAATTTACTTAACATCATCATGTTTTTATCTAAATCGTTAAACATTTTGGAGTTGAATATATAGTATGCAGAAAAAAGTCTCTTAACATACTTTCTTCGGAAATCATGCTTAATATGTGTGGCAAGCAGGACGAGGCCGAGGGACGTGAGAGAACGGCGCGAGGCCGGTGGCGTGAGTGGTAATGAATGACACCTGTGAGACGCACCGGTCTCGCATCTCTCACGGAGGAGCGGAAGCATAAAAGGAGGAGCGACGACAGTGAAGATTGAGAGAGGAACAGGCCTGATTTTATGTTGTGTTTTGTTTCTCTTTTGTGTAGCCAGCAGTCGTCTGCGAGGGGCTGCTGGCAGATACTTTTGTTTTTGTATTTATTTTATTTTATTATTAAAATCTTTAAATGTTCGCCGGTTCCTGCCTCCTTCTTCCCTGAATCTTAAACATTGCTACAATATGCATGTTAAATATTGTTCCCTTTCAAGGGAACTCAAGCTGCGTAAAGCTCTGTGGGAACTCCCCTGCGGGAACTCCCCTGCGCGTGTGCGTCCTGAAGCACGTATGGAATCAGTCCAATGGAGAGACGGAACGTAATAGGCGGGTGACGTCATCGACCAGGAAACTATAAAGCACCCCAAAATCACAACCGCGTCAGCTTCTGTGGCTTCAGCAAGCGCTCTGTGTGTGAATCATTGTCCGAAAGTGTTTTTGTCTGTCCCTAGTTGAAACTAGGCAGGAGTTTTTCACTATATATAAAAAAAATCTCTCTCTCTCTCTCTTTATATATATATATATATATATATAAATGGTGAGCGAACAGCTGTACAGGAAGTGTGTTCATCCCTGCACGCGCTATTTATCAGGTGGGGATACACACAAACTATGCGTTGTTTGTTTGGGAGTGCAGCATGCCCAGTCAGTTCTCGAGGGGGCTGACTGTGAGAATTGCGAGCGTTTCTCTATTAAAGGATTAGTTCACTTTTTAAAAAACTTTTGCTGATAATTTACTCACCCCCATGTCATCCAAGATGTCCATGTCTTTCTTTCTTCAGTCGAAAAGAAATTAAGGTTTTTGATGAAAACATTCTAGGATTTTTCTCCATATAATGGACTTTACTGGTAGCCAAACCGTCCAAGGTCCATATGACAGTTTCAGTGCAGCTTCAAATGGCTTTAAACGACAACAGACGATGCATAAGGGTCATATCTAGCAAAACGATCGGTTATTTCTTAAAGAAATAAAAAGTTTAAGTTTTATTAGCACAAATGCTCGGCTTGCTCTGTTCTCCTGTTCGAACTCGTTCATCAAAATGAACAAATCTTTTTTTGAGTCATTTCATTCATTCAACGAACATAATGAACGAAATGACTCGAAAAAAAGATTCGTTCATTTTGATGAATGAGTTCGAACAGGAGAGTCACGACCGCGGATCACAGAACAGAGCAAGGCATATAACTTCGTTTTTATTTATTTATTTTAGAAATAACCGATCGTTTTGCTAGATAAGACCCTTATGCATCGTCTGTTGTCGTTTAAAGCCATTTGAAGCTGCACTGAAACTGTCATATGGACCTTGGACGGTTTGGCTACCAGTAAAGTCCATTATATGGAGAAAAATCCTAGAATGTTTTCATCAAAAACCTTAATTAAAATGTGACGTGTAAACACTGCAGATCACTGATTGGTCCGACAGAATCGTCACTACCAGCGTCATTGTATTCACGACACGAGACACTAAACCCGCTAGATTTAAATAGCCAGCAGACAACAGCCGACGCTGTAGCACCTGTTTTTAAAGTACTTACTTGAAAAAATAAGATGAAAACTTTAAAAACAGAAATGGCTGAAGCGTGGTCACTCAGTGGACGAGGTGCAGATGTTCCTCTCGTTGGTTGCCGAGGAGTTGAGCAACTATAACGATCAGTCCCACCCACTTTGAAGCAGTAATAACTGTAGTGGAAAAGCAACCGAGCTAAAGCGAACCGAACCGTGCCGTACCGAGTCAAGTCGTACCACGCAGTGGAAAAGCAAAGCGAGCCGAACCCTTAGTAGATTTTCTGGCAGAGTGGAAAGGCCTTCCAAAAATATCTCAGTGCGTCCTACGATTCAGAGGGATCCTGCCCATCATGGTGGGCCCCGAGCAGGCTCTGGTAATAAAAGAAGAGGTGAAAACGCTCCTGCAAAAGGAGGCTATAGAACGGGTTCTTCCTCCCAGCATGGAGTCAGGTTATTACAGCCGATATTTCATTGTTCAGAAGGAGGATGGGGGGTTGTGTCCAGTCTTAGATCTGCGCCCATTAAATCGCTCAGTAGGGAGGCTCAATTTCAAGATGCTCACTCTCAAGCAGATCGTGTTCAAAATCGGATCCGAGGACCAGTTTGTCACGATAGGTCTAAATGATCAGTACCAATGAAGTGATGATAAAATCTGTATTATATGATCATATTTTCTTGATCTAGTAAGAACTCTAGCGGCTGCATTTTGGACTAACTGTAGCTTGTTTATTGAAGATGCAGGACAACCAGCTAATAAAGCATTACAGTAATCTAGTCTCGAGGTCATGAATGCATGAACTAACTTTTCTGCATTAGAGACTGATAGCATATTACGTAGCTTAGCAATGTTTCTAAGGTGGAAAAAGGCTGTTTTTGTAACATATGAAATATGCAAAAAAATAGACATGAAACAGGTGAGCCTTCAGGTTTCTTTGTCTTCAGAGACCGCATTGTGTGTGTGTGCGCTACACTCTCGATCTGTCTACTTTGTTAGGAGTTAGAGTTCCAGTTGTCAGTGTGCAGGAATGTATTAGTGTGAAAAGGAAAAGAGAAAATCATCAGGTGATGTGTGCCTCCATATTCACGGCCCATCCCATATTATGATACAAATCTTCATCACATCATAAGAGTTTTGCTTTGAGTGTTTGGGGGGAAAACATGCTGCCCTTGCGGTCAAGTGTAGCGGGTGTGAGCACTGAGAGATGTTCTACATTAATGTGCTTCGCACCCATCATGCATATTTTGAAGGGCAGATGTCATCACATCTGGTTCCGAAGCGTCCCAGCGCTTCTGCGGCTCGTGCAGAGGACGCTGCATCTCTTGTTTCTGGCAAGTTGGATTTTGAGTGCACTGCCTCCGAGCGTTCCTCCCGTGATGATAGAGCACAAGAGGAACTACTCGTTTAGTGGCCAGGTTACAACTGGACTGGCCGCAGGAACAAGAAACTCACAAATGCTCAAAGTTAGAGGACAGATTTCTGTCTGGTGGCCCAACGCAGTCTCACACCCAAGGCGTCATCTAACTGACGCTATGGACCATTTTTGACCATGCGTCAATAAGCCGACGCACGTGGTACCCCTTAAGCGTCAATATGAGACGCGCCTCCTAGTGGTCTAATCCTAACCCTACCCCAGACCTAAACCTACCCATAACGGAAGCGTCATCTAACTGACGCTAAAGGGTGCGCGGCATTTGATGACGCCCGAGGATGAGCGTCTCATATTGACGTTTGTGGGGGGGTGTGTGCGTCGGCATGTTGACGCATGGTCAGAAGCGTCAGTAAGATGACGCCTTGGGTGTGAGACTGTGTTGGGTGGCCAGGAGCAGGGACCTGAGCGATGTCCCTGGGATGTGTGACTGGGACGATCGACGAATAAACTTTCTTTGAACTTCATCGGGCCACAGATCTGTCTCTTCGTGCGACCAAGCAAACGGCCTGTGCCGTTGGCTGTTCCATGGGCCCTATGGTCACCATGGAGTGGCATCTGTGGCTGAATCTTACGGGCATCAAAGAAAGAGACAGAGTATGTCTGCTTGATGCCCCCCTCTCGCCTTCCGGGCTGTTTGGCGACTTCAAGTCATCAGCAGGTTCCGAGAAGCGATGCATGAGGAAGCTTAAGTTTCTTCCAGGCTTAAGGGGAAGGGCTGTCGGCCAGCCAGCTCCAACCTGGTCCTTCTCATAAGCTGAGAGAGAGGTGAGTTACGCTCCCCCTCATAAAGATTGGGGACTGGCTCGTGCTCAGCAGCCTCAGAGAAGAGCTGACCTGAATCTGGAGCAGGTGCACTTGATGTCACAAGAGCGGCAATCTCTTGTCACAGGGGAAAAAATTTGATCCTCGACCAGAGCTGTGGAACCTTCACGCTTGGTCCCTGAGGGGAACCAACTGAGGGATGCTGGGCTTTCAGCTGACGTCATACAGACTATTCTCAGTGTTAGGGCTCCCTCCACAAGAAGAATCTATGCCACTAAATGGGGTGTCTTTGAAAGGTGGTGTACTGCACGCGGTGGGACGCTGTGTTAACACGACCACGTTCACACAAACAATAACTGACAAGGACTGAACAGAACAGGGAGTATAAATACAGAGTAAATGAGGACAGCTGACAAGGCTTAACTAATTAGAAACCATAGGTGACTAAGGAGAACTGATACAAACATGACAGAAACTGCACTAAACTGAACATATATGTGACACTATACATTACTTAAAACAAAAGAAATAAAGTCATAGGATTAAAACAACATGCGGATGAGTAAGCATGAACTACCCAGTAAACACATTTATGTTGTGGCAACGTCTGTGGCACGTTGCATTTCTGCTAGGGCAACGTCGCTGTCTACGTGCTCTCAACATTGTAACAAAGTATTATTGTAAGCAGCGGCAGGGCTGTAGCAACGTTGTTGCGCAACATTCAGCAACTGAGAGACGACGTTCTGACAATTACATTTTTTAATATGCTAGATATAGATATCCCTCATTTAGCATGTTATGTTTTGTGGTTAATTTTTAATTAGTCATATGTTAGATAATTTGATACTTTTTAAATATTGTTTATCATTATTTAAGCTAACAAATTAATAATCAACACCTGTGTACACTTTGAAGAGTAAAAACGACATAGAAGGTTAGCTAATTCAACTTTATTAAGCATATGGTAATCAAATTGCACTTCCAAAACAAAAGTCATACATTTGTGAGTAAAAGTCAAAACATATTATAAGCTAGCCTACAGTGTTGTGCCTGAATGCGTTCATTGAACGATAGTTCATTAACTCGTTCATATTTTAGGCGAACGTGAACTGAACATACTGCATTACTGCCTGATGAACGTTACTGTGAACTCGTTCATTCTGGTGTCTGTGAACGCACGCTCTCTCAGTTTAACTTCGTTCAATTGGGTGCCATATTTCTATAGAGCCTTCCAGGCAAAACCCGGCTAAAACACACTGTAAACAGGCCTTAATATGTAGCGAAAAAAACACCCAATCTGGCAACACCAGCCTCGCACCGCCGCATGCGTCATCAAAACAAAAAGCAGCATGTAGTCGTAAAAGCAGCAAGGACTGGATGCGTCGTATTGTAACGCGTTGTGTCAGGAGGGAAAGGAAACCGGGAAAGCTCACATCCCAAGCCACTAGGCCAGACAAACTCACGGAGGCGATTGGCATATCACAACAGCCCACGCTTTATTTCCCCAATCAAACTTGGGGCAACTGTCTGTCCCACGCTCCGTCCACAACGTTACCAAACAAAACATAAACAGATCAAATAAAATGAGCACCATTACCCGCATACATCGAGGCGCACGGTACAATAGGCCTACCATACAGATAGAGTGTAGACAGTTTAACAGGGCGCGCGCGCAGCTCTTAAAGGGGCCACACCTTATATCCACTCGTTACAGTATGATCATTTAAACGAGTTTTATGACAAGGTCGGTGAGGATGGGAAAAATCGTACATTTCTGTGCAAACTTTGCCCGCCGATAAATAATTGCTGTCTGTGGTTGTGGGCTGTGGCAATAATTAAAAAAAAAATAGCTCGCATCAAATTTATGGAAAAAAATAACTATGAACTAGTTAATTTTTGGAATTGTGAACTATGAACTGAACTGGTTCATTTTAAAATGTGTGAACTGAACTTTGAACTAGTTCATGTAGAAAGTGAACTTTCCCAACACTGCTAGCCTATATACAGGGAGTGACTAACGTTAACTAGCATGAGCAGACATGATAAAATCTAGCAAATAAATGAATGAGATGACAAATCAAATGAAAAATAAACAGGAGGTGTGCGAGCGGTTACAAAATTTTTTACAAACAGCTTCCAAAAAAAGAAGAAGGAAAAAACATTACCGTGCAATGCTTTAAAGCCGCTGCCTGTTCAAGGAGTGCTGAAATCAATTCTCACGTATCCTTGCTTGATGATGAATGAGACGGCCCAGCTGCTGGTTGAAATTTAAAAGGCTGATTTTGGCACTTCAGGGCGGTGACGAGTACTTTTGTTGTCCAGTGGTTGTCTAGACACCCTCGGCACAACCTTAAGCAATGGCCCTGCACGCTGGTTTAATGTCAACATTGTGACTACGCCGTAACAACCTTCACCACACAACGTAGTTAAAGCAACCTTTTGGCCACGTTGTTAAAACGTTGTTAGAAGGTTGATTACGTTGTGCCAACGTTCTGTGTTTGCTGGGTACTTCGTTAATAGTAACTTCTCATGCAATGAGAATGCAAAGCGTGAACTGACTCCCTCAAAGAAATGGGAACATTTTGAACATTCCCAAGTCACCTGTAGTGGAAAAAAACTACTGTGGCAGTAAAATGTGCATGGCAACTGTCCATGGGTGCAGTGCATGCATTCAGGTGATTCCTATCACCCACACCAACACTAAATTACACTGAATGCACTGCGATGACCTTTAATACCAAACTAATGCTTGGGACTCACACTGTAACAATCCATTACATCCTCAACTATAATTATTAGAGCATGGAAAGAGACATGGGGTCGAGACAGTCACAATTCCTAGGTATAGATTTAACAGTTCCAAGGCCACAACAGTAAAGGAGTTAATGGTCGGATATGTTAATCGGGAGTGTAAAGGTAATTTCCCTGTCAGAGAAATCAGAGAGCAATAATGGCTGAAGGGTGTGGATGTTTTTCCACCCACTGTGCGAGGCAGCTGTCTAAGAGTTACATAGAAATATAGCGCCATGAAAACCCTTTTAAGAGATTTTCTCTCAAAGGTATAGGCTAAGTGCAGGCAGAGCTATAGCTGATCCTTTTACAACATCTGAAATTTTGACCAAAAGAAAGACTAATCTACAGTATTGTTAAAGACACTGGCTGCGTCCGAAACCGCATACTTCCCTACTATATAGTAGGGAAAAAGCAGTAGGCGAGCGAATAAGTATGTCCGAATCCATAGCATCCATAAAAGAGTAGGCGAGAATTACCAGAGTGACGTACTAATTATCGCGAGATTCGGACTTAAGTGCGTTGGAATATGCCTACTTTCCTACTATATAGTAGGCGAAAACAGTACGTGAAGGAAGCAGTACGTTCGAAACGTCAGTATTCATAAAAGAGTAGGCGAGAAGGTCCCGGATGGCTTACTGCTTCTGCCCAGATTTTCGAGTGCTCGTCCGATGGATACTGTGGATACTCTTCTATCCCAGGAGGCCACGCGAGAGCATACGTCATTATCAAACATCACGGAGATCAGCGACGCGGGGGTTTTCAAATGTGAGTAAACACGGTTCCTTGTGTTTAAATCGTATGTGTTAAATTACTATAGAGTAAACGTTTTAACTGTTGAAGGTGTAAAGGAGTTAGACAGTATAGTATAGTTGTCATTTTGCTGTAAAAACATGTTTTATTATGTATAGTAGCTAACAGGGGAGCTCCAGTAAGCACACGTAACGTTACGTCTCTAAAGGGGATTTACATAACCATATACATCTTAAACACGCTTATTTAAAATGTCTATTTACATCTGAAAGGAAAATATTGTTAGTATTGCAGATGAGCACATCACAACATGAAAAAGACATCTGAGTGATGTATGTGTGGTATTATGTAGGATAATTCACTGTTGTCAACACTGTTTACATTAGACAAATGTGCTGTAAATAAGGTAAATAAACAAATATATAAAGTAACTAAACATGTTTTTATTCAGACTGGTGTGAGCACTGAGGATGAGGAGCCCAGAGCTGAATCCTGGAAACGGTGCCATGGAAGAGACGCTCCATCACTCCATCTGCTCTTATCGCCTCAGATTGTGAAGCGCAGCAACAAGCTCCAGCAAGAAGGCACGGTCACCTCTGGTGAATTCATCAGAATAAAGCTGCAGAATGGGAACCGCTGTGTTGAGCAGAACATGAAATCCAGGGGTTCGGAGTTGGATCCAGATCCAACCCCTCCCACCTACATATACCTAAACCCACCCATCTCCACCTCCTGATCCCTAAACCCACCCATCTCCACCCCCTGATCCCTAAACCCACCCATCTCCACCCCCTGATCCCTAAACCCACCCATCTTCACCCCCTGATCCCTATACCCACCCCTAAACCTGCCCATCTCCACCCCCTGATCCCTAAACCCACCCCTAAACCTACCCATCTCCACCCCCTGATCCCTAAACCCACCCCTAAACCCACCCATCTCCACCCCCTGATCCCTAAACCCACCCCTAAACCTGCCCATCTCCACCCCTTAGATCTGGATCCAACTCTGAACCCCTGGATCTCCTGTACTGCATTGAGGTGCTAGTGGTAGGATGTGCGGTTCAGCGGCTGTAAATACATGCTTGTAGTTTGAATAAAGCTTTGTTTCATGTGTTGTTGACTTGTATATGCATTTGTTTATTGTGATGGTTACTTTTATTTGTTCTTTTACTCATTTATTCATGTTTCTTATTGTTGTCTGTCAGTATATAAAATATAATTATTTAATTAATGTATGCATCAATTCATTGCTTGACTGACAATTGAGATGTTCACGTGTATTCATGCATAACTATGTCATATGACAAAACAAATTATATTTAGCTTGTTTTATTAAATTATATAATTTTTAGTATATATAAAAGTAATATAATTAAATATTGGTCAGCATTTAATATTATTATTTTGTTTAAAGGAGAACTCCGGGCAATTTTTAAGTTAATCTTGATCGTTAGATCTTTGTGAGTACTGTCTATAGAAAAAAAAACGAACCGGATTGGTGCTTGCGACGCGGAGCTGCGACAGCGAATGCCCAGAGCTCCCACTCAGCTATAATGGCAGCTCTGGGGGCATCTACATAAAGAGCGATTTTGTGCCTCTTAACAGACACAAAATGCAATTAAAATGTCTGTCCAACATGAACAGGGGCCTTACCTGTGAACAAGATGCGTTTAGCAACTTAGCCATGGTTTAAATTCACCTAAATAGTGTTTTAGACAGCAAGCTGTAGTCTCGCGCTGAAGTCTCGCTCCTCCCACCTGGACACTATTGACCTTTCCCGGCTACAACTGAGATCACGGGACTTCAGCGCGAGTCCAGGTGGGAGGAGCGAGACTTCAGCGCGAGACTACAGCTTGCTGTCTAAAACACTATTTAAACCATGGCTAAGTTGCTAAACGCATCTTGTTCACAGGTAAGGCCCCTGTTCATGTTGGACAGACATTTTAATTGCATTTTGTGTCTGTTAAGAGGCACAAAAACGCTCTTTATGTTATGCCCCCAGAGCTGCAGTTATAGAGATCGCTAAGACATGTGACCAACTGGGCGGCAACGTCATCAGAACGCAAAGAATTATGGGTATGTTTGGCCCGTTTACATGGGCTGGCATAGCAGGCTATAGCGTTCTGGCATAAAAATCATGAAAAATTAGCGTGAAAAACAGAATATAATCCTACAAAATGCAGCGGGCTAAAGAAAACATTGTTGGACCATACTGCTTAAAACTAAATCCTAATGCAAAGATGAGATATGACGAGAAAATAAAGGGAATCAAAGGACTGGATCCTTACGAGCATATTGACAGGTCAGGAGACGTCATCCTGTTGCCCAACTTCCAGCACCCATATACAACTACATGGTGTTAGTGCATACACACACGAAGTTTTCAGTAACTTCAAGTCGCTGCAGCACCCAGCAGATTTCATCATGAGTCATTTTGTACCCACCACTTAAAAAAAAAAGAAGCTTTGTCTTGTTGTCCACTTCTTTTTGACATGATGCTGGTATAATTCTCTCTATCTGACTATCGCGCTTCCTTTTTTAAAGAATATCATGAGTGTAGAATGTCCCCTCTGTGACACCAGTTTATTTTTGTTATTTCCCAAATGAAATACTTCGATCCGCACACATTGTTTGAGTTCTTAAATGGTCTAGTGGTAGATATTCTGCCAAGCGTGTCAGAGTTTTCGGGTTCTAATCCACACAATGTTTAGTTTTTTTTCTGTCAACAAAAACGAACATGTTCATCAGTGGTTACAGTATATATCAAGCAGGGACAAATTTGTGTGCAGTTTATTTTGTGATTTTACCGGAACGAACAGAGAGTCTGTGCAACGGCGATAGATTGAAGCGCGCGTCCGACTGAGGACTGTGCGCGAGCCACAACACTATGCATGAGCAGCGGCAACGAGCGCTCAGCTGGATCTCAAAAACAGATTTAAGCGCTAGATCTCGTATTTAATAGCGAACTAAATGAATGCTCTGCTAGTTAACTGGAGATGTTTGTTTATTTGTATTAGGTACATCCGTTCTATGACATTAGTAGGCCTATATTTTTTACTAACCATACATTTACGTATATTGCGTCATTGTACCCAGCACTTCTGAAAATGCACTTCCGAAAGCGTCTCTGTCCCCAGCAGCACACTTCAGACCAAACTGATGGGGGTGGCTAAGGGCTGGATTAAGATAGAGGGGATGAATGGTTTACATGTGGGGGCTGGGGGGCAGCGTGTTGTATGTATGAGGGGAGTGAGTTTACTGTTGTTGTGGACAAATGCCACTTCTATCGTGAGAACGACTATTGCAGTTTATAACACAGCAGGTAGACGGCATCTTGAACACAGCGTTTTTCCCTCCATGCAATCAAGTCTGGCGCCTTATGTTTGTGCCGCGGATTCCCAAAATGCTTTGCGTTCACCATTGGTAATACGTCATGATGACGTCACATTAGCAATCTCTATAGCTGAGTGGGAGCTCTGGGCATTCGCTGTCGCAGCTCCGCATCGCAAGCACCAATCCGGTTCGTTTTTTTTCCTATAAACAGTACTCATAAAGATATAACGATCAAGATTAACTTAAAAATTGCCCGGAGTTCTCCTTTAAGTTTTGGGGTGGGCTAACAATGCAATTCATTCTGAGGTAATATTAATTTTTGAGGAGCGATACTTACATTTTTCGAGTATAAAATCAACAGTTTTCTCCAAAGGAGAGATCTTCGAGCAGCCGCACGTCTCCTTTGTGCAGACATTACAAACACAGAGGAAAACTGTTCTAGGTTGTGCTGTCGAGTTACTGATGTTATGAAGTGTTAGTGCACCTGTCGCTCATATCATTTAAACTTATAAACTTATTACATACAAGATCATGGAAAGATACCATAGTTGTATCTAACAATGAACAATCATAATGACAACAGAAAACATAAAGATCATTGGTTTGTGTACATCATAATATGATATTTATACACAGGAAAAAAGAACAATAACAAGGCTAAATATCTTTAAATAGTTCTTCATAATACATACAAAAAATGTTTTGTTGTAATAAGTCTGAGGGATGAAACGAGAGGTAAATTCATCAAGAAAAAGGAAAACTTAAAGGAGAAACCTTTTGGGTATAAAATAAAGAAATTAACAACATACTCAAGAGATGACGATGTTGGGGTTTCTTAATAAAAAAAAATATCGTTATAAGGGTAAAACTGTGGGTCACATTAGTAAGGTTTAAAATATAACAACTTAAATCAACCCTAAATGTATGCTAACCCTTCACAAAATAAATGGGCAGCTGTTTCTTCAACAATACCACAAAATGAGCAAGTTTCATCAATATCAAGATATTTACAGATAGATTACTTAAACGTGTCGTTCATATCTTTTACGTTGTTGGCTTGTGATAACCCGTCGTAGGTCACATGATAACGTCAACATGGCGACGATGTCCGGATCGCATTCATACTCAACGAGATGTGGCTATAAAGTACCTACTCTTTTAGCGCTCGTTAAGTAAGTACTCATTGAAATTAAGTACCTACTCATTGAGTATGCGGTTTCGGACGCAGCCACTGTTTTAAAAGTTTTAGAAAGGCAGTGGTGGTTTTAGACTATAACATTTAAACTGGAGTATAGATATTATTTCTGAGTCTCTCATGATCTCTAAGGCTGCATGTATTTGATTTAAAAAAAAACAGTAAAATTGTTATTACAATTTAAAAATAAATGTTTTCTATTTTAATATACTTTCTCTATTGCTCTCACAACTACTAGAAAGTTCAAAATAACAGCTTTTATTTGAGTGATACAATTTTATCTACCCTATTTTAGCGAAACGCAAGTATCAAACGTCAGGAGCGGTTCACAGCCGAGGAAACCGACATTCTTGTCAGGGTCGTAAAAGACAGAGAAGTGACATTGTATGGGGATGGGAGAAATCCACCCAAATTAGCTTCGGTTAAACAGGCGTATAATAATTTGGTAATGTAATAAATGTGTAAGATAGATTTATGCCTATTTTTTCACATCTTCATGGACACCACAATGATTTCCCTCCTGTGTTAATATTTTTCCTTGTAATAGCTAATGTATGATTTGCAAAAATGATAACTGCTGCGTCTGTGTAGATGAGAGAAGCAAAGTGTATGCGCGTTGTGCACAAGCAACATCATGGCCAAGCATGCGCCCTTAAAATAGCATCTGAATAACGCCACTGACTATAGACTAGGTTTTTCCTGGTCAGGTGCGGATTTGTTTTCTGGAACTCCAAAATAGCACCAGGGAACATTTGCGCTGGAACACGCCTCCTCTTTTTGCTGACCCGCCCCCGGGAGTGCAAATTCATTCCCTAATTTACCGACGTGCGTCTGAGGAGGGAAAAGTCTGCTGTGCGTCGGGTGCAAAATAGAAATGATACATGCGTCGGTGTACAAAGTCAATTGCGCTGGGTACAAGATAGGGCCCTATATATTAATTGACAATGATACTGTCACAATCACCCTAGACTGAATGTATGGACCAAACTCTTTGTATTATTCTCCAAATGCATTTAAAGTTATGTTAATTATTCATGTACCTGCTAGAGATGCAGTCTGCCCTCTGTTTTCTGACTAATTAAAAGGTCATTGGCTATGAATATCAACCTATCACATAAGTTATGTTTGGTGTTGTTTGGTTGTCTTGCAAAGACGGTTCATGGATTTACTTGAGAATTCAGCCCTGAGTTATGTTTAATATAATTTAACAAGGACTAAAAGAAGTGACCTGTTGACACAGCCCATAACTAGTTTTGATGTGTTGCAAAGACTTTTGTGGAATCTACCTGTACATACTCTTCAGAGTTATGCTTTCTGCTGTGTGGCAATGTCTGTGACCTATTTAACCTGTGGATACTAACCTTAGTAAAGTTCTAGATTGATGTCCTCCCGTTTAATGCAGCTTTCTGCTATATATGGATGGCACACTGAAAAGACAGTGATTATCATTATCTGTTACTTGCCTGAGTTATGTTCCACGGCCCGGTTTCTAGACTGTGAATATCCCATCCGGTGAAGACTACCTGTGTTCTTTCATCTGCAGCATACTAAAGACTGTTATCGTACTTACCATTGAATACTTGCCTTTGGTAATCAAATGCAGCTTCTACAAATCTTCACCGTGTCTTATACAATAAAGCTCCAGCAATGGGAATAATTATAACACTGTCTCCAGTTTCATTAAAGATACACTGATGAATTGCTACACATTGAAACAATGACCTATAAATAAAAAAATAGTCTGATTATAACACCAGCAAACATATGAGATTGCACTCTATTATGCCCCATGCCCCTATTACGATATTTTAAAGTTTCCTAATGTTTTGGAGTATCCTACAACAGCTTTACATGCATCAAACGTCAAAAAACGTTCATTTTCTTATAATATACATTTGCACATCACCAGATTTTCAATGATTCTCAAACGACTCGCCAAATGAATCAATCTCTCTAAATCCATCCTTTCCGCGAGCTACTCTGCTCTGATTGGCCAGACAGCTCAGTCTGTTATGATTGGTTTACCGCGTACAGCACACATCGAAAACAAAAATTCACATTGCCATAACACCAACAGCTCAGCGTGTCCTGAGGCTTCCTTCACCGTAAACTAAACAAAGTAACGAACAATGACGTCGATTTTACCATATCAATCCGAGCGCGAGTCCGATGATGAAACAGTAGAAGAAGAACCATTCATTCAACCCGAACCTCCATCATAAGGATGACTCGAGCAGAACGTTTCAGTGATTCACTACTCAGTTTGAGGTAACTTACATTTTGAGAGTAAGGCCTTGTAACGAATGTACATCAATAATAATATACATAAAATGTATTTAAGGGGGGCCGGAAGGCCAATTTAGCTCAAAAGGAATGATTCATCGATTTGCAATGAATCTTGACCGAATCACTATGGAACCGAGCAAATGACTCGTTTAGAGTTCATTTGAACGGGCCGTAATTATAACCTTGGCACAGATATAAATATCCAATCTATAGTGAAACACTATGTATTAGCAAGGTAACTTTAGATCGACAGTACAAGACATTAAATGTGCAAGCACAACACAAGGCAAATATCTTTCCAAAATATAAACAAGACTTTATTGATTATCCTAAAACATAAAACTAATATCTAACACAAACACACGCACACGCATTCATACAAGTTGCAGAAAGAAAGAGAGTGAGGAAAGAATGAGTTTTAAGAGTGAGATAGTGAAATCCCAAGTTTCTATATGCACTTATAAGACATGACCTGAACGAACCATCAATCATTAATTTAACCCTTCTATCGTTTCTTTGGCGGGTTATTTAATTTTACATTAATGCACCAGTTCAGTTAAGAGTCTGGAGTGTTACTTGCTTGTCCGTGTTGCTTTAGGGACCCCCGTTTTCGTCGGTGTGTAGGGGGTTCACCGTGTCCGTGGCTGGCTGTCTCCTCGTGCCTGCGAGATCTTGGGCCGCCAATCACGTGGTGTGTTGGCGGATGGATGAAAGTCTTTGAAGTTGGAAGGGCTTTGTAGTCGAAACGTTTAAACGAAACTTTGCAGCAAAGCTTAACTTAGAACCGAGACTTTCAACGAAAAAGAAAATAAAGGAAGAAATGAAAGTAAGACGAGTTAGATGGCTTGAAATGAAGCTGTTGAACCCGTTCTTCTGATCTTAATTTGGGTTCTTTGTCTCTATGCGTCTACATGGTTAGGCTACCACAACCATCGTCTGCTGTCTCCACCCGACTTGTTGTTCTGCCGAGACCTTTTCGAGAGAGAGAGCCCGCCCGACTTCTGTGTTCGGGTCTAAGATTTTAAACTCAAATGTTTGTCCCGCCTCCTGGAGGAATTTGGACAATAAGATACTTGTAAGGTTGTTTGAGAAGGGGGTATTTTCCATCATCCCCCCTCGCATCGTAAATCATGTGGTATCTGTGGTTTGCTTTACTCTGCAGCTGAGCAGAGGCTTTAGTTTAGACATAATTTCCATTTTAAGACCATAAACATTTTACACAGATTTCAATCAAGCCTTCTTTTGAATTAAGGGCATACGATTCTTTTGATTGGAAGCACGGTACTCTTTCATTCATACACACGGTTATAACACAATTACATGATTTATATGTGATCTAAGCATAATAGACACATAGGGGTCATATATTGTAGAAACACATAGAAATATGGTTGAACGATTATATTTGATTATATCAAGTCCATCAAGAATTGTTTTGGGATGAGTTTTATGGATTTTGATATGTAAAGTCTCGTGTCTCTGTGGGTTTTAATGGATCTCAACACTGAGGTCATTCAACGGTCTTCAAGAAGGGGGAAGTCTGTTTTACATCTCTGTCATGGGATCTCCTGACCTCGTGGCGTTAATTTAGTAGGTCCTATCCCGTGACATCTCTTGGTCCTTAAGAAAGAAGGGGTCTGTTAGTCGCAGGTGACCCCTGCTAGGGCCCTGAGCAGTACCATTTCTGAACAGATCTGTCTTTCACAATTACCAAATGTAGACAACATTATTCCTTTAGTTAAACAATAAAAGGTCTTTTTGGTTGTAGACTCTCTGGGTCTGGTGATTTGAATCTGGAATGTGAAGACTCTTTGTGGGATTATGTATGAAGTATGAACAAAATCACCCAAAAGCTTCAATTGTGTTTGGGTCCATTCTCGTTGTCGCTACAGCCTCGTTTACACTGCAGGTCTTGATGCCCAATTTTGATTTGTTGCCTATATCGGATTTTTTTGACCGTCCGTTTACACGTTCTTTCAATTGTGATCCATATCCGATTCATGTGTTTACACTTGACATACTATCTGACACATCGTGCTATAGATACGCACTTTCATGAGATCGTGGCGGGCTTTAACGAGAAGCAGTGGGTCCGTAATTTTAGGATGAGCAAGCCAACCTTTGATATGTTGTGTCAACGTGTGTCCATATTGCTCTCATACGACATCACGACGTTTCGCAGATGCGTATTGGGGTTGCTCTCGTCATTAAACCGCGGAGACGTAGTCTAATGCCTCAGAAAATCTAGCTCTAGCGTGAATGACTGATGTAGCATAAACATTGGTAAAACAAATCTTGCTCCATGCTTAATCTTTCCTCAAAGTAGTGAGAACGACAGACAATCTGCATTAATAGATAGAGTTTTATGTAATAGTGGCCCACAGCTGATTAGCTGACTCAAGACTCAAAGATTCATATTTGAGAAGCAGTTGTCAGTAAAATAAAGGTAACAGGAAAAGTTCAGGATTATAGTAGTATCATGGTAAAGATTCATTTGAACCACAGATTCTTCACATGCTCGTCCTTGGGCAGTGGGAAAAAAATGTCTTAACTGTCACATTGTACAGCGTCTCCTCGACATGATCTCTTCAGCAGGACTCAGCTGCCGGTTTGAGGTTTAAGTTTCCCTGGTGCGCGCGCAATAAGTGGGCGGGCTAATGTTTCGTCTTGACGTCACGACGAAATAGCTTATGACTCGTTTAAAAAACAATTAATTTCATTCAAGCGGTAAAAATATTCACAAATATCTTATTTTCACAACGTAAAAAAAAAAAACCCACTGGATTTGGGGTTGCTGAAGTATATGAATCACTCAAGTCAAGCTTGTTGACATGCTTAGAACTGCCCCTGCAGAACACTTAAAAATAGCTGATTCTTTCTAAAAGTTGCAGTCAGAAAGTCTTACAAAAACTAGAGCCAGTAGGGTATGTGACAGAATGACATCTGGTCATCTCAGGTTTAACTCCAAAAATAACACTATCATTGCATAACTAGGCCACTGGACTATTTTAGGCTAAAACAAAGCTGACCTTTATTTGGTCAATACTTTCAATCTCACTGTGGAGCATAATGTTCTTCCCAATGACATCTTGCCAAGACCAGCTCATAAAGAGCAAGCGTATTCTCTGCCAAACTCAATTATTCATGGGAGTGTATTCGCTCATTCCTCCCATGACAGCAATCATGTCCACCATATAGAAGAAACCTAATGTCAGGAGACGGAAGTGTCTTCATAAATACAGAGATTGGAATTGTGCTGTTCTAACATAATACAGTCGATATTATATATAATTTTGTGGAAATAACATGGATTTTACCCTAAAGCTAGCGCCTGCAATTAGATGACGTGCCATTTCACGACTACATCCATGTGCTCTACACAGATCATGTCTTTAAATGCTAAAAATATAAACAGCTCACCTGATCGATTGCACTTTCTGATTAAAAAAGGTGCTGGAGGCAAATTGTATTTTTGTTTTATTTTGAAATGTATCGTTTGAAATCTCATGAAATTTTCTCATGAGTTTTGTGTTTTTTGGTCCATGTCTATTAGGTTTGAAGTTATCTATTCCTAAAATTTGACAAAATTAACTAAATTATTTAGTAAACATATTCATTTAAATTTCACATTCGAATGCAAAGTTTCTCTAGCCTGACTACGTCAGACTTCCTACTTCCGCTAATTTCATTTCGCTCCTGTAGTCAGTCTGAGATAGCAGCCTATCTTTCAGTTTTCCTCCGGCCTGAAAACAGCCGGGCCAATCAACGAACAGAGGGCGGGCTGAAAGCCGTGACGTAGTCGCTAAGCGCCGAGTTTAAGATTAGGTCAGGTATTTCGCTTGCATCATTAAGTGTTTACAGCAGGTTTACAGTGGAAGTTCGATCATAGATTTGAGTTCGATGCATGATGTCTGTGGTTCGATGCGGCTGTGTCGGCGCATAACATACGTCATAAATAAACTTATCTGATTGGCTTACGGGTAACCAATGATTTTAAACTTCAGAAATCGCCCCTTAGCGAGAGAGAAAACACTTCTCTATTATGCTATTCCAGACTCTGTCTACGAAGCAAAGTGAAGTAGCAGAGTCTGGTATTACCAGGCTAAAGTTTCTCGGGGGGAAAGCAAAACTTTTGCAAGAGAACGCAAAAGCATTTAAATAATTTTTTAAGAATGTTTCCTCTCGTGACCATCTCATATTTTTTCCTCCACCATGTCCCTTTAGGAGCTCGGTAGATTTCTTTCCAATTAAATATCATAATGCCACCTGCCACTGCCAAGTAAGTAGCAAGATGAATAAGTCTGAGTAAGAGACGTAGGAGGCCTATTAGAGTCAACGGTCAAAAGACACTAATAGCTGTACCAAGTTATTTAACATCTATGAAAGACGACACGCTAAAGGATGCCTGTCAGTGTCACAATTACCTTTAATAAACAGGCACCCTGCACCTATGCTTATGCTCCATTAGCACTGCAAATCTGCCACCAGCATTCCCACACGGCCACTGCAGCAGCTTCTGAACCTACGGTATTGAATCAATTTATCTTCTCTTGGGAATGCACTGAGCACTTACCATCAGCAGCTTTATTTCCAGAAACTGGAATTCCAGCTTGAGGGAAGTCACTGCCAGATGATTTAGCCGATCTGCGATTAGAGGGCAGGAAAAAGATCAATGTTTACCTTTGCCTTTCCTTAGACTGTCATTGCCATGCTGTCACCTTTGTCAATGGAATGTTACAATTTTCAATAATAAAACATCCAAAATGCATCATATTTTTAAACAAATAAAATGTCAAATTAAGATGCATGTAAATGAAGGTGCTGAAACCCTATTGTTTTTTGTTATGCTTTTGTTATGCTTTTTATTCTACTTATTCTTATTTTCTTCCTTGAAAATATACCTGACTTTGTGGGATAATCAGAAATTCCCACCTTAAATTGCTAAATGATCAGCCATTTTTATCAATGTGAATGGCAAAGTCTGTAATACGAAATCTTTTTAGATTTCAGTTTGGCATCAGTGTAAACGGTTCAGTAGCTTCACATGTAATATAAATGCATAGAAATTAATTTATAGAACCATGGTACACTTTATCTCCTGAGATTAATATTGAAAAAGACATTTGTCAAGTTGACATTTGTCAATATGGCATAATATTTATTCAAAGAAAATGTATGGCAGAATACTGTATATGGCAATTGTATCACTGATTCATCTGCATGAGCTATTGGTGTTTAAACCCTGAGGATTGCTGCTTGCCGCTAGATTTTAGTTTGTTTAAGCCAATAGCTAATAACCCTACAACGAGCAAGTCCATGTAAACAGCTTAAATAGTAATGAGTTACTGTAGCAAGCAGGACAGGGCTGAGAGCCGTGGGAATAGAGCGAGGCCGGTGGTGCGACGTTGGTCTCGAGTCCATTGGAGGAACTCCGGAAGGATAAAAGGAGCCTCCTCCTTCCCTTATCAACAAATCTTGTTACAGATACCCACTTGGATATGGATATCCGCATGGATATGGACCTTCAAACCTTAAAGTCCCCCTGTATAGTCAATCATTTTATCCCTTACAACTCATCTTCAGTCACCAAAATGACGTTTTTTTTTTTCTTCATGTCTTTAAATAGCTTGAATGTAACTCTACACCCTTGCTTCATTTAGTATACGTGAATACATCAATATGCAAATGAGCCCTGCCTCCACTCACTCACACCAGCTCAGAATACCTGATTCACTAGCTAAACTTTACTGTAGTAGATGCTGCACAATGGTTTCGCTCTTTACAAAGTCGGACACATAACGGTAATAAATATGATTATCCTTTTTCTTGACTACGTTATCAAACAGCTAATAATGTGTTGCTAATATTACACAAACCATGTTCCCATTCACCATCTCGGAGTGAAACAACTGCCTCCTGACAATCAGCATCCTTACAAATGTTTTGAACAACTTGGAAAACACCACATTTACATATAAACTTGATTTGAAACTTTAAGTTTCCTGAGGAATTTCAAAGATTTAAAGGTTATCGAAGGTAAAATATGTTGACTGTCTAACTATTTGAAGTAAAAGTAATCCTTGAAAGGAAATTGAAAGGAATTTGCATGAGAATGCTTATGAAAAATGTACTACTGACATACTGTGCATAAACATAAATCATGTATATTGATGTATTGTTGAATTTAAATAACTCACTGTTTGCATTTGGTGATGGATAATCATAACCAACAAAAAAATGTCAAGAGAAGTGCTGGAGACTATGGGAAACTGAGCTGATTAGTGTGCATTTCTAAAAATATATATATATTGTTATGGTCTAAATCTCCATTCTTATTTATTTTTGCACTAAGCCTGCACAGTTACTTTAGCTTCATATTAGATTTCCAGAGACATGTACTGTACACATTAAATCAGTTATGGGTTTGATTTTTTTCCCAGGTCAGCAAACCCTTCACCCTTACAGTCAGATGATAAATGGCCATCCATCCAAACAAAATGAAAACCCTTATGAAGAAATAAAGTAATTTAGAAAAGAACGAAAGAAAGAAAGAAAGAAAGAAAGAAAGAAAGAAAGAAAGAAAGAAAGAAAGAAAGAAAGAAAGAAAGAAAGAAAGAAAGAAAGAAAGAAAGAAAGAAAGAAAGTTTAACCAAGGCATGATAACCTAGAATCATGGACTAATATTAATGGTGCAAACAAGTCTGTCATTTCACCAGCAGGAACAAACAATATTTTTTTTTTTTTTTTTTTTTTTTCGCAGGTGGTTTCACTACAATAAACACAAAGAGAGGTCCATACTTGTGTGTCCCTTCACAACTAGGGTGGTAAGCCCTGAAAAACAGTCACCAACAGTAAAATGGGACAGGGCAACAGACATACTGTGACACAACTGTACAGTCTTAAAATCTTTGTGTGCCTCAATGAGTTTCTGTCCGATACAATTTTTGTTTCAGTCAGTTCATTCAGTCAGTTACCATGAATCATAAACTGAATCATAAATTTAAAGCTCGTTAAAAAAACGAATGTGACAATAAATAATACAAATAATTTTTAAATGGTAAGAGCTTTGCTTGTGGTATCACACCAGTGTTAGATTTGTTTTTGTCTTGCTTGCACCTTGTTCTCCTCAGAGATTTTAGTGCTGTTTGCTCTGGTGCTCGTGGTTCTGTAATGGGTCTCTCTAGACTGACTCACTGAACGTTTAGTCATTTTTTTGGTTATGTCCGATTCAGATGAAAAAGGAACCATTACTGTGATGTATTCTTTAGGTTGTAACACCAAATCAACTTACCGACTGTTTGTTTATATGACAACGTAATTATTCTATAAAACAATAACATTTAAATAGTCCAATGTTAAGGATAAAATTGAATGTAATGTCAAAACGACATCAGATGTTTTAGGCAGAAATATTCAGAGTGACGGAGTGATATGGCCCACATCAATCAATCAATCAAGTAAATACACTATACATATTAAAACGTCCAACAGAATCTGTGAATCTGTAAATAAAAAAGATATTGGTTTAATTTTAGGACCTCCTTAGTCTTTTTTTTTTTTGAGCCCTGGGAACCAGGAGCTAATTTTAATGTTCAGGATAAGTCTGAATCCGCTACACAACAATAAAGACAACATCTTTACCTCAAGCTCGACGCCTGTTCTTTTTTCTTACAGTACAATAAATGCTCCCAGTGGGTGTCTGCACACTTCTGTAAGGATCAGATACATCTTTGTCCCACTGCAGGGGTATTACTGCGTTACTGGGGAGCAGTTCTTATAGACTGTGCCCTGGGATGCCCCACACTTTGTCTCTACAACCCATGCCAACCTCTGACAAATGGCTTCTGGGCTCTGGGAAGTTGCACAGTAGGGGATTGAAAGACAAAGGGCATAGAGGTCCACATGGACTCCACTGGAGCGACTGCGCAGAGAGTGCAAGTAATAATGCTGAATGCCATCAAGAGAATCCAACTATGGGAGTTAATTGCTTCCACATCTATGCCCTCTCTTAATTACTTTTAATTTGAACATTTGATTTGATCATTAATCATCCTGGGTTTTTTTTGTTTTGTTTTTTTGTGTGTGTGCAGCTCAGACAAAGTCCATTAGCCAAACAATGATGATGTGTGATCCCCTAGAGAAGGCTTGTCATATGTCTTCGCTCAGCGCTAATATTTAAGCTCAACGTTTCTGATGGCGTGTCTTTTTGGAAGCAGTCGATGATAGAAGAAGTCATTTTCACTGCGTATGGTGCTATCACTGTGTTTTAAGTGCCACCCTTAAAATGAGGAATGAGGTATGGCATGGCGAGGAACGGATTCGATGTGTTTTAAGTACTGAGACAAGAATGGACCCAGGTGTTCTCATATTCCTATTATAGCTATCGCCCAATCCTTCAGTGTGAATGTAATATTTTATAACTGCTGTACGTTATTGAAGAGGTGCTGTGAAGCTTTAAACGAATTGTCTGTAGGAGTCACCTTACATCAGAACTTGATATTACAACTTTAAAGTTAAACTTTATGAGGACTAAGCATGAAATGACAACTGAGCTGCCAAACAGTCTCAATGTGGTTTTCACTGCATAAATCCAATGCTGGGGCTATAAAAAAAGAGACGGCAGTTCCGTAGTTGGCTGTTGGCTTACAATGGATTCAGTCAAAAAGCACATATCTTTAGTACTTTTAGCACCTATCTTAAAGCATCTATACTGAAGCGTGGGTTTCTTTTACAGATTAAATTATTATTTAACGTATATACTGAAGTATTGCGTACTGAACGATTAGCACAGCAAGGGATAGTGCTCTTAATGCATTGCTTTTAAGGATAATGCTAGTCTTGGAGGTAGCAAACACTTTGTTCCATTATCATTATTTTTCATAATGACAGGTGTCATAAGGCCGTCATCATATATGCATTTACTAAATGTAGCTTTGTGCACTAACTGCTGGGTCAGAGTACACAGCAAAGCAGCATGTACTGTACATTTATCCTACTGATGAAAAATAATGGGAAAATACTGATGAAGACCCAGCCCTCACTATTCAGGAAAACGTTAAACTGGCATTTAAAAATTTATAAATAAAATGACGTTTTTAAGCCACTTGACATTTCTTTCTTCCAGTCAAAATATTTTTTTTAAAACCCTTTTCTACAAAGTTGTTTATGAATTGAGTTGAATTTGTGCTCTTATTTTGGAAAAGTTCCGAAAAATATTGTTTCCAAATTCTTCTAAAGTTTTTTTTTTTGTGTGTGTGTAATTTGCAAAACAATACAATCTAGTAAAATGTGATAAAGTAGTGAAAACAACATGAAAAATAATATTATTTGTAAATATATAAAAAAATATTTACCAAAGAAAAAATTAAATAGTGGTGAAAACCACTATATATATATATATAAAATATTTTTTGTAAATATATAAGAAAATGCTAAATATAGCAAAATATAGTAAAATTCAGACAGATATCTTTATGAATGTGTTGACTTTGTGTTCTGAAAGCAATGAAAATGTTTTTATTTTTTAAATTTTTTTCACACTGTCTTTGTCACGATACACCCCAACCACCTGGTCACGCTCATCATCCCCAGATTACTGATTGCTCACCACCTGCATCGCATCACGAGGTGGCCACGCTGCACACAGGATTTAAGCTTCAGTCTCTTCATGATTCTGGGTCCGGTCTCCCGGTTCGACGAGGGTGACTCTCCCTGTTCCTCATACTTCTCTGGTTCCAAAATTCCTGGGTTCTCGCAGCAAGTATACTCAAGTTTATCTCTAACTACTCTCCTGTGTGTATTTCCAAGCAGTCATTGTGTGCGGCAGTGCTTCAGGATTCTCCAGTCTGATTCCCCGAGTTCTTCTGAGCATCTACGGACCTCGTATCTCTTCTCTACATTCATGTTGAAAGTTTATTCAAGCCCGCTCTCAGTTCCAGTGTCTTCGGATCGGAATTCCTATTCAAGAGTCAACATATCAGCATTCTAGTTCTAAGTGCTTTCGTGTCTGCCTTCAAGCCCTGAGTTATCACCAAATCTACTTCTGAGTTCAAGTTATTCAAGAGACTGTTTCTGTTCCAGTTATTCCCTGTTTCCTATTCTGTGTGGATCTCGAAGCCTTCTACAAGTTCGGATATTGCACACGTGTATAAATAGTCTGTTAACCATATTCCTAGTGTCCTTATCTCTTCTAGTAATGTGATAGTCTTTAACTGTACTTATATCCAAAAAATAATTAGGTACAATGTACTCATTGTGTTCATGTTGTATTGCAACTAAAACACTTTTGTTGTTATTGAGGTGGGATATGGGTAGGGTTAGGGACAGGTTTGGTGGTATGGTTCGGTTTCAGTGTCGGTTAAGGTATAAGGGAAAGGTCAACAGTGCAATTATAGATGTATTCACAGAAATTAATTACAGCTGTTATTACATGCAAGTATTTTTAAACATGTGCACAGTAAGTGTATTTTATCAAATGATTCATTTAAATGTTAATACATACAGTAGCAGTTAAAGACACTTAAAAAATAAAAAGTAGGGCCATGTTTTTAGTAAATATTTAAAACCAATTTAATTAAAAAAAAATAAAAAAAGTTTACTAAACATATAACATTGTAAAATATTAAGCGATGAGCCAAGACATTATGACCAGTCACAGGTAAAGTGAATATTGCTGATCATCTCCTATCAAGGCCACATATTAGGGTCAGGGTAGATTATGTTAAGTAAACAATCAGTTCTCTTAATCCACATGTTGGTTGCTGGAGAAATGGGCAGAAATAAAGATCTGAGCGAATTTGACAAGGGCCAAATTGTTATGGCAAGGCGACTGGGTCATAGTATCTCTGAAACATCATGGCTTGTGGTAAGGATTTACCAACAGTGGTTCAAGCAGTAGACAAAGCAGCAACAGGGTGCACAAGGCTCACCGATGCATGAGGGCAACGGAGGCTATCCCGTCTGATTAGAGCAAACAGAAGGTCGACTGTGGCAGGCGTAGTCTACCAATTAGAGTGCCTATGATGACCCCTTTACCGTTGAAAGTGCCTACAATGGCCACTTGATTGTAGGAACTGGACCTTGGAGCAGTGGAAGAAGGTCACCTGGTCCGATTAATTAATTTTCTTTTACGTCATATGGATGGCTGTGAACGTGTGCTGCATTTACCTAGGGAAATGGATTGCAATAGGATGCACTGTGGGACGACGACATGCCGGTGGAGGGAGTGTGATGCACTGGGCAATGTTTTGCTGGGAAACCCTCAGTCCGGCCACTCACGTGGACTTAAATTTGACATGTGCCACTTATCTTAAACATTGTTGCAGACCAAGTACACCTTCATGACAATGGTGTTCCCTGATGGAAGTGGCCTCTTTAAGCTGGATAATGCACCCTGCCACACTGCACACTTTGTTCAGAAACAGTTTGAGGAACATGATGAAGAGTAAAAGGAGTTCTCCTAGCCTCCAAATTCCCCAGATCTCAATCCAATTGAGCGTCTGTTTGATGTGCTGGACCAACAAGTTCAGTACACGGTGGTTCCAGCTCATAATCTATGGGACTTGAAGGATCTGCTGCAACGTCTTGGTGCCAGATACCACAGGACACCTTCAGGGGTCTTCTAGAGTCCATGCCTCGATGGGTTTTGGCAGGACGTGGAGGACCAACAGGATATTAGCAGGTGGTCATAATGTTTTAGCTCATTGGTCTATATGTGTTTTACATGTGTTGTATTCAGTTCAATATTCACAGTGTATGACTCCATTAGAAAATGTGTATATATATATATATATATATATATATATAAAATTAGTTGTGAAACTATTTACTCTGAGTAGTGGTGTATCAAGTCACAGAGCATTAGCGTTATCCGGTGCGGTGCGGTGCGAGGCGTTGTGTGTGGAGACATCTCTCAGACACCCTCTCCAGTTTCACAGGATTCCACCCACTCTCTTTTCCTCTCTCAATGGAAATGAATTAAGAGGGTAACTTTTGAGTGGTTAACTTTTTTCCCAAGCAGTTTTGGCTGTTATCTGTCTGCACCATAGAAATAGGATAAGTGGTCTGTCCATATAAAGTCTCTTTTCCTGCTAAAAGCCAAACATAGGGGTGGAATGATGATTGAGTGCAGTACAGTACAGGTGAAGATAAGCAAATCACAAAATAAAATGTGCCCCTCTCATATTATATAGATTCACAGTTGCTATTTCATTTTTTTTAAATAAAACACAATTTTATTCATCTTCTTAAGTTCACCAGCTACTTATACAAACCAAAATAATAAGAGAGCTGAAATAAATATAGAAGTCAGTCCAAACGCTATGAACAATCTTATACTATAATCACTTCAAGCAGATGGAGATCTGTTTGTTTTCTCATCTCACAGATTAACATTCATCAACTGGATACACACAGAAGAAAAACATTGTCTATATAATGAATAATATCGTTGTTCAAAATGTCAGAAACTCCAAATAATTTATATTCAGTAGATTCTGTTTTGCCACGATTTTTGCGAGCCTATAAAGTTTATAATTGCGTGAGTCCGTATAAGCAGACTCGTTATGTGCTCTTGCACAGACACAGTCTGATACTCTTTTACACTGACACAGTTTAAAATGCTTTGACCTCATTGAAACAGCCTTCATTATTCACCTGAAAGCTGCTAAATGAGTATGAATGAAGGCAATGGAGAGAAGACTATCTGTGCTAATGTAGATATTCAGTAGTACAGTGGAGTCCAAAAGTCTCAGACTTCTAGTGAAAATGTTTCTGGTTTGCATTTTTCTAATTTACATATTTTTGTCCTTTACAAAATAAATATTATTAGCATAACAATTATCACGAACTGAACAATTTTGTTTTATGTAAAAATTTTCAGTTTCAATGGAACTAAGAACATCTGACCATCTCTGTATGAGGATTTCAAAGGAGTTCACTTATTTATGTAATTAGTAAGAAACAGTGAGGGATCTTAAACATATCATAACATTCTTTAGTTAGTATTTTTCAAAATACTAAAACTTTTTATTGGATCCAAAATGTGGACCCCACTGTCTATTTATCAAGTCATTAAACTATGCATGTGCTCTCGGTTCATATGTTGTAAAAGATTATTGATGGTAAAAAGCTGGATTGGTGTGACTGACAGCGCTAAAGAAGGGACATGAACATGCGGGTCAATAGAACCACGGTGATCTCTGGGTAAGGAGTCACTTCCCAAGACTGATTATTATTCAATAACCTCTTCATACATTCAGTGTCATATCAGAAATCAGCACTGGGATTCTACTGCAGTTTTTTACAAATTTTTACATTTTTGCAATTTTAACACCATGAACACAACTGTGTTGTGAATCTTTCAGTATGCTACACTAAAATAATTATAGTGTAAATTATTGTTTTTTAGTATATTATAAAAAAATTATAAAGTATTTTAGTACATTATTTAAAGTATAAAAAAGTTTTTCAATGTGCACCTTTGTATTTACTTACGCTTGTGTTTGACAGTAAATACATTCATAAATAAATTTGTCTGCATCTGTTGTCCCTAAATGTGAGAAACATGGAGGAAGTAGGTTGGTCTGTTTCAACTTATATATGTATAGACAGCAATATGTAAATAAGAAACAGATATTACATTATCCTGTCTGCTTTAAATTACTACGGTCTCTCAGTACAGAACTGATTGTGCAAGAATAAATGCATGAAAATAAAGTAATAATCCACAAGTCCATGAACTCATCAAGGATTTTACCACAAACATTTAGAATAAGAACGAGATCTGTAAAATGAATCTAGATAAATACTCCATCACTAGAGCAGACTTTAAATGTAATAGACTTATTAATATTCGAATAAAAGCATTCTGCACTGATAAGTTCACCTTTTTGCTGAATTCAATGTAATGCAGAGTCCACTGAATACTAATGTGGGTTCAAATGCTTTAAAACTATTAAATGTTGCCCTTGTCATGTTTTTCCAAACAATTTCCACACTGTAATGACTACAGTATGTTGCTTGTCACAGAAACACCATATCTTAGCTTAGTGCCAACAACAAGAGCATCCTATAAATATAATTAAGGCAGCTGTATAGGGCACAAATTGAACTGCAAGGACCAGTGGAACAAACTGAGATAAAGACTTCAGAAATTTTCCAGGTCATTAAACGAGTTCCTAACCTTCAAAATTAATGAGACTAGCAGAATGAAATGAAGCTGTGTTCAAGCCTCAGATAGGTAATTATATATTCATATCTATATCACCGCTCCTCCTCAAATGTAAACATGTAATTGCAGATTAGTAATATCTCTGGTTTGCTGGCTAGACTTTTCCAATGTCATTACACAACTCTTTCCGACCTGAGTAATTACAACAGAAGGTGCTGAACTCTGCTGTAGACTAATGGGCCGTTTAAACCACACTGTTTTCAACTAAAAGAAGGAAACTTTTTATGCATTTTGACAGTTTATTTACACAACAAATGCGTTTTGAGGGCCTGAAAACGCAAACTTTTGAAAACGGGTTTTTAAAAGTTCACGTTTTTGAAAACTACAAACACACAAAAGTCATGCGTATACATGTTTCGTTTCAAAGTCTGCGTGTGTGTGTAATGTGTGCTCATGTTTATATTACATTGTGAGGACCAAATGTCCCCACAAAGATAGCAATATCTGAAATCCTTGTCCTTGTCCTTGTGGGGAAATTTTTTGGTCCCCATGAGGAAAACTGTGTATAAATTATACTAAGTGAGATTTTTTGGAAATGTAAAAATGCATAACGTTTTCTGTGATGGGTAGGTTTAGGGATGGGGCAGTGTAAGGGGATAGAATATACAGTTTTTACAGTATAAAAATCATTATGTCTGGAGAGTCCCCACAAAGATAGCGGACCAGACATTGTGTGTGTGTGTGTGTGTGTGTGTGTGTGTGTGTGTGTGTGTGTGTGTGTGTGTGTGTGTGTGTGTGTGTGTGTGTGTGTGTGTGTGTGTGTGTGTGTGTGTGTGTGTGTGTGTGTGTGAACACTCATTGCAAAGTCTTGTTTGCCCTGGCTAAATTTCTGAACGCTATTTTCCCTGTGTTGCTGTACTGGTGTTTGACTGTTTTGGATTACCTTGTACTATTCTTTGCTGCCTGCCTACGACTTGTGTTTGCGTCTATTGTTGTTTGCTGCCTGCCCTGATCCTCTGCCTGTTATAACCACGTTTACTGCTCTGCCTTGGATATTGTTGTTTGCCCTCCCTGGTATTTCGACCCATGCCTGTCTGTACTCTGAACTTGCTTTGTGTTAATAAACCGCATGGATCCAACTCAGTACTTATTACAGTTACATTGATACACCTAACCCTCTACGCACACCTTGGCAATGGAATCGCCATTGGCTAGTACATTTTTTAGTTAACTTGCCAGACTGATAAACTATTATATATATATATATATATATATATATATATACACACACACACCAAATCTGCTTATCTTTGGCACAATGGCACAGGTTTATAAATATCTGAACGTACACTCTTAACATCAGTCAGCATTATATTAATGATATTATGATAATCAAGCCCTATTTAATGATAGAACTTTAGAACTAAACTAACTAAAACTTGGTAACCTGCATGTAATGCATATTTGTCATTTTAACTGAACTTAGGACTGGTGGTGGTGCTTAAGATAATAGTAACAGATAATAGTAATTTTTATCAAAAGTTAATAATACTTAGACTAAAGGCTGAAATACACTACACGACTTTTAAAATCTGAACAGATTTTTAAACAGCAGGCATCATACGTTTGCTGACTTTTTTTAATGGTTAGAGTGAAAAGCTTGGCATCATACACTACAGGACTGAGGATCATACACTACACTATAATACACATGTAGAAACACTGCATTCTTGAGTGATTTTTCCATATTTATAAGGATTTCTGTATTTTTCGACCTGGGAGTGAAGTGAGCATAAACCCCACTGAAACTGCTGCAAACAATTACTAAATAAACGGCTGATTCTGCGTTTTCTAACACATTTATTTCATGCATGGCATGTGCGAGCTCGCGCAAATCTAGTATATCCCAGTATCTCAATACGATCACACGTAAAGCGCCAAGCTCGTGATCCGTGATCTGGATGGTATGTTTTTCCTTCTTTTTATGTCTTTACCCGATCTCGTAGGTCATTCCACTTTTCTTATATTTAGGGTCTAAACTTTTAAATGCCAATAATACACCCGCAACAATAGGGAGCGCCAAAACGTGTAAAACGAGTGGTTCCCCCAGGACTGATAAATGCAGAGTAACAACTCTCAATAGCAGCCAAAAAATATGGTGTGTCAGAGTGTAATGTTAGAAGATGGCTAGCCCAAAAAGACCGCTTCGAAGAAACTGACAGGCAAGTTTGACAGTACGTAGCCGAAAAAAGAATGGGGCTGCCCATAACATGAGCCGTCATCCTCTGAAAGCACTGGATATCACCAAAGAGCTGAACATACCCACCAACAAAGCCCATCATTTATAATTTTAGCTACTGACGCACTTGCCTGCCAATATCCTCGAAGCGACTGCTTTGATGCGGCATAAGAATGATAAGAATGCCTGCCCTTTGACTTCAGGAAGAAACTGCTGTCTTTTCAATCGGCCTAAGGAAAAAAAATTCATATCCCCTGGATCAGATAGATAATGCAGATCAAACACCTGTGTTTTTTGACATGTCAGCATCTGTCACTGTACATAAAAAAGGTGAGAAATCAGTATAGTGATTGTATAGTATATTCATCTTATATTCAGGGTCTTACATTCGGAACAATGCGGTAATAATGTGTCAGAGTTCGATCAAACTGATTTGCTAAAATCAAAACAGGGACGGTAATAGATGAGATTGCAGTTTGCACAGTAGTTCTGCCCACTAGTGGAGAAACCGGCATTTCTTCTGTTTGTTCTTAACAGCTGAATAATACCAAATTTACTTTTTTTTGACAGAAAAATACAACAAAGATTATCGTTTACATGTAGCACGTTAATTCTGCGTGATATGCAAGACTCTCTCTCTCTCTTTCTCTTTGAGTGTGTGTGAGAAGCACAGCGTTCTCAGCAAAGCGACGGCGAGTCGTGCTCCTTCACACTAGAGTTTACGGTACGTAAAACCATTGAGTTTAATTGAAATAGTACAGATCGCTTGACAGAGAGTGAAACTCTCAAGCGCTCAGTCAGAGTGTTCAGCGAGTGATATATATATAAATGATATATAAATAAATAACTTATACTTAGCCTCTAACAGAAACGGGCGAGTAAAAACGAAAATGTTATAGCCGATGGCTAAGGATAGATCTTATTTAGTCGCCCAGAGTGAAGATTTAGTTGCATTTGCGAGTGATTTTCTTGCATTGAAGAGGGTTGACACCAGTAGTTGGGACTACAAGTGAGTCACTGAATCTTATCTCAAGTGATTCGTTCAACACTGATTCACTTAGGAACGAGACAATGGACCCTTTTCACAACTATGTGTTTCTTAAAAGCGCAAGTCATCATAGTTGGGTAAACTTCTATAGTGGTGAATGCGAGACGGCAGCAAATATAATTTTTATATTCTCATTTGCTAGAGTAGGAAAACAAGGTTGATAACTGTGGAACCACATCCTCACAGTCTGTGAAAAGGGTCCTTTTTTTTTTTTTTTTTTTTTTTTTTTGTCATTGAATCTTTCACCCAAACGAATCGTTCATAAACACTAATTCATTCAGGAATGCAGCTACTGTTACACTGAGACTCACAAAGGTTAATTTGCATTACTCAAAGTAAAAAAAAATGCTATTATGCATAAACTATGTAAATTAGTTTTTAATAAAGAGAGTGTTTTTGTTTTTTTCAGTAATCCCAGTCTTAAATGTGGCTCCTCCTACGTCATATGTTTTTGACTCTCTCGGTGGCCTGTCATAGTAAAGACCTCAGACAGATACTGCTGTCCTGTTCATTCAGGGTTCTGATGAGTAAATAGGCAATTACTCCTTATCTTGCACCCTCAGGGGCTGAGATGGAATACCGGGATTGTACTCAACATTGTTCCTCATCACAACTACACTGTGGCTTCACTTTGACTCATTGCCACAGAACAAAGTTAAAGTCCCGATAATATCTCCCTGTGACCTAATTCATCCACATTCTGGGAATGGACATTTTGTGATTTCCACATCTCTGAGGTTTACAAAGCATACAACTGCCTGTGGCATGAATCCATTAGAGATTGCACTACTCCAAAGAGAGGACAATGACCCAGAGGTGTTGAAACAGACTAGCTTTTCTTTTCCCACAATGGCCATTAAGATATGGTAGGATCAATAGATTGCTTGGCAGCTGTTTTCTGCCAAGGATTTCCTTCCTGTTCTTGATTATAAATAAAAAAATACCCAAGCACTCAGCTCAGATGCCAGAATAATCACTCTTCATTTCTTTGAGACCTTGAGCTGAAGTGACACACACAAGACCCTCACAATACAGTCTGACAGACTGGGGTGAGTGCGCAGGGTACATGGTGGCAGTCGCAGATAAATCAAACACAGAGCATTAAAACCAACCGTAGGTCACGATCAACCTTTCTCTCTCTGAACATAAGCGAGATGCTGACAGTCCTCAGTGTTTCAGCAGGGACTTTCAGGTGACAAAGCAACTGAAACCTGATATTTTACAGCTATTAATATTGGACAAATAACCGTGTACTGTAGATGAAAAGTTCAATGAGGTCTGTGTGTGTTAAAAGTATGGAAAATAGGCACACACATGCATTGTACACAATTACACTGTGATTCACTCTCAAACCTTTAACAAAATGATAGGTAGGGCTGGGAATCTATTTTGATACTTTTTAGGTACCGACCGAATTGCTTTGATACCATTGAGTATCAAAAAATGTCTTGTCGTTCTGTACCAAATTTCGATACCTAAGGGGTTAATCTCGTTAATGTCAGTGAGCCATTAAGCATGCAGCATGATTGGCGGTTCAAGGAAAAACACTAATTTACACCAGTTATGCCCAGAGACATGGCTCACATGAGGCTGTAGTGTTTAAGCTTTCAGACCTCCATAGATGTAAAAAAAAAAAAAAGTGGAAAAGATCAAAAGTGTGGCTATATTTCACCAGGCTCAATGCCAAAAGCATCCGATGGAATATTTTACGACAAGATAATTGCTGCCAAGACTGGCAACAGAACAAATCTGATGAAGCACTTGACAGTGCACGAAATAAACTTAAAGGCCCCCTGAAATCAAAGTTTTTTAGCTTTTAGTATGAATATGTTAGCCTTAAGGTTATGAATAAGCTGGTGTGTTCCAAAACAATGACAAAATTTGCATTTGAGATATAAGCACTCAAAACTTACACTTAAGTAAGTCTCTCAGCGACAGGAAGCAAACCACAGCTCGCAGGATATCAGCACCCCTGTCATAGAGGAGAGGAGGGCTTGCACAGTTAGTGATGAACATATTCATACTTGTGAAACCGGTCAGACTAACCAGCATAAGAGAGAAAAGAACCTCAACGGGCATAGGCCTGGAGTTAGATGGCCAAGAGCTTCTGAGAAAACTGCATGGGACACGGTAAACACAGATCTATGCTTTGCATTGGAAAGATTAACTGGTACAGTTGAAAAGAAGCTGGATAAATTTGGGGACATCATTTACGGATATGGAAGTGAGAGGTTTGGTGTGGAAAAAAGCAAGGAAAAAGTACAAACTGCTCCTGGAATGTCTAGACGGCAGCAGAAAATTGAAGGGTTAGTTAGAGAAAGGAGACAGCTGAGGAAGCAATGGAAAAGAGCAGAACAAAGTCAGAAGGAGGGACTCAATCTCTTACAAAGGGACATAAAAGATAAGCTGGCAACATTACGCAGAGCTGAGCGTCTACGGAAACGCTACAAAAAGAAGGAACGTGCGAGGGCTAATTTCTATAAAGACCCATTCAAATTCGTAAAGAAGTTATTCACCAGTGAGAAGAATGGCACTTTAAAAGCATCTAGAGTTGAGCTAGAGAGATATTTGGAGGAAACGCATACAGATGCAAAAAGGCATGAGCATATGTCAATTCCATCAGACATACCACCTATCAACCCACCAGAATACCAAATGGAGGTCTGTGCACCTAAGTGGAAAGAGGTAGAGCAGGCTGTGAGAAAGGCAAGGGCTTCATCATCTCCAGGGCCTAATGGAGTTCCGTACAGAGTGTACAAGAGTGCTTCAGGAGTTCTGCGAATTCTGTGGAAATTGTTAAAAGTGGCATGGGAAAAACAGGTTGTACCTAGAGCATGGCGCAGAGAAGGTGGAGTCTTTATATCTAAAGAAAAAGATGCGACAAGCATCAGTCAGTTTCGTCCTATTTCACTATTAAACGTTGAAGGTAATATTTTCTTCAGCATTATTGCCCAGAGATTGTCCACCTACCTATTAAAGAATGGCTTCATTGACACTTCAGTTCAAAAAGCGGGCATTCCAGGGTTCTCAGGATGCTTAGAACACATCAATGTTATCTGGCAACGAATTCAGTCAGCAAAAAAGGAGAGGAAGGAGCTCCATGTGACATTCCTGGATTTGGCTAATGCATATGGTTCAGTGCCACATGAGCTTCTTTGGGCAGCATTTGATTTTTTCAGAGTACCAATGTCAATAACGAATTTAGTGAAAGCCTATTTTGGAGATTTGCAATTTAGTTTCTCAACTCCAAAATTCAGCACTGCATGGCAATGCTTAGAGGTTGGAATAATGGCAGGATGCACAATTTCTCCACTGGCTTTTACCATGGCAATGGAAGTAATCATTAGGGCATCAAGATGGGTAGTAGGAGGAGAGCCTTGGCTTCTGGGATGCGTCTACCACCAATCAGAGCATACATGGACGACATGACAACCATGACTACAACAGTAGCCTGCACTAATCGGTTATTGGGGAAGTTAACAGATAATATTGAATGGGCACGAATGCAATTTAAGCCCTCTAAATCAAGGAGCATCTCAGAATCAGAATCAGAATCAACTTTATTGCCAAGTAGTGCTTTCACACACAAGGAATGTGCTTCGGTAGCAAGATGCTACCATGGCTGCTATGATCAGCGCCAATCTTGAGAAAAATACAGCATGACATGAGGAGAGTTGAGGAGAAAAAAAAAGGCGACCCCCAGACTATGCTCCTGTAGGGAGTACACTCTGGGAACAGGAAAAAACACCTCAGGAACATTAGCACATAAACAGTACAATCTACAACATGAACAAGACATTGCAACACGTGTGGGGAGTGGGGGATGGAGTTAGTCCAGCCCAGGCAAGCAGCATCCGGTCCTGCAGCCATTATGGCGCTGGTCACAGACCCGCCTGTCAGACTGTGGGTACGAAGCGGCGAAGGCGTGGGATGGGGTGTGGGGCGGATGCATATATGTGTATATGTAAGTTCATGTGTGTGTAGGCCTGGAGAGAGTTGCTAAGCCAGCACCATAATCTAGATGCCTCAGTCCGCAGGATTGTCATAGCGATACACAGCAAGTTGCCATGGAGACAACCTTGATCAGGTCCATACAAAGTCAACAATCCCAGGTGTCTGGGGAGTCGGGGAAGGAACGCAAGAGCGGCTCACTGCAGTGCTCTTCCGGGAGAGTTGTTGTTCTAGCAGCGGCCTTGGCCAAGGCCAGTGCTGGTAGGGGGTGCCGAAACAGATAAGATTGGGATTGTTTGGTCTTCGGGCGAGTAGCCGCATTCAATTTACACAGGCTATTCTCCTGGACCATTTTGGTCTCTGAAACGATCCATTTGCCTTTGCAAAGCTGTGAGCTTCTCCATGATGTTATCCATATTCTGGTTCATAGTCCCAGTCTGAGTGCCGACAGCTCTGCCCACCGCTTCAATCATGACGGGCAGCCTTGTGGGGCTTTGAACAGCTGTCACCGTCTTCTTAATTCCTCGATAAACCAGGGAAATGCCTAATCCAATCAGCAGAAAACCTGTTATCATGGTACCAAATAGGTAGATATCTTCAACGTCCTCCACGGAAAGAGCCGCCAGACACACGACCCGCCACCTCTCCCACGCGTCCATCGTGTAGCCGTAGTATCTCCATAGTTAAAGGAAAGGTAGTAGATAAAACATTCTTCATTAATGGTGAGGCAATACCAACAGTTTCTGAGAAGCCAGTGAAAAGTCTTGGGAGATGGTACGATGGAGATATAAAGGACACAGTTCGAGTGGGAGAAGTTAGACGACAAGCAGTGGAAGGGTTGAAGAGCATAAACAGCTGTGCTCTACCAGGCAAACTAAAACTCTGGTGCTTTCAGTTTGGTCTACTGCCGAGGTTGCTGTGGCCACTGACTGTGTACGAGGTTTCTTTGACAACAGTGGATAAGCTGGAAGCGTTAATAAGTTCATACATCAGGAAATGGTTGGGAGTTCCACGCTGCCTCAGCAGAGTGGGACTTTATAGTAAAGGAATATTGCAGCTGCCAGTCTCTGCTTTAACCGAGGAGTTTAAGTGTGCCAAGGTCAGACTGGAAATGACATTAGTAGAGTCACGTGACAAATGTGTAAGGGAGGCAGCCCCTGTGTTAAAAACTGGTAGAAAGTGGTCAGCAAAGAAATCTGTAGTAGAGGCAAAGGCTGACCTTCAAATAGGGGATATCGTGGGACAGGTACAGCATGGAAGAGGGGGTTTTGAATGCTTTTGAATGTTTTTGTGCTCAGTTTAGCTCCTCCTAAATGGCACAAGGCAGGCCCAGCTCAAAGGAGGAAGCTGGTAGTCAACGAGGTGCGAAAGCAGGAGGAGAGGATGAGGAGTATAAAGGCCATTTCCCAGGCCAAGCAGGGAGAGTGGATGAGATGGGAGAGTGTGGAACAATGCAAAATGGGCTGGCAAGACCTTTGGTCAATGGAAGTGAGTAGGATCAGTTTCCTTATTAGGTCAACATATGATGTTCTCCCATCACCGCAGAACCTAAACCTCTGGGTAGGAGAGGATCCCTCTTGTCCTTTGTGTTCATCACCTGCCACATTAAGGCACATTTTGACAGGATGTAAGGTGGCTCTTAGCCAAGGTCGGTTTACTTGGCGCCATGACCAAGTACTGAGATGTTTGGCTTTAGCATTGGAAGGCAAGCGTAGTATGACCAATAAGTTGCCGCCTGTTCTAGCAAAACATTACACGCAGAAGACAACATTCCTCCGCCCATGCGAGCAACCACCAAGAAAAGGTGTTAACACCAATTCTCGGCCAGGACAACTGGAAGCTGCTAGGGACTGGAAGATGCTGGCTGATCTTGATCAACGGCTTATTTTTCCACCTGAGATTGCCACCACTAACCTACGACCAGACATTGTTTTGTGGTCTGGATCAGCACGCATTGTTCAACTGATAGAGTTGATAGAGGATGCTGTAGATGAGGCATATGAGAGGAAGAAACTGCGGTATGCTCATTTGGCCACTGAAGCAGAACAGCGAGGATGGAGAGTCCAGGTTTATCCAGTGGAAGTGGGTTGTCGAGGTTTTGTGGCACACTCTACAACCCGGTTCCTCAGAGACGTCGGATTCAGCGGCCAAGAGTTGCGTCGCACAGTAAAGAACTTATCTGAAGCAGCAGAAAGGAGCAGCAACTGGCTGTGGTTGAAATGGAAAGATTCTAGCTGGCAAGGTACAGGCCGCCACGCTACGGTTTCGTAGAATTCTTGAAAAACTTGAAGAGTCTGTTGGTTTATTTGTATAGGTTGTATAGTATAGGTTGTATAGTATACTATACAATTTGTATAGGTTGTATAGTATAGAATGACGGGTGGTTGGGCAGATATTGTGTTTTGCGGTAGGTGGTATGCCATACGGAACCGTTGCCACTGTAACTGCTTTAACGCACCAGTGGGGCTCGACAGCCTTAGTCAATCGGGTTGGCGCGTATGGTTGGGTTGCGGAGAGATTGTGAGATTGTGGTTAGGTCTCAGCAGCAGGAGGGATGTAGAGGTCAGTAAGCTGGGCTGAGTTGAGTGGGGGACGGAGGGGGGTGACTCTGGGACGCCAGAGTCACTGTCGAGCCCTCTTGAGGTGTAGTGGGCTAGTCGACGAAACACTGAGGACGGAAGGTGCGCACTTGAAGACCCTAGAGATGTCCCCTACTCGGCTCAATCCAGACGGTTGTCGTGCTGGTCCACTAGGGAGACCACACTGTAGTTGCAGCCGTCGTGTGTGCTGACGCGCCAAGTACACTGCAGCCGTTAACGCCGGACAGAAGGGGAGTCACACCCTCATATGGAAAGAAGCATAAATGGATGGAGAAGCAGAGTTTACTGTAAAGCTACGTCTTAGTGTTGCTTATCTTGGCGAAAGCCGAGTACAAATCAGCATGAAGTTTTAACATCTACTCTCGTGTAATGGAAATCTCACTTCCAAGGATGACTTGCAGTCTGTGAGGTAAACTAAACGCTATTGGCTATTTAAATAGGGTGAGGAGCTAGGGCTGTCTCGGTGAAGGAATTTCCTTTGCGGTAACTTTGAGTGGCTAAATAGCGCAATATGTGGTGTTATCGCCATTTATTCATTTATTTCATTTTATTTGTTGCTATATAAATAAGTGGTCAGCATGCACAAAAACGAGGACATTTTAAGTAACCAATGTAACCGAAACTAAACAACGTCTCTGCGCATTGTTATGGCAACGGACTGTCTTTGAGTGAGTCATTAAACCGTTCATTCAAGCGAACACATCATGTTCAAATGTTCAAAAACGCTGATTCATTAAAATCTGAAACAAGGTGTTAATTATTTTTAATTTTGAGCTCCACTTTTCAAGGCTCAGCTGACCAGCTATGCGTCGCATGGGTAACGCTGAAGATGCTTCACTTAATAGAGACCAATGGCGACTCGCTTTTTCCCGCGGCTTCCTCGTGCTGTTGATGCTGACCAGTGCTGCCGCTAACGCCATTCATGGTGAATACCCTTAAAAGATAAAAGGATGATGCGACAAATATTTCAAGACAGACGCAGGTAATCGCACGCGTTCAGTCGATCTTATTCCCTGTCTGTTTAGGCTGAAGTGCAAATCCACAAAGCCTCTGTACAAATCATCATGATAAACAGTCTTGTTATCATTAACTAATTTAACATTCAATACACATGGCACGAAGTTCAAAACAAGAAGGGTATAGTCTTATAAAAAAAGAAAACATGCGAATCTCGCGGTTATTACTTGCATTCCGCTGCGGTTGACCTGTCAGTAACACGGTACTACAATATTGTTGTTATCGCGACAGCCCTATGAGGAGCCATTCAACATGTCCCGCCTTAGCTTCCTGTTTCAGTGGAAATTACGTCAACGTGAAAGCTGCGTGTTCCAAGGCACTTCAGTGCAGAAAGTTGCTCCATCTTCGACTGCGAGTCAAATGAACCGAAACTCAGCGTATAGGCTACTTGCTTCACAGACATGAGAAATAGGCATATAGAAAGCTTGAAATGTCTAAACAAACAAATTGGAGTCGAAAATAAATACTCTCTGATTGTGTAATCCAAATGAAAGGTGGATTTCTCTGAGGAGATGACGAGTCAGCAATGTCAAATTCATCTTTGCATCCAATACTGAATCAGAAAACACTAGTTAATAAACAATTAAAATGTCTCCTTGCTATTTTTCCCAACACAATCATAATCATTAGGTTACTTTTGCCAGTGCTTTGCAGCAAGCTTTTAGCATGCGCTTGAGCGTGAGGCATATAGTCTTCCCCCCAGTGGCCTATAAGATTCAATGAGTCTGTAAAGAAAGTCAACCAACTGAAAAAAAAAAACCAAAGTTTTTTTTAAAAGTAATATGTAATGTAATCTTGTTAAAATGGATTTCATTAAATTGGTATTAAAAAAAAGTATCGTTCAGGAACCAGTATCGAAGTTAAGGTACAGTATCGTTATCAGAAATTTTTGAACGATACCCAGCCCTAATGATAGGTAACACTTTATACTAACTTTCATTAATAAAGCAGATCAGTAATTCATATTCATTTACATAGCTAGAAATATGATAATGTGCTTGTAAATGTTAACAAATGAACCTAATTCATTAACAGATCATTATTTAAAGCAGGGCTATGCAGTTTCGGGAATTTCTTCGCTGTATTCTCGCTTTTTGCTCTCAGGTTTCTCTATAGAGCTCCCCCTACAGTTTCGGAATAGATATTTGACAACACTGACGAAAAACTCGTTGGTGACTCTTGGATACCAGAGGCTAGTAGATCATCAACAACATCAAAGCAGATGAGACATTCTTTAAAACGTCTTCTTCATTCGGGTTCGAACAGCGCAATAATGACTGAATTTAAGCAGATTTTTTTTGCCATAAAGCAATTTGTTACATCGTGAGACCTGATCTCATGCAATACTTCCTGACGCCGAGTCCGGTTGCTCAAAGTTGCAAGGGTGTTTTTTCCGCTCAGGCAATAGGAGGGTGAGAGACGACCACCATTCAACCCAAAAAAAAGTAGTATAACCATTCCAATGACTCCGAAGCTCTTCAGTTCATAAAAAACCTGCATAGTTCACCTTTAATGTCAATTGAATTGCTTACAAATGTCATTAAACTTTTTAATTAAAAATAAATAATAAAAATAATAAAATTATATTATTACAAATCTACAAATGATTTTAACAGATGGTTTACGATGATCAAATGCTTCATTAATAAATCATTAACAATCCAACCCCCCGGAATATATTTATTTATTTATTTATTTATTTATATTCATATATATATATATATATATATATATATATATATATATATATATATATATATATATATATATATATATATATTATTGTTTCCTCCAGGGACCTGACATGTAAAAAACGAGATCTTAAGATGAATTCTCTGCCGTGCCTATCTGATGAATTTCCATTCGGTGATGTGTTTTGCCATTCCATTTTGAAATATAAAAGTAAAGTCATAAATTATGTGTCAGAGTTACATACAGGCAGGTGTCAGATCCAACTTTAATTCCCTTGCTTCATCTGTCAAAGAAATACTTCCCTTAAAGATGTACCACAGCTGTAACACACAGCCCTCTTGACAAACTTAACCCACATGTGGGGCTCTTGCAGGATGTCTGGAACTGCTCAGGACCTTGACTGTGCTCTTCTGAGGGCACCGCTGCCGTGGGAAACCTAGGGGCAAGCAACCCACGGGGCAGAAGAGCAAGTCCCTTCACACAGCCATTGGCTGATGGATAGCAGAGTCATTACAGTTCAATTAGGCTTCATTTGAGTCTTCCACCAGCACAACCACAGCTATCATTACACAGTCAATTGCACAGATGATGGCAGTAATATGAAAAAAGTGCCAATGAAGGAGACAAGCCCAGTGTGTGCTGGTCCCCTGGAAGTGCCTCTTAGTGAGGTGCCTCTGCCAAAACCTTTTCCTTTTTTATTCTCTTCTTTTATCCATCTGTGTTTGCTGGCATTCGCAAAAACAGCACGTTGTGTAATGTGTGTCTATGTTTAAAGCTCTGTGCCACATGCAAATAAAGAAATGGAGACCGAAGACATTTGATGCCTTTCAGTGTGAATGTGAATAAATATGAAAGAGCCACACATCCTTTTCATAGAATGGGTCTTAAAAATGGGTTCTGCAAAATAAGGGCCCCTTCCTCAGCTTCTCCTGAAAAATGTAGCCATTCCCATTTGCTCGGGACAATCTGTTGTTTATGGATCACAACTTGTAAGTATGTCTTATTATTTGTAGTTGAGGTTTTCTATTAACAGTTCCAATTGTAAGCTTTATGTAGTTACTATGATAGATAAAGGAAGGGGCAAAGCTTTGCCTCCAATAGCCTGCTAACTATCATTACAGTATTGATGTAGTGTTTACTTTAGCTTTTGTAAGCTCTTGCTTTTTGTAAGACTGTTCACCGCCACTTAGGAAAATTATCCATAATTTTGTGATCAATTACTCTTTGTATTACAATAGTTTTCCAATAAATATATGATTAAATGGTGGATAACATTATGGGCCCTATTTTAACGATCTGAAACGCAAGTGTCAAAGCGCAAAGCGCAAGTGACTTTGTGGGCGGATCCCGGCGCTGTTGCTATTTTCCCGGCGGGATAAATGCCTCTTGCGCCTGGCGCAAATCTAAAAGGGGTTGGTCTGAAGTAGCTTCATTATTCATAGGTGTGGTTTGGGCGTAACGTGAAATAAACCAATCAGAGCGTCATATCACATCCCCTTTAAGAGCATGATGAACGAGGTGCGCTTGTTCCATGGCGCAATACTATAATAACGGCGCATTTACCAGGCGCACTTCAGAATCGGTTCACAGCCGAGGAGATCGATGTTCTCGTCAGGGCCGTAAAAGAAAGAGAAGTGGCATTAGCGTCGGTTATACATGCATATAATAATTTGGGTAATTATGTAGGCCTTATGCCTATTTTTCCGATCGTCATGGACACAACATATTGATACTGTGAAGCTGCTTTGATACAATCTGTATTGTAAAAAGCGCTATATAAATATACTTGACTTGACTGGACAACAATAATTTCCCTCGTGTTTTAATATTTTTCCTTATAATAAGGTATCATTTGCAAAAAGGAAAATGCATCTGTGTAGATGAGAGAATCATCTACAGTGTATGCGCGTTGTTCACACTCTGTATTATGACCAAGCATGTGCGCTTAAAATAGCATCTGAATGTACGCGCAACGCGCCAATGACTTTTGACTAGGTTTTTTCTGGTCAGTGGCGCAATTGTTTTCTGGAACTGCAAAATAGCACGAGGGAAAGTTTGCGCCGGAACACGCCTCCTCTTTGCGCTGAACCGCCCCGGGGAGCGCAAGTGTATTTCTTAGTTAACCGACGTGCGTCTGTGGAGGGAAAAGTCCGCTTTGCGCGGGTGCAAAATAGGAATGATACATGCGTCGGTGTACAAAGTCATTTGCGCCGGGTGCAAGATAGGGGCCTATATCTATGAGAAAATTACAACAAAAAAAACATTCCACTATGAAATGTCCTGTGAAATCCGTACTTGCAGAGTCCATGCTTAAAATCTGTTCAGCACAATCCTTTTGTTCATTAACATTGTCAGGGTCTGAATTGGGCTCGAAATGGTTTGAAATTAATGCCATTGTTAATATTTAGATCTGAGTACGTAGAGCTTGCGGTTATGAAGGGCCGTTACATTTCCCGAACACGAGCAAAGCTCTGTCAATAACAACACACAGGGGCCAGCACAGAACATTTCGGATTTCTTAAGGAGGGGCTGGGGGCTTAACCAGACTGGGAAGCACCTATCTCCAAGCCATACGATACTTAAACATGGCTTATCGTTTGAATGTTTAATTTAAGTTTTCATGAACTTGTGGGACTTCGTAAAAGGGCATAATATGACCCCTTTAATATATAAAAGTCATTTATTCCAGTGATGGTAAAGCTGAATTTTCAGCAGCTATTACACCAGTCTTCAGTGTCATATAATCCTTCAGAAATGATTGTAAAAAATGTTTTTTCTAAAGTCATATTATCATCAATGTTATTATATTATATTATATATTTTAACCTTTATCTTCTGGGATATATATAGAGAGAAGTAATGGCCGCTCACTGCATTATAATCAGACGGAAACAGCATGAAATGTATTGCAGTTATATACTCAAAATAAAACAACCCTGACCAATATGTTTGCTTTATGATAATGTGCAGGCAATATGCACGTTTTTGTCAGCTGACTTGCCAAAAGGCCTTTCATCAATATTGAAACAAAGGAGGTGCCAGCAAAGATTAAAACCTCTGCAAGGTATAAATATAGCTTTGTTTAATAATGCAGCAAATGAATAATTAAATTGAAGCAAATATGATGAAAACCAAGGGTGCATGTTCAAAAACAACAATTGAGTATACAAACAGATAGTATTCTGATGGTGTCATGAATCATTTTTGCCTTTGTAGTTGTTCAGTGATTATTTAAATGTTTACAGTCATAAAGGTGAAGAGACACACACCATACGGCAATTTTTTTACCTAGTATCCCAGAAATGCAATAAATTCAATGTTGTGTCTACAAAATTTGGATACAAATATTGGTTTTCTAACATCTATAATAACCTGCTGCTCATCAGTGAATGAATTGGTTACCATGGCAATTGGCATCTTTGTTGAGCTAATCCATGCCCTCTGCTGCAAAGCTTTGGTTTGTATATTCAAAGCATTTACTATAAATAGTCATTAACTCATCCGGGAGGAATATATTTTTGGAAAATTCAAACATATTTTTTTTTCATTTGAGGAGAAACGTCACATTTTGGGATGCTTTTCAGATGCGTAGTTTATGGGTAAAGCTTTTCTTATTTTTCATTCAGAGAGCCAGACAAGTATTCTGCTAAATTTGACTTTTCTTTAAGTACAGCTGTGCATTAATGACCCGTGCTGCACACAGAGGGCTTGGTTACTCGAGTAGCAGCATACTTCCATACTTGAAGCTAAGGCAGGTTGATAAGCAGGAAAAATAGATCAGCACCTCATCCGGGTGCCAGGTTAACCACAAATCTCTTTATAAGACTCAAGTGCTTTGTCTTTATCCATGCTACTCCACTTCGCAGTCCTGAGAACAGTTTCCACAGGGTGATCTCAAGGACGTTAGATTTACTGTAAAAGTCCAAATTCAAAGGGAGCTCAACTTCATATAAATGTTATAAGAATTGTAATACTGTCAATATTAAATTGAAATCAAATAGTCAAAAAACATTATATGCAGAGCCACCACTCAGAAAGTGATACTTCTTTGATACTTCCTGAATGGATAACTGTTTGTTGTTCAATTAAACATCTCATTATAGCCTCAGTGGCAATTGTAAAGATAATATTAAATTTGTGTCCAGGAGTGTATTGATATAGCATGCTGAGTTAGCACTGTTGTCACTCTGCCCAGGATTTGCTGATCATATCAGGGGAGCGTTGACAGTATTGATGTTTACTAGACTATAAACATGTGATGAGAACTGCACTTGTAGTGCAGTCTGGGCTTTTTTATGTCAAAAGTCATGATATGTTTGACAGGTTGCTTCAAAGCTTATGCCCAAAGCTTGCTAACAGCAAGCCTGAGGCCACATTGGCATGAAAAAAAGATTCCCTTCATTAGAGAAGTACACGTGGATTCCAAAGTGTTTCTAAACTTTTGATACATTTTTGGCAAGTAAAGAAATTGCTAAATAAGTTCATAAATGTTACATGTTACTAATCATAAAAATAAAATAAGTAAAATAATAAAAGCATCCAAAAGGTAAACATTTCAATAGACCAGCTGAATGTAGAGTGTTGAGGAAAAGCTGTGCCATGTGTTATGGGGTAAACTGAATCATTGGGGAATTTGTTTATTCAAATGTAAATTTCAAATAAAAATATTAGCTCTTTCCCCACCAGCGTTCTTTAAAAAAAAGCTTTGATCATTTTCACAAAAGTTTTATAGCCCACATTATTTTGTTGTATGAAAAACTGATGATGCAATATATCAAAATAAATAACTGACCCTCTGCTTTTAAACAAATGAGTTATTCTTTTTATCAACAATTTAATGTGGGTAAGTTTCATTAAAAAAGCAACATTTTGAGAAAAAAGCGTTTTTGTCAAAAACTACATCTAGATCTGATTCAGAAAGATGATCAAAGCATAGATGGAGTAGATAAAGTCCATCAACTCCCCTAATGCTTGCAGAGTTCTAGCTCGTTCTGGGTCGACATTTCATTCAGTAACATTAGGCAGTTTTGATGTATATGCTGTTTAATGTTGATGATCGCGTTATTTTACTTATGTATATGATCCTCTTTCAGAAGATGTGAAATAGCGCTCCCTACCATATAACAGTGAAAACACAGAAAGCTGAAAAAATTACGTCAATGGCGGGAAAACGTTTTCTCATAAATGACGAACATTTTTGTCAATGGTTGGGAAAGAGTAAACATCATAAAAAATTTACTAATGCACAATAGCATTCCAAGGTTGTACAACTTTGTACAGATTTTCAGCAATTTATAATAGTATTTATAATATATTTCCATGAAATTGCATTAATTTGCTTCAATATCCCCTTCTTTAAGCACAGGAACAGAGAGCACTAAGCAACAATAATCTTGATTTTGCGTCAAGAGTCTTTGTTGTGGAATTATGCAGTCGGCTTCTGACGATTATATGCTTTGAGAGCATTTCAGGCCAAATTCCAGTTGATTTAACAGCTGTAAACTAAGCAATTTGCACGTACACCAATCAGTTCTTTAGCATTAACCCTAACACTAAAAGTAACACGTTTCAGCCTTTTTATATCAGGATCACCCTTAGCAAACAAATGGGTTTTATTCTACAACTCTGCCATCATATATCAACACAATAAATTGCAGTGAGTAGGCAGTAGTTCCAAGGCCTCGACAAACCATTTAGTTTTCACTACAGGGAAACACTGGAACATGCAACTAATGCCAAACAGTATATTAATTAAAGTTAACATAAAAATAAATAAAAACTCTGCACAAAAGTACCCTGAGTCACCCGAAACAGAACCAATTCTAACCTTAGACCTGTAAGTCATGCAACCTTAGAATATGTTTTGAAATATTGGGGTAACAGATTATTGATTTGGGGTTGTTTGCCATATTTTATGTATAGAAACATGGAAGCTCTGACTGGCTACTTGTAAGGGCATACGATTGAATGATCGACTCGTTCATGGCAGGAGTCTCTGATATCAAACTGTGGGATTACTGAAGAGTTGATTGGTCCCTCAGAGATTTACCATTGAGATGAAGAAGTGCTAAGAAACTACTTGATTCCTTCTCTGTAAACCTACTAATATTGCTAAAGGATGGGGAATAGCCTCAAGCAAGATGATGAGGCTGTGGGAGTGTGAGGGGGTGGTACAAGCAAGCTTTCCGGTTTATTCATCCTTTCTCTCTATTCCCACCTTCCTCAGTTTTCGCTTCCTTCTCGCGCTAATCTGTGGGTGAGAATTACATCCTGAATTTGCCTAATAACTTTTGTGTTTCATTTTCCTAGGTATTCTAAAACCAGACAGGATCACAGACACTCACAGGTCATTGTTGGGTTTGTTCATATTATTAACAGTGTTTAACCTGTTTAATATGGAATATATGGCTTCAAATTATGTGTTTTTAAAGACAAAAACAAACAACACAATACAATACAGTAAATAAAAAATACAAAAAAACAAAAAAAATTGATGGGCTGATATGAAGAGGTAAGCTGTTCAAGAGTTTTGGACCAGCGATCGATTTAGAGGCAAGATCATCTTGTTTATTGAGTCTAAATCCAGGCACAGAGAGTAAACCAAAATCGCAAGATCTTTGGGTCCAAGAGGGAGTATAGAGATAGAGCAAATCGTTCGGATACTGAGAGGCCAAATTATTGAGGGCTTTGTAAACAAACAATAAAATGTGAATTAAATGTGTTTCTTTCAGGACTGACGAGTCATGTACAATAAGACAAGGTACATTTATTATGAAAATTGAGAAGGTGCGTTTATGTCATATAGTTTTAAGGGGATAACTATGTACTGTAAATGTTTGGATGTTACCACCTTGGTCCCACTTTATATTAGGTGTCTTTAACTACTATGTACTTACATAGAAAATAAGTACAATATAGGCTACTTATTGTGTTCATGTTGTATTGTAAAACACTTTTTCTGTTATTGAGGTGTGATACTGGTAAGATTAGGGACAGGTGTGCTGGTATGGGTTTAAGGGTGGGTTAAGGTGTAAGGGAAGGGTCAACAGTGTAATTACAAATGTAATTACATAAATTAATTACAGCTGTAATTACATGCAGGTATTTGTAATATAAGTACAATGTATAACATGTACACAATCAGTCCATTGTATCAAATTATTCATTTCAATTTATGTACAGTATATAGTACTTATAGCCACTTAATATAAAGTGGGACCAAAACCTTTTATGATATTTAAATATAACATATCAGTTTTTTTGAACAAATTAATCAGCTTTTTTTTTTTACAAGTCAGAAATTTTGAATGAATCAGTTGAATAAATGGTCCAATGATTCACTCATGAAGACAGTCATGTTTTGTTACTGACAAATTAAGGTATTTGAATAAATCAGTTAAATAAATGATTCAATGATTCACTCATAAAGACATAAAGACACTTTTTTGTTCCCGAACGAATCAGTGTTTTTGAACAAAATGGTTGAATAAATGATTAAGTGACTGATAAAGACAGTCGCTGCATGCAAAATCGAAAAATTTTCTAATATATGTTATGCGAAAAACAGTATGCTAAAATAATAGTTTGCCTGAATACATAGTATTTGAAAAACAGTAGGCAAAAAGTCCCTGGATGACCTTTAACTTCCACCGCGATTCTGAAGTACGCATTCGATGGATACTTTACTATCCCATGAGGCCATGGGAGAGGATTTGTGAATATCAGTAAAGAGACTAACACTGGTAGGTCACGTGACAGTGACAAAATGCAGGATGTAGTACCTAGATACAAACATTCTATTGAGCAAAATTAGTTAAATTTTTTATTTAAGCAAAAATGGTGGATCTTTTTTTTTCTCACAAATTAACCCTGATGCTGAAATTGACCTGCTGCTGCTTTATGTTACACAAAAATATCAAAAGAAAAACAGGTGCTTTTGGGTACACGATATCCTTAAAGACGAGAGGAGTTGGGAGAGTCCGTCACTCTGATTTGAGAGTTGTCGTCTTTTGAAGACAAATTTTATTCATACTTTCGAATAAATCAATATTAGTTTGTTGCATTTAGATGTCTTTTACCAGACAGCATGTCCTCTGCTACGTTTTGAGAGCATCTAAACAAGTGAATCTAGCTAGTCTATATTGTAATCGATCTAATCTAACAGTGAATTTAGCTGATAAAGTCAATAGTGGAATAAAACCAACGCTAAGTCAACACCTTTTTATATATATATATATATATATATATATATATATACAACGCCCTTTTCACTGCAACTTCAAAGGAAACAATTCAATGCATCATACCTGAGGTAATTTTGTAACACTATTTGCTAGCCTGCATAATGATCTCATCGTTAATACTTCTCACCATTTATTCAAACATGACCAATTGATTTGTCAAAAAGTGTTGGATTTCTCTTTACCTCGGCGATTAACTTCTCCACAATGTCGTCTGCGTTTTGAATACACAAGCCCTTTAAATTCGAGTGGATTCTGATTGGCAGTCAGTGTTATATCAATCGACAGCTGGAAAAAAAAATCGTTCTGAAAGTGATCCCAACGATATCGTTCCTCATATCTTTATCGTTATGGTTGTGGTGTGATCTGTGCTATTCTTTAATATGAAAACGATTTTTAGAACTATATCTTCATCGTTATCTGTATTGTTATCGTTCTAGGTGTGAACGGGCCGTAACACAATATTGTAATGGCTTATTTTTAAAAGTAACTTTCTCCAACACTGATTATTAGTATTTCTGGGCTAGATGGATGGTAGGTCTAAATCTGGCTCTGTCAAGAGACTTTAATTTTGAAGCTTTTGAACATATGAGAAGTGTTTTACAGAAAATTCCCTCTCCAGTGCCTCACTTGCAGTTGCACTCTGAAGTGTAATGAAACCAAACACTTAGCCGCCAAACTACCAGCTGCAAAGCCCGACCTAAATCCACTCTACCGGTCTCAGTGTGGGATTGCCTGACAAATTATCATGCTGGCCGTTAGTTATCCACTGATGGCTGTCAGAAAGGTGATGGATGCGTTTTATTTACATTTGAGGGATGAAGAAAAATAGCATCAGGGTTTTATTTCGGGGCTATGATTGAATGCTCCAGCAACCGTAACCTTGTCATTTGCCTATGGTATGAATGTCTATATTCCCTCCTTTTGATAAATTTGTAAGGGCCTGAACATTGCGCCTGGAACATGATGACTCGTTTGATGTAAATACAACTCAGGTGTAAAAATTCGGAGTGCATTCATTATGTGACACTTTGATTGATTGATTGATTGATTTATTTATGGATCAAGACAAAAAAAGAAAAAAAATAACAGTAATCCAAAGGATAACATGCTAAAGTAAAATACTTATTTCCAGCACGGTCCTTGGTGTTACACACAGAAAAAACAATAGACAAGAAACAAACAAACAAAACTAAAATATAAAACATTCAGAATGAGTATTAGAATAAAAAGACATCACATAAAAACAAAATAAAGTCACTGTAGAAACTCTCCAAATTATCAATAAATATTCACCTTGTTCCATAAAAATTTTTTAACCTGTGTTTTAAAAATCCCTCGTGATGATAGGAGTTTTATATCAGTAGGCAAGCTATTCCATAATATGATACCAGTATAAAAGAAAGATTTTTTTATAGCATTAGTTGCTCTAGGAACTATGCAAGAGCGGATGCTGGCCCTAGTATTATAACTATGCTGCGTATGGACCATGATTAAATTAGAGTATAAATATTTCGGGGCATGACCATTAACAATGTTAAACATATGGTTCAGCTTAAGTTGCTCTACTCTTAGATGTACAGGAAGTAGACCAGCTCTTGTAAACTCCGCTCTACCTATATGAGTACAGGGGGGTGCTTTTAATAAGTACCGAATAACATTGTTTTGAAGTACTTGGAATTTGTTTTTAAGTTTCACAGACAACCCAGAAAACCATGCAGAGCAAGCAAAATCTACATGACATTGAATCAAAGTTAAAACCAATAATTTCTTTACAGAGAAATCAAAAAGCTTTGTCTTGCGATATAAAAACTTCAACTTACAAGCACATTTAGCTAAAACCTTTGCTGCAATGGAATCACCTATAAGTGATTGATCCAATGTTACACCCAAATATGTGACACTTGATTTGGATACAATTTCAGACCCATTACACATCACCTTTAAGGTGTTTAATTTTGTTAACTTCCTTTTAGTACCAAACAGGATTGATTCAGTCTTGCCCAGATGCATAGAGAGCTTATTGTCTACTAGCCACTGGTTGACAGACTCAAGCTCTATACCAAGAGTATGTTCAATGTCCTTTACATTACACCCTGGGACAAGTAAAGCAGAATCATCAGCATATAATAGTACCTTGCACCGTACAGCAGCTGATATGTCATTTATATATACTAAAAATAATAGGGGCCCTAGGATTGAACCTTGGGGCACCCCGCATGTTATACTCCGTGGATCAGAGAGGATTCCCTCAACATCACAGACCTGAGTCCTATCTGTTAGGTAAGAAGTGAACCATATGAGTGCTGAGTTACTAAAACCCATGCACTTTAATTTAGAAAGCAAAATCTTATGGTTCACAGTATCGAAAGCTTTTTGCAGGTCAAGTAGTAACATACCAACATAATTCCCTTTATCAAAGTTCTGACGCACATAATCGAAAAGGTGAATGAGACAGGTATCGGTAGAATGTGCAGCTCTAAAGCCAGACTGGAGCTCATATAATAGATCAAGCCTGATAAAATACTCCTCCACCTGTTCATACACAAGACGCTCAAAAATCTTTGATATAGATGCCAGAATTGATACTGGCCTATAATTTCCAACATCAGCTCTGCTATTTTTCTTAAAAAGAGGAATCACCCTGGCATTCTTCATATCTTTTGGAAAAACACCCTGACTTATGGACAAATTTATAATATGGGTAAGAATACTATATGTAAACCCAGCACTATCCCTAAGAAACCTTGAGGGAATAAGGTCCAAGCCAGAGGCCTTATTCACAGACAGGGTGGAGAGACTCGCTCTTACTTTTTCCTCTGAGACAGGACTAATTGCAAACGTATCTGCAGATACATTTTTATTTCTATAAAAGGAGTTAACAAAATTTGTGCCAAATTTGTCGGATGCACCAGGCAATTTATTGACTAAACTGGCAGCAACGGTTGTAAAATACTGGTTAAAATGGCAAGCAATCAGCCGCTTATCAAAACACATCTCATCCTCAATAATAAGCCCCGCTTTACCAGACTTAGATTTTGCTTTTGCTGTTGATCCCATATCATTGAGAATTTTCCATAGTTTTTTAGGCTGTTTTACATTTGCAGTAATGGAATCAGTATAAAATTCAGACTTAGCTTGCTGTACCTTGTAACTAACTTGATTTCTAAGATAAACATAAGATTTATAGTCCACTAGGAGTTTAGACTTTTTAAACTTTATGAAACATTTATTACGTTGTCTAATCATGTCAACAATTTCAGATGACATCCAACATGCACTTCTATGCTTAATTCTTGTTTCCCTCATTGGAGCGACTTCATCCAGAGCTGCTAAAAAACGCTGCTTAAATAAATCCCAAGCCTTATCAACATCATTACATTCAAGCACATCAGACCAGTCTCTCTCCGCCAGCCTTTGATTGAACACCTCAGCAGAGTACTGTTTTGTGCATCTGTATTTGATAGAACAGTGCTCATTTATTGGCTGAGATTTCGATTTCTTGCGTGTGCAAAAAACTGCATTATGGTCACTAAAAGCAACATCCAGAACACCTGATTGACTTATCATTCCACAATCAGTTACCAAAATTAAGTCAAGAAGGGACTGGCTATTTATAGACAACCTAGTAGGTTCAGTAATTAATTGCTGTAAACCAGACACCCTGCAGAGACATGAGAGAGATTCTTTCAAGCTACTTCGTGGCAATAAAAGATTTGTATTAAAATCACCCATGATGATGCATTCTTTTTCTAGGCATACATTGCTTTTACAACAGACCGATTCAAGTAGATCATAAAAGTCTGTTTGCTTAGGTGGGCGATAACATACACAAACAATGATGGGCTTGGTTTTAGGAAGAATTAACTCCACCCAAACTGCCTCCAAGCCATCCACCTGTAGGTCGTGGCGCGGATTGAAAGTTATATCAGTCCTAATAAAAAGGCACACTCCTCCTCCGTGTCTGTTGCGATCGCGTCGGTAGATGTTATAACCTTTAAGCCCAACTTCACAGTCCTGAATGGAACAGTCTAGCCAGGTCTCTGATACTGCGATCACAGCAGCCTTTGACGTGGACGCGAGGTGTCCGATTTCATCCAGTTTGGGTAGCAGACTCCTCGCATTAACGTGAACAAAATGCATCCCTTTCCGATTTAAAAGGCCAAGTGAATCATAGTGTCTCCCATCCATACTATCGTCATCATACGTTCTCAATTCATGTGCGTCCTCAAAGACATTTACGCTGCACATTTCCTGCACACAACATCGGTTACAAACCAACGGGATGCTAATCAGGTTTTAATCAGGCTAATCACTTCAATCAGGTTTTGGTATGGGGGTCAGAATTTGCATTCACACAGGCACTACTGTTAAATGAATGGCATAAAAACGTGATCATCTGAAAACATATCTGCATTGTTATTCCTCTGATTTGTAAAATCCACAACACATTGGCTTGCATAAGGGTATGCAGAGCCAGTTCATTAGAAATTATGGGAAGAACAGCTTCATTATAAAAATGAATATAATAAATGGTGTTTGAATGGTTGATCATAACCAGATTGTCAATGTGTATTTAGAGGAAGTTCCGTCCCTCGCGTAGGCTAATTTAGAGGTTACTGAGAAAGCAGTTTTCTGCAACAATTTGTTTCTACGTTGAGATGGTTGGACCGATGCCTCACTTCTCAATGAAACAGCCATGGTCACTTTCCAATCATTTAAACCACCTGAAAATGTGGGACACCGAGCCAAAAAAGCCACACAGAGAACACAAAGCCACCACCTTTTTTTGGAAACAAGTCAGACAGCTTTGCTGTGATATCCCACAAAGCCAGGAAAAACTGGGAAAAGAAATTGTTTTTTTTTTGGGCAGAGAGCTTAACGTGAATGCTACACAATGAAAACTCACCAGCATGTTCTATCTATTAGTTTCTAAGTACATCCTGTAGTTTAAGCCTTGATTAACTCTTTGGGATCCAAAGACTTATGGTGGTCTAAAAATAGCAAATCTCATAACTCGTCAGTTCAGTGCAGCAGAAGTAGCGGTTGATAAGAAGCCAGACTCATTGGGTAACTTAGGTTGGTTATCTTGACCAGGCTGAGGCATTCTTCAATGTCACCACAAAACAAATCAGATTGTTGTAAAAGTGTATCAAATTGAGGATCCAGAATTGATACAGTTTCTTTTGCGATTACTTGTAAAAATCCTGCATGTTACATTGGCAGGTATAGGGCCGATTGATTTGGACACATCTTCCCACAGAGCCAAGGGCAAATACTTAGTGAATTTTCTTATACTTCTACCAAAGTTCACCCAAAATCATTTACATGCTATTACAAAGCTTTTGGGCTTCAAAAAGGTCTTATGTAAAGTATTACAAAAGTGGTCCATGTGCCTTGCACCACTGTCTTCCAAGTCATTTGAAGCCATACGGTAGCTTTCTGTGAGAAACATAATGTAAAGAGTTAAATAATGACAGAATAAAACATTTTGGGTGAACTATCGCTAAGTTTATCCAGCTTAAACGGCACCTAATGAGATAAAAGTGTAATGCACAGGTTTGTGTTGTGCCAACTGGAAGAGCCGGAAATTGGAAGCTATAATAAGGAATAATCATGAAAAATAGCATTGATGGAAAATAAAGCAGTTATGATTAGAGAACAGAAACTTTGTACAAGAAAGACAATGGCAAAAATGGCGACATACTTTTTCCTTGGAGCACATATTGAACTGAACCTCATAAAGTGCATGATTGCATGGCATTTATAATGATAAAAGCCTTGGGTTTTAGATAGCAAACAATAGGATTATTGACAAAAGCCCCTGAAATGTCTGATTCCATCTATCAAACAGACCAAAAGTATATTGTTCTTAAACTGGAAGCTGCAGTATTTTCATTTATCGAACCCCAAGATGCAGAATTTCATGCTTGAGCTCCGGTCACTTTCTTATGCTGTATGTCAGCAAGAGAATCCGAAAGCAAGGAATAAGTTGGTTAAGAAGGAGTGATCTGAAGATACGGTGAAACCAGATGGCAAAAGGGCATGAGTTATTCAAACAAAGACCCGCGGTCACTCTGCTCAAGGCACTGGTGCTCTAAGCAGGAGGGCCGGCTAGGTTACCTGAGGCAGTGTTTATTATTCAGTACCAGCAAGTCTGGCCGGGCCTACACAATTCATCTTTCCACTCTGTCGAGAGAGGAAAACTTATATTGAGTCCCTGGTTACTTGATAAATGGCAGATGATCAGTTCAATGTCATACCCACCCCCTCTGCTTCCCACCGTCGCTCGCTTTTTTCATCTCTCTTTCTCTCTCTCTCTTCAGCATACTCAGCCGCATCCTCACTCATCAAAAGTTATTTTGATTGGTTGACTTAACAACTCCCTCCGGGCTGTCATGACCACATAATCAGATCTGGCAATATTTCTTCAGCTTCACAAGGGAAGCAAGGGAAGAGGATTTGTGTAGAAAATGTCAGTGTGCTTCAGTTTCTGCTTGTTTTCTCTGGTGATCTAGTACTTTGTTGATCCAAATGATGTTTTTAAAACAGCAAAAAACTATCCCCTTTTATGTATAAGTATAGATACTGTACTTAAACAGAAAGGCACTTAAACAGAAAGCTACAGCAATGGTTTCAATGTTTGGCTGGTTAGCATAGCTTGGTTAGGCCCTTGTGGTGAAATCAGCCAAGCAGCCAATAGGAATGCCAACAGCTCTAAATCTCCAGCTCTGTCTTTACCACAAAACTAAAGCAATTAGACCTACTTGATTGGTTTTTCCCCAATTCAGGTTTGTAGTTTATCCATTAAATATTCATTCAAGAGATACACCTTCACAAAGAGAAAATTCACCCATGCTGAAAGATAATTTGAGTTTTACAAATGATCTGACTGAGAGCAGTACTCAATAAAGTAGTTATTTTCTATCAACAGTAACATATTGCACATAAGTGCTCAGTGTGAGCTTAAGATAAGAAGCTAAAGCCTCAGCAAAAACATGCATTCTTAACCATTTGCTATAATGCCATGTCAGCAACGTAGTTTTTCCCCCACTGGGCCATTTATTACATGGGTTTTGCAGGGAATGTGGTTGTAAAATAGCTTCCAGCACGGGTTATATGATTATGACTAAAAAACGTTTTTTTTTTTTATTACAAAATCAATGCTAATATGAATTAATTTGATTCTATTTCAGAGAGGTGGGGTCACAACACATTTATCTCAAATCTAAAGCTGTTACCTTTCTGAGGAAGAGTAGAGAGTGAACACCTTCAGTTTAACCAAATACAAATGTAATAATATGCTAAGAAAAATTGTATTAGATTACATAACATATTTAAAGATAATATAATACAATGTTTTTAAAAAGAAAAAAACAGCTTATATTATATTACATAATATAATATAATATAACATAAAAATGAAAAAGCTATCACTTAAAATATAAGGATTTACACATTTTTTGAGGTAATAAAGTACAATTTCATTTCTTAATTAAAATATGATGTATTTGTTTAACTTTTTGAATTCTTAAAATCAATGATTGTTTTATAAAATGTTATATGATATATTTCCGTTGTCTGCGCTATTCACCTACACTATGGCAACACTGTTATTTTAGATTATTTAAGAGGTGAAAACAAAGAGCGAAGCTGAGGTGTGTGAGTTGAGGGTAAAGGATTGCTTTTGCGTTTTTTACCCAGATACATACATACGTGAGGGTTTGGAAAGTCTCTTTTATCTGTGACTCCAGGCAGAATATTTTTTGTGTGAAACACACAGCAGCTCCCTCTGTTAAGCTTTCTCCTCACATCGACTCCACAATGCCGGTTTGAGCGAGGCCGAGTTGGCTTCATATACAAACAATCTAAAGTAGGCAAAAACAAACCCAGAAAACCCCTTTAGCTGAACTAATAATGTGCACACATACACTTAAAACACACATGCCTACCTATATGGAAATTTGTGTGTACACCACATTTAATTTTTTTGTCTTGTTGCTGGAAAAGGAAAAGGAAGGTTCTTATGTCATATGTCATGAGTCTTATGTCATAAGAAGAAACATATATGTGGTGGTCTACACAGGAAGTGAAAAGATGATATTCATGCAAGTTTTTATGAATGGCTAAATTAAAATAACAGTCAAAAATAGTTACAGCTGGGAACAATGACGATTTAAGTAATTATGACTGCTAATTATGACTGCTTGTCTGCTTGTATCAAGTGTATCAAACTTCTTCTTTTTTTTAAAATACTTTTTTTGGTCAAACCGCAAATGCACAGTTGGACAGAGGTCAGGGTTTTATTTTTTTCAGGCCACAGCATGGCATTGATTTTTCTTTGGTTTTAAGTCAATGAACTGTGACTTGAATTATGGATTGCTGTCCTTTTCCAAGATGAATTGTCTTTAAAGTCAACATGGTTCTTACAGATGTCCCAAAAAGTATTTGTACATTTATAGAAGATACATTTCAGCAAACAAATGCTATACATTTTCTCAGGACTAACTTCACTGAAGTATTTTCCAGTTACTTTTATCCAGCTGATGGAAAGGTGTTAGTGTACCACTTGACATTGTAACTAGCAGGTTTCCAAGTACAAGGCAATACAGTACACTCACAATATGATATACATTGCTATAATTTAAAGGTTGTATCAGTGATTTCAGGCCCAAAAAAGGCAGAAACATAAATGATCACATTCATCTAATCTTTCCTAACGATCCGCTAGCTGCCCGCCCCATTAGCATGCCATAAGGGTGTTGCTCCGACTTCTCGTACAGCCGTGAACGAGCTCAAAACCTCACCCGCCCCTGTCGGTGATTGGTTGAAACACTGTTTGTTTTGGTTTTAAGTGGTGGTTGTCCCATTTGTTTTTGTGTGCAGATTTCAGAGCCTAGGCTGCCTACAGAGACGCGGTTTTTGGACGGCATGCTTATGGGGCGGGCAGCTAGCGGATCGTTAGGAAAGATTAGATGAATGTGATCATTTATGTTTCGGCCTTTTTTGGGCCTGAAATCACTGATACAACCTTTAAATAGTACATCTATTGTTTTATAATTTAAAACAGAAAAAAATATTTTGCTTAAAATGTGTTGATGGATGGATGGATGGATGGATGGATGGATGGATGGATGGATGGATGGATGGATTGATGGATTGATGGATTGATGGATTGATTGATTGATTGATTTACAATACAATGACATTCATAAATTTTTATTAAGGTGTCCAGATAATTTATGGGCCCGGTGTATGAGAATGCAGTTTGTTTTCCTCACAAAATACACTTTTTAACTTTATTTTTGTCATGAGGTCTCTACCGCAAAATTTCCCACACTTCCATTTTGGTCTCACCATTGAATGTTCCCCTAAATAGAATCTCTCATGTGTCTTTGGATGAACTCCAGTCATGATAAAAAAAATTCTCAACAGAAAGCTTTCTTTTTGCCATTCCCATCACACAAGCCGATTTACGGAGGGTGTGAGCTATTGCTGTCTCATGCACAGTTTCTCCCATTTCAGTTATGGAGGTTCGTAACTCCTTCACAGCTTCTTTAGGCCTCTCGGTAGCCCCCTTTACCTCAGCCCTTCTAGCTTGGACACTCAGATTTGATGGATGAACATATTTTGTTTCATATTTTCTTAATGACTTAGGACTTCCCTGTGCTTCAAGGTATATTCTGTGTTTCTTTTACCCTTTTGCTGACTGGTATTTTTTTTTTTTTAAAGGACCTTGTCTCAGGCTGTAGTTGAATTTTCCCAGTTCTTTATTGCTCTGTTTCCTTTGAAAATGTGTGGGTGTGCTGCCGTACAATGCTGTATTTATTGTGAAACCATGTGAAACATAATGAACACTTTTGTAGCATGAGTACAAAATATTCTTAATTAAATGCAATGTTCAATGCTGTAACATAATAAAATGCGAAAAACCCAAGGGGGGTTAAACACTTAGACACTCTAATTATCTTAATATGACTGCAGACCATTAACAACACCTCAAGCCCAGTCACATGGCAGATTGTTCCAGCCATACGACTGCAGGACACACCTCATTTCCTGTGTTTCTAATTCTAATAGCCTCTCTTTGTTAAAATGTTTTCTACTGAATATCAATTTACATCAGGTCTCAAGATAATATGACATATGCTAGATCTTTTAATTCCTCTCTGGCTAATTCAGTTATTCAAACGCATCAAATTAGTAGATTAGATTATAATATCTGGACTGAGCAATGTAGAGATTGGAGACAAGACCAATGTGATAAAATACAAATATATTTATATGTCTGAACTAGGGCTGTGCGATTTGGGGAAAATATCTAATTGTGATTTTTCTGACTGATATTGCGATTGCCCTTTAATTTGAGCTTTCAGCTCAACATTCTCAATTGTGTGAATCACACACTCTAAATAAAAGGAGTACAACTTCCTTTAACTGTAGACCCCTTCACTACTTTGTAGTCTAGCACATGCAGTGTGGCTTTCTATTAGTGTTCATTTTGTCAACTGTTTTTTATTTTTTTTATTTAGTCTTAGTCCTGTGTCAAATGTACTTTTTAGTTGTTATCATATTTAGTCAACCTTATCCTGTTTTTGTTTAATCAAGTTTTAGTCAACAATGTCTAAGCATTTTAGTCTAGATTTCATCAATGAAAACTTAGTCACATTTTCATCATGTGTTCATCGTGTAATGTCACAGTTATCGTCTGCGCCTTCTGTCTTCGTCTGCACTACATTTCCCAGAATCCTCCTTGTCTCCACACCTGAACTCAATCCCTCAATTACCCACCTGTTCATCGTCCTCATCCGTGTCACCTGTCCTCGCCTCATTATTGTTCATTGGTATCTGTATTTAGGGTTCCTTCTGTTCAGTTAGTCTTGGTCGGTTCTTGTTTATGTTAATGTCAATATCACATTGTGAGTTTAATCTGCCTGTACCTGTTTTGAGTTTATTATTAGTAAATGTTTGCATTGGAGCCTTTTTGACTCAGCCTCTTCTTCAACCCACACCACAACCCGTGACACATGGTTTATTTTACCTCATCTAATTTCTTGATTTATTATTATATTATTTATCATAGACCTACTGGAAAAACAAGAAACTTTTCTCAAAAATTAAAACAGTGAAATTCCTAGTGATCCAGTAAATCCAAATTACTTTAAATGTTTTTTTATTAAAACAACAGCAAAAAATACTTAGTCATACAGAGCTGCATAAGTGCAGTTATTCAGCAACCAATCACAATCAATAAGCTAGATCCATGTTTGGATTTAATCACTGAGAAGGTTTGATCGCAGATTTAGTCGCATCAAGCAGTTAGTGACAGAACACAGACCGACTAAATCACACATTCATTTAAGCAGAAAATCTCAAATGGAGAATGGAGATCACTAAACTCTGTTTTCAGATCATCCACGCTTCTTCAGCATGTGCGCATGGTTGCCAGATTGCAGTAAAACACTGGGTAGAAAATGTGTTCTTTTAACATAAAAGCTCGGATTGGGGGATTTAAATTGTTGAAATCTAGCAACCGCAAGCATGAATGTTCATAGCGGCTTGTTAAAAACAGCCTGTAATTTTTTGTCTTCTCTTTTTCCCCCTGACAAAAAAAAGAAGTGATTTTGGATTTTTGGAAATAAAGTTTTTATTTTTTTAACTACATAGTCTCTCTTTTTTTGCGAGTTTTTTTTTTTTGCAAACATTTTATTTTTTGCAAAAAAAAATTTCATGTTTTGCATGTTATTTGCTCACAGTTATCGTTTAATTACGGTAGTGTTGTCTCGTCTTCGTTTCGTCTTAGTCGTGTAAAAAAGGCAGTCAACAAAAAAAAATTGTCATAGATTTCATTAACAAAATGAACACTAATTTCTGTGCAATAGATGTTTAGCTTCTTTGGGGAGAAAGGAGGTGCCCTGACTTAATTGATTATAAGACTGCCACACAAAGGGGGCAGTCATGCCTTTGCCCTGAGACAGACTTGTTGCATATTTTTCATATTGCATCCACATCGCAGCCTTTTGCAATTAGCAAATCGCAACCTTTCAAATTGTGATTGTGATTCGATGAATCATTCAGCCCTAGTCTAAACTCAGTTTTTGTTTTTCACCCTTGACTAGGATGCACCAGTCGACTAGCCATCAAGCGGAACTGGCCGGTTTGTTTTTTGTTTTATATTGGCCGACCTCTGAACCACACTTGCACACAAACTGCGTTGCAATCATTTTGCAAAGTGTCATTTGTGTGGAAATATAACGAAGCCTGCATGTAAACAGGATGTTAACACAGGCCAGAAACGGGACACACTGAAGACGGATGCGAAAAAGGGGGGAAAGCACAGAAAATAGGTTAAGCAAGCTCACTGTTTGGGATTCTCAACATTTTGGAAGAAAAATGTCATATAATTTGAGGGTGGGGGTTTGTATGAGAATGGAACTGGCTGAATGGGAAAAAAATTCAATGCCATTTTTTCTTTTCCTTATTCCTCCATATAATCCATTTTAAAGCAGTGTTTATGAGTGCAGCGCTGCTTTGTGTACAGCAGTAACCAGGAAAATTTAAGCGCCACCTACTGTAAGAGAGTGAATTTGCATTTTCTTTCATTCCATTGAAAATGACAGTCCGCTGTTTATGTTTTGTGCAGATATATATGCATAATTTCTCAAACCCATAGACAGACCATTCTGGTTTTACTTTAAATCTTTTAATTAAACAGTCTAATTTATAACGGGGGGAAAAAACTGATCATGCTACATGTGTGTAGCAACTTTGTTTGGATCATGATTAAAATGCAGTGGTTGCCTCTAAATTCTAATGGCTGCAGAATTTTGTTGTTTAAGGCCAGTTTGGCCTGTAATATAGCAAATAAACAACAAATACATTTTCTTAAAAGAAAGAAAGACAAACAATCGGCTTACCGGTAAAAAAAATAAATAAATAAAAAATCGCTCCACTGACTCTCTAAAAGGGTGCATTACTTGGGCATTAACATTTCCAGAGATCAGTGGAAGAACATTCGGTCACACTTTAGACTAGGTTGTCAGGGTTCGCAGGTCTGTGTGTCCATCTTGCTTGTCTTCTTGTGTTTTCTGTCACCTGTTGGCGGCTGGCGTTGCTGGGCAACACTTCTCAGCTGATGCGTTAATCAGCTCAGCACACCTGAAGCTATTCAGTACTGCCTTGAAATGTGGTGTATGCTCTTGTCTTTTTTTAGATCGTTTTGGTGTTCATGTCTGCTGTTTCTCCCTGTCCAGGGAAACTGTTTGTTTCCAGTTCTCTGTGCCATTTGTTTAGCTCCCTGTTCATGTCTGGATTATCTCTGCATCACTTCACTGGATTTCTCATTGGACTATCTACCAGCAGACGACGCTCAGCACGTTGCAATCTCCTCACTGCCAACGCCTGCCATTCACCATCTTCTACCCACGATTCTGACCATCTTGCTTGACTATATAAATAAACTGACTTTTCTGCATTTGCGACTGGATTCTGAGTTATTTCCTGACATAGGGTCCAATTCTCACTATTAACTATTAACTATGACTTTCGACTGTAAAATATGGTCATGCAGAATAAGGCATTAATATGTACTTTTCTAAGTATAAGTACTAATAAACAACCACTATCCTAATAATATGCATGCTAAAAAGCAACTGGAATTGGATCCTAAACTAAAGTGATACCAAATATTCTTAGTCTAGTGCAATTCTCATCCATCTTTGCTAGACATGCTCTAGTGCAATGCTAAATTGGTCAATATTTCCTAACAGAAGTGATGTCTGTAATATAAGTAAACAATATCCAGCTGTCCATATACATATGACATAAACAAATATATGGACTTGCTAGTTTGAAATTTTTTAAAACTCTTAAATGTTCTTCATGAAACCATTAATGCCAATAAAGAACTTTTATTTTTCAAAGTGAATGGAGCAGTAGATTGACTTAGCAAGTTTATGAACATGAGAGCAAATTAGACCGCAATAAGTCCTTGAGACTGTGAGACTGTAGTGAGACTGTGAACAAAGAGCCAAATTCCGAATCAACACTCAGGAACCTAAATCAGATGATCTGAAATATGGGACGCCATTCAGTCTAGAAACCCCCAGCTAAGTACTTTATGGCCATGTACGCTGGTAAGAGATGAACCTAGCTAAAGGAAGAACGTTGTCAACGTTAGGCAGTTAACCCAAGACTGATGATCAAAAAGACGAGACAGAGACACCATGACTCGCATGAGGAAAACCATGGGTTACTGCCAGAGGTTGTTTGACCCCCACGACGGAGATGCAGAACAGACCTTCCTCTTCTTAAAGACCACAGAGTGACTTCTTAAACACAGGATTGAAATTTTTTACATGATCAAATGCATCACATCATTCCAAAAAATGCTAGACGGATTTATGACCAAACATCGTTTAACTGCATAGTTCTATATCATGTCTACAACATTTATATGTGACTATTATGCTTAGATCACACAAGTCATGCAATTGTTATAACTATTGAATGGTTTAATGGAAGCATGGAGTGTTTGATATCAGTGTGAATGTCGTCTTACCTCTTTAATTGTTCTGTGAGTCAAATCTGATTAAAATGGTTCAGTAGGGTGGTGCTTAAACCGCTACAATCTAATTCCATATTCAGTTCAGCCTTATTCTGACCTGGTTTGAACTTATGGACCTGTTGCTATGACAACATGTCCGAAATGAGTTTCAAAGAATGGAGTAACCCAAGATTGCATAAAATCCTAGACAATTAAATTCAGATAACTCCGTAATCCGTATATGGGGCCTAGTCTCTCTCTCTGTGTGTGTGAATGTTATTTTTTAGGCTGTGAGAAATCTCAGCTGGACAAAGGTTTAAGCACAGTGACATGTTACATGACTGGCACAACATCTATTCACTTTGAGTCCTATCTGTCATGCCTTGGAATGGCACATCGCCTTTTCCTGTCAATTCTACAAGCATGCTGTATCACACCAGCACAGCAGCTCTGGCTCAACACACAAGCTCAGACAAACATCAGCCAGATGTCAAGATCTGAACCGCACTGACAACGGTGAGAAGGCTTAGCAAGTCATTTAACTCACCCTGTGTGGCGAGTCTACTCAGTAAGATACAGACAAATAAAGGAGTCAGCCAATAGGACATGATTCGCAGCATTCTGTCTATCGCGTCCGATCCGAAGAGTGGTAACAATAATGTGTAGGAAGGGAACTATGGATGTGGTGGACAAAATGACAAGTATGCTGAAGCAAGGTGTCTCCAGAGAGACTTCTGGTCTCTGATCACTTCCGTATTCTCATTATGCACTGAATCTTGTTCAGTACTAACTGTTACCCACCCCTTACTGCTACAAACCTAGGCATCAATGTCCAGAGGGGGATGTTGACTCTCATTAGAGGCAAGAACATGCAGAAATGCATTGTTCACATCAGAGTGAGAAATCCTTTTGAGTTTGCTGTCTTCAAACATGTAACAAGCACAGTGTTGTGGGCGGGGGGCAATGATGCGTATATAATAGGCTATGTACTCTATGTCTGAGAGTGAAGGGTTGATTTGACATTGTCTTGCTCATTAGCCATGTGTGTGATGGGTGACAGGATTATTCTGTCAGCCTGATTCTTGTTTCCTGTCCTCTTAGTGACACCTTATACCACCAACATCACATTTTATTCTTTCTCTTTGCTCTAGGCCTACTCTCATCCTATAAACTAAAACTTTGCACCCAGTCAGATGTGTATGGTAGATCAATGTTGTCATTTTTTCCTAGCAATCTGTTCAGCTAGTAGCCCAAAACCCGGAAGAGAACAAGCTGAATTTTGAGTCATGTACTGTATTACCATGGGAATTTCATATTGGTTTTTAGAATAGTAGTTTTTGACTTATGTCAACTTAAATTATTCACAGTCTTCTCAAATGTAAATTTTGAACTAAGGAACGCCACTAAGTTGCTAAAAAAGGAAATGCTTGATGAACTAGACAACTGTTGTATATACAGTACAGTAGCATCATTTCAAAGCAAACCATGGTTTTAAAACTCCTACCTGACTGAGGTATAACTATTTATTTTAATTTGTAAAACAAAATGTTATAAGAATGAAATTATGTTAACGTCAGTCTTTATTTTACACCCAAAAAATGTAATCATAAAAAATAAGATCATATTAACTAAAAACTATTCCAAAAAAACAAATTCCTAACAGCTGATTCACAATGGGTTCCATGGCAAATAAGCTGTCTGGGTTGCCATAAAAATTGACATTGGGAAATTGTAAATAATAAGACAAAATTTGGAAAGATACACTTGATGCGAGTATTCATTGCAGGACTGTTATGTGACACCGCATTATTTTCATTGTAGTTCAATGTGGTTGGTTGTGTTAGCGTATAAGGTTTTTTTGAAAGAAAATAATACTTATTGAGCAAAGAAACTGTCTTGAGCAAGACAGTTAAGTACTGGCTACTTAAATGACAGTAAAGAAATGTATATTATGTTACAAAATATTTATATTTCAAATAAATTATGTTGTTAACGCCTAAGAAAAGAAATGCATCAGTTTCCACTAAAATATTAGGCAGCACAAAAGTTTAAACATTAATACTAATAAGTAATGTTTGATGAGCACCAAATCAGCATGATTTGTGATTTCTGAAGTATCATGGCACTGAAAACTGAGTAATGGTTACTGAAAATTCAGCTTTGCCATGACAGGAATACATAAAAAAAAAAATTTTTTTTTTTTAGGTTATGAGTCTGGCATATTAAAATCTTCTTTCAGTCAATGAATCTCGATGGAATGATGCAACTTTTGTTAAGAAAGCTGCAGGAAACCGTGAAAAAAAATCAACATCACAAGTTCTTGGTGAGTTCATGCAAAGGACAGACACTATCTGAGCGCACAAGTCTGAGAATGAAGACATCACGAAAACTCGTTTTGAAAATTATTACTGCTGAGTTTGGTTTGTCAGATGCTAGTTGTTTTTTATCTTTTTTCTTTGTCATCGTTGTGACATGTCATTGGTAATTGTGACAGACATGACCAGATTTATGAAACTTACATCACTGTCAACAACCTCATATTAATTAAAAAGTCAACATAATGCTTTGAACTTGCAATGTAAAAAAAAAAAAAAAAGTCAAAAACAGCATGAGTGGATAAAAAGGTTGTAGGCAGCCTGTGACACCACATGTGGAGGGCGCTTGAAAAAGTCACTTCCTCTGAATTGCTCTAATCATTGACTGGCAGAGCATCAGACAGGTCAAGCCAACAGGGAGAGACACACAAACTGAGGAAAGTCAGAAGTACTAGGATTTATTGTTTTTCTGTATTACACTATTGGGCGGTTTTGCACTGTGCATTGGAAACTGGAAAAACATTTTCTTTTCAGTTACAAATTACACCATTTAACCATAAAACAATGAATGCTAGTGTCCAAGACTTACAAATTCAAAACGGTTACAAAAGTAAAATTTTTACACATCTAAATATAAAATCTGTACTCCCTGTAAATAACAAACATTTACCCTATTGAAAAATAAGTACAATATCCCATTTCACTGCATCACATTCTCTTTCATTATTCATGTCTCGGAAATCCAAAGTTGTCAAGAGTAACATAAAAACTGACATACTGTACTATATCCTACATAAGATATTTTAACTGTGTTACAAACCAGCATTTCTCAATACCTTTGCTGCCGGTTCACTGCACAGAGCTAAATAAATGTATAACGTGGGGCAGAGCTACGGATTTTGGTGTGAGTGGACAGAAACAAACTCATAACTGTCATGTGATGAATGCAAGTCAATCTAAGTATAACAGCACTCATATTTTGTACCCTTTTCTCACTTATCCCATTCATCTCCTCACCTGTGTATGTTAGCATCTGAGAACATTGGAGTCGGTGAGTAAGAGCAATCCAAAGCCGTCACCACACCAGTGATTCAGTTAATAAGAGGGAACACAGTAATATCTGGGATCATTTTATAGTCAGCTGCACAGACTAAAGGGGTTTGAACTGCAATTTGTGTAAAACAAGGCAATTGTTAAGGAGGAAATTATTTGTTAAGCATAATAAGCACTATTACTAGCAGTACTATAGTCTACTATTTGTTTTACTTTACCATTCAAGATTTATGAATTGGATAAGGCATATTAGGGATGTACATATTGTAGCACATAATCAGTAATTTTGTTCTTAGTTAGTTTTTTTCTTCAGTCACATGTTTCCTTTGTTTTTAGTTCCCAACTGAGTTTGTCACTATAGTAACTAATTTGATTTTGTTATTCTGTCCAGCTGTGTGTCATTAATTATCCCAGTTTGCCTGTGTATTTATCTGCCTGTGTTTTCAGTTCCTTTTGTTGGTTGTCATTAACGCTTACGTTGAGTTTGGTGTGGAAATCTTTTGGTTAATAAAGTTTTATATTATTCATCTACATCGTGTTCCTGTTTACACCACGGTTAGCAGACACCTTGACTCATATATTATAATTATGTCAGATAACAATAAGCCAATTATTTTCATGTTATGGCTAATAACTGATAAATTAAAATGATATATTCTTGTGTCTAAATAAATAGATCATTAAACATTAAAATTATTTAGGCATCACAACATTACAGAGTAAGTACAATTTATATTAATTTTGAGAACGGCTAAAGTTGCCGAAATGTATAGTTGTCATTTTCCTTTTGTAAGTATTTTTCTAGAGGTTATCCATGTTTTATGTCTCAATGACATTCAAGGAAACAACCAACTAAAGGATTAAAAAAAAAAAAAAAAGGTATTCACTTCCTTCCTGTCACATGAGGCTGTCAACTTCCTACCCCTACTTCTAGGAAGCATAGGCAAATCCTCCCAAAGAAAGATCATTTGCATGTTACTAATAAGTATTTTTTGTTGACATATATATATTTATATAATCATGAAGGTCTCTAGAATCATCCAAACAAAACAAATCTTGCAAGAGATCTACAGTTTTTTGTAAACTTAGTCAAAAGTCCAAGTGGCAACTATAGTTGCCGGTGGGCAAAAGTCTTGTAAGTACATATATCATGGGAAAATGGGGTAAAATATGTTAATAGGTAATAAAACAAGGTTATTGAACTTGTTTAGTGCGTAAACATAACTTTACCCCTTAAATTACATCTCTACTGTTCATAAGTACTGTCTGTATGCACTGTTATTTTAGTTTTTTGCCATTTTATCATTTGTTTTTTGGAACAATTCACCTTATAAAAGACCCACATTTCTAAATTTCATTCATGGGGTTAAAATGGATAATTTGACATGGTTTAGTGTAAGATGTTTGCCCATCTTTTGGAAAATGGCATTTTAAAAGTACAAAAAATATCACTTTAACCAGTAGATACCAGCAAAAGTACTGAAAGTTTTTACAGTTAGATTCATATCTACAAATTATGAAATCATAATTATAACAATAAAAGTTACTTTTTCTCAAAGTTTAGCCGTTTTTGTGCTGAAAAAAGTAAGTTTTTCAATAATGTTACATTATGATTAGAACCAAACCTGATCAGGATGTTACAAAGAGAAAAGTTGGAGTCTTTACAGTTTATCATTTATTTCAAACATCTGTTTTTCATATAATTCAAAAAAATTGTGAAAGAATTCTTGTCATTCAAAAAAATTGTGAAGTGTTCCACTTCAGTTCTGTCTATGTGTGTTCTTTCTTATTTTGAGGATGAATTTTGTCCATTGACAAAAATCATTTGATTCTAATCATAATATAACATTATTGAAAAACAGATTTTTTTCCCAGTACAAACAATGCCTAAACTTTGACAAAAAGTAACTTTTATTGTTATAATTATGATTTCATAATATGTAGATATGAATACAACTGGAAAAACCTGTGAAAATATGTCTTTTATTTAGTCAAATAGCAAATAGCAAATAGTTGAGCTCTGCAGCCATCTACTGGTTAAAGTGATAATTTGTTACTTTTAAAACTGCATTTTCCAAAAGATGGGCAAAAATCTTACATTATAAGCTAGATGCAGCTTTTTTGGGTTTGCATCAAATGTTCTTCGACTTTTATGCACAATAAATGTGTTTATGAATAAAGATTGATCTGTTGAAAACAGTTATTTTGAGATAGATGTTCTCCTCCTATTCATATTTGACATTGAGGGGTGCATACAACATATTTGCCCACCGGCAACTATAGTTGCCGCACATTCAAATACGATTTTCAAGAAAAAAAAAGAAAAACCTGGGGAAAATAAATGCAGAACATGTTCACATAGGACACTATTAACACGACTATATGCATGAAACCATTCAGAAAAATTTGGGCACAAATGGGTTAAGTGAGTGTTATGGCGAAGATAATCTAAACATTAAAGGGATAGTTCACCCAAAAAATGAAAATGACAATTATCCCATAATTTACTCACCCTCAAGCCATCCAGGACAATATGACTTTCTTCTTTCAGACAAACACAATCGAGATATATTAAATAATGTCCTGGCTCTTCCCAGCTTTATAATGGCAGTGCAGGATGAATTTTTGAAGCAGAAAAAAGTGCATCCATCCATCATAAAAGATATCTACACGGCTCCAGGGGGTTAATAAAGGCCTTCTGAAGTGAAGCAATGCATTTGTGTAAGATATTTAATCCTTTATCAGCTAACATAACTAGCTTCTGACAGACGGCCGTACGCATCGATTTACGGCGAAAGAGTAACCCCTGACCTGACGCATGACGTAATCACGAACGTGGAAGCGCAGAGGATAGAGCAAAACAAAACACCGGTCACGAATTAGAAGTGTAAAACAAGATTTTTGTTAAAGAGAAATGTTGGAGGATTTTGATATAAGAAAAGAGGAGCTTAAGTTTGTTGCCCAGCCCTGTTTGTTTGAAACCGCGAGAGGCAAAAAAGCTTACGCTACTCCAATATTGCGTCAGGGGTTACTCTTTTGGCGTAAGTTGACTTGCGTAGGCCGTCTACCTGAAGCTAGTTATTTTAGTTTTTAAAGTTTTAAATATGAAAATGTTTCTTACACAATCGAATGGCTTGGCTTCAGAAGGCCCTTATTAACCCTCTGAGCCGTGTGGATATCTTTTATGATGGATGGATGGATGCATTTGGGTTCAAAATTTCATCCTCTATTCACTTGAAAGAGCTATAAAGCTTGGAAGAGCCAGGACCTTATTATATATATATATAAATATATATATATATATATATATATATATATCAGATTCTGTTCATCTGAAAGAAGAAAGTCATATACACATAGGATGGCTTGAGGGTGAGAATGAGCGGAAATGAGCCTCTAATATCAGCCAATATATGGTATATATACAGTGCACTCACTGGCCACTTTAGTAGGTATACCTTGCTAGTACCCCTTTTGCCTTCAGAACTGCCTTAATTCTTCATTGCATAGATTCAACAAGGTGCTGGAAACTCAGAGATTTTGGTCCATATATGCTGCAGATTTGTTGGCTGCACATCCATGATGCAAATCTTCCATTCCACCACTTCCCAAATTTGTTCTAATGGATTGAGATCTGGTGACTGTGGAGGCCATTTGAGTATAGTGAACTCATTTGTGATGTTCAGGAAACCAGTTTGAGATGATCTGAACTTTGTGACCTTATCCTGCTAGAAGTAGCCATCAGAGAATTGGTACACTATAGGGTCAAGGGATGGACATGGTCAGCAACAATACTCAGGTAGGCTGTGGCGTTTAATCAATGCTCAATTGGTAATAAGGGGTCCAAAGTGTGCCAAGAAAATATCCCCCACACCATTACACCACCAGCAGCATGATCCGTTGATGGAAAGACAGGATGAATCCATGCTTTCATGTTGTTTACGCCAGATTCTGACCCTGCCATCTTAATGCTGCAGCAGAAATCGAGACTCATCAGACCAGGAAACATTTTTCCAATCTTCTATTGTCCAATTTTAGTGAGCCTGTGCGAATTGTAGCCTCAGTTTCCTGTTCTTAGCTGACAGGAGCAGCACCCAGTGTGATCTGCTGCTGTAGCCCATTTGATTCAATGTTCAGTGTGTTGTGGGCTCAGAGACACTCTTCTGCATGCCTTGGTTGTAACGAATGGTTATTTGAGTTACAAACCGGTCTGGCCATTCTCCTCTGACCATTCTCTGTAAACCTAAAAAAAGAGATGTGCGTGAAAGTCCTAGTATCAGTAGTTTCTGAAATACTCAGACCAGCCTGTCTGGCACCAACAACCATCCCACCTTCAAAGTCACTTAAATCACATTTTGTCACGGTGTCTGGTTGTGTTTCCACTGGGTGTCCACTAGAGGTCCCTTCCTTCCTGTATCCATTCACTCTAGAACCACATTTCCCATAATCCCTGTATGTTCTTATCACTTGTGATTGCACCCAGCTGTTCCCATTTATGTTGTTAGTGTCTGTGCATAAATACCCTGTCTGTGTTAGTTCATGTCATGGAGTCATTGAATTGTTTGTCGTGCTGCAATGCTGAGGTTTGCTCCTTGTCTGTTTATGCTTGTTTTGTAATATTATTATTCGGAGTGATTAAAATGGATTTTGACACTGGCATGGATATATATTCCGATTCTGATTATTTGGATTATGACGCTTGCATGGATGACGATGATTTGGATTGCCTTGACTATACAATTGCTGCATTTGGATCCACCCAATTCTCCACTATCTGTCGTGACACATTTCTTCCCTGTTCTGATGCATTTTTACTTCAGCAGATCTTCTTGACCATGTCCATATGCCTAAATGCATTGAGCTGCTGCCATGTGATTGGCTGATTAGATATTTGCATGAAGAAAAAGTTAAACAGGCATATCTAATAAAGTTGCCGGTGAGTGTATATCATGCATCCCTAAAACTATGTGCTTTAAATGTTTTATAAAAATAAAACATTTAAACATGATCTTTTTATCTGGTTTTGACAAACTTCCATATTTATCTGACCACAAATAATCCCATCATCCTTGCAGATAATTACATTGTGTCCCTAAATGCTAGAGCAAGATATTGTAAAATGTATCACAAAAAAGCTACTTCTGCCTTGTAGATTGTAGTGTTTCTATTTAATTAACAATAATAATTTAAAAATATATATTCATGGAACGCATGGTATAAACACTTTTCGCCAGTCAGATTCTGTAGTATTTTGATGCTATTTCAATTTGATTCTGATAGTTACTCACAACGCCATATCCAATTTTTATGTGGACATATGTACATGACATTATTAGGAGGGAAGTCACTGTGAATAGACTTTAGGAGTATTGACAAGGAAGTATATATATCAGCGTGAATAGTTTAATCATAGATCGATAGAACAATCATAGTTTAAATATTGAAGTTGTAAGACATCAGACTACTCCAAAGCAAGACACAAGTCCATTTATCCAACAAAGAATAATCCAACAAAGCTCTCCGATTCTGTTTGATAAAACACTATTTTAACCTCATGCAGAGAAGAGGAAAAGGCCCACAGTCAAAACATAGTCAATCTGACAATCTGTGATTCAGACTATGGGGGTTACATCAAAGTCGTCAAAAAGGAATCCATGGATGTATTGTCACTGAACATTTTTTTTTGTCCGTTGCATTGCCTGGCTATAAAATCATGCTGTCTATGTTGTATAATTTTGCATTGAAAACATGTGAGTCATGCTTCGAAAGCTGGATTTGGTTTTATGGTTGTTTATAGCCTAGATACAGACCCATTAAAGCATAAATCATGAAATTTCCTTCACTTTATACCCAAACATAGGACTATGTATATTTGTCCTCATAATCTGTTTAGGCTTCTTTTATCAAACATAGAAATATGACTCAGCCCTTTTTTCCACACATCGTCACATTTTTCTGGATTAATTTCAGTGTCACACTGTGTAACAGATATCGGAGAGAAGAATGTTATTTCGATGGCAGCAAATGTGCCTTCTCTCTCTCTTCCTGTGATGATGGGACTTTTCTTCTCAGTGTTCCTCAGAGCCTGTTACAGACACAAAGGAGCTGATAGCATGACTGCACCGCTAGAAAATAGACAACTTCTCACGTCAAAATGGCCATCTCAGATTTGTCAAGTCAGTGCCATAAATCCGCTCACACAGTCACCTCAGGTTTCTCATAAGACGTTATATTTTTTAATGCAATCCACGAGGCAGCAGGTTTTGCTGAAGAACAGTTGGATCCTGGCAGAACTGTCAGCTAGCCTTCTTATCCTTCAACAGCCTCTGAATTTGCATTAACATGGATTCCTTAGCCTAGACGCCAGACATATTCATGTCTTACAGCATTTTACCCAATCAGCTGCAACTAATCTTGTGTCCTAACAAACATGAGACAGACAGCTTTGTATTTATACAGATTTGACATTGCTCTTGTTGCTCCTGCTTGTTGTTCTGCATTTACAGATACGAGATACAAAAGGGAGAATTGTCCTAGTCACATTTTGCACCAAAAACAAAACAAAATGAAAGTGTCTAAATATATATTATATTAATGTTATATTGTATAAAATAATAACCATATAAAAAGAAAATCGGCCCACCACTAAATTCTTATTAGCTTAATGCATGCTAGATAGTTTTTTACATTTTCCATTCTCAATAGTGATTGACATTCAATTTGCATTACTGTAGTTTTTATAAGCATAAAGGCAGTACAAAAAAAAAACCATAAAAATATGAACATTTCACTATTTAAATAATAAATCAATGATTTTGAATTAAAATAAGGAAAATTAGCTGTAAAATACTGTATGAATGAGACACAGTTTGCCTCTGTCTGGCGTACAGGTTTTTTTATTATTATTATTTAATGAATGTTCATGCTTCATTTGCCAATTGAAACTAATAGGCTTAAATATGCAAGACAAATAAGTTCACAAAAATATTAATCTTGGTTTAAAAAAAAAAAAAAAAAAAATCCTTTCCAAAATGGAATGGAAGACGGAGCTCTGGAAATGGAGCTCCCTGCAGGGACTCGTAAAACAAGAAATGCTTTTTTGGCACAAAAGCTTGCACTATGAAAATATTACAGAACCCAAATAAAATAAAAAGACTATTTTGCCATGTTGGGTGGCTGCATGTACTCAATGTGCTTGGAGGCTTCCTCATTATTATGATACTTTTTAGTCTTTGTCTTTACTGAGATGAAGTAATTTTTCTCATTTTTTTGTCTGATATTCATGCTAGTCACTCACCAACCAGTTGGATCTTAGATATTAGATGGGAAAAAAATTATTTCAAATAGCAATAATCGCAAAATACATAACTCCAGGTGAGCAAGTGGTACTAAATCAACCAACATGAAAGCTTCAGAAATAGCTTTTGGACATTTTTGGATATTAGTAATTGAGCTGTTTTTGTTTTGTTTTTCACAACACTCATTTTTCTTCAAATGAGCACATAACAGAGCCTTTCACTTTTATACAATGCAATAAACAATTGCTGGTGTTTGACAATTATGGGACAAGGCAAGATAACACAGGTCTTTTTCTTGAGAGTGGGACGACACTGTTCAACAATTGTTGACTTGTTTCAAACCCATTTCATTCTACATACTAAGTCATAAAAACTATTATATAAATGAGGTAAACAAACATCAACTGCCAACAAACACAAAATACACCAAACTTTGGAAGTACAAGATATCTTACTTAAATGACTTTGTATCTTTCATGCCTATATTAAGACACAGTCGTCATAGAGATATTTGATGCAATGGAGGTATAAGCTCCCAACTTCTGGGGTAATTTGTCTTTGTTAACGGCTTTCCATAAAGTATAATATGACATGGTGCAATACAAAACCGTTTCAGATATGAAGTGGAAAAAAAAGCACATCTAAAAGCTAAAATGGTTGAAATTTAAGGCAGTTCTTAGGATCAATTTAGGTCTTTGCTATCATAGCTGAAACAGTATGAATGTGATGCGATGATCAATATGGCACATTTGTGCGATGGTGTCAGAGGGAAACGGCTCAGCCATGGAGGAAGAATGAAGGTTTTAAATGTATGGCTTATGCAGGAATCAAACCTCCTTTGTTTGAAAATTTATGAGGAACCATCCCATGGAGATGTATTAAGTTTTCAGTCAATCAGGAATCAATGATATAGCCATTAAGAACTGCAAAAAGCCTTATAAGTTTGTAGCAAGGTCTACTGGCCAGTGTTATTCACAGCTTCCCGAAAACTGTTGAAATATAGTTATTAGTTATTGTCTTTAACAGTTGAATCAGCATAAAGATGAGGTCACGTTTATCGGTCATTTCAGTAGAAATCCATGTGATCTGGAATTGAGGCGAAATATTTCCTCATGCAGATTTCACAACAGGTTTAAGTTTTTCACAGATTTACAGATTGCAACACATCTCCTTTGCATAGAGTTGATCAGGTTGTTGTTGTGGCCTGTAGAATGTTGGTCCACTCCTCTTCAATGGCTGTGCGAAGTTGCTGGAAATTGGCAGGACCTGGAACACGCTGTTGTATACGCAGATCCAGAGCATCCCAAACATGATCAATGGGTGACATGTCCAGTGAGTATGCTGGCCATGCAAGAACCATGGGCCACCATGGGCCACTCGATCCACAACGTTGACATCAACAAACCACTCATACGACACCATACACGCTGTCTGCCATCTGCCCTGTAGAGAGTGAAAACCGGGATTCATCCGTGAAGAGAACACCTCTCCAAAGTGCCAGACGCCATCGAATGTGAGCATTTGCCCACTCAAGTCGGTTACGACCCCGTCGAGACCCCGATGAGGACGACGAGCATGCAGATGAGCTTCCCTGAGACGGTTTCTGACAGTTTGTGCAGAAATTCTATGGTTATGCTAACCGATTGTTGCAGCAGCTGTCCGGGTGGCTGGTCTCAGATGATCTTGGAGATGAAGATGCTGGATGTGGAGGTCCTGGGCTGGTGTGGTTACACGTGGTCTGCGGTTGTGAGGCCGGTTGGATGAACTGCCAAATTCTCAAACTCCATTGGAGACGGCTTATGGTATGGCATTGTGCTGTGTGATAAAACTGCACATTTTTGAGTGGCCTTTTATTGTGGCCACTGGCCAGTCTAAGCAACACCTCTGTCATGCTGTCTAATCAGCATCTTGATATGCTACACCTGTGAGGTGGATGGATTATCTCGGCAAAGGAGAAGTGCTCACTAACACAGATTTGTGAACAATATTTGAGAGAAATGGGCCTTTTTTTGTACATAGAAAAAGCCTTAGATCTTTGAGTTCAGCTCAAAAGTGTTGCGTTTATAATTTTGTTCAGTGTAATTTGGGATTTGGAAAGGCAATGGCTATAAACATCTAGATTACACATAATGTGGCTCTGCAGTCACTTAACCTAAAGTTAAGCTCTAGGAACTTAACATACTTAAATAAAAGTCTAACAACAATGGCACAGTTTGTGACTGCCATTAAGCAACATAATTATTAAACATTAATTATCATATTTAAAATAAAATTAATTATTAAGAAAACATAAAACCTCAACTGCAACTAGTTAAGCTTAAAGCAGGCCAAGATATGTAAATGTCATATAGATTCAAGCATGCACAGACTGTTTCACCAACGCTTTTCAAAGTCTTTGATTTAGGGTAGGCCAACACTGGCTTAAAAAAATCAATATAGGCTATTTGTGAACCTTATCTCTGATAAACTGCAGAAGAAAATAGAAATATCCACAAAATGATTTTACAAGTAGTTTAACACATTACTTGGATAACAACACTTTTGGGAAATGTGCCATAGAGATACCATGGGATCCAAACTTCTGAGAGCACTGGTGTGATTCTATTTAGCATTCATCTCATTTACATTTTTTTCTTTACAAATGATAATTTTTGCTTAAAAATGTGAGTGAAAAATGTATTTTAAGTTAACACCAGTCTAAGACGGGTGGTCCCTAAATGTGTCTATTCTAATCTGCATACAAATTTAAATTTTTACCAAAGTACAAATGTATTTGAAAAGTCTTATGACACAAGTGAATGCTTCTATATTATATATATATATATATATATATATATATATATATATATATATATATTCATTTAATTTAATTTAAAAATGTATTATAAATTATAATTGTAGCATTTGAGTGAAAAATGTATTTGAAAAAAAAAACAAGCATTTCAATTCTCATTTTAGAGCAGAGATAGACATAGTGCAGATGTTTATTTCAAGGTTTAAATGTGATTTTGAATACCAGATTTTTTTTTATTGTGGTCTCAGACATGTGGACCCCACTGAATTTGCTACTAACTTAGTGCTCCGGGAATCACGGCTCTGCTTTTTTCAGAGAATCTGCCTTTTACTCAGAACTAACAATGTGTTTTATGCCAACAGAGAGAGCCTAGTGCACTGATGTTCCCTAATAAAATGTTTTATCGACAGACACAGAAATTTAAAAAATAACCAGTGGATGTTATTATTAATATTTTAAAAGCGTCTCTCTTTGGAGAGACCTATATGGCAAAACTTCAGAAAAGGGCACTTCCATCAGCTCTAACTCTGGCAGCCTTGTCTTCGGAGCCATTGCCTTTAAGCAGAAGACAAATGATACCACTTTCCACTGTATGTTCAACAGTGTTAGTGCGCAGAAGGGGGCATTGCAGTCTTAAGTGTATAGAGGATTTTCCTCCAGATTCTTCTGGACTGAAACATCCACGGGGAGATGAACAATAATGAGGAAAAGAAGTCCTCTGACCTTGATCACTAGGATGATCACAGTGGACTCCTACTAGAGTGGAATTTAAAACTCTAGACTATAACCAATGCAACAGAGTTCTGTTTTCTTCATGACTCTGCAGTCTTTCCATGCATCTGTAATAAGTCAAACAATGCATTTTAAATAATTTATGAATGTAATAATCTTTTAGAAAAAAAAGTTATGGATTGCTTATTACCTTTCTCACACGATTGCTAAAAGGATTGCACTGGCAGAACTAAAGAGAATCCAATTAGCATGGTTACAACTTATCTGCAAAACATCTGAAGTGTTTATTTCCCATTACTGAAGTCTGCCTCTCCTGCACAATTTGAATTCTGTGGCATAAAATCTTGAAATTTTTATGTAATTCACTAGGGATCAGTTACTGGATGATATTTGTGTTTTTTATTTATCATATTGGACCATGGATATATTTCGGCCGGTAGCACTTTATTTACAGTCCTGTTCTGTATACTATGTACTTATTATAGCAATTACAATAACTGGGTTATAACTAGGTACTAACCTTGAACCTACCACTAAACCTAACCTTAACCCATGTAGTTATCTTATACTATCAGTACTTTTTTGCGTAAGTACACATATAAAGTACACAATAAAGTCTAAACTTTTGACCAATACAAGATGTAAATATCATGTTATTACAATGTAATTATGTGTTTCTGCCATTTTTCACATTTAGATTACTTTGTCATTTAATCCTCACTTAAAGTGAATATTTCTTTTCTTTAAATACTATTACATTTCATGAATCTCCATTTTTTTCATACTGTACATTATAATGTTGTGATGCTTAAACTCACTTAAAGGGCTCACGAATTAAGAAATAAAATGTTCCTTGATCTTGACATGTACGAGGCCATTGTACTATTAAAACATCCTTTACGTTTCAGAACTCAAAACTTCCTTGTTATTTCAAAAACAGCTTTTATTGAAACCAAGCTCCGTAAATGACTCATTTTGGATTTTGTTACATTATGATGTAATAGTGCGCTGAAAGACTGTCTCTGCAGAATCATATCAATGCCTACTTCTACATCATTGCATCTTTGCATCACCCTCTGACATGTTAGTGAGATGAGAAGGAGAGAAGAGAGATACAGAAATACTGGACTAAAAATAGCATTATCTTCCAAAGAATCATAATGCTAAGACAGTGGTTATTTATTTTCAACTATTCATTCGGGTCACATGACGTCACTGTAGCTTTGCGCCGCCATTGTCGCGACCGACGCGTATATAGAGTCGGCTGGCGGGCTTATGGCTGCTGCTGGGAACAGCACTGAAATTATTCTTAAAAAAGGAAGATGTGTTTGGAGTTTTGCCGACCGGATAACGGCAAAGGTTTAATCTATCAACTAGCGTTGCTCTGGTTGGCTATCAGTGCAGAGGGAATTTGAAAGACAACCATTTATCCCGCCCCTCGGATTGAGCTCCGTCAATGGAGAGTTCCCAGACCCAACATATGTGGGTCTGGCTTGTCAGGCTAGTAATGGATAGCATAATAATAGTTGGAGTCGTAGATCTTCTGTAAACCTTCTGTAGGACAATCCAGGTAGCAGCTGGGACTAAAACTGAGCAGCTAAAGTGCTCACTAGCAGCACTGACAATCAACAATGATCAGAGTAACCCACCACAGACTGTTCACATAAAGTCACAATCGCCTCGTTTCCCTTCCCTTCATGTTCTTTCAGTGAGTAAACACATCTGACATTAAAGAACATTATCCAGATTAATGCAGAGCTGCCAACTCTCACGCATTGGCCGTGAGACACACGCATTTGATTGGTTTCACACCCCCGATTTCTCACGCTGAAGTGTCAAGTGTCAACCCGGTCGGTCAAATGCCTGAAAGATGAGTTTATCTATCTACCTCTCGAGCTACTCGTGATCGACTAGTTATACCGCAAATTAGTTTAAATCTCCCGGAATCAAGAGCGAGCGTGCATGCAAGACAGAGACTGCTCCAAACCGCGTAGCGCCCGCACGGCAGAGAGGGAAAGCAAGCAAGAGACCTTGAGAGACGTGTGTGCAGAGACTGAGCATCCTGATCTAGAAACAGGACCCCCCGTTGGAAAAAGTCATGGGGTAAGAAATAAGGATCGGAGCCTAAAATTGAAATTTTGTCCAGGTATCTCTGTTTCTCTCTCTCTCTCTCTCTCTCTCTCTCTCTCTCTCTCTCTCTCTCATTCAAATGGACAGTTTGGGCGGCCATATCGGGCGAGATCGGTCGTAAATATGGTGGCGTTCTATTTGTAGTGACGTAGGTCATCTATGAATATGAATGTCTCAGTAGAGCATTATTTGTTTGTTTAGTACATTTAAATAGCCGCTTTTCCACTGTTGGGCCAGTGTGAGCCAGGGCTTTCAACGGGCCATAAAAATTTCCATCAAAAATACAACCTGAGGAGCTTTAGCAATCTCCCCAGCAAACACATTTACGCTGTGGCAACGTCTGTGGCACGTTGCATTTCTGCCATGGCAAAGTCGCTGTCTACGTGCTCACAACATTGTAACAACGTAGAATTGTAAGACGCGACAGAGCTGTAGCAACGTTGTTGCGCGACATTCAGCAACTGAGAGACGACGTTCTGACAATTACATTTTTTAATATGCTAGATATAGATATCCCTCATTTAGCATGTTATGTTTTGTGGTTAATTTTTAATTAGTCACATGTTAGATAATTGTATACTTTTTAAATATTGTTTATCGTTATTTAAGCAAACAAATTAATAATCAACACCTGCAAGTGTACACTTTGAAGAGTAAAAATGACATTTTTACAAACAGTTTCCAAAAAAAAAAAAAAAAAGGAAAAAACATGAACGTGCAATGTCGCTGCCTGTTCAAGGAGAGCTGAAATCAATTAGTCATCATTAAAGTCATTTTAGCTTGTGGCTTTTAACTTTTGGCATAAAGTTAAATATTTGTCATACCTGACCAGAAGATGTTCAAATAAATATCACATTAGACAAGGAAGTTGTAGGTTGTGTTTGTATAAGTCCGTGGGCCCTATTTTAACGATCTGAAATGCAAGTATCAAGCGCGAAGTGCAAGTAACTTTGTGGGCGGGTCTTGGGCGCTGTTGCTATTTTACCGGCGGGATAAATGACTCTTGTGCCCGACGCAAGTTTAAAAGGTATTGGTCTGAAGTAGCTTCATTATTCATAGGTGTGGTTTGGGCGTAACGTGAAATAAACCAATCAGAGCATCATATCACATTCCCTTTAAGAGCATGATGAACAAGGTGCGCTTGTTCCATGGCGCAATACTATAATAACGGCGCATTTATCAGGCGTGCTTCAGAATCAGTTCACAGCCGAGGAGCTCGATGTTCTCGTCAGGGCCGTAAAAGAAAGAGAAGTGACATTGGGGATGGGACAAATCCACCCAAATTAGCTTCGGTTATACATGCATATAATAATTTAGCTTTATGCCTATTTTTCCCATCGTCATGGACACAACAAAGATTTCCCTCGTGTTTTAATATTTTTCCTTGTAATAATGTTTCATTTGCAAAAAGGAAAATGCATCTGTGTAGATGAGAGAATCATCTACAGTGTATGCGCGTTGTTCACACTCTGTATTATGACCAAGTATGCGCACTTAAAATAGCATCTGAATGTACGCTCAACACGCCACTGACTTTAGACTAGGTTTTTTTTTGGTCAGTGGCGCAATTGTTTTCTGGAACTGCAAAATAGCACCAGGGATTATTTGCGCCGGAACACGCCTCCTTTTTTGCGCTGACCCGCTCAGGGAGCGTAAGTTCATTCTCTAGTTTGCCGGCGTGCGTCTGTGGAGGGAAAAGTCCGCTTTGCGCGGGTGCAAAATACGAATGATACATGCGTCAGTGTACAAAGTCATTTGCGCCGGGTGCAAGATAGGGCCCCGTATCTTATTTAGCTGAGGTAAATTAAACGCAATTCTCACGTATCCTTGCTTGATGATGAATGAGACAACACAATGAGCCCAGCGGTTGGGTGAAATTTAAAAGGCTGATTTTCGCGCTTCAGGGCGGTGACGAGTACATATGTTGTCCACTGGTTGTCCAGACACCCTAGGCACAACCTTAAGCAACGGCCCTGAACGGTGGTTCAATGTCAACATTGTGACAACGCCGTAACAACCTTCACCACACAACGTAGTTATAGCAACCTTTTGGCCACGTTGTTAAAACGTTGTTAGAAGGTTGGTTACATTGTGCCAACGTTCTGTGTTTGTTGGGTCTCCAGTGACAGTCTCAATTCAGTTCCATTTTCAGTCAGAGAAACAGGCGAAGCTCCCAAAAAACGTAAAAAACGTATGAAAAACGTACTTGCTAAGAGAAGAGACAGACTAACAAATAAAATAAATACACGATCGTGATAGCCTATATGATTATTTACCATGTATTTACCATGTTTACTATGGTAAAGGTTAGCATGTATAGTCTTTTGCATCGCATACAAAAATATTTCTGCTTTATACGGTGATCAGAATCAACATCGGATCACAAACAGAAGTTATTTCAAACACTCGCTGCTGTCTGAAAGTGAGTTTTGAGCTAAAATGATTTAAAAAATCTTTAATGCTGATGATAGCTGGTATATGGATCATCCAGCACAGCCATCTCCTCGGCGGGCCAAAAAACCCTGGCCGTTGTCCCCGAGGAAACCCTGACGAGGTACGATCAAGTGACAGTGGAAAAGCGACTGGCCCTGGCACGCACTAGCACACCTGTCTGGGCCCGACAGTGGAAACGCAGCTACTGTGGATTATGTGGCAAATCAGTCACAGTTTCGGCGCATGTAAGTAATCGTGTTCATTCTAATGCCTAATCTGTGATTTCTGATATGTAATGATTCATGTACAGTTAGACGTTCTTTGTCTCAAAATCTTTTATTGCTGTTTATTAGGGCTGGGACAAGAAATCGATGCATCGCGATTCGTGGATCGATTCAGAGATATTCAGTATGCATCGCGATTCTCTCTACAATCGATTCTGAGCTTAGTTTTTAACAGCAGATGGCACTGTAGACTAGTTTTTAACCACACACTCAAATGCTCATGAAGAAGAGCGCTTGTGAATTCGGCGAAACTAATGTAAACACAGCCTACTGCAAACACCTTTGTAATTTGCTTAAACTTTTTCGAACATTATGAAAGATAATTTTCTGAAAAATTCAAGCAGTGCGTGTAAGGAATTGGAAGCAAGCAGAGTATGGCTGTTTCTAAAGCATGCAGCGTCATCTGCTGTTAAAAACGAAGTCAGAATCGATTTGAGAGAGAATTGCAATGCATACTCAAAATCTCAAAATTGATTCAGAATCGTTTAAAGAATCGCATGCATCAATTTATTGTCCCAGCCCTACTGTTAACGTGTCAGTAAATCAAACCAGTGACTAAATGGTCTTCGCATTTCACATAAAAACACATTGTTTCTCTTGGTAGCATGAAAATAATCTGTTATTTAAATTGTGATTAAATTAAATCTCAAAGAGTCCTCTCTTTGTAATCGCTGGAGCTGTCAATCACAACACAAGTTTATTAGTGACTGAATTCTGGAGTCTCGCCGTTATAATGAATGATGCATTTACATTGTGTTTGCACTGTTAGTTATGATGAAAGCATTTGTGAGTGCAGAAATCAAATTGCAATGATGAGATCACTGCATTTATGCGCTCAACATCGGCTACAATGCCCATTGCTGCAACATTTTATGCGACGGGAGTAGATCTAAATATAATACTATAATCAACACTTTTCAAGATTAGTTAATCTTGACAGCTGTAATAGTAAAAACGTAGCAAAAGTTTACGAGAGGGTTCCACGTGTAATACTTATTTCATATGCAAAGATGTCAGCCAATCACAGCAGTGGGCGTTAACATTGAAGTCTCTCAACAGACACGCACCTTCCAACTGAGCGTTCAAATCAGAGGGCTAAAATCAGGGTAGAAAATGGCCTTTTATTTCTAAATTATTACGTTTTTTCTGCAAAAATCATTCATTCACTCAATCATACAAAAAAACTGTATAAGTGAACCTCAGGAAACATTATAAAATAATAAAAAATGCAGTTCAAATTGACCCCTTTTATTTGCGTATTTTATGCTACTTTTTTCACACAAAATAGTATAAATAGTTAATTTATTGGTTATCTACCATTAAATAAATCAAATCTTAATTGTAATATTTAAAGGGATTCAGTAGTTCAACCATAAATGAAAATCCTATCATAGATTACTCACCCTCTTGTCATTCCAAACTTATATGACTTTCTTCCTTATGCAGAACAAAAACGAAGATATTTTGAAGAACACTGGAGGTCAAAACAAGATTGGATCCCAATTACTTTCATAGACCTAATTCACAGCTTCGCCGTCTTAGATTCTTAACAGGCTGTGAGGGATAGATATGGATCTCTTCGGTGTATTGTACAGGTAACGTTGTTTATACACTGCAAAAATATTTCAGTAGAAATAACTCAAAATATCTTCTTTTGCATTCTACAGAAGAAATATACAGATTTGGAACAACACAAGGGTGAATAAATTATGACAATTTTCATTTTGGGGTAAACTGTCCCTTTACATCAGCTCCCTTGGTAAAACTATCAACAGGCTTTTCTTCCCTGCTACTCAGGCTATTATTTTTCCAATGGTCAACACAACAGCAAAGTGGAGAAGCTGGAGTGTATGGAATTTTGTTCTGATGAAAAACTATTATAGAGTTTCCAAATACAATTCATATTATTTGATAGACTCAAATCAAATATAGTGTGTGCTTCTCTTAGTAATATTGTCTTTTAACCCTGCACAGAAGCATTAACTTGCTCTATTACCCTCACATGAACCTGTGCAGGCAGAAATGATTGAACTCCACAGGACGAAGGGTATTCTCTATGGATGCTGCAATAGATGACCCAGAAAAAAAAAAATGGACCTGGGAAGATCACAGCAATCATCACCTGAACCAGCATCGATCCGATATTGTAAGTTTCATTTGTTTGCCATCTAAGGAACCCAAATAACCCTGTTGTAATAATCTGGTGCCCTAGCAGAATATTGATCAGGTGGATGCGAGCAGATGGAGATGCTCTCCAAGATTCAAAAACGGCAACATCCAGGTTCATTTTCTGTGAAAATGAGATAAGGTAATTTTAACAGAAGAGCAAAATAATGGATTTACAGACATTTCTGGTGAACGCAGAAAAAATATGATTCCGAAAACACTGCAGTATGGTTAAAAACTCTCAGAGGACAAACCTCCGCAACATTGTGCCACATGCAGGGAAGTCATCAAAAATCTCCCTTATGATGGACTGCCCTGCTTGAATATAGAAGTGAAAACAAGAAAAGAACCTTGATATATTTTGTTTGAAGCTAGTACACCTCCATTGTTCATTTTCTCAGTGTGCTGAGGACATCTACTGGCGCTACATTTGTTACATCATTGCTTTTCTTACTCTGGGCTATAAGATCCAGTTCATCAAAGCTCTCTCAGCCACCATAGCAATACAATTCCTCAGCAAATCACTAAGGATGAACAGCCGCCTCAGTTGATTTGTGTCCTGTGCCCACCCATCTCGCCCATGTTCCACTGTCTAACTTGCTAAATGGTGTTATATTTCCTAGCTCTTTTTCTGAATGCACAAGTGATTTGTTGCCATCTCTCTCTCAGGTGAATGTGCAAAGTGTAATACAGACTTATGGTTGCCGTGTTCCTCTTCCCTGACATGGCAAAAAAATCTCTGCCGCTCCATTTATCAAAGCTCCTCATACTGGCACCAGCTTTAAAATGACCTTCATTAAATTGATATTTTCCTGCAAAGAAGATTGAAACATTCATTGTCCCCACCTACACACTCTGACCGCTGTAATAGGCTTGAGTGTCTGGCATAATTTTTATAGTCTCTTTTAGAACATCGCTCATTCTCCCACAAGTATGCACACTTTAGAGCTTCTCAGAAACATACATAATAGGCTTTGTTGTGCAACATCAAGGCTGCACACACGGCTCAATTTCTCTGTCAGCGAGCTGAATGAAATATGGTAACCCCTGGCACCACGTTGTTTTGCTTTAGCAGGGAAAACTGTCAAAATTTAACTGGACACTATGGAAAATTACATGGCTGTTGAGTAGAGAATTATTTTATTTTTTTACCTTTGTAAGCGCAATTATTATAATTAGCTTTTTAAATGTATCTGTGTTGTTGTAATAATCAGAATACAATAGGCTTTTACCAATAAAATCACTATCAAAATCAACAAGAGTCATCTTTAGACTGCAAAGTTTGAACAGAAGCTGCTTCTGACATGGCATTTATGTTTATTTATACAAACTGTTTAATGCTGCTACAAGATCTTGACCAAAAATGTCTCTCAACCTCTTGATGGAAAGAACATCTCAAGATTTTGTATTGACAATGCAAGAGTCAATTCTGTAATTTTGTCCTTGTTGGCAGAGGCTATTTACGTATTTACATACTAACGTATTTACACTACCAGACAAAATTACGGAAGACACTGAATTGATAATAGCAGCAATAGTGTAGGGGTAAGGTGTATGGTAGAATGTTTTGGCGCAAATCGACCCGAGTTCGAATCCACCTTTTGCAGACCTCTACTCCCTTTTCCAATCACATATCAGATCAGGTACTTATTTTAAATTTAAAAAAATTTGTTTTCAAAAAGTGGTAATAAAGTATCTAACGTGTGTATCTATCTAATAGTGTTTATCGGTTAGGGTAGGTGTTAGGTGTAGGGAGGGCTTTATTGTCCCAATAAGGTGGCATCCATTTAATAAGTTTAATAAATACAATCATTTACACTCTATGTTATTATTGCATACCGATTAATATACAACAAGACTGAGGTGCAAATACTATTTACACTCACTGTAAAAAAAATTCTGCTATTTTTACATATGCAAATAGAATCTATCGCTATTTTCACTTAGTGTAAATAGCATCTATCGCTAACAAAATATGCTATTTTCACTTAGTGTAAAAAGAATCGAGTTCATATTTAAACTTAGTGCAAATAGCCGCTGCCGAGTCAAGCACTCTGTGAAGTCTATTTCAATTCATTTAAGGTCTGGACGGACTCAGAGGTTCCAATTCGTATGTGAAAATGATTATTCATGCTCCCTCCCAACTATTCTTTCATAATTTGAGCCTGATGAATCTCCTAGAATATGGCCATGATGTGTTCCTACTGTCACAGTGTCGTCTGTCGCCATCTGCACTACACCTCCCAGAATCCTCCTTGTCTCCACACCAGAACTCACTCCCTCAATCACCCACCTGTTCATCGTCTTCTTCATCCATGTCACCTGATCACGTTGTTATGTTTGATTTATTTCTGTATTTAGTTTGCTTCTGCCCAGTTAATCCTTGTTGGTTCTTGTTAATGTTACCTGGTTTTGTGTAAACGTTACCTTGGTGTGTATCCTCTGACCGTATCTGTTTGTTGTTTTGAATTACTAGTAAATGTTTGAATTGGAGCCTTTTGATTCTGCCTCTCCTTGCACCACACCTACATGGTTAAGACATTAAGAAATGAAAAGATACACACTACAGATTAGAAGAACTGTTGCTATAGCCTACATATAACAAGCTAGACACATCATAATCCATTTTTGTATATAATATTTTATGGCCGAGCAGTGTATTATAACATTAAAAAACAGGAACTTATTAAAGGGTAGGGCTGCAATATTATGAAAGAAATTGTTGATTATTCCGACCCTGGGGTGCGTTTCCCGAAAGCATTGTTAGCCAACTATGGTCGCAATTCCGTCGTTATCATCATAGGTAAACGAGTCTGTGTTTCCCGAAACCATCGTTCCAACGAACATTCGCAAATAGCATCGCAAAGTTGTGTGGTTGGAACGACAGCTCTCGACCTGTGGTTAGAAGCATAGTTTCTAGATTTCATGACATTTGGACTTAATAAATCCTTATCTTGAGCAAAATAAGCAAGCTGACATTCAGTACAACTTTGTTTTTTATTTATAATACATCCAAATGTCATTTACGTCTTTGAGTTTTTTAAGAGATTTAAAGCACCGCTTTTGAAGACTGCGCATGTGCGAACGTGCTCTAAGTAAGAACGAGCCTTGATTGAATCTGGAAATAAAGCAAAATAACTGAGAAAAAAATTTAAATTGTCCTCAGATGCCATGTCTGTAATTTATATCAAAACATCTAGTGTTATTACGACCTCAAACAGTTTAATTAAAATAAGTTATTACTCCAACACCTGCGTGACATCATTAACCAACGGGGTTGAACGACCAATTTGCGACAATATGGTTTCGGGAAACAGTCGGGACTATCTAGTTGATTTCTCCAACGATGCATCGTACTATAGAAGTTTAGCAACGAGTTACGTCGTTGTACGGGAAACGCACCCCAGGTTGGGACCGCATAAAATGTGCTTCTGCTCTTAAAACAAGTACACAGTTTATAGAATTGCTTATCATTTGTGCTAATAAGTACGTTTCAGGATAATAAAAAATTAGTCTAGTGATTTCCAATCACAAACATTCACTGTACAGTGTAAGCACTTTGCCATTAGATTTTGATGCCCATGACGCTGCTACACATATACCTTTCCGTAATACCTTACAGGAAGCTAGAATTTTACTTTGTAACATGTTAAATATGAATATTTTTCTTACACAAACTCATTGCTTTGCTTCAGAAGGCCTTTATTAACCCACCAGAGCCATTTGGAGTTTGTTTATGATGGATGGATGCACTTTTTTGAGCTTCAATCTGTTGGTTGCAATCCACTGCCATTAGCAAGCTTGGAAGAGCCAGGACATTTATTAATAAATTGTATTCGTCTGAAAGAAGAATGTCAAACACCTAGGATGGCTTGGGGGTGAGTAGGCTAAATCATGGGGTAATTTTTATTCTAAAGTGAACTACTCCTTTAAGTTTTTTTTTTTTAGATATAAGGATTACATTTTCTGTTCCATTTGCAAGCAATTTGCTTAAATATGTAATGACACCCTTGGATAATTAAAAACAAGACAATGTCACTTTTTGGCAGAATAACAACAAAAAAATAAATTAATAATTTTTAAAAGCCTGGGGGCATTGGTATCACATTCATTAGCCAGTAAATTAATTATGAGTGTATTAATTAACAGTCTGATTCACCAAGCGAATGGACAGCTGCCAAAAGTTACAGGTTACATTTAAGCTCTGCACTAATCCTGCACATTTCAAATTTAATTTTACCTTTCCTTATATATATTTGTGAACAACCTGATGATCCGTGTTATCCAACATGACTTGAGAATTTTCCAGAGAGCATCTTGTGCTTTAAAAGAATAGTTCATCATTTACTCACCCTCGAAACCTCTATGACTTTCTTTCTTGAGGAACACACACCAAAAAAATATATATATATTTTGCAGAACATTGGGTTCCATACAACACTGGACCCCATTGACATTTATTTTATGGACACATACACAATTTTCTAAATATCTTCCTTTGTATTCCACAGAAGAAAGTAAGTCCTAAGTAAGATTTTTTTTTTTTTTAAATAGAATTTGCAATACTTTTCACTCTGAGGTGAGTTCTGTGAGTTCATATACCGAAAAACAGAGCAGCTCTGATAAAAATAGCAATATTTTCAGTAAAAACAAAATAGAGAAACTCACATGTTTTTCCAAAAAGCATAAAATAAGTGCAGATATTGATTGCAACAGACTTTCAGATTCATTGAACTGTCCAAGGTCAAGATCTGAATTCAGTCAGTTCTTGGAAAAAGACAATTCATTTGAATGGCCCGCATCTTTTCATTTAATTTCTGCATCTTTTCAAAGACCGTTTTTTTTTTTAGCCTCTACAAGCTCTCTTGCGCTATTGTGGGGACATGCTGATTGGTGCTATACTTATAGAGGTGTTAACATTGTCACTTTGCAAACCTACACTCTTTCGTTTCACATACAGGAATATTTTAAAACTGTTAAAATCCAAGGCATCATTTCCTCAAAATCCAAGTGATAATTGCTGCTGTAATAAATATCCAATCACAGTTTGATTTCAAGTGTTGCTCTCATTATAGAAAAAAAAAAAAAAATCAAGAAAGGAGCCAGTAGGCTAGGGATTCAGCGAAAAAATCGGCAGCTGGCAGCAGGAAGTAGCTGCCGTTGACAGCCGGAAGCCATGCCAAATTAGGAGGGACCTGCCACTTCGTGGCAGCCAATCAGTATCGTCCAACTTAGCAGCAACCAATCACATGTAACTGGAAGTCAAGCGACCGATACCTAGTAAATCATACTAGAGACATGGTAAATCATGTTAAACCATGCAAAAAAAAAAAAAGTTTTAAAATTAACAAGGTTTATTAAACAAAGAGGAGAATGTATTTAAGCTGCAAATGTAAAACTGAACTTAAATTGTAGTAGAATATAATTTTAAATAAAGGTCATTCCTGCTGGTGTGGGGTGCGTGTGTATAATACGTTTGGGTAGAATTAGTGGTGTTGGGTGCGTGTGTATTACACGCAATGAAGTGCGTACCAAATGCACGCGTATCAGTTGCACGTAAAAACAAATTTTCGCGTATAAATTGCACGATAAACACAATGCATGCTATAGAGACGCATTGATCGCAAATTAAAGCGTTATGTATCTGCTGCTGCTCACTCGCATCTGTTAAAGGTTGTATCAGTGATAATCACCGACAGGGGCGGGTGTTGCTCCGATTTCGCGTCCAGACGTGCACGAGCTCAAAACCTCACAGCACCCGCCCCTGTCGGTGATGTTTTCTGTTCAGTTTTGTGATCTCGTTTCCCCCTGTCTATTGTGATTTTGGTTCAGTCCTGTTAGTTTTCCCTCTCTGTCTGATTACCCATTCTCTTCACCTGTTTTCAGTTAATTATCTCGTTTGGTTCAGTTCATTTAAGCCCTGTGTTTTCCCTCAGTGTTTGTTGGTCGTCGTCAATTTATGGTTGTGTAATTTGAGTTCCCTGAAGTCCTGGCATTTGTTGTTTTGGTTCCTGTATGTTTAAAGAAATCTACTTTGTAAATAAATCAACTATATTGAAGCTCCATTCGTCCTCGTCTTCAGCTACCTGCACACAAACCTGACAGAACGACCAACCTAACCTTTATAAAGACGAAGATGAGCCAGAGGAGATGTCACCGGAGGAAAAAAGTGAAACCAATCAACACACCTATCCTCTTTCAAGGTGAACGCTCAATTGAAGATTATGCGGGGCTGTATATGGATCTCTACGGTGACGTGACGTTGGAAGAAGAAGAGTTGACGCAAAGTTTCTGGGGTGGATTAAAGGACCCGCTTGCCCAGCTGATTCTGGTGAAAGATCTCAATCTGTCATTTCTGGAGTTCGTTGATCACACGCTATGGGTGTGTGGATCGAACTACGTGGTAGAGGATCTTCCCCTTCAGCCTATTTCAAGTCCGGTCTATCCTGAGCCCGTTGTCAATCTGCCAGAACCAGAACCCATAGTCTGCCCATCCGAAGCTGAGTCCGTCACCTGTCCGCCAGTGACTGAACACGCAGCACGTGAGTACATCCAAGAAGACACTGCGCTGATGGTGATGTCTGCAGCGATTCTGTGTGTGTGGGCTACACACGCATCAGTTCCAGCCCATGAACCCAGCCCAGCCAGAGCTTCACGTCAGCCACGTCCAGCCAGAGCTTCACGTCAGCCACGTCCAGCCGGAGCTTCACGTCAGCCACGTCCAGCCGGAGCTTCACGTAAGCCACGTCCAGCCGGAGCTTCACGTCAGCCACGTCCAGCCGGAGCTTCACGTCAGCCACGTCCAGCCAGAGCTTCTTTCGACGCTGGTCCCGTCCAGCCCAGAGCTTCCTTCGCCACTGGTCCCGTCCAGCCCAAAGCTTCCTTCGCCGCTGGTCCCGTCCAGCCCAGAGTTTCCTTCACCGCTGGTCCCGTCCAGCACGGATCCTTCGCCTTCACCGCTGGTTCCGTCCAGCACAGATCCTGAGCCTTCGCCTTCACCGCTGGTTCCGTCCAGCACAGATCCTGAGCCTTCACCGCTGGTTCCGTCCAGCACAGATCCTGAGCCTTCACCGCTGGTTCCGTCCAGCACAGATCCTGAGCCTTCACCGCTGGTTCCGTCCAGCACAGATCCTGAGCCTTCGCCCTCACCGCTGGTTCCGTCCAGCACAGATCCTGAGCCTTCGCCCTCACCGCTGGTTCCGTCCAGCACAGATCCTGAGCCTTCGCCCTCACCGCTGGTTCCGTCCAGCACAGACCCTGAGCCTTCACCGCTGGTCCCGTCCAGCGCTGATCCTGCGCCAGAGCCCGCTGATCCTGCGCCAGAGCCCGCTGATCCTGCGCCAGAGCCCGCTGATCCTGCGCCAGAGCCCGCTGATCCTGCGCCAGAGCCCGCTGATCCTGCGCCAGAGCCCGCTGATCCTGCGCCAGAGCCCGCTGATCCTGCGCCAGAGCCCGCTGATCCTGCGCCAGAGCCCGCTGATCCTGCGCCAGAGCCCGCTGACGTCAAGTCTGTTCCCGTTCCTGAGCCTGTCCTTCTCCCCAAGAAAATTTTGGGGGGGGGCTATACGCCTTCTCCATGGCCGGCCAAAGACCCACGGAGGCCTGAAAAGACACCACCACCGTGGCCGCCCGAGGGGTCCTCACCGCCATGGCCGCCCGAAGGGTCCTCACCGCCATGGCCGCCCGAAGGGTCCTCACCGCCATGGCCGCCCGAAGGGTCCTCACCGCCATGGCCGCCCGAAGGGTCACCACCGCCCTGGACGCCCGAGGGTCCGACAGCTCCGCCGTGGCCACGCCCACGTCCTGCTCCACCCTGGTCACGCCCTCGTCCTGTTCCGCCCTGGTCACGCCCACGTCCTGTTCCACCCTGGTCACGCCCACGTCCTGCTCCGCCCTGGTCACGCCATCGTCCTGCTCCGCCCTGGTCCCCTGACCAGCCTGCTCCGCCTGGACCGTCCTGGAGTCCAGGATGCCCACCCTCCCACCCCTTTGGATGTTATACGGCGCGAGGACGCGCCTTCGGGGAGGGGGGAGGTACTGTCACGTTTTGATGTTTTCTGTTCAGTTTTGTGATCTCGTTTCCCCCTGTCTATTGTGATTTTGGTTCAGTCCTGTTAGTTTTCCCTCTCTGTCTGATTACCCATTCTCTTCACCTGTTTTCAGTTAATTATCTCGTTTGGTTCAGTTCATTTAAGCCCTGTGTTTTCCCTCAGTGTTTGTTGGTCGTCGTCAATTTATGGTTGTGTAATTTGAGTTCCCTGAAGTCCTGGCATTTGTTGTTTTGGTTCCTGTATGTTTAAAGAAATCTACTTTGTAAATAAATCAACTATATTGAAGCTCCATTCGTCCTCGTCTTCAGCTACCTGCACACAAACCTGACAGGTGATTGGTTGGAACACTGTTTATTTTGGTTTTGAGTGGTGGTTGTACTTGTTTTTGTTTTTGTGTGCAGATCTCAGAGCCTAGGCTGCCTACAGAGACGCGGTTTTTGGACAGCCTGCTTATGGGGCGGGCAGCTAGCGGATCGTTAGGAAAGATTAGATGAATGTGATCATTTTATTTTTGGGCCTTAAATCACTGATACAACCTTTAAGTTGGCATGAACACGTTTCGTCAACAGTTTATGTTTAGATCATGCCAGATTGTTGACAATCATACACACTGCTCAAACTTTCTAAAATTCTACAAAACCAGTTGAAACAACTGGATTGAACACTTTTGATCAATTGATTTTTTATGAAAACCCATTAAATACATTAGCTACAATATAAGATAGGGCCTATTTGGACACATTGAGAGATTTATCCTGAAAGGAATTTTGCCTTTGTTCTCATTATTTAAGTTTAATTAATGTATATTTAATAAGTAACTATACAATATGATTACATATTTATTTCTGTATGTATACATCTCATTAGCAAATATGTACAATCATTCATAAATTATAAACGTACAAATTCATAATTTCAAGTGTAGCTTATAGTGTTTGTTTGTTTTTGTATTATGTCTATGATCTTCATTTCTTGATTTATATTTTGATAAACCTTTTTTAATCAATATAAAATAATTACTAATAGAAATATTTTATTTAAATAAGTAGCCTACTAAAATTGTATATTGATATAATTACCGGTACTTATTTACTTGGCTAAAAGCGACATCATCTTCAGACTTCCGGTTTTATTGGCAGGTACACGGTCAGCTGCCAGTGGCAGCAACTTCCTGCTGCCAGCTGCCGATTTTTCGCTGAACCCCTTCTCAAAGGAGGGAAGGAAAAATCTGCTATAATAATAAATTATTAAATGTAAATGTAGATACATTTTAAAGGGTTAATTCACCCAAAAATGAAAATCCTGTCATCATTTACTCACCCTCAAGTTGTTCTAAACATGCATGAATTTCTTTATTCTTTGTAAATAAAGAAAGCATTTTAATTTTTGGGTGAACTATCCCGTTAAGACTGCCATTTTCACTTAGGAGGTCTTTAAATGAAACCATTATAAATAAGAGGCAAATCGCTTGCGCCATGCATTTACATTTCTGTTCTGGCTAGTGCATTCAAAATGACTGACTAGTCTAAGACAGTTTGAGGATGAGTAGCCTATATGTGAAATTAAATTTGTTCCTATTTCTGAATCTCCTGTGAACAAATTCAATGTGACACTTAAAGGAGAACTCCGGTCAATTTTAACATTGAGCTAATTTTTTTGTAAATTTGGAGTGCTGTCAGTACAGAGAACAACGACAAAAATCGGTGTTGCCTACACCGTGTTATGCTCTTTTTAAAATTTGCACCCTGTTGACTTAAATGGGGCAAGTTTTAAACCTGCTTTTAGCCTCTTAACATCCTTGATGTGTCATTACAAGTGCACAGCCATGTGAGTGATTTTATTCAGAGTGAACACGGTAAATCTGACTGCAGTAGATGTGAAAGATATGAATAAAAGTGATGTTAATTCAGCCAGCTCACATACCTGTATTTACAGTACTTCCTGTTTTCGGTCGAAGTCTAGTAGTCTACAGTAGTCGATTGTCGAGTTCGCGCGCGCGCGCGATCATTGGTAACTAAGCAACAGTGGAGTTACTATCCATTTGAGCTGATATTCTCAGAACAGCACCGTCATCGGCTGACAGCTGACAGTCTGAGTCTCCACTGTTGCTTAGTTACCAATGATCACACGCGCGCGAACTCGACAATCGACTACTGTGGACTTCGACAACAGGAAAACAGGGAGTAAATACAGGTATGTGAGCATTCCTGCGGCAGGAATCTTGGCAGGAATTTTTTTAAAGTTCACTCGTAGGGTAATTTTCACTTTATCAATTTCTTCTCGGTGGTCAATATTCCTTCAACTGAATTTCTCTTGCTAATATTTTGATGCATATGTGGTGAGCGGTTGTTGTTTGGAGCAAGGTGAGGAGAAGGAAATATAGATTTCCTGTGCTTTTACACTTATTCTATAAATCAAATGCTTTTTCTTCTTACTTTCTTGCCATATGCCACTTTGTTCACTTTGATTGTGAAAGTGATCGATTTATTAAAGGAGATGCATTTTCCTCGATCTCTGTGTTAAACATATATATATATCTATATATATAAGCACAATCATCAAAGTGAACAAAGTGGCATCTGGCAAGAAAGAAAGATAAAAAAGCATTTGATTTATTGATTAAGTGTAAAAGCACAGGAAATCTCTATTACTGCCTCCTCACCTTGCTCCATACATCAACCGATCCCCACATATGCTTCAAAATATTAGCAAGAAAATGTTCACATCAAAGTATATTGACGGCAGCGAAGAAACTGATAAAGTGAAAATTACCCTACAAGTGAACTCTCAAAAGAGGAGGATTGATCCATATGTAGAGATGTCACACTATTGTCTAGCGGCACAAAAACATTACATTGAGTGCCAGCAATCTTCTGATTGCTGACAGAGAAAGGCATGAAGGATTCTGCCAAGTGTAGGGGCAATGGGAGCGCTGCGCCACTTGTTACGGTATTGTCTGATGGCAAATGGATGACACCATTTCTATTCAGAATATGTTCTCCCAGTTTGTTAATGAAGACTTCTGGGACGGTGGGGTAGAAAAAAGAGAAAGCATTTCAAAATCCCCCCCCCAAAAAAAAAAGAACTTGAACTTAATTGGTATAGAATGTAAAATGGAGTGAAGTGGGAAAGAAGCAGCTCACTTCTCAAGGCCATTTGAATTTGTGCCTGGGCTGTCGAGACTGTGAAATATTAATTGGTTGTGGGTGAGTGGGAGCAAATGGCAACTCTGAAGGCGGGAACCAGAGTAAAGAGAAAAATCACACGCTTGGAAAGACACATCATGTAGCGCTGCAGACGTGATCATGGAGCGGTCTGGTTCATCTGGACAGTAATCCTTCCAGTGATTCTGAGTAGATAAAGTACAGCGAGGTGTTATTGTGAAGTAGACAGTACATTTCCGCTCTTCTGAACGATTCACTCACTTGAGCTCTTTCAATACTGCTGTTCCACATTATGCTCCTGGCTTCATTCATAAAAGGACAAAGGAAGTGCAAGGAAATATTGAGGAAATTATACATTAAAACTCTTTAGGAAAAGCAAAACTGCTTAATAAACTAAGTGAACAACTCTGATTGTGTACATACAATTTACTCGCATTGTGGATCTTACCATATAAAGGGATTTTAAGGTTTCTAATGCAATATTTTTCATCACAAAATTAAAAAAATGGAACATGAATTACAAAGTAAAAAAAAAAAAAAATCACATTATAAATGTTTCAATTTGCTTATCTATTTAGGGAACAAGTCCGGAATATTTCTTTATTTAGAATTGTTTGGAAAGTGGACTTTATATGCAAATATAACATGGTCTCAGTATGGAAAGGATAAACAAGCACACTTCATTTCAACGTTTAACCCTCCATGTCTATCTGAACAATATAAATCTGCAGTATGTGAAATATCCAAGGGTTTTAACTTTTGTATAGTCCGACAAAATACTGCTGCAGGCGTGTTTTTGTATTATTAGACCTCCACAAACCAAAACTACCATAACAATTCACCTTCCTGCAATCCTTTTATGTGTGTTTTCTGCATGCAGATGCAAGTTCTCTTTTCTCAGAGGACATTTTCTCAGTTTTTACTCCGCCTGTCACTTCTGCCAAAGCACATCAAAGTCTTCTTTCCATTAGTCTAAATGGTAGCCTCTCTGTCATGGTTCAAAAGTTAAAAGTAATGGTTTATATGGGGCATTGAAAGTGATGAATTCATTACTTGAGACAGAGAGAGATGAAAAACTCACGCAAACAACACAGATATTTGTGTTATTTGCTTATTACTGTAATGAGGAAATTGAAAATGCGCAGCCTTTGTGTTTTAATTTGAAAAGGCACACGAATACACACACAAAAAGCACAACAGAAAAGGAATAAAATGGGTTACTCTGTAATTGCTAACGCTCATTTAAAAAACATTACATCAAGGTTATTATTCTTGTTTTAAATTTTATTTTGAACAAATAGGCATGTATGTGAATATAAAGTCTGTTTTAACAAGCACTAAGTGCTCACAGTGTCCACAGGTGAGCCAAAACATTATGACCACCTGCCTAAGAGTGCTGCCAAAAGAGTGCCGACCCGCCGAGGCAGGGACTCTGGGACTTCAGGGACACCCTGAAAGAAGGTGTCCTGTCGTAACTGCCAACAAGAATGTGCAGCAGATCCTTCAACTACTGTAGGTTGCAAGGTGGAGCCCCCGTAGATCTAATTTTTTGGTCCAGCACATCCCACAGATGTTCAATTGTATAGAGATAATTTGTAGGCCAGGACAACACCTTGAACTCTTCATCATGTTCCTCAAACCGTTCCTGAACAATGTGTGCAGTGTGGCAAGGTGTATTATCCAGCTTAAAGAGGCCACTTCCACCAGCGAACACCATTGTCATGAAGGGGTGTTCATGACAATGAACACCCATGAAGGGGTGTTAAAAATGGCGCACACGGCCATCCATGTGATGTAAAAGAAAACGGGATTCATCGGACCAGGCGACCTTCCACTGTTCCAAAATGAAGCAGACTGCGATGCACTGTGTCTTGTGACCTTGTCATATGTCACCTTGCATTAAAAAGGTGGCCCTTTTTATTGGTATTGGTATACCTATTGGTATTAATATTATAAAACTATTTGTCTTACTTCCCTCTCTTCTCCTGTATAAATAACAATTCAGAAAACATCACATATATAAATATTTATAAACTTTACTTTATAAAATATAAATGGTCTGGGTTGGGTGGCTGTTCTAGGTGCTGTCGTTGGGTGCGTCTGGCACGTCTTGTTGGCATGGTCATTACAGACTCGGTTGTTGGGTTGACTGGCCCCTCACTTTTACCACCTTTGCCCTAATCCCTTCTCTCATGTAAAATAAGATGAGCGTAGTTTGGAGGTGCCTGTTATGGTGCCCCAGCGTACTCTGTGGAGGAAGACTCAACGGAGCATAGAGGCTTCAAAATTGGCCCTTGTCAAAGTTGCTTAGATCTTTATTCCTGACCATTTCTCCTGCATCCAACACATTGTTGACCTTCATATGTGGCCTTGTTAGGAGATGATAAACAATATTGACCAGTGACTGGTCATAATGTTTTGGCTATTAATATATATATATATACACAGTACACACTGATGATATATACATGCATGCACAGATGATTTCTAAAGGGTCATGTGACTTGAGTAGAGACTAGACTAGAGTAACAGCTGCTGAACATTCAGTTCTGCCGTTACAAAAAATCTATTATATTTTTAAGTCGACAAAATTTAGGTTTAAAATTGTAATACTATATAACAATTTGACTGTTTTACAATATTTTTGATCAAATAAATGCAGCCTTGTTGAGTGTAAGAAACTTTTCAAAAACATTACAAAAACCTTACCGACCCCAAACTTTTAAACATTATTTTATTTATATTTGAAGAGTTCAGATGCAAAAGCCTCTAAATGCCATTTGAAATTTTCTTCTAGAATGATGATTTTTATCAAGCTTGTATATTTAAGTTCAGTAATTTCACTTAAATGGCAATGAAGATGACCTATTAATTGTCATTTAAGTGAAATTACTGAACTTAAATATACAAGCTTGATAAAAATCATCATTCTAGAAGAAAATTTCAAATGGCATTTAGAGGCTTTTGCATCTGAACTCTTCATTTGTTTCAGCAGACTTGTTCAAAAACACTGAATCCATGATCAAATAATATTTCCATTTTAATTTTATACACATTTTATTAAATATTTCGATGTGTGCTTTCACTGTTATACATTTCAAATCCACATTGCAAATCCAGTTAAAACAGGATTTTCAGTACTGTACAATATGCAGCCTACTCTCTGAAACTGATGACCTGTGTATAAAGCACATGGCTGCCCTGTAAGCATTTTATTGATCCCCTCCAATTAACATTAGCATAGAACCGCTAAAGAACAATTAACACTCCCACTCACGGGTCATGAGCGACTGCCATCTTTGAGGCTAAATGCAGGTTCTAATAAAGTCAGCAGGCTATGAGATCAAGACATATAGCCCCCACACACACGTAAACCTGCTCCATTTCTGTTTGCTACATAACTTTTCCCTGTCCATCCATAAACACGTTTCTTTCTCTTGGCACAAATTTCCATTCAGATCTATTCACGACTTCTGGATTCCGATCTCAGGGTTGGCTGGATGAGGAAGGCCACGGCCTTTATCAATATTACATTTGTGCAGGCGATTGCGCTGCATTCAGCGGGAGAATAGATCTCAAAAGTCAATATAGCGAGCAACAGCTAACAGCCTCTCCAAGTGACTCACAATACACTGCCTAGTCAAGCGCTTCACTGCAGTCTGCTGATGTAATATAAGCTGGCTGTTAAAATATAAACGATATGCTAGACTGAGCTGATGTTGCTCTTCTGCTTTCGGGAGTTTTTGTGTCTGTGTGATTGCTGCATTAGTCGAATTTCTCCAGAGCTATTTGGCACAAATGTAGTGTCACAATGTGACTCTTCAATAAGCAAACCAGGTCTGTGTTGATCTCAAAAATATATACCACAGGCTGTTTATGTACTTGTCTGTGCTGTTTGTGAAAACAGAAGCTGTAATCATATTTTATAACCAGAGAGCTGAAGTTTTTCTGTTCTCTCTGGTATGGAAAGGGGTGGAGTAGTTTAAACAAGACCATTTAAATCTGGTAGTCAACTGGTAGTCATTTCGATACATTGGCCCTCATCTAATGCTCTAAAGTGCATGCATGATTATTATACATGTCGATATTCTGATCATATTTTTTTCCAAGCACATTTTACCAATTCCAAACCACATCAATCTTAACTACAATTAATTTTACATATAATAATTTAAAATGTTATGTATAATTGTTAACAAGGGCTGGAAGTAAAAAACGCCTCATATACCGTATAATTTAATATCAGCCATTTATCATCCATAACATGACAATACATTTTCTAAATGCATGTTATTGATCTTATTGTGACTGATTCATCCATGCACATCTTTTTTTTTTTTTTGACCCTGTAATTTTTAGCCAAATTGTCATAACTTGATCTTCTAGTGACATGCCAGACTTCTCCAATCATTAAGCCCAGTCCATTTCTTTCAATCGACCTCAAGCTTGCATTCAGACCTGCCTCCATCCAATCACCAACCAATGGATGAGTCCCAGCCCAACATATTTTTGTTCGATAATCCATTTCACGGGTGTACATCACAATATGGAAGAAAAAATCTGTTGCTACTTCCATTACACTGCGACTTTAATATCAGTGCATACCTGAAAATAAAACCCGTTTAGTAAACATTTGCAGAGACAGGTATGGTAAAGGTAAAACATTACCTTTTCTGATGCTGCAACCCGATCTCACTAAATGCGTCTTTATTGCACGCATGTGTATTGTCGTGTAATTTATACGCTAAATTGAGTTTTTACGTGCATAGGATACGCATTGTTAGTATTACATATTGATTATTCAATCGCACTCCTGCAAACGCTAACAATAGTGACGCCATTGTGTTTCCTTACACAACCTTCCTAGCACCAGGTGCCTTTACCATGGGAGGTTGGAGATGTAGGAATAGCCACATCTGACTTTGAATGGAACGCAGCAATAGCATTTCACAGGAAATCTACCTGCCTGAGGTAAACCTATTTTCTCTAGAGTTCTTCTGAAACTGCCTTTCAAAAGAAGCACTCTATTTTAAAAAAGTGCCACAGAAACACAAACTATCCACAATTATGCAGATCAAAGTCAATTGGTAAATATCATGTCCCTCTCGAAGAGCTGTGGTATAGATCGGTACGCTACTCTCACACCTAGAATATTTTGTGCGCAGGACTCATTTATCATCAAACTCTTTGAAGATCAGCAGGTGAAGAGGCTGCCAGGCTGTTTAAAATGCAGCACTTGCCTCCGGTTTGTCTGCGTGTCTGACGTCCTGTTTGCTTTTAACTCTGGCATCAGCCTGGGGACAAAGCGTACACCTTCACATTTAAGAGAAAAAAATCCAATGAGATCAGTCTTACCAACACTGGAAAATAGGAGGATATCAATTTTCACACAGCCTTTTCATCTGTTTAACTTTTAAATAGCCATTCTTTGTAAGACCTGAAGCCATTCCATAATTTACAAAGATAATCTATAAAACATCCATCCAAACAGATATTATTGCCTAAACCTCAAGTTACAGCTTAAACCAGGTTCTTAACATGCAATCGATTAATTAATATGTTAATTAATTAAAATATATTTTAGATTGTTTCATTCCGCTAACTTCAACCACACTCCCTCTCCCCAAAACCTGCCCTCCAAAGACACGTCAGCCAATCCGATGTCGATAAACACTAACAGGCACATTGAGTGACTGAGAGAGGGGAAAAAACATGGCCTTCGGCTGTCACAGAGCGTTATTTCTCAAGACAACCATTGTCAAGTAGTAGGGATGATTTATTTGTGGCGTTCCAAAAATATCGCTTATAGCACTTAACTATCATCGAAGATGAACATGTATGAAATATCACCCATCACCCATGAAATAACACATAACATGTTTTTTGAAAGATCATCAACAAAAACATGCAATATTTAATTAATAAAATGTGAATTGGAATATTGGAATAATTGCATAGAATCTGCATTTGTTATTTTAAAATGCACCACGTTAATTAATTTAACATATGCTTTAATATATTTATTTATATATAAAACACTTATGTACATCTATTAAACTATGAGTCCACTCAAATTGCTGAAACCAATAATTTCGCAAACAAAATGGTTTAACAAAATATAAAAGAATAAAAACGTGCAAATACATATTTGAATTAATTGACAGCCTGATTATTTGTATGCTATTTACATTCTGATACATTATTATAAATTATATACTACTCTGATCCTAAAAAAGGACCAGAAACATATATTAAAGGATAGTGCCCGCCTCCATCCCCAAACAGCATTACAAGGTTGAATTGTGTTCCTGACAAGGAGAAATGCACTGAAATCTTTAAACAAAGCAAAACGGAGAAAAAGGTACCGCTGGGCAGTGATGTCCAAATTATGACATACATTTGGATTGAGGGTTGAGGGTCAAATTCTCAGAGGACTCCAATCTGCCAGGTCTCAATTGAGGCGGAACCAGTGTCCCTGCTGCAGAATTACCCTCCAGACCTGGGCTGTCAGCCACAGTACATTCAATTAATTCTAAACCATATGGAACCTCATTACAGCACTGAGGTTTGGGAAGAACCTGAAGCCCTTTAGTGTACACTAGCATAACTGTCACTTTCCTTTCTGAAGGATGTCAAATGAGCAAAAGTCTCATATATGGCTGTCAACTCAATTGTGCAGGTGACATTTGTAAGGTCGAACAATGCTCATAATGTTTATCTCAAATTCTAGGTTACATTGGTACAGTTTTAGTTCTTGTGAAAGACTCAGGAATTGATATAGTTAATATATTGACCACAAACTGTTGGCATTATACTTAGTATATTTAATTTGTTTCTTTTAAATTCTGTCACTTCCATAAGTAACTATATTTAATATTTCAACAATTTGGTCATAGTGCAAAAAAAACAGACTATAAGTAGTATCTATAATCAAAAGAGACTACTTAATGTGCAAAGGAGCGAAACATTTCTTTGACAGCATGGTAAATGGGGTGCAAAAATAAATATTGTTTTACAGACTATACTGAGGTTTGAGGAAATTCATAAAGACTGTGTCTGTGGTGATTTAGTCAAAGTCTGCACCAAAGAAGGACAATTACATCTGATAAAGTAGATGTCTGTATATCACAGAACACGAAAATCAATAGGCATTCATTATCCAAGACACAGGGGGGCAATGTCCACAGGGTGAAAATCCAATCGGCCTCAAACCGTTATAGCAAAAGATTTACACCTCCTCATCTGGACTTCCAGTAACAGTACATCACCAAAACATCTGACAAACAAGACAACAGACAACTTGTAGCTATATTGCTTCAGAGTTCACTTCTATATCATAACGCTTCAGTTTGATCCACACACCCCAGGCAATGTAGCATAGCAAGAGGAAAAAGTGATGATGATTTGTTGAAAAGAGTTTTTGTGGTTGCATAACAGAATGGATTCTATTGTTATTATGAACAATACTACAATGTCTTGGTCCAATGGGAGTCAAAATCAAAGCAGTTTTGGTTTATCTGTGAAATTCTGTATGGGCAACATCATCCCTCAGGATTTTAGCCTGGTGAAAAACAATTAGTCATGGATCTGACTGAGATCTTGGCAACAGTGATCTCAGGAAATGTGTGATATTTGAGAAGCTGATTATGAAATCACCCATGGGTTTTCAAAATAGACTTAATAAGGTTTATTAAAAATCAAAACCTCATCTGCCTGAGACATGATGAATCTCTCTGGGTGCATTCATATGCCAACATAAAAGCCTTTGAAGTGCACTCGCCATCAAATATCAGATTTCCTGTAGTAATTTCTTAGATGCTTCTTGAGAAGATACTGTCTTTGTATATTCAATTTATGAGTATATATTTTTCAATTTTGGCTTTGGGATGTTCTGTACCAGATGCTTTAAACTAGATAGGCATCTACAATATCATGAATTATCTTGTCAAGATTAAAAACCTTTCATTCTGACCTAATTGATATTAATAATTGGCTCTTCATAATCTTTCCTCAAAGACTGCTTTATTCAGTTGAAGCTGTTCACCACCATAAGTAATATGTTGCCTTTAATCATATTTTTTTTAAATAAATAATAAATAAAAAACCAAAAGACATGCAATTAATTTTAATACAACATATGTGTGGGAAGAGGGACTGAACTGAGAACAAGTGCTAATGGGGACAAGAGGAGGATGTTTCGTTTAGGAAAATCAGAGATACAAAATGATTTCTTACATATTCTCCACACCTTCAATAGCAGGTCAGCTCTTAAACATGTTTGTGTTGCCCTGTGCCTCCATTCCTGCAAGGTCAGAGACCCAAGTAATGAGACGGATATCCCATCCCACCAAGCTTACTTCAATTCAGCAGAACACCCCAATAAGGCTTCTACAAACTACTTGCTTCAATCTCCGGCAGCCATTTCCAACTTATCAGGAGCCATTACCGGTCTGTTGCTCTGAGGGGTCAAGGACAGGCAAAGAGACATTCCTTGTTTATTCTATAAGGACAACCAATAAAGCAGAGAGCAGCTAGCAATCTCTCGCCATGGATGAGAAGAGAAAACCTTGTGAAAGATTGTTTTCAGATATTATGTTTTTGATTAGGACAACTGATATAATTGGTTTCATAATTTTCAGATTAAAGGTGACAATGTCGCTATACTGTAGAAATTGCAATACACTGTCCTGAGAAATGTAATGTTGTTTACCCAAAACTGAAAATTCTGTCATCATTTACTCACCCTCGTGTCGTTCAAACCCGTATGAATTTCTTTCACCTGCAAAAAAAAACAAAGAGTGCTTGTCAAAAGTTGTTAGCCAAACAGTTTTGATTACTAATGACTTCCAATGTATGGACAAAAAAAAAATTTACACAGAAGGATGAATATCTTCTGGTTTGAAAGGACATGAGGATGAGTAAATAAAATAAATAAAATACGCTTTCAATTGAATGATGCCAGTTATACCAGTGATTCCAGCACATTAACTTTGGCAGCCCTAAAATGGGCACAAATAAAAGCTAAATACACTTAAACACCCATGATTGCAAACTAATAAAAACAAATCTAAATTGTAAAGAATAAACTGATTAAATCAATAGTGCAAAATCATACCAACCATGCAACTTTTGACTATTATCAAAGTTCTCTAAAACTGCAAAAGAATAATTTTGACCATCAGAAATGTTTGATGGGCAAGACTGACTTGCAAAACGATCTTCCAGACACAAAGTAGAGCCACATGAAAACACCCTTCTAAGTCTTTCACAGATTTCAATAGCAATACAACAGCGCACTACATTCAAAACTAAGGAACATAGTATGATTATGCATAAAAACACATATGTAACACCAAAGTTAATGGAAAAAGGAAAAAAAAAATGTTTTTTTTTTTTATACAGTGTATTTACAGTACATGCATACTACATAATAAGGAAACTGTATTAAACCTTACACAACATGAGAGGGGATCATGTTAAAAAACAAACAGTATGTGCAACATTCACTTAAATATTTTAAATATGTGTGTACATTGTTTAATACTAAAGCATATGCTTGTAAATATTAAAGAGTTTGCTTTGAAACCGGATATTTATTGTACACAAATTACATGTCCTTTTATTACTTCTCCCCCACCATCTTCCATTGTGTGAATTTGTTGGCACGCAATCTCTCAAGTTATGTTTGCTATTCATTGTGCTGCAGAAACAGTGAATTCTCCCAAGATCCAGAGTGGCCAAGAGAAAGAGAAAGAACAAGATATGATGGGGAGGGGGGGGTAGCAGTAGCCTTATGAAGGAGATGCCGGAGGGCTTTTCAGAGGAGTCCTCCAAACTTCAAAGTCTCTTTGCTTCCATAAGAAAGGCCATTGGGGAGTTGGCATCAATTTTAAATGATAAAGAGAGAGGTTAGGGAGGGAGTGAGTGAAAGTATACCAGAATAAAAACCAAGACTCTTGTCAGGATTAAAATTAGTTGTGTTTGTACTGAGATAGAGTTGGCTGTGTTTGTTCCACTGCTGAAGCTAAGAGAAGCACGGATGACCCTTTTGACAAGCACATCAGTGTGTCCAGCGGAAGATATCATGAATGCATTATGAGCACTATCAGCATTAGCCGTAGTCATGATGCACACTTCCAGCTCACATAATGCCAGGCACATCAAAGGAAGTGAAAACAATATTTTATTAAATAATTGTTACAGCAGATGCTCTGTATATGGATATATGTACTAGATACTTTCATGTTAAGAAAATAACTGTATGATAAAAAAATTATTGATATAAATATTTCCATAGTATATGGAAAATATACTATTGTAAGAAAACACTCATTTTTCCTGGTCAAAAACAGCTCTGTTTTCAGCACGCCGTTTCAGTGCATATGCCTTTAAATGATAATGAGCTTTTCTCACTCCGCCCCTCTGTTCTTTGGGGCATGTGTGGAGTGTTGCCTTGACAACAGTTGAGGGTATATTTTGGAACAAGAATGGCAGCTGGAGTATTAATAGTCTTGAATCATATGCATTTGCAGGATGTAAACAGTATTTTGGCGGTATTGTGTTATCATTTATCTTCATGCAGTTATAACTGTTTTTTTGGGGGTTTTTTTACATTACTTCTTAATCAGTAGCAGACAAGTAAACCAGGTGTAACTTAACGTTAGTGTTACCACGTTGACTTTAACACCTGCGTACACAGTTTTTAATAACACATAACCATAACGCGTTGTACATTATAAACGTGGGATTTATGAATTATTTTGAGAACGTCGTAACGTTACATAGAAAACATAACCGTAATATACCCTGAGTGTAAATATTAGCCGCATTCAACGTGAAGCGCGCAAGCAATTTTTAAAGGTTAATAAAACGTTACTCTCACTTCTTCTGGAGGTGCAGCAGGATTGGAACACGAATAGTTGGTACCGATTCTTTTTTCAGGAGCAGCTTCTTAGCAAATCCAGATTTACACTGACCCTCGTTTATAAAGCAGTCTGGTGAGAAATGATTAGAGCAAACATTAAAGCATTTACATTGATCATTGGCAAAATTCCCTTCAAAAATAAAACTCAGCCACTGCGTCTTCAGCCGTTCGAATTTAGGAAAATTAAAATGACGGCTGTGTTCCTTATTACACCCAAAAACAGAACAACACAATCGCTTAGATGCCATTCTGCTCCAGTGTATCAACAATGGCGGACTACCATGACAGCTCGCTCAGGGCGGGTCTGTGTTGAAATGCTGCTGTCAATTATCAATCGTGGGAGGGGTGTCCGATCTAGTGACGTCACAAGATGTATAGTTGTAATCGAAATGATTCAACCCCCATTGCAATTTATGTTTATTGGCAAAAATTTACAAACGCTCAGCTGTTTGCAATGAACAAATGAAACAAAAGTAATTGAAATAGCTCAACACAACAAATGTTTCTAGTGGTTTCCCCAGAAAATGCAACTTTTAATGACTTCTGCAGTCCCAAAATAATTCAACCCGTTCATGGCAAGCATATTTAGTACTTAGTAGAACACCCATTTGCTGTTATGACCTGGTGCAAACGAGATGTATAACCAAAAACCTGGCAGTGTTTCTGAGGAATCTTAGCCCATTCCTCATGAGCAATGGCCTCCAGCTCAGTAATATTCTTAGGTTTGCGTGCTGCAAACACCTTCTTCAAATCTCACCAGAGATTTTCTATGGGGTTCAAGTCAGGTGACTGTGATGGCCACTGTAGACTGTAGAATCTTCCAGAACTACTTCTGCAACCAAGGCTAGGTGGAATTTGAGGTATGCTTGGGATCATTTTTCTTTCGGAAGGTCCAATCCCAGCAAACACATTTACGTTGTGGCAACGTCTGTGGCACGTTGCATTTCTGCTATGGCAACGTGCTCGCAACATTGTAATAACGTAGAATTGTAAGACGCGGCAGGGCTGTAGCAACGTTGTTGCGCGACATTCAGCAACTGAGAGACAACGTTCTGACAATTAAATTTTTTAATATGCTAGATATACATAGATATCCCCCATTTAACATGTTATGTTTTGTGGTTCATTTTTAATTAGTCATTATGTTAGATAAGTGTATCCTTTTTAAATATTGTTTATCCTTATTATTATTTATGGGCCTAACAGTAAATTAATTGTAATCAACACCTGCAAGTGTTTAAAAAATAAAAATTACACAGAAGGTTAGCTAATTCAACTTTATTAAGCATATGGTAATCAAATTGCACTTCCACAAGTCAAACATTTGTGAGAAAAAAAAACATATTATATACAGGGAGTGACTAACGTTAACTAGCATGAGCAGACATGAGAAAATCTAGCAAAGAAACGAACGAGACGACAAATCAAAGAAAAAATAAACAGGTGCGCCTGCGGTTACAAAAAAATAAATTCTCTTTGCGTTTCCAAAAAAAAACAAAACAGGAATAAACATTAACGTGCAATAAGTAACTTATGCGCTTAAGTCGCTGCCTGTTCAAGGAGTGCTGAAATCAATTACTCATCATTAAAATAATTTTGGCTTCATTATGGCTTATAACTTTTGGCATAAAGTTAAATATTTGTCATACCTGACTAGTTCAAATAAATGTTCAAATAAATGTCACATTAGACAAGGAAGTTGTGGTTGTGTTTGCATAATTGCGTATCTTATTTAGCTGAGGTATTAAACGCAATTCTCACGTATCCTTGCTTGATGATGAATGAGACGGCCCAGCGGTTGATTGAAATTTAAAAGGCTGATTTTCGTGCTTCAGGGTGGTGACGAGTACATATGTTGTCCAGTGGTTGTCCAGACACCCTAAGCACAACCTTAAGCAATGGCCCTGGGCTGAGTTTCCCAAAAGCATTGTAAGCCTAAGTTGATCGTAGAGACCATTGGTGGCAATTGTCCTACGATCAACTTAAGCTTACGATGCTTTTGGGAAACCCAGCCCTGAACGGTGGTTCGTGTCAACATTGTGACAACGCTGTAACAACCTTGACCAGACAACGTAGATATTGCAACCTTTTGGCCATGTTGTTAAAACGTTGTTAGAAGGTTGGGTACGTTGTACCAACATTCTGTGTTTGCTGGGATGTCACCCAAGCTTCAGCTTCCTCACGGCAAGAAGTTTTCTCCTAGGATTTCCTGATACTTCAATGAATCAATCTTGCCTTCCACACGCTGTGTAGATTTCCAGAGCCAGAGGACACCCTAGAGCCCTAGAGCATCATCGAGCCACAACCATGCTTAACTGTACACAGAGTGTTCTTTTCAGCATATGCTTCATTCTTCTTCCTTCAGACGTACAGCTGATCCATAGGGCTGAAAAGTTTCAGTTTTGTTTCATTGCTCCACAGAACAGAATCCCAAAACGTATGTGGCTTATTTATATAGAGCTTTTGAGCACTTTTCTTATGCTTTTAGGTCAGAAGTGGTGTACAACTTGGAGTCCTGGCACGCGTTTAGTACGCGTCTTACTGTGCAAGCTGAAACTTCAGTGTCTGTTGACACCAGGTCTTGCTCCAGGACTTTTGCAGTCACTCGAGTGATTTTCTGAACCTGTCTTCTCAGCAATCTGGTTGCAGCTGTTGATAGCTTCCCTTTTCTGCCCCGTCCAGGAAGTGTAACCACTGTTCCTTTAACTTTGAACTTGCAAACTATGCTTCCAACAGTGTCTCTAGGAACATTTAGTGCCTTCAATATCTTTTTGTATCCTGTTCCTTGTTTATAAAGGGCGATGATATCTTCACTTAAGTTGTTGTACCATTCTTTTGACTTAGCCATATTTCTAACATGCAGTCAAACGTGACACTCAACAAACCTAGCCAGTTCCAAAAATGTGAAGCACACCTGGTGCAACTAATGAAGCCCTTGATAAGTCGCATCAGGTGTGCTTGAGACAACACCTGTTTTGTGCTGTTGTGACGGATTCTATTCAAGGAGTTGAATAATATTGAGACTGCCTGGCAGAACTTATGCTAAAGCTTTCATTTTCAGTTGAATTTGGGGAAATCACTTGAAACATTTGTTGTGTTTAGCTATTTCAGTTATTTTTGTTTGATTTGTTCATTGCAAACAGCAGAAAGTATGCGAATTTTGCCAATAAACTATAGTTGTAAGCTCCGCCCTCTTCTTGAAAGGGGACAGGAGGCACCAGCTCACACACAGAAACTTGTTCACCCCCCAAAATTTTAACATTCAATAAGAAATTATCTGTGGTGTATTTTGAGCTAAATCTTCACATGTACACTCAGGGGACATCAGAGACTTATTTTACATGTCTTAAAAAAGGGGCATAATAGGTCCCCTTTAACAGTTCAGGTTGGAATCAAGTTATTAAATTCAGTTACTGGTTAACATTTAAAGGTAAATATAGGATTTTTCTAATTATTTTTTTCATTTTTGCATTTAGAGATGAATGGTCAGGACATCAAGAACAAGCTTGAAAACACAGAGTAACGCTAATTCAGAAAGAAACTTAAACCCCTAATTCACACCATGTTGCATCACAGCTTGTTTTTACTTAAACTACTGAATCCTGTGTTTACTTTGCAACTACTATAGTGTTATGACATTTGCTGGTCTAGTTTCACACACTATTTTCACATCAGTGCTAGAACAGCTATTAGGATGGGAAGAGATGTTTGTAGGGTGATAACATTAACTTTCCTTTTAAATTTAACAAGAGTCAACAGATATTTCTGACTCTGTGGGTTCAGGAGCCGATTGTGACAGATCTTCACCAAATGAATCCCAGCTCGATGGTTCAACACCAGCAAGAAACCAACATTTCTGGACCAGTTCCTCTGCAAGGCCTACTACTAGAAGTGGGGTGCTGACAACCTTCTTCAAACCCCTCCTGAGACAACAGCAGGAGCAAGCTGAGAGAGACAAAGACAGTATTCAGTCCATTTCCACTATTCTTGGTCCTGCAGTGCAGTGCTTTGAGTGCTGTGCTAAAGAAGCAGAGAGAAAGCAGGTGCTTGTTAGACCCTGGCTTATTTGGAGCAACAAGGCAACAACATAGTACAAGGCCTTTTCCATACACCCCCATGTGCCACACACAATAAGTCTACCTCCTCCAACCAACGACTATCAACATCTTACAACCAACAGTGGTCTACCTCCAACTGCCCGCACCAGTCTACCCCTCACAACCAACATTCAGCTTCCCCTGCTGATACACATGATACCAACGTGTACTTAAACCTGTAGTAGGGAGTACTGTAGGTAACAACAACTATTGTGTTCCTTTTTCAATCATTTTGTAACACATTGCCTCATATTTTGTAGTGCAATTGTTCTACTTGCAGTATCTGATGTTTTTGATCTTATTCTCAACTTAGGGAAAGAGTTGTCTCTCAGGAAATCTTTTGAAAATTTAGTCAAAGTAAGATTTATTTGTCACATGCACAGGTACAACATACAAATGTTGGGTGCTGGCTCCTATGATGTGCTACAAGAGTAATAAACTACAAATAAATTAAAAATTGTCTCATGAATAAACAGAGTGAAATACGTCTGCAATAATAGCATAGCCTTAGATTGGCAGAGGGCTAGGTTGGAAATTATGTGACGTCATCATGTCGACCTATGGCTGACGACAAGACATGAAATTTCTCTGTACTGTATACGTGTTGTAGCCATTAAAGAAAACATATTTAGTTTCATATTTATGTTTAAATATTTTAGGCTATGTTATTTTTTTATTTAATCAATGTTGATTATGAAAGTGAGCATGCAGCATGAGAAAGATATGATACATCATGAGATGCGCAATATGTCTGGAGGTAAGACATGGTTTTGACCACTTCATTGAGTTTTGTTTTGTAGAAAGACTCTTTTTAAAAGATTTTCGTTTTGTATAAATTGTATCTTAATTTTGATCCATGTTTTATCAACCAATTGCCTGTATTAATAAATAAGAAGCAAATATATAGCAGAAAATGTAACAAGGTTTTTGAACTTGCTGTTATTTGATGTAGATAGTTAGTTTGTATTTAGATACAACTTGTTACTATACTGATACTACTTGTTACTTCAATAAATTTGAACATTTTAAGCTTGTTGCGTATTTCATTGGCATTGTGTTGGGGAGATGGGGGCAGGTGGGGCTTGAAAATACCCCCTTATCCAAAGTGGGGAATGACCGAAAAAGTTTGAGAACCACTGTCGTAGCCAAAGGTCAAATGTCTGGTCACTATAACCTACTAAAAATCATGCTGACGTTGACTTTCCCATCTGTATGCGGCTTGACGTGTTAATGCCCTTGCTGCTAGTGCCTTCATCAAAAATTCTGCATTTCTTCTTCTGTGCATAGCATTCTATTTGGCTATTGCAAGCTGCACTGTTAGTAAATTTATAACTTGCCCAATCGTAACTAATTGCAGTCCTGTCTACAGTCCTGTTTCTATGCTTGCCTTGTTTTAATTACTGTTGTTTACTAGGTTAAAAACTACCACCGTCATCTGCTCGAACAACCTGATGGAAACACACCTAATTCGCATATTATCATTTATTTTTGCTCATTTTGAAAAGATTAGCTTCACGTTTGGACGGAACCGAGCTATTGTTGTGTTTCTATCGTTGTGAACCTGTTTGCCCATCCTCCTCTGACCTCTGGCATCAACAAGACATTTTCTCCCACAAAACTGCCGCACACTGGATATTTTCTCTTTTTTGGACAATACTATGTAAATTCTAATGATTGTTGTGCGTGAAAATCCAAGTAGATCAGCAGTTTCTGAAATACTCAGACCAGCCAGTCTGGCATCAACAATCATGCCACGTTCAAAGTCCCTTAAATCACATTTCTTCCTCATTCTGATGCTCAGTTTGAACTTCAGCAGATCATCTTGACCATGTCTATATGTCTAAATGCATTGAGTTGCTGCCATGTGATTGGCTGATTACATATACAGTGAAGAAAATAAGTATTTGAACACCCTGCTATTTTGCAAGTTCTCCCACTTAGAAATCATGGAGGGGTCTGAAATTGTCATCGTAGGTGCATGTCCACTGTGAGAGACAAAATCTAAAAAAAAAATCCAGAAATCACAATGTATGATTTTTTTAAGATTAATTATTTGTAAGATACAGCTGCAAATAAGTATTTGAACACCTGAGAAAATCAATGTTAATATTTGGTACAGTAGCAATTACAGAGGTCAAACGTTTCCTGTAGTTTTTCACCAGGTTTGCACACAACGCATGAGGGATTTTGGCCCACTCCTCCACACAGATCTTCTCTAGATCAGTCAGGTTTCTGGGCTGTCGCTCAGAAACACGGAGTTTGAGCTCCCTCCAAAGATTCTCTATTGGGTTTAGGTCTGGAGACTGGCTAGGCCACGCCAGAACCTTGATATGCTTCTTACAGAGCCACTCCTTGGTTTTCCTGGCTGTGTGCTTTGGGTCATTGTCATGTTGGAAGACCCAGCCTCGACTCATCTTCAATGCTCTAACTGAGGGAAGGAGGTTGTTCCCCAAAATCTCGCAATACATGGCCCCGGTCATCCTCTCCTTAATACAGTGCAGTCGCCCTGTCCCATGTGCAGAAAAACACCCCCAAAGCATGATGCTACCACCCCCATGCTTCACAGTAGGGATGGTGTTCTTGGGATGGTACTCATCATTCTTCTTCCTCCAAACACGGTTAGTGGAATTATGACCAAAAAGTTCTATTTTGGTCTCATCTGACCACATGACTTTCTCCCATGACTCCTCTGGATCATCCAAATGGTCATTGGCAAACTTAAGACGGGCCTTGACATGTGCTGGTTTAAGCAGGCGAACCTTCCGTGCCATGCATGATTTCAAACCATGACGTCTTTGTGTATTACCAACAGTAACCTTGAAAACGGTGGTCCCAGCTCTTTTCAGGTCATTGACCAGCTCCTCCCGTGTAGTTCTGGGCTGATTTCTCACCTTTCTTAGGATCATTGAGACCCCACGAGGTGAGATCTTGCATGGAGCCCCAGTCCGAGGGAGATTGACAGTCATGTTTAGCTTCTTCCATTTTCTAATGATTGCTCCAACAGTGGACCTTTTTTCACCAAGCTGCTTGGCAATTTCCCTGTAGCCCTTTCCAGCCTTGTGGAGGTGTACAATTGTCTCTAGTGTCTTTGGACAGCTCTTTGGTCTTGGCCATGTTAGTAGTTGGATTCTTACTGATTGTAGGGGTGGATAGGGGTCTTTATGCAGCTAACGACCTCAAACACGTGCATCTCAGTTGAAACAGTTGAAACTGTTGATCACTACAATTCTATTCTGTCATCTGCTTTGGACATGTTAGCCCCTAGGAGAGAACGTGTTGTTTCATTTGTTAAATCATCTCCTTGGTACACCACTGAGCTTAGGGCTCTCAAGGCGAAAAGCAGACAGCTTGAACGCCAATATAAAAAATCAGGTTTAACAGTCCATAAGCTTAATGTACGATGATTTTTTATGTCAATATGCTGAAGCACTTAAAACAGCAAGAACAGAGTACTACTCGTCTGTCATTAGGGACGGTGCTGCAAATCTAACACAGTCTCATCCCAAGAAGTCATATAACTGACGTCTTGGGACGTCTTTTGACCATACGTCAATATCCGCCTTTTTAGGGTACCCTTAAACGTCGGTTAGATGACGATCCTGGGACGTCATACAACTGACGCTTTACCTTTAACATCAGTTAGGTGGCGGGGTAGGTTTAGGGGTAGGTTTAGGTCTGGGGTAGAGTTAGGATCCGATAACATCATCTAACCGACGTTTAAGGGTACCCTAAAAAGGCGGATATTGACGTATGGTCAAAAGACGTCCCAAGACGTCAGTTATATGACGTCTTGGGATGAGACTGCGCTGGCAAATCCAAACAAGATTTTTAAAACGATCAACAAACTTCTTGCACCTATTAAGCCATCAATCCGTTCTTCTGTGCAGGAGTATAACAAATTTCTCACATTTTTTATGGAAAAAATTTTAAGCATCTACAAGTCTATCAGTCTGCTACCTTGCTCTGCAATTCCTGAGACCTATCCAGTTAATTTTCCTAAATCTGCATTTTCCAATCCATAGTCACTACTGATTGTATTTCAAAATTAGTCATGGCAATGAATACTACTACAAGTACCCTTGACCCTATCCCGACATCTGTTCTTAAGGGGTGTCTCTCTTCAATTAGTCCCCTCATTTGTAGCATTGTGAACACCTCTCTTACAACTGGTATTGTTCCAAAAGCCCTAAAGGTTGCAGCTATTACACCAGTCCTTAAAAAGCCTGGATGTGATAAGTCAGACCTATCAAACTACAGGCCTATCTCAAATCTCCCCTTTCTTTCCCAGGTTTTAGAACGTGTTGTTGTGGCACAACTCCACTTACACTTGTCATCCAAACAAGCTTTTCGAACCATTTCAGTCTGGGTTTAGAAAGGGACACAGTACAGAGACAGCCTTGGTTCGTGTTATGAATGACCTGCTTGTGTCAGCTGAGTCTGGAGCCTCTACCATCTTGGTCTTCTTAGATCTGAGTGCAGCTTTTGACACAGTGTGCCATTCTATCCTGCTAAATCGGCTGGAGAGCTGGCTTGGTATCACTGGTACTGCACTAAACTGGTTCAAATCGTGCTTCACTGATCGTTCCCAGTTTGTTGTCTTGAGAAACAACAAATCTGATACTGGACAAGTCCATTCTGGCGTTCCTCAGGGATCTGTCTTGGGTCCCATATTGTTTAGTGTTTATATGCTTCCATTGGGGCAAATAATTAGGAAATATGGTCTGGGGTATCATTTTTATGCTGATGATACTCAAATTTACATCAGCTCTAAATCTGATCCTACTGTCACCTCCAAAATTCTGTCGGAATGTGTGCAGGAAATAAAAACAGAGATTCTGCTCATTGGCACACCTGCGGCTACTCACAAAGGAAGACATTTTAATTTGATCATGGATGATAGTGTTTTATCTCCATCTTCTTGTGCTCGTAACCTTGGTGTGATTTTTGACGCCCACTTAACACTAGACACTCACATAAAGAGCATTACGAAATCTGCATTCTATCATCTAAGAAACATTGCAAGAATTAGGCCCTATCTTACTCTACCTGATGCTGAAAGGCTTATTCATGCATTTGTTACCTCTAGGATAGATTATTGTAATGCACTTTTTGTTGGTTTACCTGCTAAATCTATAAAACGCCTGCAGTACATCCAGAACTCAGCAGCACGTGTGCTTACACACACTTCACCACGTCAGCACATTACTGGTGTGCTTTATAATTTGCATTGGCTACCTGTCCAGTCACGTATTGCTTTTAAAACTCTCACACTAACATACAAAGCTCTGCACGAAATAGCTCCGTCTTATATCTGTGACTTAGTCAGCCTGTACGCGCCTTCTCGTTCCCTTCGGTCTGCGGACTCTCTTACTCTTCAGCAGCCTCCCTGTAGATTAAAATCTATGGGTGAGAGAGCTTTCTCTGTCGCGGCACCCAGGTTATGGAATGCACTTCCTCTTACTGTTAGAGATGCTCCTACATCATCCAGTTTCAAGAAGTTCTTAAAAACACATCTTTTTAAAATTGCTTACATAGACTGTTATGGTTATGTCATGCAAATAAATGATAATCCAAAAGCAGAGATGACAGGAATAACAGTCTTTAATTAATAAATGTCAACAAAGGCAGTCTGTCGTTAGAGAACACAGAACTGGAGGAAGATAACTGAAAAGAGAATAAACTCCTGTCACGATGCGCAGACCGGGTCTCCCTTAGCGCAGGCTTGAGGTACAGGAGACGTCTCGGAACACGGAGAGAGGACCAACGAGAGTCTGATGAAGCAGCAACAGCAGGGCACGGAAAAACACCTAGTAGCTAGACTGATGCAGATAAACAAGACAAGACAGGGTAAGCACTTAACTGTACAGAGCAGGACGCAACAGACGTAACGTGACTTGCCACAATGATCCGACAAGAGACTACTAGAACAAACACCAGATAAAGGGAGAACACTTAGGGATAGGTAGAAACAGGTGTCTAAGCAAATCAGCGCGATCACTGATTGCAATGACTAACAGGTGCCGAAAGAGAGAAAGAGTGCGTGCGAGTGAGTGTGTGCGAGTGAGAGTGTATATAGAATGGAAAAACCTGACTCATGACAGTACCCCTCCCTCAACGAGCGCCTCTAGGCGCTCGAGGGAGGAGCCTGACGGGACCGGTAGAAGTCATCAATCATTGAACGGTCCAGAATGTCCCGGGCTGGAATCCACCGCCTCTCCTCAGGACCGTACCCCTCCCAGTCCACCAAAAACTGGTGACCACGCCCCCGAGGACGGACGTCGAGGAGCCTGCGGACTCTGTAGATAGAGGCCCCCTCGTCAATAGGAGGAGGGGGAAGAGAGGGACGGGTAGGCGCACGAATAACGGGTTTAATGCAAGACACATGAAAGACCGGATGGACACGGCGCATCTGACCGGACAGTCTAAGCTTAACAGCAACTGGGCTGATAACCTTTACAATAGAAAAGGGCCCGATAAAACGAGGCATGAGCTTGCGAGACATCTCCCGAACAGGTAAATTGCGGGTGGATAACCACACCCTCTGACCGCAAACATATCTGGGAGGTCTAATTCTGCGGCGATTGGCGGTTCGACGAATACGTTCCCTAGTCTGACATAAAGCAGATCTCACCCTCCTCCAAGTACGTTTACACCTCTGAATGAAAGCTTCGACGGACGGAACTGAGGCCTGAGACTCTTGAGAAGAAAAAACAGGCGGCTGGTAACCGAGACAACCCTCAAACGGAGAAAAGCCAGTGGCGGACGATGGAAGGGAATTATGGGCATATTCGGCCCAGGATAACTGATCGCACCATGACGCGGGATTCTGAGAGGTGAGACTACGCAACATGCGACCAAGGATCTGATTGGTCCTTTCGGCTTGCCCATTGGTCTGAGGATGGAATCCTGATGACAGACTGGGGGAAGCCCCTATCTGACGACAGAATTCCCTCCAGACTTGAGAGGTAAACTGAGGACCTCTGTCAGACACAATGTCCGAAGGAAGACCATGGATCTTGAAAACGTGATCCACCATAATCTGTGCGGTCTCCTGAGCCGACGGTAATTTAGGTAGCGGAATAAAATGCGCAGCCTTAGAAAAACGGTCCACGACGGTGAGAATGACTCTATTACCAGCCGAACGAGGAAGCCCGGTAACAAAATCCAGCGCAATATGGGACCAGGGCCGCGAAGGGATGGGAAGAGGTCTGAGAAGACCCGCCGGAGACTTGTTACTAGATTTGGTCTGTGCGCAGATAGAACAAGCAGCAACAAAACGCCGAATATCGCGCTCACGAGAGGGCCACCAGAACCTCTGACGGATGACTGATAGCGTGCCTCTTACACCGGGGTGCGCGACCAATTTAGAGGAGTGCCCCCAGCGAAGAACAGTCAAACGAGCAGCCTCGGGTACATACAACATTCCCTCAGGAGCTCGCGGGGATCGCGTAATGTGCAAAAGTGCACGCTTAACCGCCTGTTCCACTCCCCAGACGGCCGCCCCGACCATACAGCGTTGAGGTAACACCCTCTCAACGGTCGAGGCACCCTCTGATGAGTCGAACTGACGAGAAAGAGCATCTGGTTTGAGGTTCTTGGAACCGGGTCTAAATGAAATAGAAAAATCAAAACGATCGAAAAATAATGCCCAGCGAGCCTGACGAGCGTTAAGACGTTTCGCAGAACGAATGTATTCCAGATTGCGATGATCCGTCCAGACAATGAATGGTACACTGGCTCCCTCTAGCCAGTGTCGCCACTCACCAAGTGCCAGACGGATCGCAAGGAGTTCTCGGTTACCAACGTCATAGTTGCGCTCCGCGGGCGAAAGACGGTGGGAGAAAAACGCGCACGGATGAACCTTGTCATCCTGGGAAGAGCGTTGCGACAAGACAGCTCCTACCCCAATGTCAGAGGCATCGACCTCAACGATAAACTGACGTTTAGCATCAGGAGTGATCAGGATGGGTGCTGAAGTAAAAAGCTTCTTAAGACGGTCAAAGGCATCCTGAGCATTCCTTGACCAAACAAACCGGGTCTTGGACGAGGTGAGAGCGGTAAGAGGAGCGGCAACCTGGCTAAAGTTTCTAATAAAGCGCCGGTAAAAATTTGCGAACCCCAGAAACCGTTGGAGCGCGACTCGAGAAACAGGGACAGCCCAATCGAGAACTGCTCGAACCTTGTCAGGGTCCATACTAATCCCCTCCGTAGAAACAACCGAGCCGAGGAAAGTAACCGATTGGGCGTGAAAGACGCATTTCTCAGCCTTAACGAAAAGGCGATTCTCTAATAAGCGCTGCAGGACACGACGAACGTGTTGAACGTGTACTTGGAGGGATGGAGAGAAAATTAAGATGTCATCCAAGTAAACGAAAACGAAAATATTAAGCATGTCTCTCAAGACATCGTTTACTAAGGCCTGAAATACCGCGGGAGCGTTGACCAGCCCGAACGGTAAAACCCGATATTCAAAATGCCCGACAGGAGTGTTGAACGCGGTCTTCCACTCGTCTCCCTCTTTGATACGCACCAGATGGTAGGCGTTGCGCAAGTCTAACTTAGTAAATATCTTTGCGCCCTGTAGGATCTCAAAAGCAGACGACATAAGAGGCAAGGGATAGCGATTCTTGACTGTTATGTCGTTCAGCCCTCGATAATCGATACAGGGACGCAAAGACCCATCTTTCTTCTTTACAAAGAAAAACCCCGCACCGGCGGGAGACGAAGAGGGAACAATGATCCCTGCGTCGAGAGACTCTGTGAGATACTTCTCCAGGGCCTCTCGTTCGGGCGCCGACAGAGAGTACAGTCTACCGCGAGGAGGCGTTGTGTTAGGAAGGAGTTCGATAGAGCAGTCGTAAGGCCGGTGAGGCGGTAAGGAAACAGCCCGGGAACGACTGAAGACCGCCCGCAGATCATGGTACTCCATCGGGACACCAGACAAATCATCAGGCTCCTCCTGAAACACAGAGACAGAAGACACGGGAGAAACAGCAGACACAAGACAATTTACATGACAAGATAATTTCCATGAATGAATAGACCCCCTAACCCAGTCAATCTGAGGATTGTGTTGAATAAGCCAGGGATGACCTAAAACAATGGGGGTAAAGGGAGAATGAAAAACATAAAAGGAAATAGTCTCTTGATGATTGCCGGAGACAGTGAGACTAACCGGACTGGTGACGCGACGAACAGAAGAGAGCTCTCTGCCATCCAGGGCAAAGACAGAGGCAGCATCAGACAACTCGACCAAGGGAATCTTGTGATCACGAGCCCACTTCTCATCGATAAAATTGCCCTCAGCGCCCGAGTCGATGAGAGCAAGACCAGTAGCTGAGAGACCAGTTAGACGAAGAACAGCTGAGATCGTGGTACGGGACCTGGGCGATGAGGAGATGACAGAAGCGCTCACCAGTACTCCTCTATCTACTGGCGAGCTCTGGCTTTTAAACTGCAGGATGAAACAAAGTGACCAGCCGTACCACAGTAAAGACAGAGACGGTTAGTTATTCGCCGCTGTCGCTCCTCCGGGGAGATGCGCACACCTCCGACCTGCATGGGCTCGGCATCAGGCAGGGTCTGAACGGGAGCAGTAACAGAAGAAAAGGTATCGTTAGTTGTGGAAAAAGGGGAACGAACACGTCGCCTCTGCTCGAAACACTTGTCCAGGCGGATGGCCAGATCGATGAGCTGATCGAGTTGAGAAGGCGCCCCCCGTGCGTAAATCTCCTCCTTAAGATCTAAATTCAATCCTTCCAGAAAGCGAGCGATCTGTGCAGGTTCATTCCACTCACTCGTAGTAGCTAATGTCCGGAACTCTATCGCAAAGTCGGCCACAGACCTTCTGCCTTGGCGTAGAACAGCAAGAAGACGTGAAGCCTCACTGCCGAAGACGGATCTATCGAAGACCTTAATCATCTCATCTTTAAAGGACCCGTACTTGCTGCAGCATGCAGATTGGGTCTCCCAAACAGATGTTCCCCACTCCCGTGCGCGTCCCATGAGAAGAGAGAGAACATATGCAATGCGAGCCCGGTCCTCCGCATACGTCTGAGGCTGAAGAGAAAAAACAATTTCACATTGAATGAGAAAGGCTCTACATTGAGTAGGCTCTCCAGCGTAACAGGAAGGATTGTTAATTCGTGGCTCTGGAAGCAGCTGACGGCTGTGAGATGTGGATGATTCCTGATGAAGTAAACGAGCAGACAAATCAGACACTTGGGCAGCAAGACTCCTCACAGCCTGATGAGCAGCGGCCAGCTCCTCCTCGTGTCTGCCGAGCATGGCTCCCTGGATCTCAACTGCCGCCCGGACGGGCATCTCGTCTGCTGGATCATCGTCTGGTCGGATCATTCTGTCATGCAAATAAATGATAATCCAAAAGCAGAGATGACAGGAATAACAGTCTTTAATTAATAAATGTCAACAAAGGCAGTCTGTCGTTAGAGAACACAGAACTGGAGGAAGATAACTGAAAAGAGAATAAACTCCTGTCACGATGCGCAGACCGGGTCTCCCTTAGCGCAGGCTTGAGGTACAGGAGACGTCTCGGAACACGGAGAGAGGACCAACGAGAGTCTGATGAAGCAGCAACAGCAGGGCACGGAAAAACACCTAGTAGCTAGACTGATGCAGATAAACAAGACAAGACAGGGTAAGCACTTAACTGTACAGAGCAGGACGCAACAGACGTAACGTGACTTGCCACAATGATCCGACAAGAGACTACTAGAACAAACACCAGATAAAGGGAGAACACTTAGGGATAGGTAGAAACAGGTGTCTAAGCAAATCAGCGCGATCACTGATTGCAATGACTAACAGGTGCCGAAAGAGAGAAAGAGTGCGTGCGAGTGAGTGTGTGCGAGTGAGAGTGTATATAGAATGGAAAAACCTGACTCATGACAGGTTAGTATTCTACAGTGTTGTACTGTAATGATTATTTTGTATTCCTCTTCTACTTATGTATTTTACTTGTTTTATTGTCTGTAGCGCTTTGGGTTTTAGAAAAGCGCATTATAAATAAAATGTATTATTATTATTATTATTATTATTATTATCTAATTAAGGATAATAAATGGAGTGGAGGTGGACATTTTAAAGGCAGACAAACAGGTCTTTGAGGAGAATTCTAGCTGATAGACAGTTGTTCAAATACTTATTTGCAGCTATATCTTACAAATAAATAGTTAAACAATCATTCACTGTGATTTCTGGATTTTTTTTTTAGATTATGTCTCTCACAGTGGACATGAACCTACGATGACAATTTCAGACCCCTGCATGATTTCTAAGTGGGAGAACTTGCAAAATAGCAGGGTGTTCAAATACTTATTTTCTTCACTATATATTAATGATCAGTTGAACAGGTGTCCTTAAAGTGATCAGTGAGTGTATGTACATGTATGCATGTATATACTGTACATGCATATATATATATATATATATATATATATATATATATATATATATACACACTATATAGACAAAAGTATTGGGGCACCTGATTATTACACCAACAGGGACTGTAATAATATTGCATTCTAAATACATAGAAAAAATAAGTGTTCAAAATAAGTGTTAAAAAGATTGAAGCATAGCATTGTCAAAAATTTCTTGGAATGCTGGAGCATTAAGACTTCCCCTTCACTGGAAGTAAGAAACCTAGCCAGACCCCTAAAAAATTGCCACATACTATTATCCCTCCTCCACCAAACTTACGGTTGGAACAATGAAGTCAGGCAGGTAATGTTCTCCTGGCATTTGCCAAACACAGACTCCTCCCATCAGGTAGGAAAAACAGAGAAGCTGAAGAACATGTTTCTATGGCTCCAGAGTACAGTCGCGGCGTGCTTTACATCACTCCATCCGACGCTTGGCATTGTACTTTGTGATGTGAGGCTTGCTGCCGTCGTACAGTTTTTGTGCTAATATTAATGTCAGTGGAAGCTTGGAACTCTTCAGCTGTATGGAATCAGCAGAGCGTGGCGCCTCAGCACTCCGTAACCCCGCTCTGTGACTATGTGTTCTTGCGCTTCATGGAGTTTCTGCTATTCCTAAACGCTTCCACTTTCCAATAATACCATTTGCAGTTGAAATTTCATTAACTGACCACTAAGATGGCATCCTATAACAGTACCACTCTTGAATTCACAGAGCTCTTCAGAACGACCTCACATGACCTCTTTTCTTCCTCACAAATAACACATTTATGTATGTACACAATCAGAAAAGAATTATGTATACACATTTTCTGTGGATTTTCTATATTGCCCAATGTATATATTTATTAAGACCAATATTCTTATAAACAAAGAAGAAAAACACAGCTAGGATAGGTATGCAGGACACAGGAGGTCATCTACCCGAGCGGTTTAGATATGCCATTTAAACTTGCCCTTCTCTGCTGACACAGCTCAAGGGGAACTTAGGAAGGCAGGACGTGGAGGTGATTGCTACATAGTATAGCCGGTGGACAACGGGAAAGTTCAGAGCTCATTTAAGAGACTTGGGGACCTTTTCACCTCGCGCAGTGCACTAGGTTCTGGATGACAAATGAGCTCCTTAAAGAACTGTGTTCTGCTGCTACAACAGTCCCGCCCCCTCACTCCACCTTTAGCCATTAATCATTCACATCCCTGCTTCACCAACATGGCCTAGTTCATAAAGGGTGTTCAGAACAATGGAGAAAATAAAAATGAAGAAAAAGCAGAATATATCCAACTTTGAGTGATTCTTATTGAATTCTTCTAGAAATGGTTCGTTAACTACTAATCTGGAACCGAAATGGTTCGTTAACTACTAATCTGGAACCGAACACACTGGTAAATAGTGGAAAATGGGACAGCTGAGAGGAATGTCACTGTTGTATTGATGATCTCTTCTCTCTTTGAGCTGAAAATAATGACGCTCTGATCAGCAGAATCATTTTTCCATGTCTCAGTTTATTTGATCAAAACTGATTGGACTGGGGAAATGAATCAGACTGCAGCTTTGAAAACAACCTGAAATAATTGAGCTATTCTCCGGAGTTTCATGAATGTTTTGAATGCGTTTAACAACAAGATTTGTGCCCAAAGGATATTTGCTCGTTCAATCATAAAATGTTTGTGTAGTGGAGATAGATAAAGCCTATCGAGTGGATGGAGTGTTCCTGTACATAATAGCAAATAATAACACATCTGCAGGTTCCTGTGAGAGATGTAAACTCACTCACAATTTTCTCCAAAGCAACAGATTACATGTCAGAAATTTAAACATCTCCTTCTCTGTAGTGAAAACTAATGAGGGTGATTACACACAAAGCTGAAAAAAATGAAATGATTAGTGCATAACAGAATTCATTTACAGAAATTTCGCCCGCCTTGAGAAAGTTAATTGCATCATATTTGAAGAAGTCATCTCGTGCTCATTTCCTCCTTTCAAGTTTCATTTCTGGATCTATTTCATAGCCTGCAGTCTTTTGCACTACAGCACACCACCAATTATACCAATAAACAACAACAAAAAAGTATATACATATACATGTAATATCTCAATATATATATATATATATATATAATACTTGAGACATGTTTCTTTTTTTTATTATTATAGGTCATTAATTTTTGTCTTGTCTGTTCTAGAGACATCATATTAATGTTTTATTTATCAAGCAGTTAAAACTATTTGATTTTATTCTGAAATGTTTTATGGTATATTAAAATACTATTGCAATCGCAATATCCATTTGAAACAATCACAATGTGATTATTTTGTCTATATTGTACAGACCAATCAACAACTGTTTGATAAAAAAACAAAACAAAATTCCCTTTCACTTGGGTGTAGGGTGTAATACGGAAAAAAGATCTGTCGCTAATTCAGTTACATCCCGACTGAATTAAAGTACATTTTGGGTGTCATTGTAAAAGCCTAATTGAATATAATGTGAGTAAATTATGACAAATGGACATTACTGTGTGCAGTACCGGCCAAAATTTAGCAGTGAATTTTGCTGAAATTCAGGCCCAGCTTATTTTGTTTTCTTTATCACATTTTCTCTTGGGTGGGCTCCCTTTATGTGCCACATATTCTGTATACCCCATATTTGTGCCTTGTGATGTTTCATGTACTTTTTTTTCTTCCTTACAGTCAGTGTTTGAGATTGTTCAGGGATTTCAAGAATCCCCCAAGCAATTTGTTGTGGGATTGAAATGGTCTAATGAATAGACCCTGAGTCAATTAGACGGAAGCTGTTTTTCTTTGTTTTGCTTATTGGCCTTGGCACTTTGAATGTACATCTTGTCATCCAATATTATTAAGCAAAAATAACTAGGGACAAATAAAGCATAAACAAGCATGGGAGAAATCCCTGACACCCCACTCTAATATTGTTTCTTCTCAGCAGGGCTATTATTTCCTCCTGCTTAGTTGTGATTAATGTTAATCTAGTAGCTGGCTAGATACAAAACTCTGCTTCAATATGTGGAGATCAACTGTTCAGCAGTTTTCAGTGTATATGTTAATCAAACATTTGAACTAGTCTAATTACACATTTCTAAGGCCATAATAAATTGTATGAGATTGAGAAATCATAAGAAATTTAACAATCAAACCTAAAAAAAACCCAACCCATATTTCAATCTAAACCTAACAATGATTGTAACAGGAACAAATGTAATGGTAATACTTACATTCACATTTACATTTAGTCATTTAGCAGACGCTTTTATCCAAAGCGACTTACAACTGAGGACTAAAGCAAGCGAGTCATCGGGAAGATGCAAAGAACAACACAAGAAGTGTTCAAAATACAAAGTTCAGGCATTGCTCAGAGTAGTAAAAATCAGACAAGGGTGAACTTGTCTTAACAATAAGGTACTTAACAATAAGGTTCCATTTGTCAGCATTTATTAATCTAGGTTACTGTTAAAATCAACATTTATCTCTTAAGAATGGACATGAAATAATGAACAATAGAAATTTTCAAACAAATGAAAATTATGTCATTAATTACCTTCATGTAATTCCAAACCCCTAAGACTTTCGTTCATCTTCGAAACACAAATGAAGATCTTTTTGATGAAATCTGAGAGCTTTCTGTCCCTTCATTGACAGCTACGCAGCTACCACTTTGACGCTTCAAAAAGTTCATAAAGAGATCGTAAAACTAATCCATATGATTTGAGCTTTTTAGTCCAAAGAGACTCGATCACTTTATATGATGAACAGATTGAATTTATGCTTTTATTCACATATAAACATAGATCAGCAAACATAAAAAGAAGCTCAACCGAACCTGCCTCATTGGTTCTTGCGCAAGGTCATGGTAATACATGAGAATGAACCTCATTGGTTCTCACACTTCAAACGAACACGTGCTTGAGCTTCTGTTTACCACAGAATTATTGGCACCCCTGGTAAATGTGATCAAAAATGTCTGTAAAAAATAAATCTGCATTGTTTATCCTTTTGATCTTTCATTATTTATTTTTTTGCAAAAATCTAACCTTTCATTGAAGTAAAATAATTAAAAGTGTGGGGGGTTTGGGGTGGAAATCACATTATGAAATAAATGTTTTTCTCCAAAACACATTGGCTACAATTATTGGAACTCCTTGATTTTTTTTACGAGTAAGATATCTCTGAAGTATATTCCCATTAATACTTACCTTTTTTTAGCACACCAGGGTGACTAGGAACCAGAGGTGTAAAGTACTTGAGTAATTTTACTTGATTACTGTACTTAAGTATTATTTTGGGGGATTTTTACTTTACTTGAGTACAATTAAAAATCAATACTTTTACTTTTACTTAATTAAATTTTTTAAGAAAAATTTTTACTTTTTACTCCTTACAATTTAATTTACATTCAAAAAGTACTTATTTTTTGGAGATCACTTCATTCTATTTTCCCTTGCTATTACCAAACCAATTGAATTGCGCTGATGCCCAGTTGAATTTAAATGTTATTTATTCTGCCAATGAGATTTGTTTTCACATTCCATGAAAATGTGCGCGTTCGTGACGTAACGTAATACGCAATTACGTTGAAAAGGTCACGCCACGCGTAGGCCTGTAGGAAGTACCGATTCAGTGTTTATGTGAGGAAGGAGGACCATATACACATATTCAAATGTCTTTGTGTCACTTTATCGTTTAAAATGCCCATTTCGTGTGCGTAACCTGTTGTTTTAATATTAAAAAGGCTAAAAGAAAATTTTCGTCAGGACAGAAGCGTGACCTTTTCAGCGTAATTGCGTATTACGTGAGTCAAAAACGCGCATCACAGAACAGAGCAAGGCGAGCATTTGTGCTTATAAAACTTAATTTTGTTTATTTATTTTAGAAATGACCGACCGAGATTATATGCCGTTGCATTTGTACATTAGGCTCTTCCCAGATCTGTGGGAAATAAAGCAAGAGCAGTGTCACTGACGCTAATCACCAATCACATTAAATAGACCTTCTGAGGTGAGAATATCGCCTTCACACAAGTGCTGAGCTAATTAGAGGTTATAGGACAGATTCCTGCTGCTTCCAATCACACAAAATGCCATTACTGGAAAGAAACTACGTGCCTCCAAATGGCCCAGGAAGTCTGGAAACAAGTTACAGCTGAGGTTTATTGAAGGCAATAAAAAGATGAGTGACAAGTGCCTGTATCGCAGGAATATTTTCATCCGTCACCAGAATAGAACTACAATTCAATGAGGCGCTGCCGTTTGGCGCAAACTAATGAATGATACTCACAATGAATGAGCGACAATAACCCACTTGGAAATTGGTCTGGGAAACAATGAGCCAAAATGAGAGAATAAAACAGGGATGAAAAATAAACAAATAATAGCAGTGGCTGCTCTATTGGTGGGGGATATTGGAAATGTCAATGTGGGTGTGGAAGAGAGAAAAAGAATTCTCTGTTTCTCTCTGGGGACTTTCCAGATTCTGTGTGTGTGTGTGTGTGTGTGAGAGAGAGAGAGAGAGAGAAAGAAAAAAGAGAGAGAGAGAGAGAGAGAGAGAGAGTGTGAACGGCTGATGATTACCATCAGGTACTAGGTCTGCGACTCTGACTGATACCACCACCAGCAAGGGAAATATTGCCAGTTCCTCTCTCAAAGATAAGTCTAAAAATTCTGAAGATTTGCACACCATTTTCTTCATATTATAGAGTTTGTCAAACTTTGCCAGAGGGGAGTTATATATAAATATATGAGTTTCTTTAGGTAGATCAAACTCCAACCATTGGTGTTTGTGGAGTCTTGATTGCTCCATGCCATCTTTCGGTAACAGGTCTTTCATTTGCAATGGAGTTAAAATAGGCTACAATATATTATGTACAGTATATACACATTCATGTTCTTCATATGTTCATTATAATGAATGCAATTGTTTGGATCTCAATAACATACCCAGTAGTTTATAACTATAGCTGCAGGAACGTCATTATTTAAGGAATTTTCACTTTCAAAAAATATATATATATCTGAAAATGAAAAAAATTAAGTGATATAATGGAAACTTTTTGTCTACAATCACCAAGTTTGGGACTAAATTTAGTAAATTCAAATCAAGTCACTTCTTCGCTTATAATCTGATTTTAAAGGACAAGTTCGGTATTTTACACTTAAATCCCCGTTTCTGATGAAATAGAACGGTTAAGATTGAAATTTGGACACATGCTGCTGGCAAAAAATACGATAAAAGCTGTTGGAAAGCATCTTTTGCAGCGATTTTTCACCCCAGACCACTCTGTGAGTTTCACGTCTTTGTAAACTAAAGTTTAATGCGTTTTATGAAGAATTGTTCCAGTGCACCTATGCAACCATTGTGGAGGTGTGTGGGGGGTGTGTGGGGGGTGCTGTGGGGGTGCTACCACAGAAACCGAAAATTCTCGGGCCAGCAGCATGTGTCCAAATTTTAATCTTAACCATTCTATTTCATCAGAAACAATCTTAAAACAGGGCTTTAAGTGTAAAATACAGAACTTTAAAAAATTAGATAGATGACAGAGATGGATGGATAGATAATGGCTGTGCTTGATTCATTTTAGATTTATCATGCATTTTGCAAGCTCCAGTTTCAGTTAAATGTTTCAGTTTCATTATATCCAAACCGTATGAAAGGAAAAATCTGCAATTCACTACCTGTAATCCATATTCATAATACCTTTGCTGGATTTTGAATAATGCATGTTGACATTTATTGGCCTTCATTTAGACAGCAGAATATTTAATGCAATAGTAAATTTTGCTTTGCGCACAACCAATTCATTCTGAAAATGAGGGTCATAGTTTTACAGGCAAAAAAGACATTGCAGACCATTTGCAGTTGACGCTCATTGCTGCTAATACTGAATCACGACGATGCTGAAAATGGATCAATATCCCCTGATAATTTTACACAGATTCGAATACACATGAATGTGCTATGAATGAATTTAAATCTCACAACTCACAACTCCTAAACCACGACTGCGTCTTGTTATCATGCATTGCAAGAACAAAACATGGTGGGAGAAGGTAATTACAAGAACAAAGAATGCTGGGAGACGTCATAGTGGCATCTGAGAGAAAGCTCTCAACCCTATGGGGTGCAAAATGGGCAATATCTTCAAACCGACAGATTCAAAACTCAATCAGCACCATGTGAGATAGTGATCATCAATGGGAGAAATAGTTCCTAACCGATATATATATTTGATATGTTTTTTTCCACACTTACTTCACAGTAATAAATTAGTTAGGAAAACCTAAACAGGTTTCGAGATGCACTGCAATTCGGTAAAGAATTGAGGCACATAGTTAAAAGAGGTTTCATGGGACACATAAATACAACCCAAATACAAGAGCACTGACTGGTGTTGTATTTGTTTAATGTGGCTACAGCAGTGTTTTTACACCCTAAACTGGTAATGATTCAGCGGCAGATTAACACCCTACGTCTCTCCTTCTTAATTAGCTCACTAAATGATTTCAAGCTTAATTGAATGTCAGATTATTATTGCATGACAGCAGCTGTTTGAGGACAGGAAGACGAACGGCCGATGTGATTTGGAGTGATGGTCCTATCTCAGCCCTCTAGGATTAGTCAGGTATGTGCGGAGAGGAGCGTTCTCACTGCTGTTTGATAATGAATAGCTATGAATGCATGGTCATACTGTGAATCTGCGCCGGCAGCTAATTGAAAAGTAATCTCTGTTCTTTATCTTTATACAGCCAGTCATCCAAAAGACGGTTGTATTTCCAATATTCTCAGCTGGGCTGCAGCCAAAGGCACCCTTTACTCTGAGAAAGAGAGCCACTGTGATTCAAGCCCACATCATTGACTTTTTTGGATATTTTTTTTCTATATATGAATGCTGTCAATTCCATACATCTCAGCAGGTGTTGGCTAATAGATGGCTCTTTATACGAGTGGGTGGAAAGGTAAAAAAAAAATTAAAAAAAATAATATTATTTTTTGATGGTATGAATCATTTTATATCATGGTAAAGGTATATAGTAGTGGGCAAAATGGATGTCCAGAGGGGATATTTGTTTTTAATTTGAATGTTTCATTAATATAACATGACAATGAGTTGTTATAATGTGACATATGGAGTTAGGATCATGTCAAAACCTCACACACACAAAACGTGTTTTACTCACACCCAACGATTCACAAACAAACTCTATTTGCATTTTGTTCTGCAAATAAAAAACGTACCTATAAAACAAATACAGTATGTTTTACATATAGCCTACATAGAAACGTATTTCTTCAATGACAAAAATATCCTCCAAGTACAAACTAAAATCTTTCAAGTACAAAAAAAAATTCTACAAGTACGAAAAACTGCCATGTGACTTTTGGCACAAATTTTTCGCCTTGCTGATCCATACACAAATGCCTTCAGATCCACATACATGCTAGTAAACTGTCATGTAATTCGCGCTCCACAACAGCAGGTGGCGCTGTTACCAACTTGCTTGGCGCCGCCACGGACATGGAAAGTGAAGTTTAACCTGTTATCATAACACTGAACAACAACTAAACAGTGAGTTTCCTAATAGAACTCAATCGGGGGTACAGTTGATACACATCTCAACTTACCCCGCTGGCCACCGCGCACATTTCTCTAGATTTTGCAATGACCTTGCATGACACGAATCATGAAATAATGCCAGGTCCCTATCAGGAACGAGACGCTGCGTGAAAACGCTGCGGGAACGCTTCCAGCGTTGTGCATCTTGAAGCTAGTATGGAATCAGCCAAAGGCGAGACGGAACGTCACGAGTGACATCATCGACCAGGAAACTATAAAGCACACCCATGAACACAATGGCGACAGCTTCTGTTGTCTTCATCAAGCTATCTGTGTGTGAATCTGTCCCAGTGTTTTTTTCTGTCTTTAGTGATTGCTAGGCAGGAGTTTTTCACTTAAAAAAAAAAAAAAAAAAAAGGCTATATATATATTCACATATCTAAGCGAGCAGCATTACAGAAAGTGTGTTCCCCCCTGTACTCGTTATTTCACGGGTGGGGATTTACACGATCTGTGTGTTGTTTGTTTGGGAGTACAGCATGCTCGGTCAGCTCTCGTGGGGGCTGATTGTGTGCATTGCGAGCGTTTTCCAATAAGAACGCTCTGCTCCTGCCGATCACTCTTTGGGGAGAGTGGTTCGGCTCGCGCTCCCCGCGGCTCGGGTCCCGCGTCTGTCGAGGCAGGGCGGCGGCGCGTGTCGTGGGGATCGCGGGTGAATCTGACAGCGGGGTTTGAGACGGGCCTCGCCCTATCTCAGCCTTTAACTGTTAGATTCAGTGCCTCAGTTTGGGTTGGAAGCACGCTCTGCGGTTTCTTCAGCCCAGGCTGTGGCATTAATATTGCAACTATCCAGTTCTGAGGAGCTGAATGTTGTTGGTATTAAAAATATAATAATAATATTATATAAATCATTATAAAATAAGGGGATAATGAGGACTCATTCCCCTGAACATAAATAAATGAGGAGCTTATGGAGGTGCTTACTCATGCTGTAGAAAAATTAAACATTGAGTGGTCAGCAGTTTGGCAGGAGTTTTTTATATAAAAATATTGTATAAACTATGTTTGCCTTCCCGAGTGCAACCTCCACGACGGTGCCTGCCGTTTTTCCGGATCTCCACACCGAGGTGTCGAAGTCTTGGAAGAAAACGATTTCATACTGTATTCATCACCCCCGCCAAGAGTTGTGGAAGCTATGGGCTTGGCCTCTGAGGGGGCCCAGCTCGTAGGTGCTGGTCTCTCAACCGAGGTTGTTGAGACCATCCTTCACTCCAGAGCTCCTTCCACGAGGAAGTTATACGCCTTGAAGTGGAGGCTCTTCACTTCTTGGTGTGGAGAACACCTGTTGGACCCAGTTAACTGCCCAGTGGGTGCAGTGCTGGAGTTCCTGCAGGAGCGTTTATCCTCAGGGTTATCCCCCTCCACACTAAAGGTGTATGTGCCGGCACTTGCTGCTTACCATGTCCATTTCAGTGGAGTCTCTTTGGGGAGACACCCATTTATAACTCTCTTCCTTCGTGGTACTTTGAGGCTGAGGCCTGTAGTCCGCACGAGGGTGCCAGCGTGGGACTTGGCCATCGTTCTAGAAGGTCTTTCCCTAGCTCCTTTTGAGCCTATTGAAGAAGTTTCTGAAAAGTTTGTTACTTTTAAGACTATTTTTCTCCTTGCCATTTCTTCTCTTAAGAGAATCGGAGATATTCAGGCTCTCTCGGTTGCTCCTTCGTGTTTGGAATTTTCGCCTGGGATGGTGAAGGCCTTTCTCCACCCCAGGCCAGGTTATGTCCCTAAGGTTCCTACCAATGTGGCCAGACCTATAGTTCTGCAGGCCTTCTGTCCTCCTCCTTTTACATCGTCTGATCAGGAAAAACTCAATCTGCTCTGCCCTGTTTGGGCTCTAGATGCTTATGTCCACAGAGCTGCCCTGTGGAGGAAATCAGAACAGTTGTTTGTTTGTTTTGGACCACCTAAGAAGGGGTCTCCAGTGTCTAAGCAGAGGATGAGCAAGTGGGTGGTCGAGGCCATCTCACTTGCCTATGAGTCAGCTGGTCAGCCTTCACCTTTGACTGTCCGAGCTCACTCTACCAGGAGTATGGCGGCTTCCAAAGCCTTATTGTCAGGAGTTTCTCTTCATGACGTTTGTGATGCGGCAGGCTGGTCCTCACCGCATACTTTCGTCAGGTTTTATGACCTAGACCTTAGCTCCACCCCTGGGGCGCAGGTGCTTTCGGCTGAATTTAATCCTTGATTCACACAGTCGGTCACTTGCTCTTATGGCGACGTGGGTATTAGCGTTCCCGCAGCGTTTTCCCGCAGCTCGACGTTCCTGATAGGGAACGTCCCGGGTTACGTATGTAACCCTAGTTCCCTGAAGGAACGAGACGCTGCGTGTCGTTGCCATACTCCCGGCATTCCCTTGATCGACTTGCTTCAGACTTTTCCAGAAGCTGTCGCCATTGTGTTCATGGGTGTGCTTTATAGTTTCCTGGTCGATGACGTCACTCGTGATGTTCCGTCTCGCCTTTGGCTGATTCCATACTAGCTTCAAGATGCACAACGCTGGAAGCGTTCCCGCAGCGTTTTCACGCAGCGTCTCGTTCCTTCAGGGAACTAGGGTTGGTAACACTTTATTTGAAGGGGTGTGCATAAGACTGACATGACACTGTCATAAACATGACATAACACCTGTCATGAACATGAAGGAGTCTTTATGAATGTTTATGACTGTTGTCATTAAGTGTCATTCGGTAAATTATGACACTTTTAATGCAAAGTTGACATTGTTTAAAATGTCTTTGTTATGACAACTTGACATTAACCAAGAAATCATAACTTGTCAACCTGTCACATCTTTGGCCGTCATGACACCATTATAACTGTCATGAATATTTTACTTGTCCTCAAGTAAAGTGGAACACATTGTACTAGTTATAAAGATATCATTAAGGGTTATTACACTGTCAAATGCTTTAAGTTTGATAATTAGACCTGTTATGACATATTTGTGACAGGTTGACAGGTTATGATTTCTTGGTTAATGTCAAGTTACATTTACATTTACATTTAGTCATTTAGCAGACGCTTTTATCCAAAGCGACTTACAACTGAGGACTAAACCAAGCGAGTCATCGTGAAGAGGCAGAAACAACGCAAGAAGTGCTCAAAATACAAAGTTCAGACATAGCTCAGAGTAGCATGAGCCAGGCAAGCGAGGATTTAAAGGAAAAGGGAAGGATTTTTTTTTATTTTTTTTTTATTTTTATTTTTTTTTTTATGTTAAGTGCTCCCGGAAGAGATGAGTTTTCAGTTGTCTTTTGAATGCTGTCAAGGATTCTGCATTCCGGATGAGGGTGGGGAGATCATTCCACCAGCATGGAACCGTGAATGAGAATGTTCTGGAGAGTGATTTTGTGCCCCGCTGTGGCGGTACCACAAGCCGCCGCTCATTGACCGATCGTAGGCTTCTGGTAGGGATGTAGACTTGAAGTAGTGAGTGGAAGTAGGAGGGAGCTGAACCAGTGGTCAATCTGTAAGCAAGCGTCAACACCTTGAACTTGATGCGAGCAGCGAGTGGTAGCCAGTGCAGAGAGATGAACAGAGGAGTGACGTGGGCCCTTTTGGGCTCGTTGAAGACAAGACGGGCTGCAGCATTCTGGATCATTTGTAGAGGTTTAGTTGCACATGATGGAAGTCCAGCCAGAAGAGCATTGCAGTAATCAAGCCTAGAAATGACCAGGGCCTGGACGAGAAGTTGTGTTGCATGCTCAGTTAGGAAAGGCCTGATCTTCCTGATGTTGTGCATAGCAAACCTGCATGATCGAGCTGTCTTTGTAATGTGGTCTGTGAAGGTCAGCTGGTCATCAAAGATTACTCCAAGATTTCTGACCGATCTTGATGGGGTGATTGAGGAAGAATCTAGCTGGATAGTGAGGTCGTGCTGTAGAGACGGATTGGCAGGGAGGACGAGAAGCTCAGTCTTTGCCAGGTTGAGCTGCAGGTGATGTTCCTTCATCCATGCCGAGATGTCCGCCAGACAGCTTGAGATCCGTGCAGCTACTGTGGGATCATCTGGTTGAAATGAGAGGTAGAGCTGGGTGTCATCAGCATAGCAATGATAAGAGAAACCATGTGCCTGTATGATGGGCCCCAGTGATGTGGTGTAAATGGAGAAGAGGAGCGGTCCAAGAACTGAACCCTGAGGAACTCCTGTGGTCAGTTGATGTGCTTTGGATACCTCGCCTCTCCATGTGACCCTGAAGGACCTACTTGTGAGATAGGACTCGAACCAGTTGAGGGAGGTTCCAGTGATGCCCAGTGATGAGAGGGCGGACAAGAGGATCTGATGATTCACAGTGTCGAAGGCCGCAGACAGGTCCAGGAGAATGAGAACTGATGATTTGGAAGCAGCTTTTGCGATCCGCAGGGCTTCCGTGACCGACAGCAATGCAGTCTCGGTTGAATGCCCTTTCTTGAAGCCAGATTGGTTGACATCCAGCTGGTTGTTCAGAGACAGGAAGGATGATACTTGGTTAAAAGCAACTCGTTCAAGTGTTTTCGCAATGAATGGTAGGAGAGAGACAGGTCTGTAATTCTCTAGAAGTGATGTGTTTAACGTTGGTTTTTTAAGCAGAGGAGTTACCCGAGCCTGCTTAAATGCTGTAGGGAAAATGCCAGTGTGGAGGGATGAGTTGATAATGTGAGTGAGAGCTGGTAGAAGTGTGGGAGAGATGGCTTGTAGAAGGTGTGAGGGGATGGGATCTAGAGGGCAGGTGGTAGGATGACTGGAGAGAAGTAGTTTAGATACTTCTTCCTCGGTTAGTGGAGCGAAGGAGGAGAGAAGGATATTGGCTGTGGGAGAGGTTAGTCTGGGTTCCTGTGTGTGTGAATCTGAGAACTGACTGCTGATAGTTGTAGTTTTGTTAGTGAAGAAGTTGGCAAAATCATCAGCAGTTAGCGAGGAGGTGGGTGGTGGTGGAGGTGGACAGAGGAGAGAGTTGAATGTCTTGAACAGTGTTCGTGTGTTAGAGGCACTGTTGATCTTGTTGTGGAAATATGAAGATTTCGCAGCATGAACATCAACAGAAAAGGAAGAGAGCAGAGATTGATACCTACTGAGGTCAGATGTGTCTTTTGATTTGCGCCATTTCCTCTCTGCTGCCCTGAGCTTGGTCCGGTGTTCACGAAGAACCTCAGATAGCCAGGGGTTAGAGGGAGTGGCACGTGCTGGCCTAGAGGAGAGAGGACAGATATTGTCTAAAGAAGAGGTTAGGATGGAGCATAAAGTATCTGTTGCAGTATTCACCTCCAGAGATGAGAAATGCGAGGGTGAGGGAAGAGAAGATGACACAGCAGAGGAAAGATGGGATGGAGAAAGTGAGCGCAGGTTTTGTCATAGTTGTCAGTTGTCATAACAAAGACATTTCTGTCTTTGTTAATGTCAAGTTGTCATAATCAAGACATTTTTGTCTTGGGTAATGTCAAGTTGTCATAACAAAGACATTTTAAACAATGTCAACTTTGCATTAAAAGTGTCATAATTTACCGAATGACACTTAATGACAACAGTCATAAACATTCATAAAGACTCCTTCATGTTCATGACAGGTGTTATGTCATGTTTATGACAGTGTCATGTCAGTCTTATGCACACCCCTTCAAATAAAGTGTTACCCTAGGGTTACATACGTAACCCGGGACGTTTTTAGGGCACAGAATAACGTTTGTGATGATACCAGTTATGTTTAACAGTCACATAAAGATAAGCTCTTCATTGTGGAGTGTGCATGGTGAAGTGATCAAGTCTTATCTTAGAAAATAAATTTTTGCCGATATCTGGAAACAATCGGTAATCTTTTTGTGAATTATTCATACAGACAAATAAAAGAAATGAGCCAGACAGCTGCTGGGTAACTATCAAATCAAAAACTAAACGAGATAGACGGACTTGGCCCACTGCCTACAACAGGTGAGTTTGCAGTCATTGCTGGGGAAAAATCAAATGTTAATTAAACTCCAGAAATGTCTGTCATGGTAATACATATTGATACGTCTTGGTCTTAAGGCGGAATTTTGAAGTGAAGACGACCTCAGGCCACACACATTTGTTTAAGCAGCATCTGAGGAGTCATGTCACTATGTGACCATAGTTTAATTTAGTTAAGTTAGAAACAAAATGAAAAATTTGCCTAATCGGCGTAAGCTAGGTTAGTTCCTGCGGTACCAAAATATACACACACATACACTCACCGGCCACTTTATTAGGTACACCTGTCCAACTGCTCGTTAACACTTAATTTCTAAGCAGCCAATCACATGGCGGCAACTCAGTGCATTTAGACATGTAGACATGGTCAAGACAATCTCCTGCAGTTCAAACCGAGCATCAGTATGGGGAAGAAAGGTGATTTGAGTGACTTTGAACGTGGCATGATTGTTGGTGCCAGAAGGGCTGGTCTGAGTATTTCAGAAACTGCTAATCTACTGGGATTTTCACGCACAACCATCTCTAGGGTTTACAGAGAATGGTCCGAAAAAGAAAAAACATCCAGTGAGCGGCAGTTCTGTGGGCGGAAATGCCTTGTTGATGCCAGAGGTCAGAGGAGAATGGCCAGACTGGTTCGAGCTGATAGAAGGGCAACAGTGACTCAAATAACCACTCGTTACAACCAAGGTGGGCAGAAGAGCATCTCTGAACGCACAGTACGTCGAACTTTGAGGCAGATGGGCTACAGCAGCAGAAGACCACACCGGGTGCCACTCCTTTCAGCTAAGAACAGGAAACTGAGGCTACAATTTGCACAAGCTCATCGAAATTGGACAATAGAAGATTGGAAAAACGTTGCCTGGTCTGATGAGTCTCGATTTCTGCTGCGACATTCGGATGGTAGGGTCAGAATTTGGCGTCTACAACATGAAAGCATGGATCCATCCTGCCTTGTATCAACGGTTCAGGCTGGTGGTGGTGGTGTCATGGTGTGGGGAATATATTCTTGGCACTCTTTGGGCCCCTTGGTACCAATTGAGCATCGTTGCAACGCCACAGCCTACCTGAGTATTGTTGCTGACCATGTCCATCCCTTTATGACCACAATGTACCCAACTTCTGATGGCTACTTTCAGCAGGATAATGCGCCATGTCATAAAGCTGGAATCATCTCAGACTGGTTTCTTGAACATGACAATGAGTTCGCTGTACTCAAATGGCCACCACAGTCACCAGATCTCAATCCAATAGAGCATCTTTGGGATGTGGTGGAACGGGAGATTCGCATCATGGATGTGCAGCCGACAAATCTGCGGCAACTGTGTGATGCCATCATGTCAATATGGACCAAACTCCCTGAGGAATGCTTCCAGCACCTTGTTGAATCTATGCCACAAAGAATTGAGGCAGTTCTGAAGGCAAAAGGGGGTCCAACCCGTTACTAGCATGGGGTACCTAATAAAGTGGCCGGTGAGTGTATATACCACGACAGACATTTCTGGAGTTTAGTTAACATTTGATTTTTCACCAGCAACGACTGCAAACTCGCAAAAGTTGCAAAAGATTTGTGTTAGAAGTGTTAATGCTGCGGACTTTTTCTGTTTTGCGATTCATATTTTGAGGAATATGTTTCCCTCATTGAATTTCGTAAAGCATTGGAAAGTTGGTTCGAGAGCGAGTTTTGCGTGTAAATGGAGCGTGTGATTTGCGTGTGATTGGAGCGTTTCAGAGAGAGCTGTTTCCAATCCGGTTATGTTGTGCTTTAGATGTGGATTCAGGGCATTATAGGTAGTATGTTTTGAGGAGGTTTTGTGGTAGGAAGGGTTTTCTTTTGGGGTTTATTTTTGGCGCTCGAGTTGCTGAATTACTTTGTAAATATTGTGTGTGATTATTGTATTTCAGGCCCAGTAGTCAATGAGTGACATGGTAAGCAAACTCTTTTTTTTTTCTTTTTTTTTTTTTTGCTTGTTTTCCACATATCTGGTTGCTTTATTGTATTTTGATTCGTTTTGTTTCTGCATAAGATTTATTGCATTGCATTTAACTAGCTGAATTATTTATTTTGATTTATCTGTCATTCATTTATTACTGTAAGGTAATTAAAAGGTAAATGTTCCTGGGTCTGAAATTAATAGAACAAGTTCATTAAATCAGTTTTCCCATTCTATTTATTACTTTTGGAATGGAATGTATTGATGTACTGAATGGAGATACAATATGACTGGAATTGAACTTGAATAGTAACTATTAAATTGACTTTCTTCTGGTTCCTTGTTCTGTTGTTCCTTAATTGATAATATCATCTCTGTCCATTTATAATGAGTAATGACATTATAATGACAATTAAATAATTGTGGTGGTTTTTACCCCTGGCGCCCAAACTTAATCTTGTAAGGCCAAATACCGTCACAATATTCTTAGTAACATTGCATGATGACATAAGGAACCGATGAATTGTTTTTTTTTCGGTTCATTGAAACAAACTGTCTGAAAGAACGGGATCGCGGAAATGAATCGGACTTTACATCACTTGGTGGAAGGATTTGGTTACAATAATCAGTTATTAATATTTTGTGGGTTGTCTCTGGTTTCAATTCATTATCAGAAATAAAACAATTGACTTCAAGCACAACTATGCAAAATGCTTCAAATATATTATTTCAATAAAGGGGCAAAGATATACATTTTCCTAGGCCGGACATCACTTTTGGCCATTATGTATATAATTTTTTTGCTGGATAATAGGGAAGCGCAACATATCGGTTATCAGCTAAGAAGAGTTTTTGCTATATATTGTGTGCTCTTTTCCCCTATTTTTAAATTTAGATTAACTTTGCCAACTAATACTCACATAAGTTAATCTTTAAAAACACTAATAAATTAATAACACTGCTAAATACAATCTTTAGCAAATATCAAAATGAGATTAATGTTATGTGATACCTATATTCACTTGTAGCATTTTTGACTGAATTTTATTTATTTTATTAGGTAAAATATTATAAAATTGTAATATTAGCCATTTAGGTTTCGGCATGAAAATAATTAGTGGCTTATTTGCCAAAATTGTAATATCAGTAAACAAAAAATGGTATATAGACCTATAATAATAACCATGTAGTAATGCTTTAGGACAATCCAGTGAATTAAAACACAAATGAAATGTTTCAATTACTATTATTATTGACAACAAATTAATGTATAACAAATGAAAGGTATGGTATCAGTCTAAAAAAGCTTCATACTTTATGTAACACTGCCAAACGGTAAAACTATTCAAAACAAAATCAATACTTCTGACTCTAAATCTATAAAATTGCAAATACATGCACTCAATAACCATACATCATTTTAAGGCCAATTCACACTGCACCGACAGACGGAGACAGTCACCAGATTACAGAACGTCACATCTCAGACATTCTAAATCCGATTCTGCTAAAACAAGCTCCAAAAGACAGGCGTAATACACTGATTCGACTAAGCGTCTGTTGACGTCTGTCGGTGCGGTTTGAATTGGCCTTTAAGTGCAGTTGTACTGCAAGATTCAGTGTTGCTTGGCAACCATAAACAACTTACTGAACATTATACAGTATACTGTGTATGCCATCATACAGACCAGATCTTCTGCCCTCTAATATTTTTCGGTTTGTTGTAAAGTGGTTATGCAAACAATCAGTTTTGAGTCTTCTACACTTACACCTGTATGTATCTCTCTGTGGATACTCATCCTAGTTTTTAGCTTTCCCTTGATTCAATCCCAATCTCAGCCATGTTTACTAGCAGGGATGTTTGCCTGTAGCCCCACACCTCGAAAGCGAAAAAAACGAGAAAAAAAAACTACAGCAGGCAGTGGGGGCCTGACCTGATTTACTGTTAATGCATTTTAATACAGGCAAGTCCCCGGTCTCCTGCAGAGTCGTCTCTGGGAGAGGGAAAAAAGGTTCTGCTGCTGTGTATTATCATTTCATCATTTATTCATGCTGGTCTATAAACAGAGGGAGAGAGGCAGGCTGAAGCGGTTTGGCAGATGAAATCTGAAAAAGACACCCATTAATGTGGGAGACATTAGGAGAGTCAGGTGATGTCAGACACTTTCCCTTGACATCTAATTGATGATAAGGATTTATTTCAAAGGGGGATTTAAACTGTGTTCAAGACAGTTTCATTTCAGAGGGCCGCTCTAGGCCATGCTGTGGCAGAGCTAAAGAGCACTGCAGCCATATTTCTGCCCCAACATGAAAAAGTACCAACTATAGAATGATCCCTGGGATTCATACTGCACATTCCCCAAAAGCCTAGCTTTGATTTATAAACATCAACAAGTGGCAAGCATTTGAATTTTACAATGTAATTTTGAGCAGAGGCTTCAGATGTCATTCACGAAGCTCCAGATGATTTTAACAATGCTTTTGACTAGGGATGTGCAGATGAATCTTGAACAATAACAAACCGATCCACAAAGATAATAATATATTTATTTATGTAAATAAACTGATTTTGTGTGAAAATATTTTTTTTATAGCAAATAGTTGTATATAGAAACATGTTGTTGATGCATTACATATTTATGCACTTTATGACCTGTGGTCTGACAAATTCAGTTTTCAAAGTCTCTTAGTTAACAATAATGAAAATTACATGGTCATTACATGGAATTTTTCCTTGAGCTTTTTTTTTTTTTTTTGCTATATATATATATATTAGCCTATAAATAATTATTTTCAACCTTCATGCTGACCTGTCTGTCTGAAATCAGTTTTTTAAGGGTCAGCTCCTTTAAGGCTTGTCAGTAAATGGCCACTGTTATGATTGGTTAGCGTCATTGTATTAGAAACAATATCAACGCTCACTTGTTATTGCACGTGATGTAAGCGTTCTTAAATCATTTATTTATGGTTTGTGATGCAGCTGCTGTCAGATTCAATACAGTTGGCTGCTTAATCTTTCATAATTTTCAACTGTAAAGTATAATTAGTCTGAAATAGGCTAACTATATATCATGGAATATAACTGAAAAAAGTCTTTAAGCATTAGTATTAACATATTATTACATGCAGTATAAACCAAATTCACTAGTAAATCATGTCTATGAAGTAAAGGAATAGAGAGTAGAGCCTCCGAGACCCAGCGGTCCAGGACATTTGTTGAGCATGTAAGTATTTGAGGAGATAGGACAAGTGACTGCCAAGGTTTAATCAAACAAATGGGATATCACTGAAAAGCCCAGTATGGAGTCTTTATTAGAACATGGTTTCAGGCCAGAAGCTATTCCTTCCCATGAATTCAGATCTTGAGCTCCTTATAGGGGACAAAAATGAATTACAGGGTCTCAGGAGGCAGAGACCACAGGAAGCCTTCTGTCACAGTGAATTAACAAAGTGATCAACAGTTCTAGCTAGCGGGATGAGTGCGATAATGGATCAGTCTACAAAGTGACAACAACACGAAATGATTCAGGGTAGAAGCAATTCTGTGGATTCGCAGAAAACACCATTTTCTTGATGGAAAATGATTCATCCGTTGAACAGAAGCATCGGCTTAATTCACAACATATCTTAAAATTCTCCATGAAGAGAAAATACCTGCTATTCACAATGGATGCATTTAGAATAAGAAGCTTTTCAAACAGAATTTACATTAAAAAAACTTTTAGTGGATTTTGGCTTTAGCAAAATACAACGCATATACTTAAAAGACAAAAGGACACAAAACATTCCAAAAATACAGACATATTTTTCTCGATCTAAAATTTAAAGGTGTCCTCTTATGCTTTTTCACTTTTTAAACTTGAATTAGAGTGTAATGTTGCAGTTTGAGCATAAAAAAGATCTGCAAGGTTACAAAGCTAAAAGTCCACTCCAAAGGGAGAGATTTTATTTAACAGAATCCACTTTCCATGCAAGAACTACAATGAACGGCTCATTTGGACTACAACACGATTTTTCCGGGCTTTATTAAAGTAACAACAGGTAACTTTTCAACCTTCATAATATATTTCCAAGTCTCTTGTGATGGTACATCGACTTACAATAGGTTGAATGACAGGTCTGCCATAGCCTGACGGGGTCTATAGCGTTTTTAATCGTACTTTTAAACTTCGGGTTTCTGGTAGTAACCGGCGAACAAAGAGAACTACAAACGGGATTCTTGCCGCAATTTTTTCGGATGACGAATTTGCACCCTCATGTTGTTCTTGTGCAATACTTCCGTGTGATTTAGATTCTACGAACATGAAGGGTTGTTGTGTTCAGTGCATGACTAACTTACCTCAACAAAAGTCGAACTAAAATGTGTTGCTTTTTAGAATATTTTTCTTGCCAAGCTATAATGCAAATCGATTTGTAAAATTTGCAGATTAATTTATGGTAGCTTGATATTATAATATAGACTATATATGGTTATTATCTACCACTCAAACATTGCATTGAAGTATCATATAGATTCAGTAAAACGGTAACCAAGAGACTAGGCTATATGACGCTGGCTTGTAAACGTGAGCATCGCGATCATTTGTCGTTAGAAAAAAATAAAACCTATGAAATTATATTCATATGACATGCCATGCTGAAATATATGCCACTGTACCTGGGATGAAGACATTTCACACGCGACGCAAGCAGAACACCTGCATGTGACCTACAGTGTTCAGGGCTATCATGGTTGTCAACAAATGCACGTGCATGTAGGATGACAGAGTTTACGACAGTAGTAGAGGACAATACTGTTTCCCAACTGTAGGGGGACCCCCGAGAGCAAAAGTAACCTGGTGTTACTTTAAGTCATAATGTTCCTCATTTAAATAATCCCTGCCCACGGAATATGCAGAAAAGAAGACGAGGACTGAATGAGCTGCTTTTCTCCACAACTCATTTGTTTTACCTTCCTGAGCCTGACGAACTTAGAATGGGTAACTATTTTAAACTGTTCCTATAAACATTATAATCATGATGTTTATCTGTGCGCTGCACATTTTACAAGGAACTGCTTCCAGAACCACGATGCAGGCTACACAAAAGCTTCTCCTGAAATGGAGCAGTTTCCACTTTGTATGTCTTCTTATTTGTAGTTGTGTTTTCAGACAAATACCATGATTAAATGGTGGATAACATCATAGATATATGAAAAACATACCACTCTGAAACTATCACTCAAAATCTTCGTAAAAGACTTTGTAAAAGAGCATATAGGACTCCTTTAAGCACAAGACTGCATATTTTATGCGTGTGCCACTCAATTACACCAAAATATACACATAATGATGGCCTTCATAGAGGATTGTGAAGATATTTCACTGGAACTTGGTCCTCATTACATCCATTTTCTATTTCCATTTTTTTTACTTAATGTATTTTATGTACTTTATTAATCAAAAGAGTAATTTAGCACATGTTTTTAAATTCTAAGAGTTAAAAATGGGTGATATTTTTCAAACCAGTGCAAAATTCAATTATGTATAACAGTGATGTTCAAAGTAAATATATATGTGAGTCCATATATATATATGTATATATACACACACACACATCCTATTATGCACTTATTTCATGCATTTGACACATATTAATGCTTTACTTCAAATAAACAAGGAAGAAGTGCATATAATATATAATGCAGGGCATCTCCCGGAAATTGTTTTTTGCAGGGTGGGATGCGTTATTTGTCAATGATGCGCAGAATCTGTAGTGCACCAAATCCTACGCTGTCTCCTGACTTACTCTAGAGCAGATGCATCGTCCAACTAAATAGATTTTTTCCGTTTAAAAAAAAAAAGCAAACCGAGAGGGTGGCCTGACCTTGTGACACTGATTTATTGCTTGAGAAACATTTCTTATTAAACGGTTGCTTAACTCTGTCCCGCCATTGTCTGTCTTTCCGTGTTTTCACTGTTATACGGTAGGGGGCTCTATTACGCATCTTCTGAAAAAGTATTGAATCTCCTGATCACCTGATCAAAACACGTGCGAGGAAGATGCGAAAACAAGCGATATCATGTAACTTATACCAACGCATCCTCATCCCAAAGCGTCATATTCTGACACTTTGACAAAGCGTCTAAATCCAACGCCCATGGAACCCTTTAGCGTCAATATAACACGCAGAGATATGGGTAGGTTTAGGTATGGTGTAGGGTTAGGGTTAGACCGCTAGGAGGCGCCTTCTGACCCATATATATCGGCGTCTCATATTGACGCTAAAGGGTACCATGTGCATTCGATATAGACGCTTTGGCAAAAGCGTCAGTATATTACGCCTTGGGATGAGAACGGTGTAAAATAACGTGATCGTCGACATTAAACAGCATATAAATCAAAACTGCTCATTGTTACTAAAAAAAATATCGACCCAGGATGAACCTTTGGATTGTGCAAGCTTTGGGGGTGTTGATGAACTTGATCTACTCATATGTTTTGATCGTCATGCTTTTTTCTCAGCTTTTTGCTCAAAATGCTGCTTTTTTTTTATGAAACTTACCCACATTCAAGTGTTGATCATAAAAGAATGCTTGCAGCTTTTTTGTTTAGTAGCATAGAATCTGTTCTTTCTTTTGATACATTGCATGTTCAGATATTCATAAAACAATATATTCTGGGGGCCATGAAATTTTTGTGAAAATGGCCAAAAACACTGGCGGTAGCTGGCAACTTTTCTTATTTAATCGCTGGTGGGGAAAGAGTTAATATTTTTGTGGAAACCGTGATTGTTTTCTTTTTCAGAATTCTTTGAAGAAAATATCTTTTTATCATATCCCCATGGCTTTACTGTCAATTTGCTCAATTTAATGAATCGTTGCAGGCATATAAAAATCTACAAAAATAAAATGTCACCCATTTGTAACTCTTAGAATTGAAAAACTTGCTAAATTATGCCTTTGAAAACATTAATGCTAACATTCTCACAGCTACACAGCTACACAGCCTAAACACACCTCCACTGAATCAAACCTAAAATCAAACAGCCTTCACCTGACAGAGCTCTATGCGAAGCAAAGAGAACACTGCCCTCTGCTGTTTCAAACCAGTATCTGTCGAGTGTTCACCAAACAATCTGAATATGTTGTAACCCCAACGCTTTCATTATTTGATAAGGCATCTGAGGAGTCCGGACTCATCGCCTCACTTCAAAGACTACAAGAAGACACACTAGGCGAACTTATCTCATGCATTTGACACACATTACTGCTTTTGTTCAAATAAACAAGCAAGAAGTGTATTAATGCCAAGCCCTGAGGTCAAAGTGGTGCATCAGTCATGCAATGCCGTTGCCTAAAGGAGATGCAGACTTTGCCTAAAGGAGATGCATTCTTCCTGTTCTGACAGCTGAGTTTTGCTCAGTCAAATCCTGCTCTGTCAAAAAAATGCTGGGAGAATATAAGCAGCCAGAGAGAAAAGTATTGGAAGAATATAAGCTCCTCAGTAAGATAAAGACACAGAGTCCCAGAGCCAGAAGGACGGAGATGCGGTGAATATTAAGCAACATTGAGGCTTTATGTAATGTAAGACTGTGCCAAAGCTCTCCCTCAGACGTTGTCGTCGCGGTTCCACCTACAGTCTCTCTCATCATCGTCACCCTATTTGCTCAATTGGTATAGGGAGAATATTTCCAATAAGCATGCCACTCTCACCAGCTGGACTGCCTCACGTTGCAGGTTACCAGGGGAACAAAGATTCAGCAGTCTGTTTCTATGGAGAGCAAACACAAACCTCAAGGTTACCAACATTAAGGAGTCTTATTCATGTGGAGAGACTCAGAATATCTGACAGTTCAACTGAGCCTTCTATCTCGAGCCTGTCTGCTGTCTTTTTCATCCCTGTACAATCCATTCCCAGAATGACAAGAGAGGTGAACAACAGTGATGGCTGAGTTCCCATTGCTCCTCTGTAATGACAAGGCACAACAAATCCCACACCTGAAAAAAAAAAGTAGACCTGCTCCCATGAAACTATCTGCTCAGGTACAAAGCTAAAGTATGGCTTCTGAAAATATCTGTATTCACTGGATTTCTCCGCTTTTCGTTTTTCCAATGAAAATGTTTTCTGTCGTACCCAGCTGGAAAAGCGATTTCACAGACGCTAAGTCTTCACAGGGTGTTTGATGCTCCACGTCTGCTAACAGGCATTCTGAGCTATTCGGAGTACACGTCATGGCATCTAATGAAGACAAAAGTAGAGGTTTGGGGACGGAAGGTGCGGGTGAGGAAGGTTAATGTTATATTAATGGAGACCTCCTCTGTCCTTGACAAATCATGTGGCCCCGGTGACCCTTTCCCAGACTTTAACTTCCTGAAAAAAAGGCTTATGCTTGCTTTAAGCCATTTTTTTTTACTCTCACGTAGTGCATTTTTACGGAGAGGTGGTGTCTGTGTGTCAGTTGCTTTGTGAATCACACTGTATAATTCTCATATTTAGTTATTCAGCAGGGACTTGATGTTCGTGTTTGGGATTCACAACAACACTAACTCTGTGTTTGTAGCGAGATCCCAAAACAGCCCAATTTTCAGGATGTTCTGCTGTCAAACCAAGTCCCAAGACAGATGGGAACCTGAGATTTTTACTCCTACCGCAGCAGGTTCAAACAAAGTTGAGAATTAGGTTTCTATAATTAGTTGACTCTTTGGAAGTCATGTTTCCAAACTGTAAAAAAAATATATATTCTTTTTGTAATAGAGAAAACATGAAAAGTGTTTAAAGGGGTACACTCAAAAATACCATTCTGTTTGTTACTCACCATGTCCAAAACCGTATGACCTTTCGAAGAATCTTTTTTTCTTTTTTTTTATGATTATTTTATGAATAGACAGTTCAAAAGAACAGCATTTATTTGAATTAGAAATCTTTAATAACATTATAATTGTCTTTTCTGTCACTTTTGATCAATGTAATGCATCCTTTGTCTCATAAAAGTAATAACTAGTTTAAAAACCCAAACTGAAGTCATACAATACATTTGTGTGATGAAAGGTAATATTTTAATCAAAATCACTGATAATCTCCCCTCAGTGAGCTGTTCACTTTCAAAAGGATCACCGAGTCTGGCAGTTCAATGAACCAGTTAGAGTTCTCAAATTAATATTTAAATTTCTGCCTTTTACTCATATTAAGCTGTTGGAAATGTGTGCTATTCACGTCTTCTGGAGTCATACAAGATGTATGTATCAATTTTATCAACCTAATCTCACAGGAAAATGTGACTGTTTCAAGGTGGCAATTTCGAATCAATTCATAAAATGCGAATCATATATAAAACATCTGAATTTAAATAAACCATTTTGTCAATCATTTAATTTACTACTTGGACAAGTAGCATAACAGCTTAGCTTTATGTAAATCTGACTCTGCATCACACATATACTTGATGATCATTATGCAAAATGACATTTACTCTCAATCACAATCTTAATCACATCCTTAACCTCCACGTTTGCTTCTCTCCATCTCACACGCACAATCCAATTTCAGTAGTTCCTAACTGTGTGATGAATATCCCAGACCATTAAACTTCATTGATAACTTGCAACTGGCATGGCAACTTTGTCACAAAGTGATGAAAATATCAGTGTCTCGCTGCTGTGTTCGAGCTTGCCGCATCAGTCACCCTCATCTCAGCTTTGTTACTCAAAAATATAATCTTGTTTTCCTCGCATCAGTCTGGACGTAAAGTAGGCCGTTGTGATAGAAATTAACCTGTTGGCATGACTGCTCACCTTCCTTATCCAACTCTCTGACTTTTGGGAATACACTAGCAAATACAGACAGACAGAGCACAGATGGATTGTCTAAACACCACAGCAAAACTATCGTTTAAAAAGTGCAATCACAGTTGGTCATAAATTTATGAAACCACCCTTATAGCATTTATCCCTGAAAAGTCACAATACATTCCACAAATAAAAATTCTTAAAGTTTAAATAAATAAATAAAAACATTTGCCTTTGTCCTCTACATATTGTATCATATTAAAGTAAAATATAATGATATAAAATAATAATATATGAGCAATATCAAACAGTGCGAGTAGCAGTGTGATGTACAGTATATCAGCACGGCTGTGATTCAGCCGAAGGTAATCACAGCATGCTGATATACAACCATATTGCACAGCTACGAGTGTGATGCTGCATTTATCCAACAGTTTGACGACACAAGTGAGTAAATAAAAAAGAAACAACAGTGTCTTTAAAAACCCTCTTTTGTGCAGAACTACTTTCTTAAGTTGAGTTTAAAAGTTGAGCCTGAGTCTCCGTTAATAATTCTAAAACGTCACTTTAGAACTTGTAATGAAGGAATTTTGAGTCGCTTAATACGGGTTATGTGCAACATTCTTCAGGGTTCTACAAAACAGATTTATACTACTTTCGTCCATTACCTACTGAGGTAAACACAGCGTAGTAATGGCAACCTTCTATAGCCAGTGTTTACAGGAGCTATATATCAATTACCTAATATCAATAATAATAATCATAATAATAATTCATTACATTTATATAGAGCGTTTCAAGGTACTCAAAGCGCTTCACATGGTAGGGGGGAATCTCCTCAACCACCACCAATGTGTAGCATCCACCTGGATGATGCGACGGCAGCCATATTGCGCCAGTACGCCCACCACACACCAGCTTACTGGTGGAGAGGAGACAGAGTGATGAAGCCAATCAGTATACAGGGATGATTAGGAGGCCATGATGGACAGAGGCCAAGGGGCAAATTTGGCCAGGACACCGGGGTTACACCCCTACTCTTTTTCGAAGGATATCCTGGGATTTTTAATGACCACAGAGAGTCAGGACCTCGGTTTAACGTCTCATCCGAAGGACGTTCAATTTCCGATGCAGGCCTACACCGTATTGCCTAACTGACGTTCAGAGCACAGAGTACTCTGTTAGACAAGGGATTTAAGTTTTACGCCTCCTCATTTATTCACTATGAAGGTATATAGTAGATATGTGTAACAATGTGGCTGAAGCAGATGCTGAAGCAGGATCCAAGTGCAGCAGTTTTTATTAAACAAGCTCAAACTTTACAAACAGACAAGAAAAGGAACAAGACTCAGGAACAGGACAACCAACATACAACGTTAAGAACTCAAAGACTGAAACTAGACACAGGGCTTAAATACACAGGCAAATAAGCTAAGCAAGATAAGGGGGCATGGCTAAATATAAACACCTGGGAAGAAACCAATGGATTTTTCCCCCTGGAAGCTGGGAGTAAGTGGGTTCATTTAACCCAAAATGAAAAATGTCTTTCAATGCAATGTCACAAAGATTAATTCGGTGACAGAATCCACAGAATTCTTCCACATAGTCCTCTATCGGACGGTTACCCAGAACAGACAATCTGCTGGATCCATGTCTTAGTTGAGTTCTTCTGTAATGATGTGGCTGAAGCAGGATCCAAGTGCAGCAGTTTTTATTAAATAAACTCAAACTTCACAAATTCAGAAACCGACTCGGGAACAGGACAACCAACATACAACATTAAGAACTCAAAGACTGGAACTAGACACAGGGCTTAAAGAAGTAGTGTAAGGCTGTTGATGAGCATAGCCTAAGCGAGGGAAAGATGACAAGCTGAATCCAATTTCAAGTGATCAAGAAGAATATGATATTTATACTGCTCATTTTCCTCGAGTGGCAATAAGTTCTCAAAGCCATATTTAACATTGCAAACTCATGCGGTCTTCTCTTCTAAAAAAAAACGGAAATGAAGGCCTCTCATATGCTGATCTTCCAAGCTGAGCAGGGGGCACTGATGTGTAGGACACAGGCAGTGTTGGGCAAGCTACTTGGAAAATGTAGTGAGCTAAGCTAGAAGTTACTCTACATTAAATTCAGCTTCACTACACTGAAGCTATGACCCTGGGAAATGTAGCAAGCTAAGCTACAGCAAAATGGCAAAAGTAGCTTACTACATCTAAGCTATTTTTTTTTATTCATTTTTATCATTTTTAAACATCATGTCAGTCAAAGGCAGGCATAATTTATCAGTTCAATTGTTTATTTTACAAAAAATAAATAATAAAATAACTATATAAAACCATATAACTACATAAAACTAAAACAAAACCAGGTGTCAAGAGTGTGTGCATCTTTCCATTAAGCAAATTTCTCAAGTGTCAGCCCAAAGATTGAGATTGGAACGTGATGTCCATGTCACAGAATGTGGTGGTAATGCATTTGAATTTTTCTGTTTTTTTTCCGTTTTAATATTTTTGGACTCCCATTGTAATGGTTACATTAAATTTTAGTAATCAAAAAGCATGTCTAATTAATTGAAACCATGAAACTTATACAATTTAACAATCATCTATTAAAATATTAAAAAATAATTAAATTTAGGGCACTATGACATTTATTTTTATACCAAATTTTGTTTTTGTTTTCTTAATTCCATTTGAATGGGTTAATTACATTGTAATAATAACCAATGATTTAAAATGTAATGATTTAAGCAAAACTTTCTTCAAAGGTTAAACCAACCTTTTATTTTGACGGGTTGCCGTGCAGACCTTTGAGTCTGTGTGTTTTTATGATATGACGATAGTTTTTCTCAAATCAAGCTGAAATGCTGCTGAAGTGACTCTCAGAGCGGCTGTGTACATAAAGTTCATGCAGTAATGTCCTCATATAAACTGTGGGGGGTATTTTGATCATTATCAAAATGATAAGAGAGCACATATACCTTTTTAACTTAAGTGCTGCAAACCATTCTTGTTTTTTCTTGTCAATCTTTGGCATCAAATGCAAGGCATATGTGCGTGTGCCATATACGGACATTCTTTTCAGATTTGCTGGTGCTCAAAACTCGTACTTTCCAGGAATTTATTTTCTTCAGTTTATAAGCCTTAATCCTGCGTTCATTTGAATGTTTAGCAATGTTCAAAAAGTTTATGTTTAATTAATCCAGTTGCTCTTTTTACCCCGTTTTAACAATGGGTTCCTATGGAGACCGGAATAGGACAGCATCTAAACGGAAGTTAGAATCCATCATAGTGGTGCTCATCAATTAGAATGATCCATTACAAGTTTCTCAGGCCTGCTCCTGGAGGCCACTTAATACTACACATTTTAAGGCATGACAATAATCTGACACAAACAAATGAACCCAACACAATCATGCAACAAGATTAGATTTCACACACTGAATAAAGTAAGCCAAAGTTATCTGGATGTCATACTTTCAAAGTGTGCACCAATTAATGGTTTTGGACTAACATTGCTTACAAACCCTTACAGCCCAGAATGCACCCAAATAACTGTGAGCAATATCAGAGATAGTCTTATTATTGGGAGTTAAGATGGTCCATGCATGCTTTACCATTGTAAAAAGTGTAATGGTTAACTACTTGGATCACGAGCCTTGATAAAACAATGATCACATTACAGCCTTGACACCATAAATTGAGTTGTACAACAGTCAACAAAATAAATAAATAAATTGTTACATTGAAGGCTTGCCTTAAATGGCTTTGGGTATACACTACCGGTCAAAAGTTTTAGATCAGTAAGATTTTTATGTTTTTAAACGAAGTCTCTTCTGCTCACCAAGGCTGCTTTATTTGATGAAAAAAAAAAAAAAAAGACAAACAGTAATATTGTGAAATATTATGACAATTTAAAATGACTGTTTTCTATTTTAATATATTTTTAAAATGTAATTTGAAAGCTGAATTTTCAACATCATTACTCCAGTTTTCAGTGTCACATTTGCTGATTTTATGCTAAAAAAACATAAATTATTATTTTCAATGTTGAAAACAGTCGTGTACCATTTTTTCCCCCAAAATTCTATGATGAATAGAAAGTTCAAAAGAACAGCATTTATTTAAAATATAATATTTTCTAACATTATAAATGTCTTTACTGTAACTTTTGATCAATTTAACTCATCCTTGATGAATAAAAGTATTTTCTAATTTCTATCCCCCAAAAATAAAAAATAAAATTCTTACTGACCCCAAACTTTTGAATGGTAGTGATTAATGTTACAAAAGCTTTCCATTTCAGATCAATTCTGTTCTTTTACACTTCTGTCTAAATTACACTTCACTAATTCACATAGAAAACCGCTGTTTTAAATTGTAATAATATTTCACAATATTACTGTTTTTTTAGTTTTGTTTATCAAATAATTGCAGCCTTGGTGAGCAGAAGAGACTTCATTTAAAAACATAAAAAATCGTACTGATCTAAAACTTTTGACCCGTAGTGTATATCGGAAATTATGTAATGTCTTTCTCAGTCCATCAAGTCACCAGAAATGGAGGATAAGTGTAACACAAAACAGATAATACCAGATTGATCCTGGTCATACAGATCCTGGTCATACAGCAACTGTAAAAAAAAAAAAATATATATATATATATACACTCACCGGCCACTTTATTAGGTACCCCATGCTAGTAACGGGTTGGACCCCCTTTTGCCTTCAGAACTGCCTCAATTCTTCGTGGCATAGATTCAACAAGGTGCTGGAAGCATTCCTCAGGGAGTTTGGTCCATATTGACATGATGGCATCACACAGTTGCCGCAGATTTGTCGGCTGCACATCCATGATGCGAATCTCCCGTTCCACCACATCCCAAAGATGCTCTATTGGATTGAGATCTGGTGACTGTGGAGGCCATTTGAGTACAGCGAACTCATTGTCATGTTCAAGAAACCAGTCTGAGATGATTCCAGCTTTATGACATGGCGCATTATCCTGCTGAAAGTAGCCATCAGAAGTTGGGTACATTGTGGTCATAAAGGGATGGACATGGTCAGCAACAATACTCAGGTAGGCTGTGGCGTTGCAACGATGCTCAATTGGTACCAAGGGGCCCAAAGAGTGCCAAGAAAATATTCCCCACACCATGACACCACCACCACCAGCCTGAACCGTTGATACAAGGCAGGATGGATCCATGCTTTCATGTTGTAGACGCCAAATTCTGACCCTACCATCCGAATGTCGCAGCAGAAATCGAGACTCATCAGACCAGGCAACGTTTTTCCAATCTTCTATTGTCCAATTTCGATGAGCTTGTGCAAATTGTAGCCTCAGTTTCCTGTTCTTAGCTGAAAGGAGTGGCACCCGGTGTGGTCTTCTGCTGCTGTAGCCCATCTGCCTCAAAGTTCGACGTACTGTGCGTTCAGAGATGCTCTTCTGCCCACCTTGGTTGTAACAGGTGGTTATTTGAGTCACTGTTGCCCTTCTATCAGCTCGAACCAGTCTGGCCATTCTCCTCTGACCTCTGGCATCAACAAGGCATTTCCGCCCACAGAACTTCCGCTCACTGGATGTTTTTTCTTTTTCGGACCATTCTCTGTAAACCCTAGAGATGGTTGTGCGTGAAAATCCCAGTAGATTAGCAGTTTCTGAAATACTCAGACCAGCCCTTCTGGCACCAACAATCATGCCACGTTCAAAGTCACTCAAATCACCTTTCTTCCCCATACTGATGCTCGGTTTGAACTGCAGGAGATTGTCTTGACCATGTCTACATGCCTAAATGCACTGAGTTGCCGCCATGTGATTGGCTGCTTAGAAATTAAGTGTTAAGGAGCAGTTGGACAGGTGTACCTAATAAAGTGGCCGGTGAGTGTATATGATTAGAAAAGAAATGCCAGTACAAGTCCCAGACCACCTGTCCCATAAAGCAATGCATACAAATATTTCAGAGATGTTTAATGATCATCATAGTTTTAAACATAAAATAATTCATATTTTTATGATGAATTTAAATAGTTTAAGAGTGTAATATCTGGGTCTGGGACAAGAGTATAAAATATTTACATAAAAATAATTGAAATGTAGCAAAAACAACGGAGAAAAAAAAAGCTTGATAAGATTTTTTTTTTTTACTGATTTTATAATGATAAAAGCTTTCCAGAAAGCTTTAATAAGAAATTTAATAAGAAACATTCAAAAAGTTAAAACCTATTGTTTTAATAAAAAATAAAACATATAAACCACTGGGACATAAAACAAAATAATAATAAATGAGATGTGACCCAAATACAATTATGTAATCAATCTTTACAACAATATCTTCTAATAGTAGGCTATCATATTAGTGTTTATAATGATTTAAATATGACTAGGTTTTATGATAATAACCTTTGTTTCTGTGATCTCTGCAACAGCTTGTAGTAGCACTGAATTTCTTTCCCGCCATAATCGCCACATGCCTTACAAGATCAGATTTCTGAAAGGCTCAGCTCTAAACTTGTACCCAACCCGATCCAGACAAGTGGACTAAAACGAGCCAGGAGAACAAGTGGAAAGTTAAGTGTGAACGGATGGGATCTCTTTATCAATTTATATGTAAATCACAGTAAATTACCAACCATATGGTAGTCCTCATTTACAGTTCTCCCGAATTCATCCTTGCAGGAGGGCAGCAGAATGAGGATCCATCTACAGCTAGATTGCTCTGTCAATAATGTGTGTTTGTTGGCAGGCCGAGAATGAAGCTATCTGAAATGTCTGCGCTGTCTATGCACCGCCCTCGTGTGGCTTTAAGTTGAATAAACCGTCGGCTTTAAGGGGGGGGGGGGGGATTCCTTTCCTATCCTCTTGCTGAAAGGAATATTTGTTTTGCTTATATCAGAAAATGTTAAACACTTGTTGTAGGCTTAAGTCATACTCAATCCACTAAAACCTATTTTTTTAAATCTGTATTTTTTAAAATTTTGAGAAAAAAAAAACATAATAATAACTTGTTCCTGGAAGGGGCACAGATGATCTAGGAGGAACTGAAAGAAATGAAAAAGGGAGTGAGGGCTTCAGCTGTGGCCCCGCTCAGTCATTCTCCTCTTTCTTTGCCACATCCACAGATCCCTGATGTACGGCTGTCTCCTATTGCTCCGCCTTTGCTCCCCACTCCTCGGAGGGTGAGGAGGGGCAGCCGCACTTGTCTTCTGCTCTTCTCCAGTCTGTCAAGCCTCCACATACGCTCTGCCCACCAACCTCGATGCCGTCGGACATGGTTTAGAGGGCAAAACAGGAGCCTTCAGTGATGAAGATGTCCCCGGGGAAAGGTAATTCACTGATATCCTTTTCACCCGAGGCATCCACCCATAACCCCATGCTCGCTCAGCCCCTCTATATTCAAGTTGCTCGAAGCAGAATGGACCACCCAGGTAGAGTATGGATGTCTCCATGCACCTGAAACTTTGTTGTGCAGGTCTGGGAGAAAGGGAAGGCTCAGTGTAGCTGCACACATGACACAAATGACCTTCCATAGTCTTCTGCTTTGAGCCGGCCCAGTTTATGATATGTGTCGAGCAGGAAACAAATCTATTAAGTATATCTGTTTCTACAGACACCACGTCTATTATATCAGAATCACAGACGAGCAATGAGTCCTCGATTTCTGTGAAAGAAACCACTGAGCAGGCCTCCGCTTCTGGCACATAGACAATGGTGCCGATGAGAGAGGTGAGGGGAACTCCATCATGCTCCTCTACCTGCTCTGTCTGAGATTCTCACTTTTGTAGCCTGTGCGCTGCCTCTGCAAATGCGGCGCTTGAGCCGTGAGGCTCAGCGACTTGACTCTTTACTCATAAAGTCTGAGTTTTCTCAGAAATTATCGCAATGTATGCATCAAGCCCCCTCAAGGGTTGAATGTGTATGCTCCGCTCCCAGTCAAATGACACACACCTCGTGATTATAGCCAGGAGTTTAGAAACGCGGGCAAGGAGGAACACAACACTTGAATTGTCTGCTCGCCATTATACTGCCTACCTTCTATCCTTTCTTCACACACTGCTATCTTCACACAGCACTTAAACAAGCTACGTCCCGAAAATAAAGAAGCTGATGACGTGTTCACATGCGGCCTTCTTAAATGCTGGGGTGCATCTTGCAACGTCATCGCACTGCATCGGCCATTGTATGGCGTGTTTGTACACGTGCCTCAGACTCAGCAGCTTACGCAGCATAGAAGTTCCTCGAAAGGGAACTAAGGGGATGTCATACTGAATTTTGTCATACTAAAGTTTCATGCCAGCAAGAACAGCAAGCATTTACTTTCTGGTTTATCTTCTAACTTTGGCACAGACCTCATCTGAGTACTATAATAATTTAATGAAGTCTCTAATGAAAGGAAATCAAACACTAAGAATACCTGCTTATTATTGGTTCTGTGCACTCTGCTTCCTACAACGCAGACAAATAAATGATGCGGAAAATTAGAGCACCAAAAAAATCACAGTGATTTACAATTACATGAGGTGACCTGAATAAAGCTGCCGGTGTACAAATGTAATTATAAGCAAATGGAAAAGATAGTAGAGAAAATTGTGTAATTCACAATAGACTTTTTTACATGCTAATATTTCCTGCAGTTTCTCCCCAGAGCTGTTAGACCTCAATGAGCATTGCATATTGTTTTTGTGCTGATTGGCTGACATTCTGCCACATTAATCAGGTATCCTTACAAATAAATACCAAGATACACATGGTACGTATTTAGACAAGCAAGTTAAAACTGAAAAGGGGGCAACATTCTGTTTCTGGAGAAAGGACAAGATCTAGAGTGACTTAAATCAAAGTTAAGGAGGCAGTACTTCAGACTACCACTTGGCAGCTACCTCATTTAATCCTTATACTTTAAGCCCTGGTAAAAATAGAGCATGGAATACAAACCATCTAGTACTGTTGGAGAGATTAGTGGAGGATTATTTATCCATTTAGTCAGATAAGTACATATTCTGTTAGAAGGTAGGATTTGTGGAAATAAGAGCCCTGGCCATCGAGTCCCTTTAGTTAATGGTTCTTATTCTACACACATGATGAACTAGAAGACTGCATGTTCAAATATAGGTGTGCTCATTAGGCTAAAAGCTCCATTATCTATTATCAATAGTGTAGGAAGCACAAAGCACAAATCTGCATGAAGAAATATTTCACCTACATGTGAAATTTCCAGTTGTGTGGATTCCTATTGAAATGGCTGGAATGTGACTGTCTGCACCTTTAGATCACTCATTATCATACACATACTCACTAATTTTCAAACCGGTTACGGCCTTGAGCTAGGTGTATATTGCCTAATTGTAAGCTTGTGAAAAAATTGTGAAAAAAACTCGATTTCGTTTTCGATTCGATTTTTATGAGCCCAAATATTCAAATACAATATTTTTTAAAAATGCTCATCCCTAGTTCTATGTCGTTAGTAGTATACTTTTTTTTTTAGCAAATTTTGGCCGAGGGCCGGTGGTCTACGGTCTAAATTTCCCGGTAGATTTTTTGGTCCCACTCCGCCCCTGATCATACATGTCAGGTTGTGTTGCATACAAGGCCCAACATTTTCTAAAAAATCTTTGGTCAGTAACATGATTACCCCACCATTGCACAGTGTGTGTTTGGGTACTGAGGTTGCTGGGGGCATGAGTTGTTTGTTTCTTGTTTTTTTTTCTCAGGGTCAGCACCATAAATCCCTCTGTTGCCAAAAACTGCATTGACTGCAAATAGGAATAATGGGGTTGAGAATGCAAACATGAATTATTGCCAGAACTGGACAGATCTTATCAGCAATAGTTCTTGTCATGTCATGGTCATATCTGAAATGGATAAAAGACTGAGTACACCTAAACTTTGGTAGGGTTAAATTTATATGGAAAAGTTGCACTGCATTGTCAAAGAGTATAGTAAATATACGTTCTTTGGCATTGTTGATTAATGCTACCTTTGTGTTTTTGCTTTGTTTCTTTTTTCATTATGTGTATGTGACTGCATACATGTACACTGATTTTTTTTTATTATAATTTGTTACAGCCAAATGTATTAGTTCATATAACATTTCTATTTAATATTAATTAATTAATTTTTAAAAAAATTATCCCAAACAAAATAATTCACACAAAGCAAAAAATGTTGGTAACACTTTAAAATAAGGTTCATTAGTTAACATTAGTTAACTACATTAGTTAGCATGAACTAATAATGAACTGCACTTATACAGCATTTATTAATCTTTATTAATGTTAATTTCAACATTTCAATACTTTATTAAAATCTTGTTAACATTAGTTAATGCACCGTGAACTAACATGAACAGCTGTATTTTTATCAAATACAACAACAAATGTATTGCCTATGGTTAGTTCATGTTAGTTAATACATTAACTAATGTTAACTAATGAACATTATTGTAAAGTGTTACCGAAATGTTATTGTAAAGTCCATACCAAATCAATATCAATTTATTTTGACATAAGCAAAAAATTTGTTTGTTTTTTTTTTTACAAAATTTCACCAGATACATTAACTATGAAAGAAGAATGTTCAATTAAGATCAACTTAAAAAACGTTTAGTAAATGTTTAATTTAGTTTCTAAAAATAAAGACAACTTCAAAATAACGTATTGCTTATTGTGATGCCTTTTTAAAAAATATAGGCTACATCACATCAGTATTCTGGTGTCTGGTGTTCATTTTTGTCATAGTTCCTGTCTTGTGTTCCCCTTGTCTAGTGTAAACTTTTTGTCATGTCCTGTGCCATGTTTTGTAGTCCTTTGTAGTTTTTCGTGTTTATTAGTCTCCCCAGGTGTTTCTAAGTAGCCACGCCCCCTTGTTATTTTGTTTAGCTTGTTTGCCTGTGTATTTAAGCCCTGTGTCTTTGTGAGTTCTTAATGTTGTATGTTGGTTGTCCTGTTCCCGAGTCCAAGTTTTGAGTTTATTTAATAAAAGACTGCTGCACTTGGATCCTGCTTCTGCGTCTGCTTCAGCCACATTGTTACAGAAGACCTCACCAAGACATGGATCCAGCAGATTGTCTTTTCCGCCTCCGCCAGGGTAACCGTCTGATAGAGGACTATGTGGAAGAATTCTGTGGACTCAGTCACCGAATTAATCTTTGTGACGTTGCATTGAAGGACATTTTGACATTTTGAACCGTCAATCCCACCTTTGTCTTTGGACAAGATGGCCACCACGTCTTAACCTGAGCCCTCAGCAGATCTGGCCGCCGCTATGCCTGAGCCATTGGTGATTGCAGCATCGGCCATTATGGCCACAGCCATGTGGTGTGTGTGGGCTGCGCACACATCACTCCCGGTGTCTGTTCCTGAGCCGGATCCGCCCTGGCCCCCTGAACCGTCGGATCCGCCCTGGCCCCCCTGAATCGTCGGATCCGCCCTGGCCCCCCTGAACCGTCGGATCCGCCCTGGCCCCCTGAACCGTCGGATCCGCCCTGGCCCCCCTAAACCGTCGGATCCGCCCTGCCCCCCCTGAGCCGCCGGATCCGCCCTGGCCCCCTGAACCGGCGGATCCGCCCTGGCCCCCTGAACCGTCGGATCCGCCCTGGCCCCCCTGAGCCGTCGGATCCGCCCTGGCCCCCCTGAAGCGTCGGATCCGCCCTGGCTCCCCTGAGCCGTCGGATCCGCCCTGGCTCCCCTGAGCCGCCGGATCCGCCCTGGCCCCCCTGAGCCGTCGGATCCGCCCTGGCCCCCCTGAGCCGTCGGATCCGCCCTGGCCCCCCTGAGCCGTCGGATCCGCCCTGGCCCCCCTGAAGCGTCGGATCCGCCCTGGCCCCCCTGAACCGTCGGATCCGCCCTGGCCCCCCTGAACCGTCGGATCCGCCCTGGCCCCCCTGAGCCGTCGGATCCGCCCTGGCCCCCTGAACCGTCGGATCCGCCCTGGCCCCCCTGAGCCGTCGGATCCGCCCTGGCCCCCCTGAGCCGTCGGATCCGCCCTGGCCCCCCTGAGCCGTCGGATCCGCCCTGGCCCCCCTGAAGCGTCGGATCCGCCCTGGCCCCCCTAAACCGTCGGACCCGCCCTGGCCCCCCTGAGCCGTCGGATCCGCCCTGGCCCCCTGAACCGTCGGATCCGCCCTGGCCCCCTGAGCCGTCGGATCCGCCCTGGCCCCCTGAACCGTCGGATCCGCCCTGGCCCCCTAAACCGTCGGATCCGCCCTGGCCCCCCTGAGCCGTCGGATCCGCCCTGGCCCCCTGAACCGTCGGATCCGCCCTGGCCCCCCTGAGCCGTCGGATCCGCCCTGGCCCCCTGAACCGTCGGATCCGCCCTGGCCCCCTGAGCCGTCGGATCCGCCCTGGCCCCCTGAACCGTCGGATCCGCCCTGGCCCCCTGAGCCGTCGGATCCGCCCTGGCCCCCTGAACCGTCGGATCCGCCCTGGCCCCCTGAACCGTCGGATCCGCCCTGGCCCCCCTGAGCCGTCGGATCCGCCCTGGCCCCCTGAACCGTCGGATCCGCCCTGGCCCCCCTGAAGCGTCGGATCCGCCCTGGCCCCCCTAAACCGTCGGACCCGCCCTGGCCCACCTGAGCCGTCGGATCCGCCCTGGCCCCCTGAACCGTCGGATCCGCCCTGGCCCCCTGAGCCGTCGGATCCGCCCTGGCCCCCTGAACCGTCGGATCCGCCCTGGCCCCCTAAACCGTCGGATCCGCCCTGGCCCCCCTGAGCCGTCGGATCCGCCCTGGCCCCCTGAACCGTCAGATCCGCCCTGGCCCCCCTGAGCCGTCGGATCCGCCCTGGCCCCCTGAACCGTCGGATCCGCCCTGGCCCCCTGAGCCGTCGGATCCGCCCTGGCCCCCTGAACCGTCGGATCCGCCCTGGCCCCCTAAACCGTCGGATCCGCCCTGGCCCCCCTGAGCCGTCGGATCCGCCCTGGCCCCCTGAGCCCTCGGATCCGCCCTGGCCCCCCTGAGCCGTCGGATCCGCCCTGGCCCACTGAACCTTCGGATCCGCCCTGGCCCCCCTGAACCGTCGGATCCGCCCTGGCCCCCCTGAGCCGTCGGATCCGCCCTGGCCCCCTGAACCGTCGGATCCGCCCTGGCCCCCCTGAGCCGTCGGATCCGCCCTGGCCCCCTGAACCGTCGGATCCGCCCTGGCCCCCTGAGCCGTCGGATCCGCCCTGGCCCCCTGAACCGTCGGATCCGCCCTGGCCCCCTGAGCCGTCGGATCCGCCCTGGCCCCCTGAACCGTCGGATCCGCCCTGGCCCCCTGAACCGTCGGATCCGCCCTGGCCCCCCTGAGCCGTCGGATCCGCCCTGGCCCCCTGAACCGTCGGATCCGCCCTGGCCCCCCTGAAGCGTCGGATCCGCCCTGGCCCCCCTAAACCGTCGGACCCGCCCTGGCCCACCTGAGCCGTCGGATCCGCCCTGGCCCCCTGAACCGTCGGATCCGCCCTGGCCCCCTGAGCCGTCGGATCCGCCCTGGCCCCCTGAACCGTCGGATCCGCCCTGGCCCCCTAAACCGTCGGATCCGCCCTGGCCCCCCTGAGCCGTCGGATCCGCCCTGGCCCCCTGAACCGTCAGATCCGCCCTGGCCCCCCTGAGCCGTCGGATCCGCCCTGGCCCCCTGAACCGTCGGATCCGCCCTGGCCCCCTGAGCCGTCGGATCCGCCCTGGCCCCCTGAACCGTCGGATCCGCCCTGGCCCCCTAAACCGTCGGATCCGCCCTGGCCCCCCTGAGCCGTCGGATCCGCCCTGGCCCCCTGAGCCCTCGGATCCGCCCTGGCCCCCCTGAGCCGTCGGATCCGCCCTGGCCCACTGAACCGTCGGATCCGCCCTGGCCCCCCTGAACCGTCGGATCCGCCCTGGCCCCCCTGAACCGCCGGATCTGCCCTGGCCCACTGAACCGTCAGATCCGCAAGTAATTTAACCCTTGTTCAAGGGAACTCAAAGACAGCCTATTTATAAACTATTTGTGGATGTCTGTTTGACTTATCAATTTGTGTCGATATAATAGGGTAAATCCTGTATATAATGCTTGCATAGACTTGCATACACTTGTACCTTTTATGTATCTTTGGAAGTCCTTGAAATTATTGGGTTTCATAGCGTAGCGCCACGCATTCCGCATTCTGTCTGAAAGGCGCTTCAATCCTCGGCACGGGCAAGTGCACGAAACCCCCCCCTTAGTTTGAGTTCTTAAATTTGCATGTTGGTTGTCCTGTTCCCGAGTCAGTGTTTATAAAAGACTGCTGCACGTGGATCCTGCTTCTGCATCTGCTTCAGCCTCAAAGTTTTAAGTTTAAAGTTTTGTAAGAGTATTATTTGCTTTTAGACAAACTGAACAAAAACGGGTTTAAACCAGACACCATGGTTTTCGATTAGACCAATACAACAATGCACTTATATAAATGTGGTTGTTTCACTTTTTTTTCAGTGTACACTTATGAGCAATGAACACTCTTTTCCACACTCTTGCTTTTCATTTTATTGTCAGTGCGGTGCACTATACTTTAGGCCTATTTAATAGGACTGAGACCTACAACCCTCCAGGCTCTTTTGTACAAAGCTGAAATTGAACTGTCTTGCATGCCTTCACTACAAGCTTTCAAAAGACCCTATGGTCAATTAATAGTGATATAAAAACAACAGCCAAAAGTGCCACTACACTGTGCATGTATTAGACACTAACACTGTTGCACAAAACATTTAATGGAACTGTGGAAAAGAGTATGTGGAAGTATAAGTAACTGACATTACAGCAATGCAGTGATTCCCTGAGGATGATGCTGAAACTGAGCAGAGATTTAATGCATAATTCTGCACAGATGGTCTAATGGGTCCCAAATCTTACACCATCTAACTTCCACCATGGATATATGTTTTACAGATGGAGATAATGGCCATGTGCAGTATATACGTTAAAATGTTGTGGCTTAGCTGGAGATGTTAAATTAGTGCCCAGAGGATAAATTGCTTTATATGCACTTAACGAATCAGATATTTCCTGATACTCTAATGTGCTTTTCAGTGATTGCATAATACATTAGAATTACTGTAGCTCCATTAAAAATAGTGTTAACATGAGGTTAAAATTACACTACAAAAAAACATGAAACATTCATTGAATTATTGAATCTTTTATATTATTAATGCATTTATAAACGGGGACGCATACAGAATCATACTCTTATGGGGGCGGGAATACAAACAAAACAGAAGGGGAAAATGTATAAGAAAAGAGAAATCAAAAAGAGAAACAGTAAATTGTATTAAATCTAACATTTCATTAAAATTTTGATTAAATTAAATTTACTTTTATTAAAATTCAATAAAATATCAATTGAAATGTAAATTAATATATGCCCTTATAATTTTTTGGAAATATTAAAATATAAAGAATTATTATTAAAATTATTAACAAAAATGTTCAACTATTACAATGTAAAATGTTATTATTGTCATGATAATCATTTAAAAATAATTATAATTATTATTTATTTAATTATTATTTCAAAAATAATGCCTGTAAATGCCTGTAAAAACCATTGATGTAATAAACCTACTCTGAGAAATATTCACTGCTGGAGTAAAACATGTAACAACAAGCCAACAATTAATTATATATATAATATATAATTAATTAATTATATATTAATAATTGCGTAAAATCAAGCAAGATTTGTAAATGAGGTATATGTTTTGCGTGTGAGGAGTAGGCCTACTTGTATCATTTGTATTCCATCACTGAATGCGCGAGCACTGGAATCAGTCTCCGCCCACCTCCATAAAACACTAACACTGATGATCATGGATTAGTGAAAACACGCGCGCTCGTGAGGAATCAACTTCAGACTCGTGGACTGTCGTCAAAGAAAGTAAGGAAATATTTATTATCTCAGTGTTTTATTGTCGTGTTAATTTGACAAAAGTTGAATCTTACAAAATGAAATATGGCAATGAGATCATGGCATGCTGCTGCACACGCGCAGATCGGTTGCTACTTTAGTTTAATTTAGCTTGTACACTGATTTGCTAAAGAAAAATGAACTCCACAGTTTACCAAGTATACATCGCCTGTATAATCGTTTCTTAGAAGTGTCCGTTCAAATGAAAATTTGAATGGAATTATGATTTTAATATGACTTCAGCCTTTTATTTTAGAATAGATTTGGCTAAATAAAGTTTGTAACATGAAAAGGTGATTAGATAACGTGCTGGGGACAGGAATCAGGATGCTTGAGGACAGCGATCAGATCAGATCACTAGTCACGGTTTAAGCAGCCAGTTACAGTTACAGTAAGCCGTCAAGACAGAAGGATCTTCCCCTGTCACTTGAAATGTAACTTAGTGATGGGGTCAGGGGTTTCATCAACGAAACCCCCATCCACACCTCCAGCCCAGTGTGCCAAATGTGGGACGACGTAAGTTTTGAATGCACTTCTGTCCGCAGCTGTTTTTCGTGTATGTTTTACCGGTATTATTTTTTTTTATTTTAGCCCAATGTCTGGAAACGAAGAGCGCACTTTCATTGCCATCAAGCCTGATGGAGTGCAGAGGGGACTTATCGGAGAGATCGTCAAGCGCTTCGAACAGAAAGGGTTCAAGTTAGTTGCTATGAAGTTAATCCAGGTAAATTAAATTAACAGGTTTTAGTTTCAATAGTTTGTATTGGATTTGCCTTTTAATAGCCAAACAGTAGGCTACTAGAGGGCGTCGAGGGATTGTTCGCCCCAAAACGACAATTCTGTCATCATTTACTCAAATTGTTCCAAACCTGTATGAATTTCATTCTTCTGTTGAACACAAAAAGAGATGTTTTAAAGAATGTAGGTAAACCAGTTGACGGCACTCATTGACTATGACTACTATACGGTTTCAACAAAAGACTCATACAGGTTTGGAACAACTTGAGGATGAGTAAATTATTACATAATTTCCATTTTTGGGTTATCCCTTTAATGGCGGTTACATGTATAGGCTATAACATTAGTTTTATTTGTGGATGTATTGTGTAATGCGAATGTAACAAAAATGCAAGATTTCTTTTTTTATTTCTACATTATTTAAAAAAATATTTATCATATTATAAAACATTATCACTATGCAGCTCTCATAGCAACGTTCTGTTATTTCAGCATCTTCTAGCAGAAGGATGCTACTTGATAAAAATTTGTGTAAAAATGCCACTAAAAATAAATTATAAATGTATAGGCCTATATGATTTTAAAATATATTATATTTTCTAATGAATGTTTAAAATAAATATTTATATTTCAACTATAGTTTTCTATATTACATAAAAGAACAGAGCAATACAAACTGTATATATATATATATATTTAGTTAATAGTTTCAAAAAATATTGTAATTTGTATATAATTGTATTAGAACTGCAATTTAATTTGATTCTCTGATTGTTACAATTTTATTATATTACTTAACAGCTTAAAAACTTTATATATTTTCGATTTTTCCCTAGTCTTTAATTTTAGAAAACTATTTTTAGTGTGAGAGAACTTAAACTCTCTCAGACACGCATGTGTTTCAGGGGTTAAACCAATTACTAGTTCCTTGTGGTCTGAAAAGATATATATCCTCATGTGACTATCTCGTTACAGTAAACACAACCTCAAAATGAAGATTTAGTCATAAAAAAAAGTGGGATGTGGGATTAACGGACCTTTAATTCACAAACGTTCTCCGCTGCTGTCTTTTTTGCTTGTCTTTAATGCAGGCCGATGAGGATCTTCTGAGACAGCACTACGGTGACCTCAAGGACCGGCCATTCTTCCCTGGGCTTGTCAGTTATATGTCCTCTGGCCCAGTGGTTGCCATGGTAAATCCATTTATATTTATTTTCCCCATAGTGCGGCCCTAAGGCCCTTTGAATTTAATAATGTTTCTCCCTTATTGCTAATAAATATTCTTCATACATTTCCTGAAGTTGACTGTACCAATGTTATTTCCGTGGTATATTTTTAGGTGTGGGAGGGTTTTAATGTTATTAAAACCGGTAGAGTAATGCTCGGCGAGACTAATCCCGTTGACTCCAAGCCTGGGACTATCCGAGGTGACTTTTGCGTTCAGGTTGTCCGGTAAGATCTCATACTGTATTCTAAAATGTCATTTTGATGACTTTGTTTTAAAGTGTTATTTTAAAGATTCCTAATTTTGTTTTCCTACAATAGGTTTACATGCATCCAAGGTCAAAAAACACTTTTCTAATAATATACATTGTATATCACTTAATTTTTAAGAGTCTGAAAAACAGTTGTCTATCCAAACCCCTCCTTTTCGTGAGCCTATACTGTGATCTGATTGGTTAGATTGTCAAGTCTGTTGTGATTGGTCTACGCATGTCGCAAATGAAACGCTTATTACCATATCTGAATTTCAGCTCTGGAGGATTCCTTAGCGCTCGATTCAAAGTGAAATTCCACACCGAGTCCTCATCCTTCTGAAATGCATTTGAAGTGTATTTGTAGCGCTGAAAACAGCGTCTTCACAACATGTCATCAACACAAAACAAATTCGTACAAACGAATTACAGTGTTTGAGGGCGAGCGTTCAGACTGTTAGTCGAAATCTGATTTTTGTGCATATCCGATTAAAATCCAAGTGTGAACAACCAAAATGAAATGCGAGTTACTTACATATGTGTTTTGAATCTCATTGAATCTCATTTCTGGAAATCCGTTTCAGTTTGACCACTCTGATCGGATTTCGCGTGGTTTATGTGACTTTCTCACGCCACATTGAAAGAAATTTATATTTGTGTTCAGCAAGGCATTAAATTGATCAAAACAAACAGTAAAGTATTACAGCGTTACAAACCATTTCTGTTCTTTTTCAACAAATGCTGTTCTTTTCGCCTTCTAAGTCTATTGTTTCGATTTTATTTTTGGATCTGTTGTATGGAGTTAATTTTGTGCCATAATTAAACAAACAAACCCAGCAATCTGCTTTGCAAAGGAAAACTCGACTCGCAAACAAACAGAAAGCAATGTGCAAGTACAAAGGTCAATTTGAGCGAAAATGCAGTGGAGTAACAAATATGTATTGTGTTTTACAAATATAAATGAGCCTAGATAATATTTCAAAAATAAATACAAACCATCCTACAAAATGCATATAACCTTTGAACAAATACCAAATCTAGTGCATTCAAATGCATATCTGTCTGATTGTGAGACACTTGGCTTTTTATGAGATCTCTCGGCTCGGTTTTCGCACAAACGTGTCCAGGCAGATTTTCTCACAAATGCAATTGCACAAATACTAAACTAAGATGCATCTGTCACTTTCATTTATTTACCTGCACTAGTTTTTGCTAATATTAAATTGCTTTGGCTCCAGGAACATCATTCACGGCAGTGATTCTGTGGAAAGTGCCAACGCTGAGATCAACCTGTGGTTCAAACCAGACGAGATCTGTGACTACACCAAATGTCAGGACAGCTGGCTCAATGGCTGAACACGTTCTTTTTCTGCACCTTTCTCCCTCTCTGGTGTTTCTGCTTTGATTCAGTTCTTTTTAATTTTTCCCCCAATGTTTCTTGAGCTTGTCTTTACAATAAAACAAGAAATCCTGTGAATCCTGAGTTTAAGGGGCACTTTCAATGAGCTGGTACTATATTATAAAACAAAAGCTCGACCATGATGACACAAGTCATGTAATTCAAGGATTTATTAAACATAATACTTCAAGTAGTTCAAATGGATGAATTAGAAGCCCATTTATACTTACTGTATGGTACTCGTGGCCCCATTCAGTCAAATCAACAATCCACGTGTCTAGTTTTTGACAAAGCAATGCCACATGAAGCACTGCACAAAGGAATGAATTTGGAGAAATAAAGTACACAGTGCTCATTTAAATGATACTGTAGCACCAGCAGTGCTGTTTTCATAAAGTCCATTAAAATATCATTATGCCACATAATACAAAATCTAGAATTCCAGATTGCTACTTAAAAAAAAAAAAAAAAAAGCATGCAAGAACAGGATAGTCTCTTTTCTCACAGATTTTTGAACAATGTAGTTTACATAAAGACAGTTAGAGAAAGTCTCTTTCAGTCAAGTACTGGTTGTTTTACCAGTGTATGATACATGTGAAAATAAATTGATACAATAAAATATACATAGTACATACACTACATAAATGTTGTAAAAGTGCACAAGATTCACAGAAGTGAATAGCCATTTGAGACTTTAAAGCTCCATTTGAACTCTTCTCGTCCTCTAGTTTGATGATATTTTTGTGTTTTAACCACATGGGCCCCAGTTTATTAAAATGTGAGTTCCCTTTTGGTCAGCCGAGCCAAAAAATGTAGTGCTTTGCAGTTTCTAGTTTAGCCAGAATGACAGCATTCACAAAGAGGGACTGTCCCTTTTTAAGCTGACAAAGCAAATAAATTATCGTTCTGGTATAAAAATATATAATAGATGTAATCCATACAATGTTTTCTCTTTCCCAAAACACAACGGTTGTCAAAATATACTATGGCTCTATTATTTTGTTAAGAAGTGTCAATTTCTTAACATTTTAAGATCTAGTTTAGCAAAGGTTTAAACAGACACTGTACAGTGCAACTACAAATATACTGTACAACACTGAATCTGTTGGTAGGACATAAAGTTTCATTATAGTAAAACATACTTGGTCCATGAGGTTTGGGTCATTACACAATGATGTAATGTAACCGCTGAGCAGTTTTCTTAGTTATGTTCTGATCAGTTGTATTATTGCTTACTTTTTAACTGAATAAAGGATCCTCCAGTCTACAGAAAACAAAATTGAAGAGTGATAAGTCTCAGAGCACTTGAAACAGAGTTCTGGTAGTATCTCACTTAGATTTTACACCGTATATCTATTTGCTAGAGGCCAACTGTGAGTCTTGATCTGAGCACAACAGGAAATTAAAAGTGTCTCTGTGGGAAGAGCTTTAGCACAGTAGATCTGAACAGTAAGTGCTTATCTTCTCTGCAGATATCCTGTCCGAGCAAACCGAAGATGCAGAAAGCAACATTTTGGGATAAGATTAGAGATGTGAAAGTGGATCTTTTGTGGAAATTGGAGGCAGGATCCACTGCAGTTCATTCCAACTAGTATCTTAAATTAGCTTATTTAATTCAACTGTTAAAACCAATACTTGTAAGCAGGACCACCAAGGTGTGTTGTAAACAAAGTGTGAGAAGTTAGACATTGCATGTCTAAATCATCCAGAAGCTTGCATGTGAAGGCCCCATGCAAAGGTTATAGGAATTACAGTAGGTCAATCCAACATGGCTTCCAGCTGGTCAGCAAGATCATCGAACATGTTCCCTATATCATCAAGAATGTTCCCAGCTGACTTCACTGTGTTAATGCCCCTGAGAGAAAGAAGAGCAAAAAAAAAAGGTTGAGAAGGTTTAATATGGAGGTATTGCGTCCCCCTGTAGTCAATCATTTTATCCCTTAAAACTAAATGTCATTTTGGTTCCTGTGATTTTTATCTGGGCCTAAAATAGCTTGAATTTAACTCATCTACACCCTTGCATCATTTAGTATACGTGGAACCATGAATATGCAAATGTGCCCTGCCTCCACTCACTCATACAGGCTCGTCTACAAGTCGATGTGTATCGCTCTCTACAATGCTAGACACATAGCACTAATTAATATGATTAGCCTTTGGCTTGACTACGTTATCAAACCGCTAATAATGTATTGCTAATGTTACACAAACCATGTTCGCGTTCACCATCTCAGAGTCAGACTAGATGACTTCTAACAATCAGCATCCTTAAAAACGCTTTGAACATCAGTGGAGAAAGGCATGTAGTTCACCATAACATCGTAATAAACATCACATACATAATTCACCCGCTATATTGCTAAAATGTACCCGATTTTTCATATCAACAGAAAAATATACCAGGCTTCTCTTTAGACTCCCCTGCTTCACAGCATAGTAATGATATGCTAACGCCTGTCGTGATTGGTTACACTGACGATTTTTTTCACTGCAGGTTGAATTTGCACATGGTTTGTCTTAAAGCATATTAAAAACACCACATAGACATATAAACAACATTAAAAAACTTGATTTTCACCACAGGGGGTCTTTAATAAGGGGATATTCAAATTATTTAACCAATCATTAATACCATTGGTCAGCCCTACCAAACGTGGATGTCGAACATTGTTATGTTGTTTTGATTGATACTGTGAAGCTGCTTTGATACAATCTGTATTGTGAAAAGCGCTATATAAATATACTTGACTTGACTTGACTTAATAAAGGAGTGTTCACACTGACAGCAACCTGCCGTCCTTTTACATTTCGATGAGTGTTTGTGATTTTTAGGCGCTTGAGCGACCGTCGGCGATGCGATGTTGGCGTATAGTTTCCTACAATAAAATGCACTTGACCTGAACTTTCAGTGTGATAGATGAACTGGAGGTAATATTAGCCATTAATATGGCCAAAATAACCACTTTTATTTAATATATCAACAATAATATAAGTCTAGTATAAAGTATAGTGTATACAGCACAGCATACTGGAGTTAGTATATTAGTACTCCAATCTGCACATAGTCCGGAGTGGTGTTACTTTATTTAAAACACACTGACTGGGGAGTTTATCCTTGATTAGCATATGCTATGAGCTAAATCTGTTCAAAATGCAAACGCAGACAGATTGACCAGCAACACTGCTGACAGTGGATTTGTTGTAATAAAATAGGAGGGTAATCAAATGAAAGTCTAAATTGTTGAGACACCATCTGTCTCTGTCCATGAGATAAGGACATCAACAATCTGTCTTCATCACAGCCAAACATATCAAAGAGTCAAAGGAAAAACAGGCACTAGTTTTAGGGAGATCACTTATTGCTAGATTTCCCAGCAGGCTTGTTATGACAAGTGGTCATTCGGTCATTATGGTACCATCTGCAAGGCTGTCTCATTGAAATACACAATTTCCTCTACATTGTGAAAAAGGGGATTCAAGCTGTTTAATACTACTTTGACAGAGGACAAACTCAAAGAGACAAACATAAGTGGTTGTTACCTTTCTGCTGGATCATCCTGAGCCAACTTTCTCTCCACAACTTTAAGTGCTGCCTCGAGAGACGTGCTGGTTTGTTCAAGTCGTTTTTGGACCAACACGTCCTGGCTTTCGGTCACAGCCTGTGGCTTTCCTGCCAGCGCAGCCTGACCTTGAGGTGCTTTGCTTGGGGGACAGTGAGCTAGAGGACTGCAGAGAGGTGAAACGGCAAAGGCCACGCTCTGGGCGACATTGACTGTCACTCCTGAAAAAAAAATGTAGCCAAAGGAGATAATAATTTAGTAAGAGCATAAACCTTGGATCGCAAGTTAATAAATATAATTATGGGCAAATGCTTGTGAGAATTCTCAGGGCTAGTTTAGTATTAGTAGAATGTTAGGGTTAGTAGAATCATTTTTCATTTACTTGCAAAGTTACTTAAAGTCAGTAGAATGTCTGTTCAGTAGAATATCTGTTCAAAATAAAGTGTTAGCAGATATTAAGACGACAGTCTACTTCTAACACTAAAATAATGTCAGTCTAATAATGACTGGTAACTGGCATAGTTGCAAAGTTACTTACAGTATACTTAGTAGAATGTCTAAAGTGGACTATGGAAATAGTGTTACCAAATTATAAACAGAAAATATAAAATATGAATAAATACTATGACAGAATATTAAAATAACACTGGAGCCAATCAATCCTAATGGATAAAACAATGGAGTTCTGCATGAAAAGTAAAATGGGCTTACACAATCTTTTCTATCAATAAATCTTTTGTAACATCATGTCTTTACCGTCACTTTTAATCAATTAAATGTGTCCTTGATGAATAAAAGTATTTTACTTTCACACAAAAAACAACCCTTTTACAGACCACACATTTTTTTAACGGTAGTGTATGTTTGTAAGTAGTCATGAATGTGTTTAAAATAAAAAAATTAAACAATAGCCTAAACAGGTTGCATTACCTGAGGTTGCTGCAGTAGAATGGCGTGTGGGCTTAGAAGGGGTGGGAGGTTTATGTGGAGAGCCTGGTTTTTGAGAGAGGCCAGATTTAAAAGGATTTTTTGTCAATCCACCATTCTGCATGCGTTGCGAGACCATCTCAGTCCCTGTGGCCCTCTCATTTCCTATTTGCGTGCTGGTGCCCTGACCTATCATCTGCAGTTCCTTTGGCTTGTGTCTCCTTTTGACCGTGTCTGATTCCTTTAAGTTAAACTCATGGACCTCTAGGGACGATTTGATAAATTGTGCCGACTTCAGAATTTCAACACCGGCCTCACACTCAATCTTAGCAGGAGCTATTTTGGTCCTTTGTTTGATGGTAACTTTGCCCTCTTCAGCGAAAGGTATGCTCTCCTGTGAGGATGTTGAACCTGCACATTGCTGATTCCTCATAGGGAAGTTGTTTTCATCTGCAGGATTTTCTACGCCGTGCTTCGTTTCATACGTTGAAGATTCACTAGCGGTCCTCCTACGGTTCCCCATATTTTTTGGTGGGGTGGCTGGCGTCATGGCTTTAAAAACGGGGCTGTTGCATGTCTTATTGGGGCTTCCTTTATTGTTCTCAAGCCTTGCTGCGATGCTGCGGACACTTCCTGCACTCTCCGTTTCAACCCCGCTTGTAGTTACCCCACTCGGGGCAGAGCTTAGTCGCTTTGGAGGGGGAGGAGGAGGACCTTTCCTCTTGGCACGTATGGCGAAGGAATGACTGCGGCCCACTTGACGCTCACTGACGTAAGACGGTTGGCTGCGGCCGGGTTTGCGAGTAAGCGTGGCGTAAGATGCCACATTGGCAGAAGTTGTCATAGGGGCTGAGATGTCATCTGCATCATTCTCTCCATCCGACATAGCATAGCGTGAAAGACTTTGAGTTCGCTTTTTGGACCAGGGTGTGTCTCCGTTTGGCTGCTGGGGTCTGATTGGACCTGGGCTTCCCATGTTGGGATTGCATTTTTTATGTGACAGATAGCTGAAGCCCCTCTGAAGAGGTGATCCATGATGGGGCTGAGAGGGAGAAACCACCGGTCTGGATTTATTGAGGATGGGTGGGTATGCAAAGCGTGCTATTTTACTAGTGATTATGGGTGGCGTCCTTGCTGGACTGCCAGATAAGGGGTGATTAGGTTGTAGCGGCAAGACCGGCGCCATTTTGATAGGTGATATTTGGCTTCTATCCTGAGATTCCATGATGGCATATTGTTCCTTGCTGGGACTGCTGTCCATACTGCCCAGACTCTCTTGTGAGCGGCTGTGGGGGGTTACCGACGCCATTGGGCGTTCTTGCGACCGTCCTGACCCTCCTGACCGTGTACCAATGCTTTCTTGACTAAGACGCATGGCTGTTCCACTCACGTTGCTGAGACCATCTTGGCCTCCACTGTATCCGCTCCGAGCCATGGCGTTTTGTAGCTCAACGCTCAGCTCACTGTCCTGGAAGGTGAGCATCTTTGGTGACAGAGGGGACGAGGGGCAGTCGGAGCTGTCGTGGTGCTCGATGGCCACCAGCTCGAGGGTAGGGGGGATTATCCGGCGCTGTAGCATCGCCTGCCCCTCGGCCTGGTTCTTACGAGCCTTCTGTACATCACTGAGCTTCTTAACAGCAAGCATCAGCTTCTTCTGATGGCCTGTAGATAAACAATATGTTAATCCACAGATATACTTAAAATAATCTGATGTACACGGGCATTAATGACATTATGTTAACCGAGTTGTTTATCTGGTATATTTCTAATCTGAGTGCATCATAACTGCATTTGTGGAACACTATCTATCTACACTACCGTTCAAATGTTTGGGGTCAAGAGGGAAATTAATGCTTTTATTCAATGCAATAAATTGATTTAAAAGAGACAGTAAAGACATTTATAATGTTACAAAAGATTCCTATTTCAAATAAATACTGTTCTTTTGAACAGTTTTCAAATTTGATAATAATCAAAATCATTTACATTTACATTTACATTTATTAATTTAGCAGACGCTTTTATCCAAAGCGACTTACAAATGAGAACCATAGAAGCAGTTAAACTAACAGCAGGACAACAAAATGTAAGTGCTATAACCTTTCACAGTTTAATCCAACGTAGAACCCGTGCAATTTTTTTTTTTTTTTTTTTTTTTTAGAGAAAGGAAGAGAAAGTGTTAGTATTACTGGAACAAGTGCTGCCGAAAGATTATTATTAGAATAATAATAGCGCACCAAATCAGCATATTAGAATGATTTCTGAAGAATCATGTGACACTGAAGACTGGAGGAAAAACACTGCAGGAATAAATTACATTTTAAAATATATTAAAATAGAAAACTGTAATTGTAATATTTCAGTTTTACTGTATTTTTGATCACATAAATGCAACCTCTGTGAACAAAAGGGACTTGTTTCAAAAACATTAAAGGTCATTAAAAAAAAAAAAAAAAATTCAATATATTGAATATTAACAATATTCAACAATATATCAATCCACTTACCCAGCTTAATGATGCCAATTTCCTGTAGATCCTCCCATGTGATATCTTGCACTATGCTGATGGAGTCATATCCATTCTCTGCTAGATTTTTCTGGTACTGTGGCAGCCCAATAGCACTGAGCCATTTTGCAATATCAGACTGAAACAAACAGACAAGTATGATTATCCTATTCATTTATTTGATTATTCGACAATGCTTCCGATGGTTTAAGGGATAGTTCAGCCAAAAATGAAAATTCTGTCAGAAATTACTCACCCTTATGTCGTTCCAAACCCGTAAGACTTTCGTTCATCTTCGGGAACACAAATGAAGATCTTTTTGACGAAGAGCTGAGAGCTGAGAGCTTTCTGTTCTACGCAACTAACATTTTCAAGCCCCAGAAAGGTAAAAGGTAAAAGTAAAGAGTAAAAGTATTCCATTTGACTCCAGTGGATTAAGCTCAATTGTATTAAGTTCTTTTTTGCGCAAATTATTTTTTTTTTTACCACTTTATTCACTACAAATTAATCTCCAACGCACGTATACGCGACGTCTGCTCTCGCATCAACAACACGCATGTGTCGTGGTGCTCTCGTGAATGTGCGTTGGAGAATAATATTTTGTAAATAGTGGTAAATAATGTTTTTTTGTGCAAAAAAACACTCAACTACAAAAAAGGTAGTTGCGTAGCTGTCAATGAAGGGTCAAGAAAGCTCTCAGATTTAATTAAAAAGATCTCCAATGTTCCGAAGATGAACGAAAGGGTGAGAACGACAGGGTGAGTAATTAATGAATTTTTCATGAACTCAAAAATGAGTAATTTTTGGGTGAATAACCCTTTAAGCATATATAAGTCAATGTCTGTAATATGAATTTAGCATTTAGAATTTATCAGTTTATTAACTACTGAAGTTCTCATTAGGTGTGTCAAAACCTTGAAATTGTACAGCACAAGTAGGTAAATGTTTAAAACTATATGAAAATATAGCATTGAATTACCGGAATGTAATCCGGCAACCACTCTGGGATATTCAAGTTGCTGATCTCCATAGAAATCTTCTTGCGGTGGCCAGGCTTTGTAACGCCAATAGCAGTGAGATCCTAAAACCATACAAAAAGATTGATTCACTCACAAAATGAATAGCTTTCATAAAACCATCTCGGAAACCTGATTAAGGTATGTTCAGCTTTGATATCTATTAGCAGTAGTGAATACTAATGTCCTGTGCCAGAAATGCATAAGTCTGTGTACTTAAATGCTGATACACAAAAATATGGCTCACCTCAGGGGTCATTCTGCTGATTGTGGGCACATCGTAACCAGCTGTGAGGAAATTCGATGTGTACTGCTCAAGCTGAAACTCACAGAGCCACTGGTAAATTGCCTCAGCATCCTGATTCAAAGAAATGATTGAGCATTATGCATACAGTAAAAGCAGAATAGGCCATCATGTTGAGGGCCACAGGTCATTTAGATGTGAAAATGCTAATAGGCAGTGTACTACTGAAAACAAAAGAAAAATAAAGAGGATTCAGATGATTATTTATGACTAGTATTTTAAGAGAATACTAATTTACTACTTAATAAATAGTGTGCATGTGCAGTGCATACCGTGTACTGCCAAAATAAAAAAGTAGAAAGTGAAAGAGTGGGCATTATTCCACAATAAACATTTGTATGCAACATTATCACATGACCTTACTATATTCGTCACAAGACCTCAGCAAGTTGAATCTAATTAGCTTATTGAAAAAAAAGGCTTTAAACTTTAAAACATTTTGTGTAAAAATAAATAAATAATAATCCTAATTACAAATACATCCAAAAATGCTTCTCACCTTCATTCACCTTAAGTGAATGTAGCCTTGGCCAGGAGGGGTTGATGTCATTATTACATTATTACTAATCCTAATAATAGTAATCATCATCATCATCATTAGCAGTAGTAGTAGTGGTATTATATCAATTATAATTGTTATATTATATAAAATAATTATATAATATGGTTTTATAAATGATATAAAATTGGTTATTTTTAGTGCTGTCAAATTGATTATTTGACAGCACTAAAAATAACCAATTTTATATGATGTGTATATATATATAGTATAATAATAATAGTATATATATATATATATGTGTGTGTGTGTGTGTGTGTATATACAGCATACATACACACTAACACACAGACATATACACTCACCGGCCACTTTATTAGGTACACCTGTCCAACTGCTCCTTAACACTTAATTTCTAAGCAGCCAATCACATGGCGGCAACTCAGTGCATTTAGGCATGTAGACATGGTCAAGACAATCTCCTGCAGTTCAAACCGAGCATCAGTATGGGGAAGAAAGGTGATTTGAGTGACTTTGAACGTGGCATGATTGTTGGTGCCAGAAGGGCTGGTCTGAGTATTTCAGAAACTGCTAATCTACTGGGATTTTCACGCACAACCATCTCTAGGGTTTACAGAGAATGGTCCGAAAAAGAAAAAACATCCAGTGAGCGGCAGTTCTGTGGGCGGAAATGCCTTGTTGATGCCAGAGGTCAGAGGAGAATGGCCAGACTGGTTCGAGCTGATAGAAGGGCAACAGTGACTCAAATAACCACCCGTTACAACCAAGGTGGGCAGAAGAGCATCTCTGAACGCACAGTACGTCGAACTTTGAGGCAGATGGGCTACAGCAGCAGAAGACCACACCGGGTGCCACTCCTTTCAGCTAAGAACAGGAAACTGAGGCTACAATTTGCACAAGCTCATCGAAATTGGACAATAGAAGATTGGAAAAACGTTGCCTGGTCTGATGAGTCTCGATTTCTGCTGCGACATTCGGATGGTAGGGTCAGAATTTGGCGTCTACAACATGAAAGCATGGATCCATCCTGCCTTGTATCAACGGTTCAGGCTGGTGGTGGTGGTGTCATGGTGTGGGGAATATTTTCTTGGCACTCTTTGGGCCCCTTGGTACCAATTGAGCATTGTTGCAACGCCACAGCCTACCTGAGTATTGTTGCTGACCATGTCCATCCCTTTATGACCACAATGTACCCAACTTCTGATGGCTACTTTCAGCAGGATAATGCGCCATGTCATAAAGCTGGAATCATCTCAGACTGGTTTCTTGAACATGACAATGAGTTCGCTGTACTCAAATGGCCTCCACAGTCACCAGATCTCAATCCAATAGAGCATCTTTGGGATGTGGTGGAACGGGAGATTCGCATCATGAATGTGCAGCCGACAAATCTGCGGCAACTGTGTGATGCCATCATGTCAATATGGACCAAACTCCCTGAGGAATGCTTCCAGCACCTTGTTGAATCTATGCCACGAAGAATTGAGGCAGTTCTGAAGGCAAAAGGGGGTCCAACCCGTTACTAGCATGGGGTACCTAATAAAGTGGCCGGTGAGTGTATAATAAATATATATACACATGTAAACAAAAACTTTTGTCAGATGCGATTAAACGTTTTTTTGACAGCACGTTTTAAAAGTTATTTTACATTGTTGATCCCATATGTACTATAACATGTATAAAAATATTTGTAATATAATACTACTAATAATAATGTTAATAGTATTGCTTAATAGTAATTTATTATAATTATAACCCTATTATTATTATTACTATCCAATTTATATTTTTAATTTATAATTTGTAAAAAAAAAAAAAAAAAAGATTAGTCTGACAAAATGAGTCAAGAAAGAGATGCAAAAAAATTGTTACATCGATTACACTGGAAATGAAAGGTCAAATCAAGCACATTGCACTGCGGGTCTTTGTTGAATATAGACAATTTGTATCTGGCTCACAATACACATACAACAGTATGTATTATTTTTCACAATGTAGTATATGATAGTATGCTGTTCTGCCTTGGCCTCACCCTGCCATCTAGAAGTTGCTGTGGATGGATGACATGTTCTCCAGGTCTGGAGCTGCTCAGTGGAATCCTCCGTCCAAGAGCACCTAAAGCGCGCGCACACACACACACACACACACACACATTTCTGTTGGTCAGACCCGGCTATTGCCTTAGGCTGTGGAGTATAGACTCCCAGACTAGTGTTTCATACATGTTATTGTACCTGCATGTTTATAAATCAGTGTGCTGAAGGAGTACATGTCTCAGCAGAAAAAAATGTCTCCTGTGACCCGAGGCACAGTTTTTTCATCTTCATTAACAATGGATCATACCAGAATAGCGCAATCACTGACATTTAGAGATGAGGATTTATGACCTAAGGCTGTTTTGATGAGTGATTGTGATAGTATGTGTTCATGTGAGAGACAGACAAGCATATACCTTCTTCTATGATAACAAACAGTACACCCAAGGTTACAAAATCAAAATCCATAAAATGAGAACCCATTAACTTGTAACAAACCATGATAAGATTGAATTGATATGTACCCTTTTAAAATGTCCACAGTGGCAATACCATGCATGTTAATACGCCTCCATTTTACTCACCTCCATAAAATAAGCTGATTTTAGGAGCGTTTCTTGATCTCATGCTTATTTTTAGATCCTCTTCAAGTCAAAGCCACAACAAAAACACTCTTGTGTCCGTGCCATTGATAATCTTCTCTCCCTCTCAAATTCTCCTCTTTTCCTTGGTATTTTAGACTTACACACAACTTTGCCTCTGTTGTGTCCTTCCCTCCTACTGAAATCTGACACTGCACAGTATCAGTCTAGAAGTAAAAATGAGCAGGTATGAACAGGTATTTTAAGCTGCCTTACTCGTGTCTTTATTGTGGTCTTGGGACTCGGGAGGAACCTTTTTTTTTTTTTTTTTAAACCGCAATAGATATGAAATAAATGGCTAATTTTATTTAAAGAATAAAATAATTAATGAACACACAGGGCTGAGGTGAAAATTTTATTACACCATTCTCTGAATCAGTCTTTTTCATGGGCAAGACATGCTCAAGGATATCACATGAGTTTCATGGTTCATGAGTTTAATTAAAAACTATGGTAAAACTTTACAATAAGGTTAATTAGTTAACATTAGTTAACTACCTTAGTTAAAGGTTGTATCAGTGATTTCAGGCCCAAAAAAGGCCAAAACATAAATGATCACATTCATCTAATCTTTCCTAACGATCTGCTAGCTGCCCGCCCCATAAGCATGCCGTCCAAAAACCGCCTCTCTGTAGGCAGCCTAGGCTCTGAAATCTGCACACAAAACAAATGGGACAACCACCACTCAAAACCAAAACAAACAGTGTTTCAACCAATCACCGACAGTGTTGCTCCGACTTCTCGTTCAGCTGTGAACGAGCTCAAAACCTCACAACACCCGCCCCTGTCGGTGATTGGTTGTTTCGGCCTTTTTTGGGCCTGAAATCACTGATACAACCTTTAACACGGACTAAGAATGAACTAAGAAATGAACAATACTTCTCCAGCATTTATTAATCTTAGTTAATATTAACTTCAACATTTACTAATACGCTATTAAAATCAAAGGTTGTGTTTGTTAACATTAGTTAATGCACTGTGAACTAACATGAACAAACAATGAACAGCTGTATTTTTATTAACTAACATTAACAAAGATTAATAAATACTGTAACAAATGTATTGCTCATTGTTAGTTTATATATTAACTAATGTTAACCAATGAACCTTATTGTAAAGTGTTCCCAAAACTATTAATTAAACAATAAAAATGTAATATAATTTTTTTTTGTTTAAATCAAAATAAAACACTTACAAACAAAGATTTTTTTATTTTTTATTTTATTATTTGACCATATCATGTGACCATTAATAGACATCAGAGAACCGTGAACTTAATTCTATCACTAGACTTAATTTTATTACTAAACTATTAACTTTTTCAGGGGGTACTTCAAGTAAATATATAAAATCAAAGAGGCTCAGCGGAAAAATATTTTTTGGGAATCCCTGCATTGCATGTACATTTTCAATGACGTGAATTTGTACATTTAATGTGTTTGAAAGACAAAAGCCTTCCAAAGACAGTAATACATGGTTAAATGACTCACTGAGTGATCATTCAAATAATAATTCATGTGTTCGTCAAGAGTTGATTAGATATGCAAAGTTGAGAAAGCAGTTAGCCTGGATGCAAGCCGAATTTAGCCCCGCCCACAACATTTGAGGATGGGAAGTTTGACTAGAATCTGAGTATGACGACGTCAGGCTAGATTTCTGTAACTCCAGTGATCAAATGCTGTGGGTCTCAGTTTTCAGTAAAAGGCTCATGACTCATTTGTGTGTACGGTAATTCCACAAACCCTGAAGACCTTCTGAACGTATCCAAGGATATTTTTAGAAAGGAAAATCAATGACTTATGAATAAATGACTGCCATTGTGAGAATAACATGTAATAATGTAATCAATAAAAAAGTAACTGTACTGTATTATGAGTATTTTAAAATTTTATCTAATTACAAGTACTTCATTTTTGGAGTCTGATTATGTAATCCAGATTATGTGTAATCAGTTACTACCCAGCACTGTATATATAGATCTCCCCATATATTTCCCCAAGTTATCTATCTTATGATTCATTTCAATTCTTCAGCTCTGCTTTTACTGCTTAATCTCTTGAAGACAGTGCTGACCTGAATGAGGGTCCGTGTGTTTTGCGGGGTCATGAGCGTGGCTGCACTGTTCCACCAGTTCTCCAGCAGAGGGAGGCAGCTACATGTAGGAAAAACACAGCACTGTGTCACATTTAACTCAACAGCTGTCTGGCAGAAATAGCTCACAGACTTCACACAGAGAGTCTAATTACTACACATGAATATTAATTACAATTATCAACAAGAACATAAATGAATATCTCTTTAATTTAAAATGTAAGACTCTCTTTAACAGACGTTTACAGACCCAATCATTGAGAATATTGAGGATAAATCACAGCATGAAATCAACATTAAGTGCGCAATGGTAATTTAAATGCAATAAATGCTGCAGTAGGAGTAACCCTATGCTCAGCAGCATATAAAATGCAGAGATTATTGTGTTATGTAATAAGTGTGAATACCACTGTGATAGAGATGAGAGCTATGTTCCCTTTAATTACTGTTCTTGCTTAGCAAAATCTTTTTCTATTTGCCGGACCCTTCAGGCACAAAGACTACCGTTCAAAAGTTAGGGGTCAGCAAGATTTTTTTCAAGGAAGTTAATACTTTTTTTATTCAGGAAAGGTGCATTCAATTGATCACTTTTACAGTAAAGAATGTTATAACAGGTTTATATAATAAATGCTGTCTATAGAACTTTCCATTCATCAAATAATCCTGAAAAAAAATATATAGGCCTACTGTGTATATATATATATATATATTATTATTATTATTATTATTATTTTTATTTATTTTTTAATTATTTGATGAATGGAAAGTCTCACACAAAATCACAGAAAAAAATACTAAGCAGCACAACTGTTTTCAACATTCATAATAAGAAATATTTCTTGAGCACCAAATCAGCATATTAGAATGATTTTTGAAGGATCATGTGACACTGAAGACTGGAGTAATGATGCTGAAAATTCAGCTTTGGCATCACAGGAATAAATTAGACTTTAAAATATAAACAGTTATTACAAATGGTGTATTTATATATGTAATAATATTACACTATTCATATTTTTCCTGTATTTTTGATCAAATAAATGCTGTATTGGTGAGCATAGAGACTTCTTTAATGCTTTATTGGTAGTGTAAACAAAAACACCTAATGTACCAATGACCTAATTCAATATCATTAATTTCTTTCTTTTATTAGTTTATTCTGTTTATGAAGTATATTTCAAATACTTAGGCTAATAATAAAACAACAGGATAATAGTTATTTCATATTGGTAAGAATTGTTATTTTTCTGACTTGCTTTTTCAAGAAAACTCAAGAAAAACTCTAAATAACTTTTATCAAGATTACAAGAAAAATAAGACACTGACTGCGTTTACATGCAGCCAATAACCCGTTCAAAACCGGGATATTAGCAATAACCCGGTCGCGAACGGCCATGTAAACACCGGCAAAAACCCGAATATGCTCATATCCCGGATTTTAAAAACCGGGATATTATACCTGGGGTACCCCTTTTCTAACCCGAATTTTTGGTCATGTAAACGCGTATCGGGATATCCCCATAGTGATTGTCCCCACTGCATATGTTCTATTCGCAAGGAATCTTGGTCTTTTGAGTAGAGGAACTTCTCAGTGCATACAAAACCTGCGTGCAGTATACCGGAAGTAAACATGGCGAGACGCAGCACAGCATACGTTTGGAGCGAGGTCAGTAACGTTACTAGCATCAAAGCGCAAACAAAGGCGATCGCTATCTGCCCCGAACTATTCATTATCCGCATGCTGCTGTTGTTGTCGTCTTTGGATACAGGAAGAAGAATCGGAAATGACGCATATTGTGTCTTAAGTTTGTCCGTACGTCCAGACGCTAACCGTGCGTCGCTGTTTACATCGGGATATTGCAATTCCATGTATACAGGAGAAACTCTCTCTGCTCACGCATGTAAACGGGTTATTCCTAATGTTTCAGAAACCCGAATAGTGACCTTAACCCGACCGTAACCCGAAAATTGGCTGCATGTAAACGTAGTCATTGAGAGCACACGACAAAAAAAAAAATCTTCTGTGGGCTTCTATATATAACAGTAATTATTTTTTCCCTTTGGTGCCTCTATGAACCATGAAATCTATGTACTGTGATGGGCTTCCTATCTTGAGAATTAATCAGTGCTGCATATTTCTCCACAAGTTTTCTCACAGCTTCAGTTCCCTAATAAAAATCAATGGCCATGCAGACAGAATCCGAAAATCTCCAGCTTGAAGCAGGGGTGGGCAACTCTGGCCCTCGAGATTCACTTTCCTGTTTAGCCCCAACCCTAATCAACACAAACACACCTGCACAAGCAAATCAAGGTCTTCAAAATTACTACCCTGCGTCCGAAATCGTCCGAAAAAGAGTAGGTACTACATTTGATTTTGAATTTACTTTCCGATCGTTAAAATTTACGTTTTATATAGTATGAATACGGGTAGTATGAATGAAATTCGGACGTTTTACATCCACTAAGTCATGTGACCTACCAGCGTCAGTTGCGTCACCTCACTTCCTTTCATAAAACCTCTCCCGTGGCCACATGGAATAGTAAAGTGTCCATCGAATGCGCACTTCAGAATCTCTGCGGTACTAGGTCATCCGGAAACTTTTCGCCTACTGTTTTTCGAATACTATGTATTTGGACATATTACTACGTTGCCGTACCGTTTTTCGCAAACTATATAGTAGGGAAGAATTTGATTTTGAAAGCAGCGCTACTGTAAAAAGCTACAGGCATATTCGTTTTATCAGGTTTGGAGATAAACTCTGCAGGAAAGTGGATCTTGAGGGCCAGAGTTGCCCAGCCCTGGCTTAAAAGGGAACACTGGACGTGTGAGAGACTGAAGCCCACCTTGGTGGTGTCCTGGACAACAGAAGATGACTGATGGGGTCCATTGTGAGGAAGGTTTCCCTCAGTGCTCTGTCCACTGCCAGCACTGCGACTGCTGCCCATGCTGCCTGCACTCCCCACACTGTTCCTGTCTCCTGCTGAAAGAAAGAAGAACAGACAAACATAGGAGAAAGAAAAATAACAGTTGGTGAAATACTGTACCATAAAATAAAAACACTCCTTTTCTTCACATTGGCCAACAAATGGGGGAAAGATTTTTTTCAGTGCGACCTTAGAACTCCAGCAAGGTCTCTCTAGACAAGGGGAATGTTAAGGAGTACAAGGGAAAGTTGAGGAGGACTCGTGCAAATTAAGGAACGTGAATGGCAAGCTGATTGTAGGCTGACAAGCATAGGACAAAAATAGCCTAAGGGAACAGGAACCCTGTGAAACAGCTGGGAAAAATTCAACTTGACACGAAAGTCATTGGTGTGCAGGCTTTAGGACCAGCGGATGGACGTGAGGAGGAGAAAACAGGCTGGGGAAGACGCGCAACTCTTACCATTGAGAGAGGTCCTGAGGACCCAAATATCTTCTGGCTCTTGGGGACTAGTTGGCTTACACAGGGCACTGGGACTGTCGGGAAGCACACCTAGCAAACACAAATACTTTAAAGGGCCAGAGGGGGAGTCTTAAGGCCGACATCAAAGAACTAGCACCGACGAAAGCAGACTGTGTTCTCTTCATGTCACGTTAAAAGTATTTGCTTGAACACAGCGCAAAGACTACAGAATGGCCAACTAGCACATACTGTACGTTCTTGCGCCTGTGTGAGAGGGAATAACTATCTATATCAGATGGTGGTAGTAGTCTATATTCATCACTCAAAAAGGGAAACAGACATTAGGACTGCGGATTATACAAACCGCGAGCAAAGTAGCACTTGCTTTCCATTTCGAACCATGTTGATCACTTTCTTTATTACAGAAGACCATGTCGTTATGAAAATATTCGCATGTTAGAATTCTCAGGTAAGATGACGTAAAATTAGAACAGCCGTCTGTGTGTCTTTTTAACTTGAATTCATCACTTTCACTTTTCTCCTCGTACAGTGGTTTGCTAAACTGAAAAGCCAATCAGAGCGATCGTCTCAAAGACTGCCTGACGGCGATTCAACATGCTCAATTGGCCAAAAAGCCACCAATGAGATCCAAGAAGTGCTGACGGGCCACGGTGCAGAACACACCCCAAAAAGTGAGCTGACAGCCAAACGTTGTTTTGGTGTGTTATGGCATTTAGGGCTAAGTGCGGATCAAAATAAGCTTTAGACTTGGAATCACAAGAGTTTGGAAAATGTGATGGGCTAAATTGCAGTTTATGTTGTTTGAATGGTCAAGGATGGATTAATTTTTTGCTCTCAAAGATGCTTGAATGGGCTCGTGAGGTTAGATTACAAGTTTGCAGGCGTGTATACTTGAATTCATCCCTAAGAGTCTAATTCTCACGCTACCTGAGTGCTGATCCAGCCCGTTGTGGTGAGTCAGTACAGGACGGGTGGATGAGTATAAGGTGTAGGAGTCATCAGTGTGAGAGGTGTGATGAGAACTGTGTGAGGGCAGGGCTCGGGACAGAATGTGATGTCTCTGGCTGGGCAGTGAGGCCTGCCGGGAGAGAACGCCCCCTATGGACACAACATTGAAACACAAATGAGGCACCATGGGCACAAATGAAACATCATCCTTGAGAAAGATGATTCCATTAGAGACATGATATAAACTAAAGGTAGTTTATGAAAGTTTGGGGTTAGTACATTTTTTAAAAAAAGCTGCAAGGATGCATTATATTGATCAAACGTGACAGCAAATACATTTGTTACAATTCATTTCTATTTCAAATAAATGCTGTTCTTTTGATTTTTCTATTCCTATTAATATTCTACACAAATATTAAGCAGCACATCTGTTTTCTTGAGCACCAGATCAGCATATTAGAATGATTTCTTAAGTTGTTGTTGTTACATTATGATGTTACACTAAAGACTGGATTAATGACGCTGAAAATTCAGCTTTGCCATCACAAGTATCAATTACATTTTAAACTATATTAGAATAGAAACCAGTTATTTTAAATTATATATATATTTTTTAAAGTATATACAATATTAGTGTTTTATTGTATTTTTGATCAAATAAATGTAGCCTTGGTGAGACATCTTTCAAAATAATTTTAAAAAAAAATCGGTAACACTTTATTTGAAGGGGTGTGCATAAGACTGACATGACACTGTCATAAACATGACATAACACCTGTCATGACCATGAAGGAGTCTTTATGAATGTTTATGACTGTTGTCATTAAGTGTCATTCGGTAAATTATGACACTTTTAATGCAAAGTTGACATTGTTTAAAATGTCTCTGTTATGACAACTTGACATTAACAAAGACAAAAATGTCTTTGTTATAACAACTTGACATTAACAAAGACAAAAAATGTCTTTGTTATGACAACTTGACATTACCCAAGACAAAAATGTCTTGATTATGACAACTTGGCATTAACAAAGACAGAAATGTCTTTGTTATGACAACTTGACATTAACCAAGAAATCATAACCTATCAACCTGTCACAAATATGTCATAACAGGTCTAATTATCAAACTTACAGCATTTTAGAGTGTAATAACCCTTAATGACATCTTTATAACTAGTACAATGTGTTCCACTTTACTTGAGGACAAGTCAAATATTCATGACACAGTTATAATGGTGTCATGACGGCCAAAGTTGTGACAGGTTGACAGGTTATGATTTCTTGGTTAATGTCAAGTTGTCATAACAAAGACATTTCTGTCTTTGTTAATGTCAAGTTGTCATAATCAAGACATTTTTGTCTTGGGTAATGTCAAGTTGTCATAACAAAGACATTTTAAACAATGTCAACTTTGCATTAAAAGTGTCATAATTTACAGAATGACACTTAATGACAACAGTCATGAACATTCATAAAGGCTCCTTCATGTTCATGACAGGTGTTATGTCATGTTTATGACAGTGTCATGTCAGTCTTATGCACACCCCTTCAAATAAAGTGTTACCAAAAAATCTTACCAACCCCAAGCTTCTGAATTAGTGTAAATGTTCTATTTTATTATTCATTAAATAAATAATAAAAGAAAAGTGAAAAAAGAAAATGACATCTTTAAAGGAATTGGTCACCCAGAAATGAAAATTCTGTCATCATTTACATCCTTGTTGTTCCATGTCAACCTGTTTTTCCTCCATACAATAAATATCAATGGGGTCTAAAACAACATTGGACTTTCATTGTGTGAAAAAAAAAAATGTTGGCCATTCCATAGAACAAGAAAGTCTTACAGGTTTGGAATGACAGAATTTTCATTTTTGTGTCAACTATCCTTTTAACATGAAAGACTGACACGGACCTGGGGAGGTTTTGGCATCTTCCTGAGATAAAACGGTTGGGAGAAAAACCCCAGCACAACGAGATAAGTGGTTGGGTCTTAATCTGGCTGTTTTGCCTCCATCATGTCCTCTTCAGCAGTATTGAAGCAGGAGCTTATAGTGGAGGCTAATTTCGTACGAGCAGCAGGATGTTGATGCTGTGACATGACAGAATGCTGAGTCTGCCGCTGCGCTCGCTCTCGCGCACACAAAAAAAAAATACCAGACTCATTTCAGGGAAAGATTTTCTGCTCAGGCCCTAGAAATCTAAGGCCAGCTCCCCCTTTCATAGAGGCACATGGCTCTAAAGCTGATCCGCCTGCCCCCAATATGTTCCTGTTAATCCCATTAAAGTGTGTGTCTGCGTGAGCCTTTATCAATGGACTACATGTCCACATGTCTATACAAGAATTTATGAGAACTGCACTGGTTCAGTATGCATTATTTTGATATGCATACTGTGGGATACAAATGTCAGAGAGCGCATTTAAAATCTGGGATTCAAATTCTATTTTAAACCTGAAAATTATTAAAGTTTCAGGATTATGTAGGATTTAAAAATATAAGTTATCAAAAATAATTTGCCACTACTTTTAAGTCAAAAACTTATGCAGCTTTCTTTAAAGCAAAAGGGTGACAATATTTCAATACAAATGCTGATAATATAATAAGGACTCCAGACTAACATTTGAGAGCAGTTGCACCAGTGCAAAAAGTTCTACAGATGGTGGTGCCAAATTACTATTGTTTTCCATTAAAAAGTGCAAAAATAACATTAAAATTGGATAATATTTAGAGCAGAGTGCTGGAAAAAGTGTGAAGCAATTGAAAGCCCTTGAAAAGTGCTTGAAAGGTTTTACGAACCCTGAGATTAATAATGTAAAAAAAAAACATTTAAAAAAACATTCTGCCACAATACCATGTTTACAGTTTGTATTGAAACATTAAATACATGAATGTTGGTGATTTGTGGATTGAAAAGCCTTTCATAAATTGTTGGAAAAAAATCTATCCTGGTTTCCACATCAGCGTTGGTTGATCTGATATCTGTGGTTTATAACAGAGAATTCTGCGCCAAATTTGAATGCTTCCCAGTAGATCTCGGTGCAATGTTGTTAATTCTGTGGCAAATTCGAACTCTTTCTCACTGGATCTCCCAGCTCTGTGTAGTAATGGTGCTGCGTGCTTGAGAATCGTCCCACAAGTAAACCTATTCTGAGCATGCGCTGCGATGTCTATCATTGCTCCGAACTGTCCGCGCAGCTCAAACGAGCTTGATGTTTCTCATATGCAACATAAAAGGCAGCTCTTATTAGTTGGGTAATGTACTGGTGATACCAGTGTGACCTCTAACAAAAATTAGTTGCACCAGCAAGAAAAAAGGTAGCAAAATGTGACCATTTGGTCGCAGCCTAGAGCCCTGATAATTCAGAATGAAAAATATTTTATTGAAATAGGAAACATCCCTAGTGGATTTTTGGACCCCGTAGCATCCTGTGTTGTTGTTCAAAAAAAAAAAAATATATATATATATACACTGTAACCGACTTTATCTTTAGTGGGAAATGTAGCCAAGTAGATAGGGTTATCATAATTTGACAATGGACCGTATTTTTGTAGTGAACAAATAAATGCTTGAGTATGTTGAACAATAAACATAGATTTCTTCAATATACCTGATCTGCGACTAATGACCTCCACGATGGAGGGAGGAAAGAATCCCACACGGTCAGTCCCTCTCTGACTGTCATGGATGTGCCCTTTCCAACGTCCATCCATGTGCTGCTCTAAGACCTGGAACAGACCAATGAGATCACAGGATATTCAGGACCAACAGAATATCCTGTTGACACACAACGAAATGTGATAAAAAGTATCTTTTCCACGTTAATCAGTGTTTTTGTCCTAGCCAGCCACAGCGGCATGGCTAGAAGAACAACATACAAAGTATGACTGATTGTGTGAATTATTTCATGTTAAAAGCGTTGAGTTTGAATATTATTTCGCATGACCTTTATAGCCACACTGAAAGCGACAATGGATAATTTACCTCAGATCTTGAAAATAAATGAAAGGATTATTTAAGGTTCAAACTGTGAACTCAAAGTGATCAAACAAGTGTATTCTACGACAAAGACTGTTTCAGTCACTCTGAACACCGTATTTTTAATAATGTTAAAATGGTGTAATATTCATGACTTTGATTATGCACATATCCATTTCGTTGCAAGTGTTGAGCGCTTAGAGAGAGACTCCGCCCACATGCTCTTCTAATTGGCTGTGTTTTTGTATTGATTCTGTCTCGTAGTAGTGTCGCCTCTGGTGTGCACAGACAAAAAGCTTGTCGCTAGAATCTTATCGCATTGCATCTGGTTAGGACCCTGTGTTAGAATGCTTACACATTTTTAGAGAATTTGAGCTAATGAGACTTCTCTTTTATTTTTGTGTGTAGGCCTAATCATTTTAAATAATCTACGATTTAATTATAGCCCACAGTGTACCCTCCACTATTCAAAGTTGAATAACCTTTGTGTCATCAAGTTTTAAATAACCATCTTCTAACCTTTTCTTTTAACCTCATGGCCAAGCCTGTGATCGTATCTTCATTTGGCCGAACAATGCGGTAAATTAAGTCAGTTGACATTCCACACATGGCAGAGAGGACCCGTGTAGCAGTCAGTGCATCTGACTGACATGAATTTGTGTTTAAAGCAGGTCTGAAAATAGACATTATGAATACAATTGCTGTTTATGTGCAACGGATGTCTGAGTTTCTTTTATAAGTCGATTAAATAAAAGAAAGTCTACAAATCAGGTAATGGGGCAAACATGCCTTGCATGACCAATGTAAAGAAGATTGACACGTTGACATGCAATATTGATTTGGGTTGAAATAAATCTATTATCCTACTTCAGCTTTGAAAACAATAGGTTTTCTATTTTTCTAATGTTTATAATGTTTAGTCCAGTTTAGAATAATTATATAAAAATGTTTGACTGCTCAAATTATATTTTTGTATAAATTATATACTTTTATAGTATGCATTAATATTTAGGATTTTCATTTTAGTTTATTCTTTTTAATTTTTTTAAGTTTTTATACTTCTATTTAGCTTTATTTCTATTTCAGTTTTAGTAATTTAAGTACTTTTAGTTAGTTGCCAAGGCAACATTTAACATTTTTGTTTAAGTCTTTCATTTAATATTTATATTTTAATACACAATTTGTAATCATTTTAATTGGTCAATGCAGTGTCGTTATCGTTAGGTAAATTAAAATTAAGCATTACTGAGATCCATGAAATGCTATAAATAACTAATCAATAATTTGATCATAATTGTATGAATAAACATTTATTAACATCCAGGAAAGGAACACCACAACGCTATTTACACCAGGTAAATAGTGCTGAGTTTTGTGAAAAGATGCAATTTACTATATAATTAAATAATAAATTATTTACATTAAAAGATTCCATGTTTGCGAGGAAAAGAATAACAAATACTCATGGCTAAGTGCTATTTCAGCATTTTAGTGCCTGGGTAAACTACTGTTGGTGATTAGTAAATACGTTTTTTGTGCTGAAATACAATCTGCAAATGAACCATGCTGTTTAATGAACTCACGCCATGGTGCTTTGTTTCTCAAAACCACATTTTAAAGGTCCACATTGGTCTCTTAAAGGTGAATAACGGTTCATATTTTACCTCTTACTGTTTTAATCATTGAGATATGTGTTAATTTACCCCTAATTCAACTCCCTAAAGTCCTAATTTTGCTGTAAGGGAACTATCTTTCATTTCTATTTTTTTAAAAACACCTTAAGTCTCTTATGCCTCATTGTCACAAAACCACAGCAATCTTTTATGCTAGCAGAATGGATGCCTAAAGCTATCTAGACAGGTGTGAACAGTGACATAGCGTACATGCGGCACTGAGCCTCGGGCTGCACTCTATAGAGTACACTACACACAGTCTTTTAGTGGGGGTGAAGCATACTGTTATGAAGGGAAACTAGGCTGAACACACACTACCATAGCACAAACAACAAGCTACGGTTCATTCAAGTCAGACATCAAAGGATAATTGGCAAAAACTTGTAGCAACATGCTAAAGTATTCTCTGTAGGGAAGACCAAATTACCATCCTCACTTGTTCACGTTACTGCTATGTCTTATGTGCAGGGCATGATTATATCAGTAAGAAATATGATATGCAATGCTAAGTGTGGTCTTGCATCTTAGTGCATATTTTCAACGTTCTAAAACTGCTTTCAGCTTCACTGTTTTTTCCATTAGTCTAAACTTTGTTGTTTTGGGTTTTGATGTTTCTATGATTCATCAGAATACAGTTATTTGGTAAGAATACAGATCAAGGCAACGCTCAAGCACATTGCCAATTATATAGGCCAATTGCATAACACACATTATACAGTATTAAATTAGGACACCTCTTGTGAGAAATAGTGGGGTGTTGCTTTTAAGCCTACCATGATTACATCTCCTGCCCGGATGTTGAGTGCAGTGGGGTCATGGAGATTCCAGTAGTCCTTCAAAGCTCTCACCTGCAATGCTCCACTGGCATCTAATGTCACAACCCAGGACAATGGATGCATGAATGGGTGAGAATGAGAGAGACAGAAAAACAGTTTGCATTGAAAATATTCATAATTTCTCTACTCGGGGTGGAAGTAATTTTTGTACACAAAACTACTACCTGAAATTCTAAGAGTTCAAGACTCAGGTGGAGTTTGTTCCAATAAAGAAGTGTAATAAGCAGAATTTAAAGAGGAGTAATGTAGTGTTTAAATACTCTGAAGCACTTAGCACATCTGAAATTTTAATGAGGAGCTCAGATGCTAAACACCCCTCATCTTCAAACACAGCTCCTTCAGCTGTTTTAGTGCTTGTATCAAAGCGTGCACTTCAAAGACAACAAGCTGCTGGATTACAGGAGGGAACAGTAGAAGGGTGCAGCGACTAAACACATCCAGACATACAGTACGCCTAGACACAGACACGCAAACAGGTAAACAAAACTTTTAGCTAAATCTCCAGGCATGGCTGCCATCGATATGCCCCAGGACGGTAATCTTATGCAACTCTATAAGCTTTATGACAAAAGTTATGAAAGCAGATTCCCAGAAACGAACATACAACACAAAACACCCTCTAGACAACTATTGTCTACATCCAGTCGAAGCTAACAATGAACAAAAACATGTGGCCTGACATTATATAATATAAGGTACATCAACAGTAGAAAGAGAGAGCAGAAGGAAAGGAAAGGAAAGAAAAGGAAAGGAAAGGAAAGGAAAGGAAAGGAAAGGAAAGGAAAGGAAAGGAAAGGAAAGGAAAGGAAAGGAAAGGAAAGGAAAGGAAAGGAAAGGAAAGAACAAAAAAAGCCTGGAAGAGAAATAATAGAAACAGTAATGAAAGTGAAAAAGAAACAGCAAGGAAGATAATAAGGAAGAGGAAAAAGAAAAAAAAGATAAGGAAAGGGAAGAGGAAAGGAAAAATGAACAACAAGGAAGAGGGAAAGGAAAGGAAAGGAAAGGAAAGGAAAGGAAAGGAAAGGAAAGGAAAGGAAAGGAAAGGAAAGGAAAGGAAAGGAAAGGAAAGGAAAGGAAAGGAAAGGAAAGGAAAGGGAAATGAAGGGGGGAAAAGACAAGGAAAGGGAAAGAGAAAAAAGGCATGGAAAGGGAAATGGGAAAAGGAAAGGAAAAAGAAAAAGATAAGGAAAGGGAAGATGAAGGAACGAAAGGAAAGGGCAAGGAAAAGGAAGAATGACCATTCAAAAAGAAGTTTTGAATTTCTGAGTCACCTCTAAGGAGTTGTTTGATTTCTTTGCTGGCATGTGAAGTGGTGAACTGGTTTACAATGTCCAGGGCTGTTTGATTGTAGGTGTTGCGGTTGTTCACGTCAATCCCAGTCTAAGTGACAGATGGTAAACGAGTGGATTGAAATGTGATGGTTAGTTCAGTAAAGAAAAAACGTTGTACTGTATACAAACAAAAAGACAAAATGATATATCACTGTGTTCTGATATGACAGACTCGAGCACTTTACTGTGAATTGTCTTTCCCAGAGTATTTATTCTTGATAATGAATCTCACATAAGTTCACTTTAAACTCTTGTGTAGGGACAACAAATATGCAGATGGTAAATCAACACTGTTTCTATTATTCTGTGTGTATCTACTTACATCAAGCAATAATTTTACTACTTCCGTTTTCCCGTAGAGGGCAGCCTCATGCAGAGCCGTTCCGGATTTAGTGGTTCTGTTTATGTCAATCCCAGCTTTTAGCAGCAGTCTAAAAATGAGTGATAGACCACAGTGACACATGAGCCATCCTGTCCACAAGTCACGAACAAAATCACTCATGTCTTTAATAAACGGTACAGTCAGCTGCTCATTACCACAAGATTAAACCTGACATGGTCATCAGGTATAATACTGTACTTTGTCCTTTATTAAATTGTTGTTTGTCAAATGAATTAACAATTTTTTATATAAAATATTGATTTCTGTTGAAATTAATTTGAAACATGAAACTAGCAAAACTATGTAGGACATTTTTCTGTTATGCCTTCAACAATACAACTACAAAACCAAAATCAACACAAAAAATTGCATAGTGAGTGGGCTGAACTGAAACTAAAACCACATGATGATAGTAAGTTTGAGACCACCAACAAGGTGTCAAAAGTCATGGCAATTTAAAGCTTTTGAGTAACAAAAACAGCCTGTGCAAACAATTTTACATTCTGAGTGTCTCCTCAGGATTCTCCAAAGCAGCAGTACAGTCTCCATTTCCCATTGAGCTAATTGATTAATTCAGCTAACTGAACAGATTAAAGGCTTGCCTTCCCTCTTTAAAAGAGGTCACCAAAAGTGTTCACCCAAAAATTCACCCATTTAGTCATGATGACAGATTTTTTACTAATGTTCTGACATCAGGTGAAATGTGAAGAACCTATTGTGCGTGCTTCTGACACATCATTTGTTGTCCATTTCAGAGCTTTTCAGAAATTATCCATAAATAACGATTTGGAACATTGTGCATATGGACCAAATTTGTAGAACTTTTTGGAGACCTCTTTAACTGCCATTCTATGGAAAACAGCAACCATTATATTCTTGTGTGTCCCACTGAAGTAAGCAAGCCATACAGGTTTGGAACAACATGAGGGTGAGTAAATGATGGCAGAATGTTCCTTTTTGGTTGAAATATCAGTCAGTAATTAACATGTTAATAAGCAAACATTTTCATTGATTTCTTGTTTCAACACATCAAGAAATAACAAATCTGTTTGTTCAGCATACATTCATTCAGTTTTTATGAAAGTCAAGCAACTGAATGTTTTATACTAAGAAGTGTAGAGCGGCCGCCTGTTACCACTGTCATTCTTTCCCATGTTTACAAGTTCCAGCATTCCAGAAAGGCAGTGGAGGGGAGAGCTGAAGCTTGAACTTTCATATATGGTTACTGCGAGAGGAGCATGTTGAGCAGCTGACTAGCTGGTGTAACCCTATTCGGCCTCATTCCTATGCATGTTACCATCACAGCGCACTCAGAGGGGAGGGCAGCCCAGGTCAACACATCCACACACTAACAAACGCACTACACACACTACACTCATTCCACACCCTCTTCTCTTCACCTCACTTGCTCGACAAACATGTCAACAAGGCGTCCAGCCAAAGTCTGCCTGACTGACTGACTGACTGACTGACTGCTTGACAACATTCTACAGTGTGTTGGAAAAAAGACAGACAATCTCCCTCCCGGCATGCTTGCATATATTAACACATATTTTCTCACTCTTATTGCAACTGACTGCATATAGAAGTTTAAGGCATAATAGGCACAATGTGTGTGTGTATTATATATTATACAGTACTGTGCAAAAGTTTTAGATCAGTAAGATTTTTTAAGTTTTTAAAAGAAGTCTCTTCTGCTCACCAAGGCTGCAATTATTTGATAAAAAATAAATAAAAAAACAGTAATATTGTGAAATATTATTACAATTTAAAACAGCGGTTTTCTATGTGAATATACAGTAAAGTGTAATTTATTCCTGTGATCAAAGCTGAATTTATCATCATCATTACTCCAGTCTTCAGTGTCACATGATCCTTCAGAAATCATTCTAATATGATGATTTGATGCTCAAAAAACATTCATTATTATTTTCAATGTTGAAAACAGTTGTGTACATTTTTTTTTTTTTAATTCTTTGATGAATAGAAAGTTCAAAAGAACAGCGTTTATTTAAAATAGAATATTTTCTAACATTATAAATGTCTTTACTGTAACTTTTGATCAGTTTAACTCATCCTTGATGAATAAAAGTATTGATTTATTATATTTCTTTCCCCCAAAAATAAAATTTAAATTCTTACTGACCCCAAACTTTTGAAGGGTAGAGTTTAATGTTACAAAAGCTTTAGATTTCAGATAAATGCTGTTCTTTTTTAGTTTCTATTCATCATAGCATCATGAAATAAAAATGTAAAAACTGTTTTCAACACTGATAATAATCATAAATATTTCTTGAGCATCAAATCATCATATTAGAATGATTTCTGAAGGATCATGTGACACTGAAGACTGGAGTAATGATGATGATAAATTCAGCTTTGATCACAGGAATAAATTACACTTTATATATATATATATATACACACATACACACACACATTATTTGTATTATTATATTATTATTAAAACAAATTATTAATATTTAATAATAAATTACAGTACTTTACAAATCCAATTTTTTTCAGGCTGTAAAAGCAAAAAAAATAAAATACATCCAAGATGGCAGATGGAATAGAAATGTTCATCATATATAAACGATAGGAAACTGAGATCATAAACTTATTTTCCATTCAACACTTGAAAATAATTAATAAAAAAAAATATGAAAAATTGAAATGGATTAAAACTGGTGTAATCAAAAATTTACTATTTTACCCAATGTCTGTGTGCCCAATGTAATTTGTTTTTATATATCTATTAGATTATCGAGCCATTACTTAGTAGCATGCTACATTCAAACTCCACTGAAATCAATTGCAAGTCAAGTCTCCCTGCTATTTGTGTGGAGTAGGGACTTGCTGCCTATGTCAGGCTCTACAAATCATTCACTTGTGAGGTTCCATGACCACCTATGTAGGTAGTATGCAGATCATCCGATCACAAAAAGAGCTCACCTCTCTGAAACAATGACAACAGTTTGAGTGCACAAGCTGATATGTAGACTTAAAGAAGAAAGGAAGATTTAGAAAACACAACAGGATTCAAGAGGTTAGGGAAAAGTGGACCTGATGATGTCCTTATGGCCGTTGCGGGCAGCCAGATGCAGGGGGGTGTTATCTCTGCCGTTCCCTTCTAAGAGAGCTACCACCATGTTACTGCTCAACAACAGCTGGGTCACCTGTAAGATAGAATTAAGAAACAGTGAGAAAGTGATCCAAAACTAGAGAACTTTCAGCCAAAAGGCGCTCCAGTTTTGCCTTTTTAGGTCTAAACAAGATGTCACTGGCAATTTAAAGTACAAGAAAACAACCAGCCTGGTTGTCAGCCCAGGCATATGACTTTGTACTCCCTGGCATTGAGAATCTGTCAAATGGAATTCAGTTTCCAGCTGGGGCAGAATCCTCCCGCAGCCCAGCAACTGACTCGCTGGTGTGCTGCTAAATTAGACTCATTCCATCAGCCCGACTCTCTGCAGCATTTGCATTCTAGAATTCCAAATGACTAGGGCGAAAGATTGAACAGAAATAGTTCACCCTGTTGAATCTAGTTTGAGGTGAATTAAAAATCTCTCTGTCATCAGGAATCTCAGGAAGTTTGTATGAGCTTACTGATATTCTTTGCCACTGAATGCGCACGTAATACAGTCTTCGCAAAAATAAACAAGACCTCTTTCAAGCTTTATGTCAGGAACTCCTGCTTATAATTATATTTGAGAATGCAGTGTGGAAATAGATTCAGCGCTATAAGCTTACACTGAGACTGGGATAAATACGTTAGAAGTTATAAAAGGCACAGCAATTTTAAATCGGATAAGCCCTAACTATATTGATGCAGAAATACCAATAGCTGAACAATTCCACTGCACCCACATCATCAAGCTCGGGTGAAAACTATTGTGCACACATATTCTTACATAATCTGATAATTATTTAAATGTTATGGCCAATAACAATAAGTTATCAATATAAAATGATATACTATTATGTATAAATAAAGAATAAAACACTAAAAACAAAAAACTAGAGACGCACCGATTGTCTTTCAAAGAACTATAATTGACAGCATATACAAACAAAAATCTACTTTTCTTCAATTTCGTAAAAAAAAGTAAAAAGACTTATAAATTGAGAACAAATAAAAGCAATAGAATAAAGAGAGATATGAAATAAACACGGCTTTAAGTTTTTCAGGTGGGTATACAGTATATTCAGGTAAGAAATACTACAGAAATTAGAAAAGTAATCAAATGTAAAATTACACTGGATAGTCTTCATTGTAAAAATTAAATAAAGATTAATGTTTACAAAAGTTATTCAGTCAAGGGCAGTGAATGATTTTCTTTTCTTTTGTTCTTTTATTAACATGTCAGACACCAGCAGGAATATTAGACTGCTGTCACTTTAAGAGTTTACGCACGGATCCAATATGATGTTACACAACTTGCGTTATCTTTCTAAACTAATTAGGTTCCAAAACTATCTGTGTTTAACTAAATACTTGCCAATATTTAGTAAAGCCAAAACTCATTTTGACTTTTTGTGTTGAATATTGTGTGTTTGAAGCGCAGTAAGCCACACATTTTTGTACTTGTGACTCACACGCTGCTTGAGACTGAGGTGCGGCTTTCTGTATATAAAGTCTTTGCTACAGATGCATGTAGGCATGACAACATTGTAATGTACAATGTATAAAAAAAATATTCATTTTGAGATTTCCAAAAGATTATATTTAATAATACACACACCAGCCGCTATTGGATATAAACCATTTTCACCACCAACAAACTTTTATCTAGTTGAACACAAATTATTGTGTAGAGACTATTTCTGACCCACAGGCTTATTTACATTCAATGTAATGAAAAAAAAATTTCTGAAAAAATCTTATTTCTTTGATTGTTGGTCTTGCTTATAAAAAGAGTACACTGAATATTTTGCCTATAAATTGTGATAGCTTAAATCAAGCCATCTTCACTCAATGATTATCAATAAGGCTTTAACTCGTTAACGAAAGTTAATTCTGTTTGATATTGTTTGTTTATCTCTGACATATGCTTTTTGAGACCTGAATAGCACAATTCAAACACATTTATCCCACTGAGGGGGTATAGTGGCAGGCCAAGTTACAAGGTCACAACAGATTTTGTTATTATTATTATTATTAGTATTATTATTGACAGCGCTACTGTCAAAACCTCCTCCCGGCTCACCTTGAGTCTGCCAAACTCACAGGCCAGGTCCAGAGGGGTCTTCTTCACCTTGTTGACAGTACAGGGGTTGGACTGGTGTTGTAGTAGCATTTCGGACTGAGGGAGACAGAAACAGAGAGACAGTGAAAGGTCAGAGGAGCAGTGTCTGCCTGCATAAGGTTTCTGGGATTACACATTAGTAGACAATGTCAAAAGTCATATCGGTTTTAGTCTACAAATATATGAAAAGCTGAAATAGCATCCGAAAAGGTCAAGGACTAAGAGGGAAAAGCCAGAGAAATACCGTTGATCCTTTGTAAATTATTATGTTATATGGCACACTGTATATCCTGTGACATTTTTTGTAAGAAAAGGTAGGACACTTGGAAAGGGAATACTCAGCATTTCAAGCCAAACAACTGGTCAATCTAACCTGGTTCTGAGAGGTATCATATACACAGCTAGGTTAACAAAAAAAAAAGCATTGTTTTGAAACAAAGCCCTGGATCTGCAAAGTAATTTTATATCTTTGCTAGGAGTAGGGACCTCTTTTTTGCCTTGAGCGTGCAACGACATGTCTTGCATTTTCCTTCCTTTACCTTTAGACAACATAAAACACTACGCATCGTTTTTTTTTTTTTATCTAGCTGCCAGAGATCTGTAAACAGCCTCAAAAGCAATATTTTGGTTTGAGTCGCAGCACATTCCTGAGTCACTACTATCAGTGCTGCATTCAGCCTTTTCACCCATTTATTTTTAACAAACTACTGAGTGATGTAACTAGTGATGCACTGAAATTTTGGCAACTGAAAATACTTATATTACTATATTATTAAATTGAATGAAATGTCAGCGCTTCAGTCAATGATTTTGGCCCACTATGTTACATTTACCTCAGAAAAGCCATTAATTTAAGAGGGGAGAATTTTGCACTATATTGTATATTCATTTTATTTTTTACTTAATCTGTCTTTATTATTTAATGAGTGTTTGAATAAATCTGTCATGAAGACAAGTTATTGCAGCCACCATTTACATTTTTACAAATTGTAGTAGAATATAAAACTCGGATTTCATTTGTGTGTTGATTTTTTTTAAATAAATGTGATTTATTAATTGATTTTAAATAAACTTTATTTTCCACTTTCCTTTAAATCCAGTTTCGCATCACTAGATATAGGTGCATCACTAGATATAACAAATACAGACCCATAGTTTGTGATGGCAATACAAACTTCTGATTATCATCAAAAAGAAAAATAATTTGTTGCACTGAAATCACTTGGTGTGTGTTCACTTGGTAGGTTTGGTCTGATTTAAACAAACTCTGGTGTGATTTGAGTAAGTGTGACAATGCCATCCGAACCTTGGTGTGCACCAAACAAGCAAACCAAGGCCTACATTTTCAGGGGCTCTCTGTCCACATCCAAATGAACTCTTGTACGGTTCGGCTGAAATATGAATGTAACTGACCAAAGACATCTCAACAAACCAAAAAACAGGATTTGATGTCACAGTTCTATTACAGTTCGATACAGGAGTGGGAACCACCATTTCCTTGAAGATGATGTTCAATTATGTGCAACAGAGGAATTCTTGCACTGTTTTGATTCCCTTACACACTTTATTAGATCTTTGAGAGTTCTCAGCTGGTAAAAATACCACTATTTGAACACACATACGGCATGTAGTCCAACACACAGCAATGTTTTGGATTTTTGGTAAACTCAATTGCAAAATATATGTCATAAAAGCGGTCCAATCAGGTTGTGGCCCTATCCTTATGCCTTATGTTTTGTAGCTTTAGGATTAGTGTTAAAAATGACAGTATGAATGCTAAACTAACCAGGACTGAATGTCTAATTTATTTTATGGTCCAGACCAAAAGAACCAAGAGAACAGAGCTACAACCAGACTACATCAGTACAAGTCGCCACAATACCTGTCAACTAAACCCAATACAAAATCCAATTTTGTATGTAAGTCTAGAATCTAGAGTATTTGACTCTTGATATTGTTGTCCCTTGTGTCAGCGTAGACTGGCACAAATTGGTCAAAAGTAGAGGAGTAGTGAGGTACGTACCACCTCATGGTGTCCGTACTGTGCAGCCAAGTGGAGAGGGATCTGTCCATCTTGTGAAGCCCCATTTACAGAAGCTCCAGCTCTCAGAAGCATAAGTACAGTCTCGGCCTTCCCCTGCCATGCAGCATAGTGCAATGGACGCATACCTACAACAGTGAGCAGAAAATCATTATTTTCACAGCTTCTAGTTTTTTTCACGCTGGAAAAGAAACTGTGCTTTCTTTGGTGGCGCAATAATTTTTCTTTTAAAAGGGCTATACGTAGAATTCACAAACCCATTACTAGCGACACCGGTGGCTGTTAAGTGAACTACAGCAAGCAACTTTTAGCTCGTGCCTGCACTTGTGCACACGTAAAGTACAAGAGACTGAACGTGATTCAAGGCATGAAATATATGCTTTTTTGTTTTTTTGCTTAGACGTAAAAAAAAATGTTGGAAATCCCTTTGCAGCGATATACTGTTAACGAACATCCTGACACTGTCCACACTGCTGAATGCAACGTTTAGATGAAGATGTAAATATGTGCTGTGCGCTTTCATCTCAATAACAAAATAAACACATGACAGCTGTGAGAAAGTTGTTAAGAAAGCATCTGATCATAGCGATGTTGATATGTTTGCACCAGCTTTTCAATTCACCAGCATCATGTCGACAGATGACGTAACTGAAATTACACTGTTATGATCATTTGAATATAAAGTAAATTTGAGAGTATAAACTATATAGATCTGGCTATGTGACACTATAGTTTGAATTAATCCCTTTTCTTTGCATGACACATTGACATTACAGAATGTCACTTACGGCATTATCCTGAACATTTTATAAGCATTGATTGCATGTGTCATTGAACAAAAGAGAGATTCTAAGGAGCATGCGTATGTCACATCCTTTTTATTTTCCCGGCAAAAACATCAAGAGTCCTTCACATAAAAATCTGTCTACAGGCTTTCATAAACAGTCTAGGAAGTTTAAACAAGTTTTTTAAGTTTTGTTACAAGCTCTTCACACTTTGCCAATAAAAGTGTGATTAATACATGAAAATCTATACATATAGCCCCTTTAAAAAAAGGGGAAAACAATTACTAGTTTTTCTATGCTCAACTCATGCACAACACAATATCATGTACGTATGTACTATTTATCTATCATTCTGTTTATTTTTGTTTTTTTGATGGAAAGTGTTGATATGGGGAAAAAAGGACAATAAAAAAACATTGTTAACTAAATAAACGTATATAATAACGGTAAAAAAAATGGGATAAAAATGGTAAAAGGTCTCACCGTTACTGTCTTTGATGTCCACAGTGGCCTGTGCCTCCAACAGCAGAGACAAGAGGTCAGTGGTGCCCGTGAGAGCCGCATGATGAAGAGCTGAAAAACTGAAGAACGGAAAATCAGAAAAAAGTCCTGAAACCTACTCAAATTTCCTGGAAACTGTTAAAAGCTACTTAGATCTCTGAACTGATATGTTTATTGGTTAAATTTAAAAAGCCTTTGGCCAAGTAGCAACTCCTCTGATTTAATTAAGAAAATATAAACCGTAAACATCCAAAATATGGTGTATTTTTATGCCCCCAGATGAACCACACTGAATCCGTATCTTATAAAAGGCCTTCATTCATTTTACAAACAGAACATGACAAAAATGCATCTCAGTTAGCAGAACAATAACCCATCTGGTGTGAAATGTTGGCCAGTCTGGCACAGTTTTTGTCACAGAGTTCAATTGAGTACAGCACTGAGATCAGTCCTGACGGCACAGCAAGAGCGCACTGCCCAATTAGCAGTTAGATCTCTGCTTTCACAGTCGCTTTATGACAGGGGATGGTCCAGCTTCTAAAATATGCATGTGTTTGAGGGAATGGATGACTGGAAAATGAATAAAAGAACATTTCTTAACATACTTCAAAAGTACTGCACTCAACCTATGCGGATTAGGCCAAATAAATCTACTCTGTCACCACATACATACATAAGTTATGGATCAAACACATGTAATAAATAGTGTGCTGTTCAAGAGGCAGGACAGATCTACAGATATATGATACAACGAAGGGATTTTTGTTGAAGTGGAAGAGCTGAATTAAAGGATTATCATTTCTAAGTGTTCAAGTGTACTTGACCACATATTGTCCAATAGATAAGTAAATGGCATGTATAGGCCAATTTTTAGGAACAGCTAGTAAAATTTGTCAGTGCAGCTAATAAGTGTATAATTGGCTCTAGTTTAAAATGACTGCCTTGCAGACTCAGATTGTTTCTGAGGTTAAAACTGAATCTGGTGGAACTGTGCAAATCCCAACAAAGCTTGTCTGTCTGAGACAGATAAATATATAATTTGTATTAAAAATGTATCACAGGAACTGAATACCAAGATTTCTTTAGACTTACTTGTCTCGGAGAGGAAATGTCCCTGTTTTCACTAGCAGCTAGCTTTTGCTTTATACTGTATGCTGGCGTTCAATGTCACTGTGCACCGGTTCAATGATGCTCCAATTAAAGTTACTCAGTATTTATTCAAAGTTTGAAGGATCAGTTTAGAGACATTCCTTACAAGTGAAACTCAGCATCACAATCCCTTTGACATTTATGCATTTTACAGTGCACTTATCACACAACCCCTTTTTACCAAAAACACCTAAAATACAGGAGAATAAAGGCCCCTAACAGAGTTCACAGAGTACAGTGAATGGATTGATGAAATGAAGTACATTACAAGTTCAGCGATCAATATACGATTGAAATTTCCAAATTTGTTAATAATGAACTAATTATACAGGTCCTTCTAAAAAAATTAGCATATTGTGATAAAGTTCATTATTTTCCATAATGTAATGATAAAAATTAAACTTTCATATATTTTAGATTCATTGCACACCAACTGAAATATTTCAGGTCTTTTATTGTTTTAATACTGATGATTTTGGCATACAGCTCATGAAAACCCAAAATTCCTGTCTCAATAAATTAGCATATCATGAAAAGGTTCTCTAAACGAGCTATTAACCTAATCATCTGAATCAACTAATTAACTCTAAACACCTGCAAAAGATTCCTGAGGCTTTTAAAAACTCCCAGCCTGTTTCATTACTCAAAACCGCAATCATGGGTAAGACTGCCGTCCTGACTGCTGTCCAGAAGGCCATCATTGACACCCTCAAGCAAGAGGGTAAGACACAGAAAGAAATTTCTGAACAAATAGGCTGTTCCCAGAGTGCTGTATCAAGGCACCTCAGTGGGAAGTCTGTGGGAAGGAAAAAGTGTGGCAAAAAACGCTGCACAACGAGAAGAGGTGACCGAAACCTGAGGAAGATTGTGGAGAAGGACCGATTCCAGACCTTGGGGGACCTGCGGAAGCAGTGGACTGAGTCTGGAGTAGAAACATCCAGAGCCACCGTGCACAGGCGTGTGCAGGAAATGGGCTACAGGTGCCGCATTCCCCAGGTCAAGCCACTTTTGAACCAGAAACAGTGGCAGAAGCGCCTGACCTGGGCTACAGAGAAGCAGCACTGGACTGTTGCTCAGTGGTCCAAAGTACTTTTTTCGGATGAAAGCAAATTTTGCATGTCATTCGGAAATCAAGGTGCCAGAGTCTGGAGAAAGACTGGGGAGAAGGAAATGCCAAAATGCCTGAAGTCCAGTGCTGCTTTTCTGTAGCCCAGGTTAGGCGCTTCTGCCGCTGTTTCTGGTTCAAAAGTGGTTTGACCTGGGGAATGCGGCACCTGTAGCCCATTTCCTGCACACGCCTGTGCACGGTGGCTCTGGATGTTTCTACTCCAGACTCAGTCCACTGCTTCCGCAGGTCCCCCAAGGTCTGGAATCGGTCCTTCTCCACAATCTTCCTCAGGGTTCGGTCACCTCTTCTCGTTGTGCAGCGTTTTTTGCCTCACTTTTTCCTTCCCACAGACTTCCCACTGAGGTGCCTTGATACAGCACTCTGGGAACAGCCTATTTGTTCAGAAATGTCTTTCTGTGTCTTACCCTCTTGCTTGAGGGTGTCAATGATGGCCTTCTGACAGCAGTCAGGTTGGCAGTCTTACCCATGATTGCGGTTTTGAGTAATGAAACAGGCTGGGAGTTTTTAAAAGCCTCAGGAATCTTTTGCAGGTGTTTAGAGTTAATTAGTTGATTCAGATGATTAGGTTAATAGCTCGTTTAGAGAACCTTTTCATGATATGCTAATTTATTGAGACTTTTTGGGTTTTCATGAGCTGTATGCCAAAATCATCAGTATTAAAACAATAAAAGACCTGAAATATTTCAGTTGGTGTGCAATGAATCTAAAATATATGAAAGTTTAATTTTTATCATTACATTATGGAAAATAATGAACTTTATCACAATATGCAAATTTTTTTAGAAGGACCTGTAAGTTATAAGTGCCAATAAGGATTGTCAAAAGTACTAGTACCAGTATTATGCAGCATTTCTGCAGTGCCTGTAGTATCGAGAATGTGTTTTTAAAGTGTTGATCATTGTAGCCAATCACAGACATATCTGTTGAGTGTGAGAATGAAATGGCCTATCAGAGGTTAGTCAGAATCCGCTCAAAGCAACTCTGTTTTCGTTCACTGCACAATTTAGACCTCTGATTGCTCGTAAATCCTTTCATATTCCCAACAAAGTGTAAACACAATGTAAATAAGATATTATTTACATTGAATACTAAAAGGTAAGATCAGATGTTTTGATCAGAAGGCCATTTGACTGAGAAAAGAAACTGTGTAGGCATTCAGGGTTTTACTCTTGAAGTCTGGACCATTGTTATGTTTTGCTTTAAATAAGTATGTTTAAAATGAGTACTTAAAGTACTTAAAACTTAAAAAGATGACAACTTTGTGATGAATATTATGTCCCTCTTACCTTTACATTAAACACCAACTTTTCACATTCAGTGTGGACAGACAAATCACTTTTAAACAATTAGATTAGTAAAATGTAAATTATGTCATTAATTACTGACCCTCATGTCGTTCCAAACCCTTAAGACTTTCGTTCATCTTCGGACCACAAATGAAGATATTTTTGATGAAATCTGAGAACTTTCTGACAACTACGCAACTGACACTTTGACGCTTCAAAAAGTTCATAAAGAGATCGTAAATGAATCCATATGAATTGAATGGTTTAATCCAAATTTTATCGATCGCTTTATATGACGAACAGATTGAATTTAGGCTTTTATTCACATATAAACATTGATTAGCAAACATAAAGAGAAGCTCAATCGAACCTGCTTGACGCTCGACAACAAAACTTTAAAGCACTGCTACGTGTTGCGTAACAAGAACAAACCTCATTGGCTCTTCCATGAGGCATGAGTTTTGTGAAACTAACAAATAAAAGATTGGAAAAAAGCACCCTACAGCTAATTCAGCAGTAACAGAAGTTGAGAGTGAACAACACTGATGACTAATATGGCACATATCTGAAGAATGCTGTGTTCAGTCTATGGTTCAGCAGCACAAACTGTCTGATCCAGACTTCTTAAACACATCCACAAGGGACACCTCTTACACACTAGTAGTCACCCTACGAAAGCTACTGTGCGTGCTAAAAATATCCTGACGGGCTTTGACAAATTATTATTTGCGTGAGTGAGTGAGTGAGTAGAGAGAGAGAGAGAGAGAGAGAGAGAGAGAGAGAGAGAGAAAGAAAGAAAGAAAGAAAGAAAGAAAGAAAGAAAGAAAGAAAGAAAGAAAGAAAGAAAGAAAGAAAGAAAGAAAAGCAAGCAAGCGCCAGTAGCAGTGATGAATAATGAACTGTTTTTCCTCCACCTCAGCTGCAGGTCCCTGAGGAGCCGGTTACTCAGTTCTTCCCCTGCTGCTCATGAAAGTGCAAATTAGCACTCATTCTAATATGAGGCCCTCAACTTCATCGAGATACGCTTTCAACTAACGTCTCTCAAGACTAATGGGACACCCAGATTCAACAACAGATTCAACCTGTGCACACACTGTACAAAAGCAATTAGATTCTGCTCAGCATACGGGGCTTGAGTCACAGATACAAGAAATGAGAATTACATTAAAAAAAAACATGTTAACCAACTAAATAGCCTAGGAGCTTTATCAGATTATTGTTTATGTTGTTTTAACCATCACTGTTGGGCATTTGTTAATTAGAGATACTAAAAATTTGTTTTTATTAAATTATATTTGTTGACTGAGGTTGTTGAGTTTTTTAATTTGATTATTAAAGCGATGTATTATGTAACAAGATCTTTTCTTCTGTAGAGTGGTGTACATGTAGAGTTTTCTATTTATCGAAAAATGTTGTGTGGGGACTGAAATTTCAGCATATTTCACCAGAAAGTCTGTCGTTTTACCAGAAGATCAAGTTATGATATTTTGATTAAATTACTGTCAAAAAAGGTTTTATAATAATAAATGTATGCATAGTTTAATCATTCACACAATAAAATCAACAACATGCATTTAAAAAAATGGATGAATTTTCATTTCATGCTGACAGCATGAAATACTTTTACTGTGCAAGATTTTCTCTTTTTCTGAGGCAGAGATTGCAGAGTGTACTTTATATTGATGTGAAGGCTGTAGAATAAAACTATGAACAAAGACATTTCTTTACAATTTCCGAAACAAGAAATTAGGGGTGTGCGATTTTGATCGTGGACGATTAAAATGTCTCCACGATCTGCTTTTGAAGAAATCTTGTAGTGTCGTGTTACAGTGCATTCTATCAGTTGCAGTTCTGGCGCTCTGTCTCAACATAGGTGACAACGCGACGTACATACAGTACACATCACACGTTAATGCAGAGGTACAGGACACTGCAATTCACAAAAGTTCGTTATTTTCATGTGCTTTACAGCCTTGCTGTAGAAAGGAGAAAAAAAATATACACTGGGGAGCAGCAACTGTTTGGTTACCCACATTCTTCAAAATAACTTTTATTTTCAACAGAAGAAAGAAACTTATTACGGGTTAAATGTTAATGTTAATAAAACAACAAAACACAAAGAGAATATCACTCACTGACTGAGAACTTCAATAGTAGCTTTAATAAGAATCAATGTATAATTTATACAGTGAATTCTATGTAGTGTTTTAATTTCATATTTGTTCATTTAATTACTTTCTTCAATGCTACTGCTAAATACACCTACTGTATAGTATCTGAGCAAATAAAGCACTATTTAGCCTATTTCATTTGTATATTAAGCTGTGTAATGTGTATCTTTGTTCTTTTGGTAAATGTCAACCATTCTTTTTTATTTTATATTTTGTTACCTAAGGCTTTTTTTAATATAGGGACATTAGTTTGGCTGCAATGCTCAGTCACTTGCAAAATAGTAAAACCAACTTTAAAAAGAATAATTTTCGTTAATTTCCCTGAAAAAATCGTGATATTAAATTTTTGCCATATCGCCCACCCCTACAAGAAATCAGTAGTTGCCTTGACAGGAATTTACTGGTTGAATGAGAAATTCAATGAACAAACTAATTCAAGTTGGCCAAACAAAAGTTTTACCAAGGACAATTAAGACAAAAATCTTTGTCTTCATCTGAGACTTACGTCAACAATACCTTAGGGTGTCTAGCTCAATCATTATCAAATACAAAATCTTTTTTCATGTCATCTTCCTTTAATGTACATTGGTTGTGATCTCAAATGCACACAAAGTATACACGTAGCAGTTTCATCTCCAGACAACATTTCCCAGAGCCACAGTCCAGAATTTTTAAGAGTGATCAGAGCTTTGAGTCTCTCAACAGTCTAGCTTTGATTTCAAACAGTGATGGTAGCTCAAAGCAAAGGAATCATGGGAAGAGTCATGAGAAAACGAGTCAAGCCCTGTCACGTTGCTTTTGACTAACCATGAGCTATAGCCTAGTTTAAAGAAAACCTACGATACATGTAAGTTTTTGTCATATGTTAAGGACAAACAGAAGAATTGCATTGTTATCTCTTAGACAAGCATCTATGCACTTTCTTTTCCCTGTTTCCACATAATATTTTTTTTGTTATTTAAAGAGCGCGTTTGTAATATGCGCCTATAGGCGGACCACAATGCGCATATTCTTTGGTCCCGTAGATTGTTTGCACGCACGCTTTAACCTTGCGCACGAGCAGATCCATTTCCTCGCTAGAGAAGCGTTCATTTTTCCGCTGGCAAATTACGCTATGTAAGTAGCGAATCCGCCAAGGCGCGAGCCCAACTGGCTTTTAAAGGGAATGGGAGCTGACTCTGATTGGTTTATTCCACGTTATGCCCAAAACCCACCCATTACTCATTAAAAGAATAGAGACAACCCTTTTAGACCATGCGCCGAGCGCACAGACCATTTTTCCTGTCATTACACTAGCAAAAGTTAATTTGGACTGAATTTCTAAGTGTGTTTTAGACCATGGACTTAGATTTTTAAAATAGGGCCATATATTGCTATAATCTAATGCAGAACTGGCAAAAAAAAAAAAAAAAATCACTATAATAAATCATTCATTGATTAAAAACACAAACACAAATTATACGGATAATTTTGTACTGAATAATTAAACTCAGCTTAATGTCTGTGTTAAGTGTTTTATCTTTCTTCAATTATTTTACTAGGGGAACAATATTGTAAACTCAGAAGACTCTACAAAGAGGAAATTATAATTGGTGGATGAGTCAAATATTCAGTTATCCCCTGCAGGTAACATATTCATCTAGGTTTAATTAATTAATGTTCTTGATAAATTAATTACTGCTTTAGAGACGGATGAGGATGCATTTCATGAGTGAGAAAATGATGCACAGATTGCCAAAAAGTGTCAATATACTAAAAAAAACAATAGCCAAGTAAAATAATATATGTTTGTTCATGTATGTTGAGTCTAGTTTGACAGGTGTTTTTTAATTATTAATAATGGTGTTTTTCAAACCCCTTGTGATAAAGTCACATTAGCTGCCACCGCTGGGGAAGCAGCACTGGCACACACATACTGTATATACGCACATACATTCATCAACGTCTTGTTCCTCCTTGCCACTGCCGCTATCATAGGAGCGGGTGCACAAACGATGATGATAGCACATGGACATTCATCCATTTCTCCACTCTCCCTTCCATACTCATTGCCCGGTCATTTCATACATTTACACTGTCTTGTCGTTTCGTCCATGTTATTTGACTGTGTGATCGTCAGTCTTCCAGGAGGCGATTTTTTTTTTTTTCAGGATGGTAGGGGAACGTAATGCCTTTTTCGCCTCTGATTGGCTAGAAGGGCCCTCCTCCGATTTGTAGTCCTAAACGACCCAACCCTAACCTAACCAAATAACCAATCGGAGGAGAGCCCTTCTAGCCAAATCAGAGGCGAAAAGGCGGTACCTTCCCCTACCATCCTGGGGAAAAAAAAATAACGCTTCCGGGAGGGAAATTGCGCCGACCGAACCGAACGATCGAGCGGTGGCCGTTTATGACGTCATGGCCGGTTGCGCCGGCGCATCAAAACCGGAAGCTGACAAAACCATTGTCTAGTGTGAATAGGTGTTCATGTGTGTATTCAAATGAAAAAAATTATGTTTATTATTATTAATATAAATATAATATATATACAGTGAAGAAAATAAGTATTTGAACACCCTGCTATTTTGCAAGTTTTCCCACTTAGAAATCATGGAGGGGTCTGAAATTGTCATCGTAGGTGCATGTCCACTGTGAGAGACATAACCTAAAAAAAAACAAATCCAGAAATCACAAAATGTATGATTTTTTAACTATTTATTTGTAAGATACAGCTGCAGATAAGTATTTGAACACCTGAGAAAATCAATGTTAATATTTGGTACAGTAGCCTTTGTTTGCAATTACAGAGGTCAAACGTTTCCTGTAGGTTTTCACCAGGTTTGCACTAGGGATGCCAATTTTCACAAATTCCCATGATCGATCGTCGTTCAAATTAACGATCAATTAATCGATTAATCGTTAATAAGCCTATACTGCAATATGCGGCGCTGCAGTGGCATATGGCCAACAGCAGGACAGGGTCTGCAAATGCTGCTCAAAACTCTATGTTCCTCACCAAATTAATGAGAATGTTTTTTTAATCTAAATAAAGGGCTAGTATGATTGTAAAATGTTTCGATGTGATTGATAATTAAATTAATTATTTAATAATCAAATAAAACGACTATATAACGTGTCACCAACCGCCTCAGATGCGCTTGTCAGAATGTGTGACTGTTGTGGACGTGCTCTTATTGGAACAACGCACTGAAAACGGCAACTAAACCCAATGAATTCACAACGAATTAATAAAATAGTGTTCTCATGTTATGTAATATGACAGTCCCAAATTAATCATCGTTATTATTAGTCGTGCATTCTGCTTGAGCGGCGCGCACTGTATGAATAACCGTTGAGCACTTTGCTAGAGCGTTATTTAACTCAAAGAAACGAATCCTATATGAGATTAATCAGATATATACAAAATAAACATAATATTACAATTTATATCTGCACAAAATGACGTGAATGCACAAGTGAACTTGAACTAATTACGTGCCATTCAGAATGACTCATGTTGTGGACGCGCTCTTCCTGGAACAACGCGACACGGCAACTAAAACCCAAATAATTTTACAATGTTTTATTACAATATTGTTTTCTTTATAATGTTATGTAATATGACAGTCCCAATAGTCATTATTAGTCGTGCATTGCCGTTTGAGCAGTGCACGCTAAAGATCACGCTTTAGCGTCAATTCTTAACCAAATAAGTTACATCCAATATGAGATAAAGCAGATATAGATAGGCGTACACAAAATAAACTATTACAACTTACATTTGCACAAAAAAAGGCTGCGAATGCACACGCCAACTTATTGTTACGATGAAGGTGTAAAATAGTCCCAAACATAACTCTCTTAAAGTTACATGTTTCGCGGTTGAGCAGCATGATTGCTCCAACAGTGGACCTTTTTCACCAAGCTGCTTGGCAATTTCCCCGTAGCCCTTTCCCGCCTTGTGGAGGTGTACAATTTTGTCTCTAGTGTCTTTGGACAGCTCTTTGGTCTTGGCCATGTTAGTAGTTGGATTCTTACTGATTGTATGGGGTGGACAGGGGTCTTTATGCAGCTAACGACCTCAAACAGGTGCATCTAATTTAGCATAATAAATGGAGTGGAGGTGGACATTTTAAAGGCAGACTAACAGGTCTTTGAGAGTCAGAATTCTAGCTAATAGACAGGTGTTCAAATACTTTTTTGCAGCTGTATCTTACAAATAAATAGTTAAAAAATCATACATTGTGATTTCTGGATTTTTTTTTTTAAATTTATGTCTCTCACAGTGGACATGCTCCTACGATGACAATTTCAGACCCCTTCATGATTTCTAAGTGGGAGAACTAGCAAAATAGCAGGGTGTTCAAATACTTATTTTCTTCACTGTATATATATATATATATATATGTAATTATTAATTATTATGGATTATTATGGATAATCAAATAAGATTAAGTATTTGTGTGTATTAACTGTTATGTTCCTGGAATTGGTGTGGCCCAAAAAAGGGCGGGATTTGCCCTATTTAGTCAGGGCTTGTTAACCAAGATTTGTTAACATCACACCCGTATTTGTGTTTTCATGACAATTCATTTTCGACAAGATTTTTAAAGGTTTTTAAATTGAGTAAGGGTTGTATTAGTCACAGTGTCAGAAAGCATAGACCACCTTCTTGTAAAAAAGGAGTATGTCGACATGATAGAACAGCACATTTTCAGTGTTTAAACAGGTGGGACACACGCAATGTTCTGATCAGTCAAAGGTGCACATAAACCTTGCACATGTGATGAAAGCTTTTGTGTCTGATGTGCTCCGTTTGCTTTAATCTGCTCCTCAGCAGTTATAAACATGAAAAATTCATAAATTTCAGTCAAGTGAGTTTACTACATAAATATTAAACTCTAAAGAGGGAAGGTTTGGATTGGTGGACTCACCTAACGACCCACCAAAATATGTTAAATTTATGTAATATGAATTCAGGTTGATTGGGACACTTTTTGCCTTTGAGATAACTGGGGAAAAGTGTCCCTGAATTCACCCCTATATATCATATGTTCTGATATAGAGCCATATCCCACTTCTGCTCATGTGAAATTGCATACAAGTTTCCTTGTTCTCCACATTTTGGACCGACCGTGTGGAAAATGAGAGAACTTACCCATCTTGATCTTGGTAGTTCACATTCAGCCTCTTTGTGGAGCCCAGTAACTCTAGGAAAACAGATGGAAATAAAAGTCAGGACATGATGTGATGTTTCAAACAAATCAGTCAGCTGCTGATCCCTCCATTAGAGAGGTATGAGGCATGATGATGTTACGGCATGAAAGCACTTGTTTCAAACTTTCAACAGGCAATTGTTTTGTACTCAAACACAACGTAGATTGACGGCTGTGTCATATTTTTCCATTGAGTAACAAAACATTCATTACGTGTCTATTTTGTCATCGGCACAATATTTATGTTATAACAATTACTTTTTTGCACATGAACTGAAAAGTCAGAAAAGTATTTCTCAGTTCAAAACTGTCTTAAAGGGCTCAAAAATGGTAATTCTGTTATTATTAACAAACGCTCATACAATTCCAAGCCTGCATGCTAAAAATAGCAGATTCTTTACACAGCTATAAAACGACAGTTAATTAATTGTGTGTGTGTGTGGGGGCGGGGGGGTGAGGGAGAGTGAGAGTGAGAGTGAGAGAACCATCCCATTAATTGAGGCTCATTCATGAGATCAGCCAATGTCTACAGATGGTCTTATTCAATCCTGTCAAAAACACTGTCTCATAAGCCATGCAGGATTCCTAACAATCCAAATTAGGAATGATTTCCATGAATAAACTTTAAGCAACTAAAATGTTCCTCTCTTTCCTTTTTTGGAACATGCAAACGCAAACAGGCGGAGTGATACAAACAGTGGAAAGTCCCAGTGCAGTTAGTCCCAGTGTCATTGCATCTTCAAAAAACAAGATACAGTTAGTCCAAATCCAGAATGCAGCTGATACAGTTCTTGCCAGGTCAAATATCATCTCTACACTGACTGATGAATTGTGATTAAATCACACCCTTATGGATAAACTAAGCATACACCATTTATATTGTTTAATATTCATTTCGTCATCATTTACTATATCCAGCAAAGTAAATCATCAGATTGAAGGATGATTCTCACAAAACTGTATTTTCTGCAAGCTTTTTCAAGGTAAATGTAGGTGTCTTCTCAATAAAGGACACCTCACTTGTCTTTACCTTGACTGCATTCCTCATCCATCAAAACTTTACTAGTAAGTGAAATGCTGGTTTGCTTTATCCAGCTGACAAACATAGTTTGCATATCATCAGGCCAGCGGTGGGATGTTTTGACGTTCCGTTCAGTGACTGTATTTCACACAGCGCGATGCGTGGCTCGAGCTCTTCAGAATCAGTCACAGATAAACAGAGCAATTCCAAGATGACAGATGACATATCTGTCAAGATGACAGAGGTCGTGTTTAAAAGCTAAACACAGTGGAGTGAATAATTCACTGAAAACGCAACGTGACTCTCTATTCGCTCTGCCATCTCTGATGTAACCAACCTTCATTACTGTGGTTTTGAACTGATTGTTTGAATGAATTCACAGATCATTGGACTGAAAATTTTCCCAGAGTTTAAACTCTCAACTTCTAAGATCAACTCTGTGACATAAATTACGTTAATGAAGCAATTTCACAAGTTATTTTTGTGTTATTTGCGTTAAATTATTTTGACGAGTTAAGGATTCCGAATTATTCGGAAGCGTTATTTAACCAATATTCTATCACACTACAATCCATCAAGCTCTCACAACCCTGGGCTTTTGATGGGGGATATCAAAATCTGCCAAAGAGCTTTTTCACATTTGGCTCCTAAACTCTGGAATAGCCTTCTACATAATATTCTGGCCTCAGACACACCATTTCTGTATTAAATCAAAAATAAAATTCATTCCTTTTGCCAAGCATTCTTAATTGCATAATCGTATTACAATTATATCTGGATCTGATCCGGATTCAGCCTTTGCAATGTTTTCGGGCGATGCCGATAATTGCAAAGATTTCAGATGATGGCAACTTTGGTTCGACAGAGAAAACTTTCAAATATCATCCCAATATTGTAATATAATCCATGTATTGTAAAAAATTATGAGCACTATTTGCTGCCTAACACACGTTTGTTGGTTTAGCTTACATAATAAATGAAGTTAACCACATAACATGTAGCCTATTAAAGCTGTATATTACTGCCATATGGACATTACTTTGATACACTCATTGCATTTTCTGTAAATCTGCTTTAAACCAATATGTACTGTGAAAAGATCTGGAACTAACGGTTCTATAATGCAAGTTAGAATGTTTGGTTACACTTTATATTAGGTGTCTTTAATACTATGTACTTCCATCAAAAAATAAGTACAATGTACTTATTGTGTTCATGTTGTCATCTCAAAACACTCTTGCTGCTATTGAGGTGGGATACAGGTAGGGTTAGGGACAAGTTTGGTGGTATAAGTAGGTTTAAGGATGGGTATAAGGGAAAGGTCAATGGTGTAATTATAGATGTGATTAAAGAAATTAATTACAGCTGTAATTACATGCAGGTATTTTTTTTTTAAGTACAATGTAAACAATGCATGTACACAATACTGTAAGTGCATTCTCTCAAAAGATTAATTTATGTTAGTACATAGTAGTTAAAGACACCTAATATAAAGTGAGACCAAATGTTCTAATGATGTGGAGAAGTAAAAGAAAAGAAAAATGAAAAATTTGAATATTTGGAATAAAGAGCACTGTAAGCACGGTAACATAAAAAAAGAAACATTGAAAAATCGTACGCTCCACCTGTCGCTGAAGGGAAAATGTGAATTAGGTCACTAAGTGAAGAGCGATGAACGCAGAGCAAGACTGTCCTAACTGTCAGTGACAGTAGACAAGTCTGTCCTCTAAACAACATGGAGCTGTGTCATCATTTTTAAAGGAGCTCTGAACTTACAGCATCCTGACTGCTTTTATCGCAAACGTGGAAAAGAATCTTAACTGTAAATGAAAACGGTGTTCACTTACCTGTCAGTAAACACACAACTGCCTGCCCCATTTTGACTAATAAACCTAAACTTTTCTTTGTTTTCTTACATCCTATACACTTCAACCATTCACTTGCTTAGAAACCTTTCCATCCAATCCATATAAGACCATCAGCCTCAACAAATGATCCCGTCTCCTGCTCCAAATCACACTGCAGGAAATTGGATCTATAACTATTTGTACCCTCCAGCATAGTGGGAGCAATGAATGCCTGCCCCCACATCTTCTGGATTAAAACCAATCAGAAAAAAAAAAATCTTATTTATTGTGAAAAATGCATTTGTTATTTCCGAATTATAGACATCTATGGCTATCAGCTCACTTAAAGGATTAGTTCACTTCAGAATTAACATTTCCTGATAATTTACTCCCCCCTACGTCATTCAAGATGTTGTCTTTCTTCAGACGAAAAGAAATCAAGGTTTTTGAGGAAAACATTCCAGGATATTTCTCCATGTAGTGGACTTCAATGGTTTGAAGGTCCAAATTGCAGTTTCAATAGCGATCCCAGCCGAGGAAAAATGGTCTTATCTAGCGCGACAATCGGCCATTTTCCACAAAAAAACCCTACCTTTTTAACTGGAACACGTGTGACCTTTCAACATTGTTGAAAATGTTCTTCTTTCAGCCAAACACAAACTGAGCCAAAATATATCCTGGCTCTTCCAAACTTTAAAATGGGAGTAAATAGTAACTGAGTTACTTAAAAAAAAACGCATCCATTCATCATAAATGTAATCCATAAGGCTCCATGTGGTTAATAAATGCCTCCTGAAGAGAAGCAATTCGTTTGTGTAAAAATATCCATAATTAAAACTTTATAAACTGTAATCACTAGCTTCTGTTAACGCCTATCAGAGCATTCACGAGAGAGTCGAGTTCCGGCGTATGATGTAGGACTTAGCATAAGAGGAGTAGCATAAGCTTAGCTGAGAGTAGACTCCTCTCGCGGTTCAAACAAACAGGGCTTGGCGAAAAACTCAAACTCCTCCAACATTTCTTTTTAAAGATTCTCGTTTTAGACTTCTAATTCGTGATTGGTGTTTTGTTTTTCTCCACCCTCTGCGCTTCCAAATTCGTCAATACATCATGCGTCGGGTGAGAGGTCTCTTTTCCGCCGGAACTCAACTCGCATACGGCTGTTACCGGAAGCCAGTGATTCTAGTTTATAAAGCTATATGGAAATTTGAATTGAAAAACAAATTCATCGCTTCACTTCAGAAGGCCTTTATTAACCCCCTGGAGTCGTATAGATTACTTTTGTGATGAATGGATGTGCTTTTTTGGGCTTCAAAATCTTAGTTACTATTCAACCCCATTATAGTAAAGCTTGGAAGAGTCAGTATATTTTTTTAATAAAAAATAAAAAGTCATAAAAAAGTTTAAAAAAATAAAATAAAAAGTAAAAAAAATAAAAAGTCATATACACCTAGAATGGCCATTTTTGGGTGAAACTGAATTCCTCACCCATTTGAAGTGCATGCAAAGTGGATTTGCAGCGCTGAAAACAGTCTTCTAGAAATGTCAACAAGAACCAAACACGGCTACAACTATTGTTTGAGAGCGGGTGAAAGTAGACATCATTAGCAGGCAGTCAATGAAGACAATAGGCTGGCATTATGTAATTTTATTACATTGTTATGTAGTTACCACAATTGTTCGTCTTGTGCTGGTCTGCGACGCGCCAGGCATTACGTAATCACGTTGGAAAGGTCACGCTGGACGTAGGCGGAAGTACCGCCCCATTGTTTACAAGCGTGGAGAAGGAGGATAGTTCAAATTTTATTGTATGTTGAATGACATATTTATGTCTTTGTGTCAGTTTATTGTTTAAAATGGTCCTTTCTTGTGCGTATTCTTTTTAAAACAATGGGGCGTTACTTCCGCCTACGACGTCCAGCGTGACCTTTCCAATGTGATTACGTAATGCCTGGTGCGTCGCAGACCAGCACAAGACGAACAATTGTGGTTAAAAAGTATATACATTTTTATTTTTTTTAGAAAATGACCGATCGTTTCGGAAGATAAGACCCTATTCCTCAGCTGGGATCGTGCAGAGCCCTTTGAAGCACTTCCAAGCCCTTTGAAACTGCATTGATTTGGACTTCAACAATTTGGTTACCATTGAAGTCCATTGTGTGGAGAAAAATCCTGAAATGTTTTCCTCCAAAAATTTATTTCTTTTCCACTGAAGAAAGAAAGACATGAACATCTTGGATGACATTGGGGTGAGTAAATTATCAGGAAATTTTAATTTTGAGGTGAACTAATCCTTTAAATTTAAAAACATTGCCCAAATCCCTTCCCAACTTGTTTGTCTGTCTGAATTTGGTTTTCCATGTATATGGTGCCAACAAAAAATTAGTTATAGTCTTAATGCAAATGTATTTAATAAACTTTAAAGCAACACTAAGTAGGATTTTTTATAGGGCTGTCAACTTTAGTCGTTTAGTCGACTAATCGGTCGATGCCGTCTTGGTTGACTGACATTCTCATTGGTCGATCAGTTGCTTTTTTTTTTTTACCAATAGAAAGAAATTTTCATTGATTTACTCCTTGATATTTATTCCTTTATAAGCAGTTATATATTACTGTATTCAAAATATAATTAGCCTATGTTTTATCCCCAACTTTAAATGCTTTAATTTAGGCTATTTTGTAACAGCGCCACAGTTTAGCGCAGCTTGTAGAACACTCGGGAACCGCGCCTGTGGCTGCACTGCTGCTTCGCGCTCAGTAAGCAATAGGCTGTGTAGTTTTGCTCTATTCATTCAGTTAGAACGCTACTTGCAGGGATGGAAATTAGCACCCGCCACCAGCCAAATGCGGGTAAATAAAAATAGCATCATGCGACGTTCGTCTGTTATAGGACAAATTAGTTTGAATAAATGAGCAGACACTGATTAGCAAGACAACTAGCAGTGAATGTGCTTTCTATTAAATGAATCACACACACAGTAAACAAATCCTTAACAAAAACAGGGCTATTCTGGTGGGTGCGGTGATGCGGTGGTGACGCGTTCATGTAACATGTCCTTACAGTGGCGCTGCCAATAAAGCTCCTAAAATCTGTCACAATGAACAGGCAAAAGTAATGATTATGAATATGTCAAATATAGCAAGGAGATATTTTAATTATTTATTATTAAACAAGTCTTTTCTTTGTCCGTGTCAGTTGCAAAGATGAAGTTAACGATGCTGACTCGCTATCTTCGCAGTAGTGAACGCGCCAGAGAGAAATGCACGTCATACGGATTACATAAGCAGAGAGCAGTCTGTGTCTGTTTTCTTTCGTTTTGAATTGTTCTGTTTAAAAGTAGACATGTCTGTGAGGCTAGTAGGCTACCTTATACGCTGAGTTTCGGTTCATTTATGAGACGAGCTCCAGTTCACGCGTCGGCGCCTCCATTTCGTGATTATCTGTCTGCTATATTTACTTCTTATTTATTAAATCCAGGCAATTGGTTGATGAAACATTGATTCAAATTAAGATACAATTAATACAAAAACGAAATTCACTTTAAAGATTGTGACTGTCACTATAGACCTAGGACAGAGCTCCTCACTTTGCAGTTAAAAAATAATAATTTTCAAAGAATTATATTATTATTATAGTTTGAAATATGTAGGCTATTATTGATGTTTTTTCGTTGTTGTTTTATAAAATGCTCTATTACAATTGTTTAATAAATGTTCAATCAAAATGCAAAACATCGCGTCTTTTTTTTTCTTTTTCATTTTTAGTCGACTAATCGTTGCGCAGGACAGGACTTTGGTCGACTAAGGATTACTTTGGTTGACTACAGCCCTAATTTTTTACCTTCAAATAATGTTTCCAAAATCGTTTCAGTGGTTCATCAAGTCGTGACATGATGAAATGTACTTATGTCACCGTTTTGCGGTCTTTTATCTGGTATATCCACGCTATGTAAGATTGCCAGATCGGGTCGCGTTTCTATTTGTAATGAGAAATACAATGGGACAATTCCGCTTCCAACCTCTAGGGCGACCGCAGAGGAAAAGTTACTTGTTGTTGCTTTAATTTAATCAAACTTTCCACTTGTTTGGTGCACACCAGGGTTCGGATGGCATCGTTCACACTTTTTCAAATGACCTGCACTAACACAGAAATCGCAACGTTTGTTTTAATCAAATTAAACCTGTCAAGTATGAACACACCCCATGTTGTGACAAAATGTTCAAGAACTGTTGTATTAGTTCATTTTAGTGAACTAAACTGAAAAAGTAGCAAAAACACAAAACATACATGTGGAGTACACACAGATCAATGCAGATCCCTACATCTATTTTGGCCAATCCAACAAGACATTGTATCAAATTGCCGTCAATGATTTCCTATGGATCTGAGGGGTCTGTGAACCATGCCTTTGACTCCTGTTGGGCTGATCACAGGCCCCTGTTGTACTCCAACAGACCACCCCACGGCCGGCGGGCAGAGGGCACAAAGCCAAAAGAGCTATGAACTTTACATATGACAGTAGGGGAAGAAAAAAGTTGATGTGGGTCTTTCAAGAGGAGTTCGAGTTTCAACATGACAACATTCCAGACATGGCTAACCCACCCAATCTCTCAATTTCCATCTATGTCCCTCTCTCCCTCCCTCACTCACAGTATCCACACAAAAGCGTGTGTGGAAACACAAACACCCTTTGTGTCTGTCAACAGTGGTCTTTTCTCGTTGAATGGAAGAGCTGCTTCTAATGTGGGCATCCTTCAAATGAAATGAGCCACAGTAACCGCACAGGGCTCAACCACTCCCTAAACCCACACAATAAACATAATGAGACAATTTAAAGGACACCTTATATCAAGTCATTCTTTGTCACTGGGTCTGGACATTTTTGTATGCCTTTATGACTAAAGTAGGCATCTTTCCACCTTTACCTTTACTATTTATTAATAGTATCACCCCTCAAAAAAAACTTAAAATCACAACAACTAGGCACTGAGTGAATCTGAAGAACGGCGTGACCAAGTGAGAGGAAAGAGTGTCATAATCAACAATAGCCCTATATACAGTATACACAAGTTTTAGGAATTTGACAAATTTAAACTAACAATGATAAAGTCACTGAAAGTACATTTGTGAAAATGTCAAACTAATATAAGCTCTTAGATTGTCTTTAATTAATGCCAAGCCATTTTGAAAAGCAACTTCCAGAAATGATAAGACTTAGAAGACAAACATCTTGTTGCAAAACCTCTATGAATAAAGGTCAGATTTTGCAGCACTGTATTAAAGTTAAGCTACGTTATGATTCTGAAAACCTTGCAATGTTTCATACATACCAATGCACACAAGTATATATTTTGCATATAAATACAGAAGACGGCATACTGCACCGTTCAAAGGTTCAGGATCTATTCATCAAAGAATCCTGAAAAAAATTTATCAGCGCAACCGCTTTCAACTATCGATAAGAGTAAGAAATATTTCTTGAGCACCAAATCGCACATTATAATGATGTGACAGACTATTTTATAATAATTTCACAATTTTACTGTATTTTATAAAGAAATTAAAAGTTCTAAATTTGACAATAAAATAAGTAAAATCAAGCAAGTGCGATGCAACGGACATGCAGAAAGTCCTTATGTGGTCATGTGATAAAAGAAAAACGAAGATCCCTATAGACCCCTTCCCCATTAATGTGACACGGTCATTAATATTTTTAAAATATCAAATATTTTGACCTTTTTATAAAAAGACGTGTTATTCAAATCAAATGGAATAAATGAAAAGTCATGATTTAAGGACTATTCTATGACTTAATACACAATGTTAAAAAAAAAAAAAATGTGTCGGTGTCACATGATCCCAAACACCTTTTTTCTTTCTTTTTTTTTTATTTAAAGGTGGGGTATGTGATTTGGAAAACGACCGGCAGATTTTGAAAATACACAACTCAAATGGTCCTACCTTCTTTCCTCCAACGCTGGCCCTGATTCGCGTGAGGGGGATGGGGGGAGGGGGGTATGGTACAACCGTTTGATTGACGGACTTACTGTCCAATGATTCTAGGTGGTCTTGGAAATGATTGGCTGGAGTTTTTCGAGTCCTGCCCGTTCCACAGATGATTAAATTGCTTAATTTTCATGTCAGTGCTTCTAACTCAGTGGCTGTAAGTGGGTTACTTATGAATAGGATTTCAAGTGATTTTGAAAAAATGGACAAAAAAGAGAATCACATACCCCACCTTTAAAGGGGTCATATAATGCCATTTTTGTACAAGCTAATATGATTCTTTAGGGTCTAAATTAAAAGTTTGTATTTTACACTTATTTTACCTGGTCAAAAACAGCTCTGTTTTCAGCACGCCGTTTAAGTGCATGTGTCTTTAAATGATAATGAGCTTTGCCCACCCCGCCCCTGTTCTGTGCGTACACCGTTTGTAACACAATAACCATAACACGTTGTTCATTATAAACGTGGGATTATAAATTAGATTGAGAACGTCGTACATAGAAAACATGTCGGAAGTACCCTGAGTGTAAACCTTAGACGCATTCATCGTGAAGCTTGCAGCTAGCGATTTGCAAAGATTAATATAAATATTAATATAAAGGTTAATAAAACGTTACACTCACTTCTTCTGGAGGTGCAGCAGCAACACGAATAGTTGGTACCGATCCTTTTTTCAGGAGCAGCTTCTTAGCAAAACCAGCTTTATACTGACCCTCCTCGTTTATAAAGCAGTCTGGTGTGTGAAATGATTCGCGCAAACATGAAAGCATTGATGTTGATCGTGGGGAATATTCCCTTCTAAAACAAACTCAGCCACTGCGTCTTCAGCGGTTCGGATTTAGGAACATTAAAATGACTGCTATGTTCCTCATTGCACCCAAGAAAAGAACACCACAATCGCTTAGCATGCTTGAGCATTCTGCTCATAGACAGTGCTCCAGCGCATCAATAATGACCGCGCCGGTCCGCGCGGACTATGATTGACAGCTCACACACAGATCAATGCAGATCCCTACATCTATAGATGCGCGGACTATGATTGACAGCTCGCTCACGAGCGAGGGCGGGTCTGTGTTGAAACGCTGCTGTCGATCAACAATCGTGGGAGGGGCGTCCGACCGTGTGACGTCACGATTTGAGATGAGGGGGAAACATATAAGGAGATTAAAAAAAAAATACTGGATGGATTTTTATCATTTTATGATGGTTGTGAACAGGCACTGCCAACACACATTTCAGTACAATCAACTTGTAAAAGTGCATGTATCATTATATGACCCCTTTAAAGGAACACAAGCAGGTGTTGGAGGTAAAGCTCTCAACAGATTATATACTGACTTTAATTAGATGGATCACTTCTGATTGGGTTTGGCTTGCCAGAATCAATTTGGGGTATAGAGTTGAATGACCTACCTACTATTTGTTCCAGTAAACAGTACAGTGTGAAATACTACTCTATGACAGTGTGCAAAAACTAAAAGTCATTTTATTGGAACAAGGTGGCATTAGAAATGAAGCCTATAAGACAAGAACTTGGATTGACAAAAGACAAACTTCTCATCTTTGCATAAGGTTTACCCACGTGGATTTCACCATCCAGACCCAGCAGTCACATTACTGTTATCCCATGAGCCTTTGTGACAGTGTGTTCAAAGGGAATTACCACTACAAAATAGGGAAAAGGTTTTACTGTAATTCCTTTCCAAAACACTGGATCTCGGATCATTTCTTAAACAACACTCTGCCACATGATGAAAGCCTCCCTGAACAAAACAAGTGGAAAATTGTCAAGGTGTCTGAGCTCACTGTCAGTGGATGAGCGGAGATAAACTAAAGGACCCGGTTATGTAACATCACGTGACTATGCACAAAGGTGACTTGTACTGGCTGGATGTACTTTTAAAATAATGCAAATGATCTTGCAAAAGACTCACACAAACCTAGGCTACATCATAAAATGCAAAGTTTCACTGAAAGAAAATTGTAACTCTGCAAACTACTAGACTACTAAACTACTACCCATTTATTTTACGCACACTGGGTTATACGAATATGGCCATATTAAAACCAATCAATGAATAATAATTATTACATAAACATGTTCCTTCATTCTTTTTTCTTCTGCCACATTTAATGGCATGAAGCATTAAAACAGTACTCAAATATAACAAATCACATATTGACTTTTTCACAGAATTGTGAGATATAAACTTGCAACAAAAAAGGTAATTGTACATTTTCTAAAACCTCACAATTCTGACTTTCTTGCATTTGTTTCTCACAATTCAGACTTTTTTTTCAGAATTGCACAATTATCTGTGATGACTTTTTCCTCACAAATGTGTTTGAGAATCTCACTATTCAGACTTTTATCAGAATTTTGAAATATATACTCGCAATTGCAAGAAAGAAAACTAATTTGTTTGATAAAAAATTGTGAGAAAGTTGCAGTTACCCTTTTTATTTTTTCATTCCGTGGCAGAAACAAGCGTTCAGTTCTCTTTCAGCTACACACACACACACAATTGTGTCAAAATGCACATTGTGGGGAGTATTCAATGTAAACAATCTGTTATGTCCTACGTGAAGGAAAACAAATCATAAGATTAGATTAGATTAGATTAGATTCAACTTTATTGTCATTACACAAGTACAGGTACAAGGCAACGAAATGCAGTTTGGGTCTAACCAGAAGTGCAATAGCAGCAAGTGCAGGATATACAGTGGTTCCATAAGTGCAGTACATGGATATGTACTGAATAAATATAGAGTTGAATACTATTATAAACAGAATTTTCAGATAGATTAGTCCTATGAATATAATATACAGATAACTATTATTGTGAACAGAATTTACAGCTAGATATACTGAATATAATATACAGATGGATATTACTATAAACAGAATTTTTACAGATATGTACAATGAACATAATATACAGATGGTTATTACTATAAGCAGAGTTTACAGGTGAATATGTACTGTGAATATATATACAGATGGATTTAAAGTAGTGCAAATTAAGTTGGACAAAAGCTGTCCGAGTAAAAGTGCAGTGGAAAGTAATTGCATATTACAGTTAAGTACGGTATTGCAAATGTATATGTAAACAATTGGTACTGTAAATAAACAGTCGGCAGTGCAAATGATATTCCAGTCAGGTAAGTAGTGCAAGATGCATATGTAACAGTTGTTGCTATAATAATAGTCAGCAATGCAAATTAACATTATAGCATTGCAAATAACAAATAACAGAATGGAGGCAGGTGTGAGGAGGGAGAGGAGAGTTTATCAGTATATGAGGGGAGTGGGATCAGTGAGGGTTAGAGTTCAGTAAAGAGACAGCTCTGGGGAAAAAGCTGTTCTTTAGTCTGCTGGTCCTGGTCCGGAGGCACCTGAAACGCCTGCCGGAGGGCAGGAGAGAGAACAGTCTGTGGGCTGGGTGAGAGGAGTCCTTAAGGATGCTGCGAGCTCGGTGCAGACAGCGTTTCCTCTGGATGTGCTCGATGGCAGGTAGTTGAGTCCCAGTGATGCGCTGGGCGGTTTTCACCACCCGCTGCAGTGCCTTGCGCTCTGCAACAGAACAGCTCCCATACCACACTGTAGCACAGTTGGTCAGGATGCTTTCTATTGCACAGCGATAGAAATTCACCAGGATAGTCGAGGAAAGCTGATTCTTCCTCAGTGTCCTCAGGAAGAAAAGGCGCTGGTGAGCCTTCTTGACCAGGCAGGAGGTATTGATTGTCCAGGACATGTCCGCCGAGATGTGGGTTCCCAAGAACTTGAAACTGGAGACACGCTCAACAGCCATTCCGTTGATGTGGATGGTGTCGTGTGTGCCTCTTGACTCTTTCCTGAAGTCCACGATGAGCTCCTTCGTTTTGGTGGTGTTGAGGAGCTGGTTATTTTCAGTGCACCATGTGGCCAGGTGCTTGATCTCCTCCCTGTAGGCAGTCTCATCGTTGTTGCTGATGAGACCAATCACCGTAGTGTCGTCCGCAAACTTGATGATGGAATTAGATTCGTACACAGGTTTGCAGTCGGAGGTGAAGAGGGAGTAGAGAAACGGGCTTAGCACACAGCCCTGTGGTACACCAGTGTTGAGTGTGATGGGTGTGGAGCAGGTGGGGCCAGATCGAACATTCTGGGGTCTGTTGGTCAAAAAGTCCAAAATCCAGTTGCACATGGAGGTGTTGATGCCCAGGTCTCCAAGTTTGGCTATAAGCTTAGTTGGGATGACCGTGTTGAATGCTGAGCTGAAGTCAACAAACAGCATGCGTGCATAGGTGTTCTTTTTGTCCAGATGTGTGAGCACAGAGTGCAGTGCCATGGAAACTGCATCCTCTGTGCTCCTATTGCTACGGTAGGCAAACTGATGTGAGTCCAATGTGGATGGTAGAGAGTCTTTTAGGTGTGCCAGGACCAGCCGCTCAAAGCACTTCATTACGATGGGTGTGAGTGCTACAGGGCGGTAGTCGTTAAGGCACTTCGGGCTGGAGTGTTTTGGCACTGGCACAATGGAAGTGCATTTAAAGCATGTTGGTACAGCTGCTTGGGCAAGAGACAGGTTGAAAATGTCTGTAAAAACCCCAGCAAGCTGCTCTGCACATGCCCTGAGTACGCGTCCAGGGATGTTGTCTGGTCCAGCAGCCTTGTGCACGCTGATCCTGCTCAGTGCATTGCAGACATCTGTGGAGGAGAGTGTGATTGGCGGGTGGTCTGCTGAGGATTTGAGCTTGGTGGCAGTGTCTCTGTTGTCTCTTTCAAAGCGAGCATAAAAGTCATTTAGCTCGTTCAGGAAGTTGGCATCAGTGGCTGCGGGGTTGGAGTGAGTGGGTTTGTAGTCACTGATGGCCTGAATGCCCTGCCACATGCGTCGAGGGTCAGCGTTGGAAAAGTGTCCCTCTATCTTAAGCTTGTAGCAGTGCTTGGCCTCTTTGATGCCCCTTTTCAGATTTGCTCTGGAAGTACTATAGGCTTGTGTATCTCCTGATCTGAAGGCAGTGTTGCGTGTCTTCAATAGGAGTCGAACTTCCCTGTTCATCCATGGCTTCTGATTTGGGTATGTGGTGATCTGCTTCTGGGTTGTAACACTGTCAATGGTGGTATTAATATAATCCAGTACAGAGGAGGTGTAGCAGTCAATGTCCGTATGAGAGTCACTGGTGGCTTGAGAAGCAAACATACTCCAGTCAGTGTGTAGAAACCTTTCCTGGAGTGAGAAATCTGCCCCCGCAGGCCACACCTTGATGGTCTTCACTGATGGCTTCACGCGATTGATGAGAGGTGCATATTTGGGCGTGAGGAACAAAGAAAGGTGGTCTGACTGTCCCAGGTGGGGGAGGGGTGTCGCGACGTAAGCTCCAGCCATGTTTGTGTAAACATGGTCTAAAGTTTTGTTTCCTCTGGTGTGACAGGAAACATGCTGGTGAAATTTCGGTAGCACTGACTTTAAGTTTGAATGATTAAAATCACCCGCAACAATAAACGCAGCTTCCGGGTGGACGGTCTGTTGTTTACTGATGGCTGTGTGAAGTTCTTTCATAGCAAGCTTAGCATCAGCATCCGGGGGAATATAGGCTGCAGTTATGATGGTGGAAGTGAACTCCCGCGGAAGATAAAACGGTCTACATTTAACCATGAGAAACTCAAGGTTAGCTTGAACAATAACAAATCATAACAGTATATTAGATCCGTGCATTCATTGCTAAAGGGGCAGCAGCCTCATAAGTGTTTCACTAATGTTCATTTAAATTTATTTTTTTTAAATCACTCTGTGTGAAGTGAAGCTTATAAAGTGTTTGATTTTATTTTTACATTTGATGATTCAATTTCGGTAGGCTAGTATTTACATGTTAAATAAACCTATGCTACTTTTTAATTTGTAATTTTATATTGTATTTGTCCTATTGTTTGTAATTTGATGCTTTGTTCCTATTTTTATTTTATTTTTTTAATATATAATAAAATTACCTGCCTTGCTTTATTACAGAAGACTGTAATGATTGCAGTCAGCTTAAAGGGCATTTGTTTATAATATTGGGTTGACTAAAATGGGAAGAAAAACTAAAAAAATGTGTCAAGATTCACATTTAATTCAGTGAGATTTTGTTTTCTTCTAGACCTATTAAACTGTCAAATAGGAAAAGTAACACAAAACAGTAACAAATCTATGCATATATTGAATCGTGACCACAAGAATCGATTTGAATCTAGGAGGTACCAAAAGATTCCCACCTCTTACGAATATACATGATTATCTGTCTATTTCGTAACCATGGAGGAGGAAGTAAAGATGGTATTTAAGATAAACTTCACAGATTGATCCTAGTCAATCACTTGGATGACGATAAAATCATTACAACGAAAGCAGACATGGTGTTCTGATTTTATCTCCTGCAGTCTGGTTTTGTCGCCTGCCTTTGTGAGGTTGATTTGGTGCTGAAGACTGTAAACAAAGCTGCAGAGAACCAGTCAGATCAAATTCACCTTGCTAGTCTGCGCACTGACATTTTTATTATGAAAGCGTCCTTCTATTTAATTGCCAATTTGTGTGAAATTAATGCTATTGGAAATAACCAGGCCGTTTTGTCTGAAGCTTGGTGGATCATATGACCAGTGGCTATAGTGATACCAAATATTATGTTTGCTTCCACATTAGTAGGAAATTACACTTGCGTTGTTTTACCTGTTACAGTACAAAAGCCAATGACGATGTGAATGTGTTGTGATTTTTGAAGCCCATAAAGATTCACTATCATTTGCATCAACAGTGAAACCGTGAGACGGATCAAAGCTGAAAAGTGGACTAATTACGCAACTAAATTTAAATATTTTTGCAGCTACATACAAGTGCTTTTCTCACTGACATATACGTGATGGTTATTTTGATACCAAAAGTGTAGTTTGTCTCTCCATGCTAAAACTCAAACCTCAGAATATATTTGATATTTAAATGTGCAATGACATTCGATTTCATAGTAAGCAGGGCTACACAGTGCTATGACGCAAAAACAGAAACCAGATGATCGTCAAATTGCCATCACGCTCCGGTTAGGACAAAGATACAGATTTACATGAGATATCCGTTATCGGATATCTCTTTGTGTCATTCTACTGTTTCACTGTTTGGACACAGCGTGAAAACAATAATTATACAAAACTTCACTTTAAGATCACTTTTAAAACACATTCACATGCAGTCACATTCACAGTAAGCAAATAGATGTGAGTCTATTTAAGATGCATGTGTCTTCTGATCTGCGCTGTTTGTGTTTTCTACAGTAGCCTTGCGTCCTTGTAGGCTAATAATAGAAAATGTATGCAAGCTCTCAGATAATGCTAATAACACTGTCCATCCTTTAATTATCTCTAGTTTCGATGAATACTTAAAAGCTGACTGTAAGATGCAGGTCTGCTCAGTTGAAGGAACGGCTGGCTTACACAGTTTATACTAGATCTAGTGATGACTGACAACATCGCTCATGGATTAACTCATTGAGCAGATTCCAAAACAGTCCAGAGTAGCCTGACCCATCTGTCATGAGCAAGAGGAGAGAGCATTAAAACATGTATATGCTTGCATTTAACATACTTTGTGTGGGGAAAAAAAATCACTGGCTTGGAGTCAACTTATGTGTCTTGCTGGTATTTAACCCAGTCATTTGCATGGCTTCTACATATTTAGGGAACAAAAGCGACTGAAAGCAAAGCAGCCCATGGCATTGTTAAGGAACAGTGAATGCTGTGCTGAAATCCAGCTCTCTATAAAGTTAATCTGTCAGTTTGCCATATGGGTTATCCCTGATTTGTAACAAGACAGGTGGGGGCAGGGAAGAACACAAGATACTAGAATTTAGCTAAATGGAAGAAGGAATTTCAAGGTTTTTCCAGGTTGAATACAAGTTACACTCAATCTACAGAAACTGTGAGTGAATGATTGATCCAACGTTCCTTTTCCTTAAAGTGGGCATGAAATGAAAATATATTTTAAAATGCATGTTATTGATGGTGAAATATGCTTGATTTATAGATTTTATCCCCTTTTAATTTTTAATTAAAATATCATAACTTCTCTCTGGTGGCGTATGGACTTCCCCAATAATTTCAGTCCACTTAATCCCTGCCACTTTCTTAAATCCGACCTCAAGATCGCATTCAGATCTGCCTCCATCCGATCAACATTAAATGGATAGAACCGAGGTACATTTTTTTCTTTTCCAATAATCCATTTCAGTTGTATGTACATCACAACATACGAAAAGATCTGTCGCTACTTCAGTTTCATTGCGACTTTAAAAATTAATTCAAAATGAATCATTTTCTGACAATTTTATAAAAGCACAATGAAACAAAGTTCAAATCAAAAAGACATTCATTTAATTATAAATAAATAAAAATTACTGAGAAGATATAAACAACAAACCCAGGAAACCCGTAAAAACAAACCAAGTTCCAAAAATCTCCAAAGCACTTAATCAAAAGCCTTAACATGATTAAGATCGATAGCCTATGAATTTGACTGACAGGGAAGACATTCAATAATTATTTAATATTAATAACACTGCGATCAATATCATGTTGCAGAATAAGACCATAATTGGACTGACTATCACCATTCAGATATGCAGGGGAGTTCATTGACCGTCTGGCCCGCCAAGAACTGACCCTGTTTGGCTTCCAGTCGATACGGTCTCATCTGCTTGGGAAAGACTTACAGACTGTCCTGAAAACATCCTCTGCAGGTGCACTGCACTAACTTGAACCCTACTGAGTAACAGACTACTTTTTAAAAAGGTTTTGGCATACTATTCCAACCAAAGATGATGTCTAATGGTACCCGTTTACATAAAGTCATAGTGCACTGGAATGGCCAAGAAATGCTAATAGTCTTTTCATGTTCAGATTGGATGCAGTTGTTGTTTAGTGTCATACAAGGCTGATTCAGTGATTAGTCCAGCGTTATTGCTAATGCAGCACAGATGTTAAATAAAGAAAGTGAATTCTTCAACTGAAGAGTAATCTGGGAAACAATAACAGCATTTTCAAGAATGATTGTGCAGGGTATCAAGTTGCAGCTTAGCGCATTTAAAATATTTTAAATGTGAAACACTTTTTTAAAAAAGAGATTAAATACTTAAAGCATGGTGTATAATATGATCTGTGGCTGATAACATATTGACTCAGTACATGATGAATTTGTTAGCTACATTTACAAATGTCTAAAAAATTGCACATAACTATGATACAAACTACATCATTAGCAAATGACTGACTGTCAAAAGAAAAACATGTGCCTTAAAATAACTCACTATTTCGGTTGGTCTTGATCTTAGCCAGAAGTTTATGAGCTAAGGGAAGGTCTCCATTCTTCACAGCCAGAAGAAGGTCTTGCTCCTTGCCCATGGCTCTTGTCCAGCTCCCAGAAGTGTGTTACAGTCTGAATTCACAATGTCATGGTTCTCTCGGTTCACGAAGCCTATAGGAGTTGGCTTTTGGTCTAACTTTTTTTTATTATTATTTAAATATGGACAAAACATTTAGCACATTAAGCTTTTAATTTGTATTGAATTTGTTTTTAAGGTCCTATGCTACATGTTTGTTTTTCAGCAGCGCGTAGCCTAGCCTATATATTGAATGCAAGCCATCCTTGAAGCCAGAAACATCACATGGAAACCTGTGGGAAGAACACACGTGCAGTGTTATCATTATCAATATACTTTAATATATTTGAGCATAAAACACAGTTTCTGAAGAAAGCAGCCTATGGAATCTTGAGTATATGGACAACTGTATTTCATTTCTCTTTCATTTGAAATAAACAGGCAACCAATCACTTCCAAGACAACCTTAGAGCGCGTCTGTGATCATTTGGTTGTTATGGAAAGTACCGTAGGACGTATAATAAGATGTTTGAAATAACCCCAAACAATAATGACAACTTTCCTGACCAGTTACTTGTCTGAATGTTTTTTTTTAATCAAACGCTAAATAGGGAATACACTTGCCATGTAGAGCTGAAGGATATAATCTACTCACCAATACGTAACGTAGTCAGGTCGATTAAACGCTTAAAGACACTTATTCCACAAAACCGAAGTAGTTCAATAAGTATAATCCCGTTTATAATTTCTGTTCCTGTTGGGGAAATCGCTAAAGCCCAATGCCATACTTGACTGCGTGTTTGACACAACACAAGTGACCGGTGCGTGAGCGCGCGCGCGTCTGTCACGCGCCTCCCTGGTGTAACTCTCTTCCTGAAAGGTGCGCTTTTAAGTCTCTCGCTTCAATTGAACTATTCCAGAAAATTAAAAACAAAAAAGTATAATGGCGAATATATTCTAGCCTATAACATTCTCAAATTGTTTACATCGAGGGATGCGATGTTCTAAAGCTGTCTATATATTTCCATATTACATGTAGTCTACAGTTTGTATTTACACCATATGTGTTAATCAATAAGACTATCCTAACAGCTATCTCTCACAATTGTCTCCATGTGCTTTAATAGCAATTTCGGAGATATAGTCAAGGCATACATCTGTGATCCTAATGTGAAGTCACTGCTGTTTCTAAAGTAGCCTAAGTGCGACATCTGGTGCCTTAACGATGTAACGTCCCGCCAAAGATCCTACACCAAAAAAAATAGACTTTTTTTTTTTTACATTTACGTAATTTATTTGAAAAATGTATTAAGGATTGTTTTATTACATTACGTAAGGATTATATGTCAATTTTAATAAAATTTTCCATTAATTAAATTGCGTAACCTAAATCTTAAAAAAGGCTTAATTTTTTGAGTGAACGTTTAGCCTACCTGTCGCAACCATAAATTAGATGTTAATTTGTCATTTAGCCTACTTACTCCCTAAATGTTACAATAGGCAGAAAAGACTTGAAAGGAGACACACGGATAATATCACTGTGCAATATAATCCATGACTTTTAATAATTAACATATCTAAACGCAAAAGACTACTGAACTAGTTTAATGTCTGACCTCTACGCTCCAGAGTTGCACGTAATGATTTAAGAAAACAAAATTGACTTTGGAATTTCACAGTTAATACATTGTTTATTTCAGAATACAGATACACAAAGTAGAAACTAACAATGCAAAAAGTTATAAAACACAGTCAACATTTGCAACAAGTTACACCTCTTTCTTATTGTGAAATAACACTGACTCAACTATTCCTTTTCTAGTAATTGTTTGGATCATTAAGGAAACTGAATTACTTTTAAGAAACACAGATTCACTTAGATATCAGATTTTCCCAAATACAGCCAGATAAATTTGTCGTCATGAAATTTCTTCCAGGTTTTCATCTCTAAACTATAATCGTGATTAGCAGAAAACACTAGTTTAGTGTATTTGGTGTCAGTAGTAGTTTGGATATTTCCGATATTCGACCGTGCTAAAACCATAGACACTCACCTAAAGAGCAAGAAAAACAAGACATCACTATAAAATGATACAGGGGTAAGGTCATCTGATAAAATAAACATAAATGCCAATAAGTAAACAACTGTGCATATTTAAAAAAATCACTAATGTCACACGTGTGCATAGCCAGCATAAGTGTAAATGCGCCATTAGTGGGTCTGACCAACCACCATCTTTTAGTTTTTAATTGTTTTGCCCTAAGAAACCTCAAATGAAAAGTGAGACACGTGAAACTGGGGCGTTAGGACCCACACAGACCACAGGGAGAGCACCCCCTGCTGGCCTCACTAACACCTTTTCCAGAAGCAACCTGGTTTTCTCAGGAGATCTCCCATCCAGGTACTAACCAGGCTCAACCCTGCTTAGCTTCAGTGGGCAACAGGGTGATATGGCTGCTGGCTTTTAAAAGTGACTGATTTAATCTGCATTTAAACAATGTTCGTTCTTGATATTTTTTTACCTGAACAAATGTATTTGAACAACCTGAACACATAATCATTAGAGTCAATCTCCGTTCCTACCCTTACGAAAAAGAAGTATACTTCAATTTCTTTTTATGAAGTATACTTAAGTAATATTCAAGTATATTTTTAAGTATACTTTATGTAGTAAGTATACTAATGTCAATATGTACTAGTAGTAAACTTGTAAGTGTACTATTTTAATACCGCTTGGGACTAAATTGGCCCACTTGTAGTATATAAAAAGTATATGTTTAAGTGTACTATAAGTGTACCAGTAGTAAACTTTAAGTGCACAACTAGTTCATAATTATGTTTCTCATTTGTACTGCAAGTGAACTTATGGGTATACTAGTAGTTTACTATTTTAATACTTGTAGAAAATGTTTAGTTTATGAAAGTACACTCTCAGTAAACTACTAGTAGAAGTAGTTCTATATTGCAAGTATACTTGCAAGTTTTCTTTTAGTGTACTCTCAGTAAAGTACTAGTTTACTAGTTTTATATTAAGTTTTCTTTGTAATACATTTCACTCGAATAATACAACATTGAATTATATTACACTATTTAAGTAGATGATTTTCTTAGAAACATCTAAGTAATCAATACAATAGATATAGTATGTGTTACCACACCTTCATTTCAGATGGTATATGTGTGAATGCAGAGACCTCAATACTTGGTAGACAATACACAATGACGGTAACATTTGATGGATCGTTTTTGTGTTTGAATGTGTAATAAGTAGAAAATTAACTCCAAATGTCACAAAATGGCAAGTTACTAATCCTAACAACAAACGCAATGATAAAATAGTGTAAATACAGCTGGAAAACAGTGAAAAATCAACCTTATTAATTATTCAAGGCCCAGTGCATGATGGGAAGACCAGTATCAGAAAAGTTGAGTAAATTTACTTAATTTTATATTGTTGATATTTACGCTTTCATTTCTACACGATTGAATTGAGGACTACTATAGAATTTACTTACTTTTTAAAATTCTTGCCTGAACTAACTTTTTCATGTAATTTACATTGTTTTTTTCTGTAGAATTTAAAATATAAAATATAGATAGTATACAAGTATATAAAAAGTATGCTTTCTTATTTTTAGTTGAAAAGAAGTATACTAATAGAACACTTGAATAAACGTATTTTTCGTAAGATTATTATCGCTGTGTTCAAGATCAGGTTCAGTTCCATGCTTATTTAGTTTACTCTATAAGCTATTCCACCCGAAAGCTTGTTACTATATAAACTTGAATATGTTCGTTTATAAGTGTGTAATATTATGTTTTAAAAAAGTATTTAATAAGCTACTCAATCAAAATAGTAAACACAAGTACAGGCCAAGAATACTTAGAGTACTTAATTATACTTTTAAGTATATCTCGATCAACAAGTATAGGCCAAATACTTAGACTTTTCTGTCAGTATAAGTCAAGTATACTTAAATGCAATTTGAAGTATATTTTTTTTAAGTACATAAAGTATATTTCTGAGAAGTACATAAAAAGTAGACTGAAAGTATACTTTCTTATTTTTAGTTTAAAAAAAGTATACTAATAGCACACTTGAATAAACTTATTTTTCGTAAGGGTAGCCTGGAGCCATTGAGAATGCCACCATTCCCAACAAAAGCACAGTGAATACAGCCATCTTTCGCTCTTGTAGGTACTTGTAGTAACTGGGTAGATGCAAGCTTAGGGATGGTGTCAACAGCTGCTTTTATGGCTATTAAAATGGCATAATGCTATAATAGTAAACCATCTATATGATCACGTTCATGCTTTATGATTAAACAAACCTGTGTAATTGAGTCCGGTTGTTAAAGTGATAAAACCGGTTCCACTCACGTTGAGATGCTCACTTTGTAAAAACAGCTGAATGTCTGGAATAAACTTCTCCATAAACACTGGATTAGAGGAATTTCGCAAGGATGCCGTACATTCCTGGAAAACATGTTGGAAAACTGTGTAAAGCGAATGGAACTGTTTATTGTACCTTTACACAAAAATATGGTTTTCAAGTTTTGTATACAATACCTGTCAAAAGCAGCACAACTGTTTTCAACAATGATGACAATATTAATAACAAAAATGTTACCCGAGTGCCAAATCAGCATATTGGAATGATTTCTGGAGGATCACGTGACACTAAAGACTCAAGTAAGGATGCTGAAAATTCAGATTTGATAACAGGAATAAATTACAATTTAAAAGATATTCAAATAAACAGTTCTTTTAATTAGAAATAATATTTTGCAATATTACTGTTTTTACTATACATTTTATTAAATAAATGCAGCCTTGGTGAGCATAAGAGACTAGTTTTTAAAACATTAAAAATGTGAATGTTTCCAAACTCGACAAGTATTGTATGTGTTATGTTTTATATCATATTTGATATATTGGTCTTTTATGGCTCATAGTACAATATAGAAGAATACAGATTACACTCAAGGAGGAAAAACACAGGCCCAAACATCTGCAATTTGGTGCAGTAATTTATATGGCCAAAAAGATTAATTAATGATTGTGATGCAAATTAGTGTCAGACTGCAATAGAAAAAATGCATAAAAAGTTTAGTTGATTTATCCATACTTATTTTTTTAGAATCAAACCATGAATAAATCAGGTAAACCATAGGTTGCTTCAGTCCAGTAAATGTTTGTCTTAAAATATTACTAATAATAGTCATCCTTACGTCTTCTTTGTAAAAAAAAAAAAAAAAAAAAAAAAAAAAAAAAAAAAATTCACAGAAAAAAGACTGATACCACAACATTAGAGTGGACATTTAAAACATTTCACTAAAAGGACTTTTATTTGGTAATAAATAAATAGTATGAACTACCAGTCAGAGGGTAGAAGGTATTTGTGTAAAACAGTTTTTCCAGTAAGTTTTGTAATCATAATTGAAAAGCTTTCGAAATTAATGTATTAAATATAATAGGCTTTATAGGGTTAAATGACACGTACAGAACAAAAAATATGTATTGTGATCATCGATCAATCAGGGCTAGTTAAAAAATAATCAACAAAGAAATGGCAGAGAGAGTGAAAAGTGCCCAAAACCAAGCCGTGAAAGCCAGTTAACAGATCAGTCTAGACCAGCACACCATTATTAGACTGGTTTAAGATCTGTTTCTTTTTCAGCAGGGTTATATCAGTCATGTCACCCATTAGCAAGATGTTCACAAACTTTTCTCTAAGTTATTGTTGTTGTCCACTGTAGGCCTACTTAAACTCGGTTTAAACTGTGGATCCAATCGATACAGATCCTCAAATGTCCACTGGGGCAGAGCAGTAAAGTTGTGCTTGTCCATAAAGGGCACAAGGGTTGATTGAGTCCCAAGAGGAACATTGTTTGCTCCTGCGTCAGTCACAACAGAACTGTTGGTTGGGTCGGGCTCCTCAACTCTCTGCAAATAATCTGTGACACTGTCTTCATCCACCCAAAAGTTGTAATACCTAAGGAGAAGGGATTGCAGCTGTAGTTATCATGTGACTTTACATGACAGTAGCCTACTAATGAAAGTAAAATGTTGAATTTAAAAAGGACACATTTGAATTCATTAGCCTACATTTTCGTTTCTTACCGCACATTTGCTTTTATAGTGTAGTTTCCATTGTAAAAGGTTACAACTAGTATTAAAGTTATAAGGGAAGTGACAAAGAATATCCTTTGGAGAAACATCCTCATTGAAAGATTGCAAGCCCACCTGTAAACTGATAAGGCCGATTACCGACGACGCCTACCTAGAAAACATTTTTGAACATCATTTGCGTAATAAACTGTCAACACTAATATGGTATGGAATGCCAAAGCTGACTTAATTAAAAATCAATAAATACATAAATAAATAAATATACGAAGAAATGTAAAACAGCAAAAATACATAAATAAATATACAAAGAAATGTAAAAAGTACAAATAAATGAGTATTTATACTTTTATTTCCTTATTTCAGTATAATTATATTTTTTCACACATTTATTTATTTTTTTATTTATACATTTATTAATTTATTTATTTCCACTTTTATTTATTTCCACATTAATTTATGTATTTATGTTTTTATGTCTACATTTATTTATTTTCACATTTATTTATTTCTATATTTATTTATTTCCACATTTATTTATTTATACATTTATTTATTTATACATTTATTTCTCTGTATGCTAATGAGGGGGGCGTATTTTAACTCAGACATAAGCAATCGAGCTCAGAGTGGCAGTGCTGAAGCTTTGAGGCCACAGTGACACCTTGTGGTGTGTGACCAAACGAAACGCAAGAGGTGTGCGGACAATATCACATTTAAAGTCGTGTATATCACCCTAACTGTATGTAGGGTAGGCTATATAGGGTTAACACACATAGCACACATGAACAGAAACTGCACTTCAACGGGTCTGATAGCAAACACTTGGACATGAAAGCGCATGAAAGTATCCACTAATAACAATGCAAACGCAGTGGATAGGGCTGATAGCTTGCATTTGGCTTAATTTCGATGAGAGTCGCACACCAGCGCAGAACGCGGAGAGAAACCAGCGTTTCGTTTGGTCACACACCACAAGGTGTCACTGTTGTCTCAAAGCTTTAGCACTGCCACTCTGAGCTCGATTGCTGATGTCAGAGTTAAAATACGCCCCCCTCATTAACATACGGAGAAAGAAATGTAGAAATAAATAAATATAGAAATAAATAAACCTCTGTTTGTCTCTCTTTTCCACTGCCTAGGCATTCTATAAAAATATTAAAATCAATCAGTTCTATGATAGGGGATGGTTGTAACACTTTTTCAAGAAGTGTTACAACCCACCCCACCCCTTAAGCTGTCAGTCACTGTTTAGCTAGCTGTTTTAGTATACTGGTTTGAAATTAGCAGGGGAAAACTGCATCACATGCTACCTAAGAAACTACATTTTAATCTAATATATGTCAAACTATTTTATCTGCAATAGTTTAGATACTAGACAAAAAATAGTCTTGGTAAAAAAAAAAAAACTTTTTTACCTAAAAATCTGTTTTTTCTCTATAAATTCAGAATGTGTCGGTTTCCAGACTTGACAACCACCACGCGATATCAGGGAGGCAGTAGGTTGTAACATCCTGACTGTATGTCCAAAAAGGGACACCGTAGTCCTGGAACAAGGCTCGCGGGTTCTCGCGAGACTATGTGTATAGGTGCTAGAAGAATAATAAAAGCACACAGTTCGAATGATCCGTGTCTGTTCCAGTTAATATATGTAAAATATAGTTTAGCCAGTGAGCAAACATTACATGGTGTCAGAGTAGAGGCTAGCACCCACGTCCGACAGAAACATGGATAGTTTCGGCGTCCCAGCACCCAAGATGGATTGGGAGTCAGCTAACTTACCAGAAGCGTGGCGACGTTTCAAGCAGCACGCGGAGCTAATATTCTCCGGACCTCTACGGGAAAAACGAGAACAGGACAAATGCAGCTATCTCCTCTTATGGATCGGGGAAAAAGGGCGCGACATTTTCAACACATGGACGCTAACAGATGAAGACGCGAAGAAACTACAAACATACTACGATAAGTACACCGCGTATCTCACACCAAAGTCTAACCCAATATACGCAAGATATCGTTTCCACGAGAAAACGCAAGGTGATGGGGAAACTTTCGAACAATTTGTCACGGAATTGAAGCTGTTAGTAAAGGACTGTGGATACCCCAACAGTGACGAGATGGTGCGAGACCGCATTGTTTTCGCTACAAATTCACAGCGAGTGCGGGAGAAGTTGCTCAGCTACGACGCGGAGCTAACGCTAGATCAAGCCATCGACATCGCGCGATCACATGAGCTAGCACAAGTCCAACTCAAAGAGATGGTGGGAAGCAAATACCCCAACAACGACGCGGTACACGCCATAGCCCGAAGACCGGAACACAGACAAACGCGCACGAGTTACAAAGCCAGGCCGAGAGAGCCCGCCACAGCTCAAAGAGAATGTGATAGATGTGGCGGCCTGCATACCACCAAAATGCGGCGCCTGTCCAGCAAAAGGAAAGCAATGCATGAAGTGCAGAAAATTCAATCACTTTGCAAAAGTCTGTAAGTCAAAACCACACACAAACAAATACACATGAAAAGTGATTCACACCATGGAGGAAGACACTGAAGATGAGCAGGTAGAACTTTTTATTGACGGACTTACAAGTGAAAACACAGGAAAATACCACGAACAAGCTTATGCTGAAATTGAAATCGGGACCCAGAAAGTTAAATTCAAAATTGACACTGGCGCACAGACCAATGCAATTCCCGTGCACACATTTGAAAGACTGTTCAGAGATACCGCCATAAAACCAACCACCCAAAAGATCCCAGGTGAGTTCCTGAAAGTGAAGGGCACCTGTCGTCAAAAGTGCAAGTATAAAAACACCTCCATGGTGCTCGAATTCCACATAGTAGACACCAAAGCACCTCCCATCCTAGGGATGAGAGCTAGTCTAGACCTCAAGTTAATCAAACTGATACTGGCTGTGGCCGAGGAAGAAGCAAAACCATGTACAGACACAGACCTTAAAGAATACACAGACGTCTTCCAGGGCATAGGAGAGTTCCCAGGGGAGTGCAACCTCCATATCGACCCACTCGCCACACCAGTATACCCACCATGAAGAGTACCGATCGCTCTGCGAGACAGACTGAAAAAAGAGCTCGACAAGATGGAAGAGAACAATGTAATTTGCAAAGTGACAGAGCCCACAGAATGGGTTAATGCCCTCGTAGTCGTCGAAAAACCCCAGACTGGCAAGCTGAGAGTCTGCCTGGACCCCAGAGACCTCAACAAGGCAATAAAAAGCCCCCACTACCCCTTGCCGACTCTAGAAGATGTCACCACAAAGCTCGCCGGAGCGCAGTACTTCAGCGTCCTCGACGCCAGATCAGGCTATTGGGCCATAAAGCTGAGTACAACGTCCTCCCTGTTAACAACATTTAACACCCCCTTCGGCAGATACAGGTTCCTGAGGCTGCCGTTTGGAATCAACTCAGCCCAAGACGAATTCCAAAGGCTCGTCGACGAGACATATGAAGGCCTCACAGGCGTAGCTGCCATTGTCGACGACATACTCGTCTTCGGTAAGACAAAGCTTGAACACGATAACAACCTCAAGGCCATGCTGAAGCGCACAAGAGAAAGACGGGTAAAGCTAAATCCCGACAAATGCCAAATAAGTGTATCAGAGGTCAGCTACTTCGGTCACACGCTCTCGCGAGAAGGCGTCAAGCCAGACCCGGCGAAAGTGAAAGCGATACGAGAAATGCAGCCACCCACAAGCAGAGGGGAGTTGGAAACCATCCTCGGGATGATCAACTATTTGGCCAGATTCGCACCACACCTCTCCGAGATAAACGCACCACTACGCCAACTGCTGAAGCAGGACAGTGAATTTTTATGGGACAAAAACCACGACAAAGCATTCACGCAGACGAAAAAATTGATAACAGATCACCCTGTGCTCGCGTACTTTGACCCACAAAAAGAACTCAGACTCCAAGTAGATGCCTCAAAATGCGGCCTCGGCGCTGTCATGCTCCAGGATGAAAAACCCATCGCCTATGCTTCTAAGTCACTCAACAGCACCGAAGTGAACTACGCCCAAATAGAAAAGGAACTGTATGCAGTTTTATTCGGCTGTAAGCGCTTTCACGAATACATGTATGGCCGGAATGTGATTGTAGAATCTGACCACAAACCTCTGGAAGCAATCCTCCGAAAACCGCTGGCCGCAGCACCACTGCGGCTACAGAGGATGATACTACAGCTTCAGAAATATAACATTCACATCATCCACCGGCCAGGAAAGGACATCCCAGTGGCCGACACCCTGTCCCGGAAATCCATCGAGCACCAAGACAGCAGCCTTATGGAAAGCATGGAAGCACAGGTACATACACTCATAAGTACTGTTCCAGTGAGTGACAGCAAGCTACTGGAGATCAAGGACGCAACAGCGCAAGATGCACAGCTTACTACACTCAGAAAAGCCACACAGAACGGATGGCCTGATGAAAGGAGGATATGCCCGCTCGGCATCCAGGAACATTGGAACCACCGAGATGAGATTTCTGAGATGGAAGGAATACTTTTCAAAGGTGAGAAAATCATAGTTCCCCAGAGCCTAAGGGGAGGCATGCTCCAACGCATACACGCAGGTCACATGGGTGTGGAGAAAAGCAAACAAAGAGCACGAGACCTCCTGTTTTGGCCCAGAATGGGAAAACAAATAGAAGCAATATAGTAGAACAGTGCTGTATATGCCAGGAACAACGTGATGCTAACTACAAAGAACCCCTGTGGTCACATGACATACCCGAGAGACCATGGCAAGTGGTAGGCACAGACCTCTTCACATGGAACACTCAAAACTTCATCGTCATTGTAGACTACTACAGTAGATTCTTTGAAATGGAGCAACTCACGAGCTGCACCTCACTTGCAGTAATCGCCAAACTCAAGTCCGCGTTCGCCCGTCACGGCATCGCAGAGACAGTCATCAGCGACAACGGACCATGCTACAGCTCTGAGGAGTTCCGTTGCTTCGCAAATGCGTGGAACTTCACCCACACCACCACAAGTCCACGCTACCCACAGAGCAACGGCCTTGCTGTAAAGACTGTCCAGACAGCAAAGCGCATCCTGGACAAGGCAAAAGCCGGAAACACAGACCCCTACCTCGCCCTGCTGGAATACAGGAACACTCCAGTGGACAACCTCCAGTCACCGGCCCAGCTTCTGATGAGCCGGCGACTACGTTCCATACTCCCAGCGACCAGTAGGCATCTGCAGCCACAGGTAGCACCTCAGAAAGCTATCCAAGACAGACGGAAGGTGTGCCAACACCGCCAACAAGCATACTTCAACAGAGGCACCAAGCCATTGTCTTACCTACCTGCTGGCACACCTATTCGCTTCCGTCAGGAACACAACACAACATCCACACACACATAGGAGCTACCACATCCAGACAGAAGATGGACAAACTCTACGACGCAACCGTTGGCACCTCCGCGAAAGCAGAGATGCTCCAGACACTAAAGACACACAGCAAGCAGAAACACACACCAATAACACACAGCCACCACAACCTGAACCTGCGGACCACCCGCAACCAACAAACCAACAAAAGCTCAATTACACAACAAGGTTTGGCCGCATCTCCAGGCCAAGACAAGTCCTTGACTTATAATGTAAAGGGTGTAGGCGGATCGCTGCCCTAAAAAAAAAAAAAAAGGAAAATGTGTTTACAAACCTGTTACTTACCCTATACTGTGAAATCAGTTTGACTGCCTGTTCTGTTTTTTTCACAACTAGTTCACCTTCAAGTTACTTGAATCATACAAAATCAAAACATTGCTTCTGACTAGAAAACTAATGACTTATCTACATCCACGTCTTATGTCATTTAAATGCTGCCCGTACTTGTTTAGCAATGACACTAATGATGACCACAGGCTGTACTTTTCAGACTGCTTATGTATACATTAAGCACAATTGTTATGTTCACGGAATTAATGTTATGTGTGTTTAGGTAATGCCATTTGTTTCTAAAGAAGAGAGATCCTGACATCCTGACTGTATGTCCAAAAAGGGACACCGTAGTCCTGGAACAAGGCTCGCGGGTTCTCGCGAGACTATGTGTGTAGGTGCTAGAAGAAGAATAAAAGCGCACAGTTCGAATGATCCGTGTCTGTTCCAGTTAATATATGTAAAATATAGTTTAGCCAGTGAGCAAACAATACAGGTAAATACTGAAATTATCACATGAGTCCTATCTTATCCCTAAGTAGTGTAATGGTGGTGTTACAACTCTCCCCGTGTTACAACCATACTCGGAGTGAGGGAAGCAGCACCTGTCTGAGAAAGTAACTAAACAGTTTGAGCTAAATTTCAAATGCAAATGAAAAGTTTGTGCAATTTATTTGTTTTTGTAAGAATGCCTCAGCCTTGTAATATGGCATTAATTAATTACTGACTTAGTTAGAGAGGAGTCTCTTAGTTAGGCCTTAGTTAGGCCTATCTTATTTCCTTTTTCTTGAAATTGTGTTGTGCTTGAAACGTGTTATGCTCGTATCTTTACATCACATTAAAGATGCAAAGGCCTACAACCATACAGAGGACAAGTGGTAATGTGTGGTGTGTAGATTTAACAAAAACTTAACCCCCTTTATCGATTTACAACCAACAGGTATAATAAAATCATGCAGAATGATACAGATTTTTTTATTATTATTATTGTATTTGATTGTATAATGGCTTTGGGAAAAAATCAAATATTAGTGTTCAAACAGTTTATTCTTAACAAAGAATGTCAACAAAGAGGGGCCTTCTCAGTCCTTGTGTTCCTGTTTTGGAGTCTAATGATTCCAGTCATGCAGTTTCTTCAGCCTTTATCCAGGGGTGGCAAAAATAAGTTTGTGCACCCTTGAGAAATCTGGATTTTGCATTGATTAGATTACTCATAAAATGTGTTCTTCTGATCTTTATTGAACAGTAAGCCCGTTCACACCAAGGACAATATAACAATAAGATAGTTATAAATATAAAAGAATAGCAGAGTCCACACCACAACTATAACGATAACGGCACAGAAAATCGTTACCTTTGGAATCACATTTTCAGTTTTTTTGTTTTTCATACTTTTTATTTAAGCTGACAAACGACGAAAACCTTGATAGCCAATCAAAATCCATCCTGCTTTAAAGAGCTTGAGCATTTAAAGCAGCAGAAGAAATAACTGCAGCAAGCACTTAGAATAAACAGAAAGAACTGATATAGTTTTTCACATTTTTATTAAATAGGCCTTCACTGAGAAATCATTCAGCATGGAGAAAGCAAGGCCTGGTTTCACAGACAGGGCTTTTATGTTAACACATATTTTAAGATTATTGCTTTCAGTTAAAACAGCTCAAACATGCATTGTCAGTAAAGATTACGGCGACTTTTACCTTCTGTAAAAAAAAAAATTACCTCACCTAATGATAATCCAGTGCAAATAGATCAGAATATGTATATTCCATAATTTCCTGTTTAAAAGTAGTTTTCTGTGGTTTTTCAAGAAGGAGCTTGAAGAAGCATTTGGTTGTGTTCTAGGCAGTGGGACAAGTCTGCAAACCCTCAAGGGTTTTCTGCATTCCATTCAAATCAAAAAGAAGGTTGAAAGCACTTGTTAGAGCGCAGCCTATGATATAATAAATCACTATGTGGCAAATATTAGCTATTATTTTAAGATGTTATTTTATTAATTTTAGTAAAAATGGCCAGATGGAACCAATAAGGATATTGTTGAAATGGCTAAATAGTCAGTCGGCTCATGTGCTGGATGTAACAATGTCCACAGAATTGTTTCAAAGCATATGAGACCACTACCATGCAGAAAGTGAAGTGCTGTGGCTGGACAGCATTTTGACTGAATGAAAATCACTTGAATGTGGAACCACCTTAAAACAGCTTCTAAAGACCTGAATGAGATCTCCGACCTCCAATTGTATCGTTAACTGTAAGCCAACAGATATAACAGGCTAGATTGAGAGGTTGTGTACCAGTAAATTCTAAAAAAAAAATAAACATCTCCCAAAAAAAACACCTTGCATTTGGCAAAGAACATGAGGATTGGAGTATGGAAGATTGGAGCCATGTTCTGCAGTCTGACAAGTCAAAATCTAACATCCTAGCCTTGGATGGTGTCAGATATGTTCGTTTGAGACAACTGGAGTGTTTTAATATCAAATGCATGCATGGTGGATCATTAAGCATGTGGGAAACATAATGGTATTGGGTACACATGTCTGCAGAAGGTGTTGGAAGGATCCTTAAATTTGCTGGCACTTTGAAAATGAATCAATACTTGGGAATCCGGCTGAACACAATGTAGCCAGGAATGGTGGAGGATCTGTCTGGAGATCAAATGTGTACTTTGCAACATGATGACGATCCCACACACACACCACGCATGACGCATGAAACAAAGTTGCGTGCAATGAATGTGTTCATGCACAGCATTTTGAAGTTGTCAAATGGCCTCCTCAGTCTCCTAAACTTAAAGTCATTGAAAACCTTTGTGAAATTATAAAGCTGAATAGTGATAAGTCACATTTTGGAAAGAACATATGGAGAATTGGAAAGAAGTTAAGCGTGACGTGCAAAGTTTAGTGAGTCAATGCCCAGGAGAACGCTGCTGTAATCAAAAATAAGGGAGAACCAACAAAATATACACAACTGACTACATTGTTGTCAATGTAAGCTATATTTCCTGTGAGCTTTTTGTTTTTATATGCCTTTTTTGCATAATGCAATAAACCCATATTTAATTGTATGTTAAGTATTTGGCCTTTAATGCCAAATTATTTTGTCATTTTTAACATGACAAAAGTGTCATGTTTAGTGAAGCCTTCCTCCCAATATAACAAGCACTTCATATTTTGATTGTTTAATACTTGAAGTCTCACTAAAAGCAAATATTGTGAAATTATCCCCTCCGGATATTATACAGTACCAACATGATAAGTTGACATATTACAGTAGGCCTACCTTTCCCCTGAGGACCCAACCTTGACAAATATTTAGAAAGTATGATGACTAGTTCCGGTTTTCCCTTATCCTAGAATAAACACATGGTTTGATGGTGCAGTGAATTTGTATCAGATTACAACTCAAGCAAACTAAATCAAGGACGTTTTTCACGGAAGTGTGCTGGTCAATAGTACTTTGGATAAATCAGCATGAAAACAAACTCGCATTTGTAGTTTTAGGTAGCACTTTTTTTTTCAGTGTCCTTGTTACACGTTACATGTAGTTACTGAAGTAATAATTATAAATTATGCATAATTACATGCAACTAACCCTAAACCAAACCCAAATCCTAACCCCATAGTAAGTACATGTCGTTAATTATTATTACACTCCTTAAATGCATAATCACACTGTAACACAGACACCATAAATACAGTCTTTTATTCTTCTCCTCATGTTGTTTGATAATGCGTATCAATACACATTTCTGCAACCCACAGAACTAGATTTTGTTAGATAGGACATGAAGCTATAAAAAAATATACCATAAAATATAGATCTAAATATCAATAAATAGCATACTACTTTAAAGTTGGTCCTATGTTTGTGTATGGCTATTGGAAGCCCAGTTTTAGGAAAATATGAATCTATTTTGCATTTAACAGAAAAACGAATAAAGTCATAAAAAGAGTAATGATTAATAATAATAATAATAAATACACAGAAAAAAATAGATACAATTAAAAAACAGTTTTATATTGGAAATGTAATCAAATGTATAATGATGAATAATAGTTAAAGACCGAACACACACAAACCTGGCCCATTTAAATATTTAGCTTTCTCTATAAAAAAAGGAAACCAAAAACATGCTTTCACTTGCAGCATTTCACAGAAGTTTCATTTAGTTTAAGTCCATAGCTTTCCTTTGTCCATCTTGCCCATGAACAACCAACCACCAAAACACAAAATCCTAACTTGGAAATATCTTTTAAAATAACACCAGTTAACAGAACAGAGTCTACCTTGTGTTTTTGATGTGTTAGTGTCTTTGGTAGAGTCTAATGATTCCAGAGTCATGCAGTTTCTTCCAGGTCTTTATCTCCAGGCCATAGTCATGGTTAATATAGAAAATGACACTGGTTTTTTTTAACTTTTCATAATAATAGTTGGAGTACTTATGGTGGTCTTCTGTTATAAATCCATAGGCGTCCACCTGATGTTGAGCATAAAACATGTTCAAGTAATGTTCATAAATTATTACTAGTACAATGCAATTAAGATGATATGAACAAAAAAAATACTTTTTAGTTTTTAAACAGCTTAATATTAAAGAATAAGTTGAAGTAATAGAAAAAATATGCATTTACTTACAATATCACATGTGTGAATAGCCAAGAACAAAGCAAACGCTCCATTGGTCGGTCTGTACATTGCCCAGTAATTGCCCTGCATTTGTTTGGATGGCATGAATCTTTTAACAAAATTAAAAAATAGGGGTCATTCAAAAGAGATAGATCACACTTAGGTTGTTCTATGACCAAACAAACTGCTCACTGTAAGCATAAATGTTACCTGTTGCGAATGTATCGAAGAAAATCAGGGTGAAGAACATAGAGTTTACTCTCATTAAAATTCCCATTGAAATAATTCAGTGGCCTACGAAAGATTAAATGCAAATGTTGTTTTTTTAAACAAATCAAGCGCACATGATACATATTTGCCACTTATCAAGGAGCCAAACAAAGGTTTAAGATTATTTATTTATAAGCTCTCTGGAATACTTTATTCTGATTGGCCAGTCGAATGTGGTGAAAATTAACTCAAAGAATTTCTGTATTAGTATTATCGTGTTCATCTTGCTTACTGGCAGAGCTAGATACTTTACCTCACACCCTTGAATGAACCGTTGGCTACTTTTCCCAGCAAAAGGCCTTGGAGCCACTCAAAGTCCCTCAGGCCCTCAGGGATCATTACATATTTGATACCCTATTGAATAACACCAGAGTGTTATTTATATATGCGTGTGTGTGTGTGATTCTATTATCGTAATATAATATTATACAATATATCCCTATTAGAATGATTTCTGAAGGATCATGTAATTGCTGTGGAAAATGCAGCTTTTCCATCACAGCAAAAAATTACATTTTATTTAATATTAAAATAGAAAAAAGTTATTTTGAAATGTAATACTATTTAACAATAGTACCGTTTTTACTGTATTTTTGTTCAAATAAATGCAGCCTTGGTGAGCAGAAGAGGCTTCTTTCAATAGCATTAAAAAAATCACAACCCCAAATATTTGAAAAGTAGTGTTGCCTGCCACTGAAAAAAACAAACTTAACTCACAGATTTAATTCTTAATGAAGAGCACAGCAGCATAGTACATTGAAGGGAGTATATGTAAATTATTATTTTAGAATTCAGTGTAAAAAATACTGACCTCATCTAGTGGAATATTGTGAAAGCCTTCCTTTTTTAAAGTCAGCATGCTGGCATACAAGGAAAAAGCTGTATGCACATAAACTGATGTTCTATTTCCAACATCCTCCTCATAACCTTGTGTAACAGCCCCATTTACTCTGTTTAAAAATAACCAGTATCAGAATACACAGTCATGACCTTTAATAATAACTTTTTCATTCAATTGTCAACTCTACCTTCAACATTTTTCGCAAAGATAATTTTAAATAATTTTAGTTTAAAAGTTTCACGCTTACCGAAAAACATAATCATGGGAGTCTATCTCTTTGCCCATCTTTGAGTTATTGAGAATACCACCAGCGCCCACAACAGCACAGCGGATACAGCCATCTTTTGAGCCTTCAGGCACAGGCAGTAATATTGAAGACTTGGGCTTTGGTATCAAGTCCACTGCTTTTTTCACATCTTCAGTGGAAACAAAAACAACGTACTTGTACATAGTGGAATGCAAAGTGCGACAGCAACATAGTGTCAGCCCAGATCCGACCCATATCTGATACATGGAATCCAAATGTACCAGATGTGGCCCGGATCTGAGCCGACACTATGTTGCTGTCAGGGATGGCATCCAAATTTCTCCAATATTTCAAGGTTGCAAGTTAATCTCAATCAACAGTATTTGTGGCATAATGATAATTAGAATAAAAATATATTTTTAGTCGTCCCTTTTTTCTTTAATACAAAAATTGAGGTTATAGACCTTTATAGCCTATATTCTTTACAATGGCAAGCACTGAACAAAGGTTCCAGATCATGTCATTTTCACAACTCACAACATTTAAAACCTAAACATTTTGTCCACTGAAAGTTTTTTTCTATAAAGATGTTTCATCAGCTGAATAATCTGTATATTGTTAAATCCATTGAACACATTTTATTCTATCTCTCACACCCTCAGTTTCATCCCTGTCGAAAATTAAATATGGCGCTACCCTGACTAAAGTCAACTAAAACTAGTATTTTAGTTTTGTGACTTGAACATATTTACTACCATTGTAAGTGCCTGACTGTAATCCAGACCCTTGCATTTTAAAGGCGGCATCAATCTTTACCCTAATGCGGCTTATATCGGCATGAAATGGCTTCTCAAACGAGAACAATACACACGATGAACATTATTTTTCCTATCCCATTGATCATGTTGAGTTGATCATGTGAGTTGCCTCCCACCAGTAAACATGTCAACAAGAGAGGGAGAAGCTATTCTGATTAAAGATTATGAGGGCACATGAATTTTGAAAATGTGTGCACGAAAAAATAATTTATAACACTGCAATATTCTGTGTTACTATTTCATGGATTTTTTTCAAAGAAAAGATAATTTACATTAATGCTTTATAAATTAAAATTATGGTGTCGACTGATTTGAGCTTAATTATACTGAACACATAATGTTTCTTTGAACAAAGAAAGAGATCTGTTTACATTATGTACAATGGATCAAGCCTATGATGAAGCAATAAAATCCTACAATACGCCTTTCTCAAACACATGCAGGATGTGCCAGTGGTTTTATACACCCATAGTCTATAACTTGAAAAATCTGCCCGAAATGTTGTGTAATTTGCCTTAGATGATCACCATTGTAATTGTACTCCATGAAGCCAAAAGGATTGTTGAAGTGTGCTAATCGATTCCATTCTGTTATGTTGAGTTGACCTTTGTATAGCCACAGCTGTATATCAGAAAGGGCAGCTTCCTTGACCATGGGATCCTCTGTGTTTTGAAGCGACTTTGGACATGTCTACAGAAAAGGTAATTTTTAAAAGGATCAAAACGACTGCACAGCTGCACCGTGACGCGAGAATAGTATTGATAAAAGGAGCACTTACAGGTTTTCTTGCTTGATGGTCTCGCAAATATACATCTTCGAAATCCCACACTGGCAGTTTTGTAAAATTGTTCTTGTAGAGAACCGGAATAGGTGTAATGTTCACTTCTCGCTCAGCAGAGTGAAAGGGTTTTTCAGTTTTGTGCAAACTAGTATTTCCAAGTGGTGATAAAATCAGTGCAGAAATGATGAAAGTTTTGCTAATGAGGAGGAAAATGTACATTAAAAACAGGAACAAATTAATAATAATAACAATATACAAGTCAGAAGAATATCACAATTACACCATAAGACAAATTTAGAATATTTTTCAAAAGATTCAAAAGATTTCTCACCTGTGAAAGTGTTCAGAGAGATTCATCCAAAGTACTAGATAGAGCAGCACGCAAAAAGTCAGAATGAAACTAACAAAGCCCCAGGCTTTCTGCATATTTCATGATTGAATTACACTCATCTTATCAGTCTGGTCATATACATGCAAACTATGAGAAAGACTTGGTAACAGTGTTTTATAATCTACCTATTTAAATTCATTACATAATCAAACAATTTGTTTATTTTTGGATTAGTCCGCCCCTTCCTTATGAATGACATGATTATCCTTCACAGTGTATACTTCTATGGGCAGTGTTTAAAAATAAAACCATTAATAACTATTAAAATATACAATAAAGCAATAAGTGTTTTTTAATTTATAAAAACAAAATATGCATAATTTGTCCATTTTGCATACTTGTAACTTAAGCACAGTGTTAACACATAGCTAGAGTAAATAACCTGATTTATGTCAGTTCATACTGTACATTTTTATTATGGATTTGACAATGCATAAAGTGAAGCTAAAGAATGAAAAAAATCATAAAAATACTGCTACTCAACTTATCCAGACTTTTTTTATTCTTCGTTACTCATTTTATGTACAGTATTATATGAATGACCAATAAATACATGCAAGTAATAAACAAACCCCCTTTTTTCTTCTTTGAAATATTTTTAAATACTATGACTTCAATAAATCTGATCTAATAAAATCATTTGTCAATTATTTATGACAGGTATTAATTTGAACACTTGCATAAAAAGTATTTGAATCTATGAAGATGATGAGGAGCTTAACCAAATCCATATATACAGATATCCCCGTGCGTCTCTCAGTACAGTCTTTTGAGTTGATCTGTCAAATAGAGTAGAGTTTAAGCTGTTCTTGTAAATCGCCCTCGGTCACGTCACCGAACGTGTCTTGTTTGTCTCTGAGTAGCTGGAAGATGGCAGCCAACTGCTCCTGCTGAACCCTGTAACAGAACACACACTTTATAAAATATATTGCAGTCTGTACATTCATACTGTACCAACAGCCAGTGTTGGGGAAAGTTACTTTAATGTTACAATATTGCGTTACTCCCTATAAACTAACAAATAGCATTACTTAGTTACTTTTCATGGAAGGTGATGCATTACGTTACTTTTGTATTAAAATATTTATTTAAAAAAAAGTGAGATTAAATACATATTTGTTTTATTTAACGTGGACAGGAGAGGTGTCTGTCCATAAATGAAAAAACAAAGTAACTTATTTGAAAAAGTAAACATTGTAAAACATACAAAAGTAAAACACTGCGTCCAAATATTTGCATAAACCTTGCAGAATCTGCTAAATATTTATCATTTTAATAAAATGGGAGGATTCATTAAAAAAAATATATATATATTTTAGGCAGGGGGTTATTTAGTACTGCCCTGAATAAGCTATTATAGAAGCAATTTTTATGATCCCAATTATTTTGTAGATTCTGCAATGTGTATGTTAACATATCACCACAACTGTATAGTAATGACACTAGATCTATACTGAGCTGTCACTTTTTGTTTTTGTTTTATGATCTTGTTTCATATCTGTCATGTGAACCCCTGTTATAGTCATGTGATCCTGCCATGTGTTCCCCATGTGAAAGTGTCATGTTGTCATTGGTTCATTGTCTTGATTATGTTCACAAGTAACCCTTGTCTAGTCATTAGTCGTGTGTATTTAAAGGTGCCCTAGAATGTGACTATATTGAATTTAGTTTGGCATAGTTAAATAACAAGAGTTCAGTACATGGACATGACATACAGTGAGTCTCAAACACCATTGTTTTCTCCTTCTTAAATCTCGTTTTTGAAAAACACCCCTGAAAAATAGGCGAATCTCCACATAATACCGACTGTGATGCAACAGTCGGGATCATTAATATGTACGACTCCAAAAATGTGCATATGCCAGCCCATGTTCAATGACAGGCGGAACTGCGCAGCCGAAGCATGGCAGTTGATCAGTGTTAGGATGTACAAATGAACACAAAGGTATTTAGTTCCTTCATCCGAGCCTCTGAAGAAACAATGGGTTAATTTTATTTTCTCTGAAAATTTCCAAACATTTCACCGACGAGACTTGGGCCAATACAGAGCTGGCCTCGAACGTCTGAAAATAAATCGACCGAGCTACCAAGCAACACTTTCTGATGTGTAATTGTTCAAGTTGAGACAGGTAATCTTTCTCTCGAAATCGTTCAATACTGTATTTATATCATCGTGTTTGCATTGGTGAAAGCATTAGAGAGAGCGCAGAAACTGCGTTGCAATGATAAGATCTTTATCCTCCCGATCAACACACTGTCATCTGTTTGCTCAATGCTCATCACGGCAACTTTTTATGTGATGGGAATAGATCTAAATACTTTAAAAACATCTCACGATTCGTTAATCTCGATAGCTGTAATAGTAAAAATGTATAATATCTGTAGTAAAAGTATTCGAGAGAGTTTCACATGTAATACGTAGCTATTTCATATGCAAGCATGTCAGTCAATCACAGCAGAGGCCGGTTACACACATCAGACACGCCCCTTCAAACAGAGCTTTCAAATCAGAGGCTAAAGTCAGGCTAAGAAAAATGCCTTTTATTTCTAAATTATGACTATTTTTGATCTAAAAAACATACTAACATTATAAGGGCAACCCAGAAAACATTATACAATAAAAATAAAAACCATTCTAGGGCACCTTTAAGCCCTCATGTTTGCCATGTGTCTTTGTCAAGTATTGTTTGTGTAACAACTGTTTGTAAGTGTTCATGTATTGAGTTTATGCCATTTAATGCCTTTGTTTTATGTTTGATCTTGTTTTGAATAAATGCTGCATAAATGCTGCGTCTTCAAATTTGCCTTCAGTGGACTGATTTACTGAATATTTGACCTCAACATGAACTCAGCAGTTGCCCTTCTTTGCCTTTGTCAAGGCAAATGGTCATTGAAGACTATGTTGAAGATTTTTGTGGACTATGTTGCTTGGTGGATTTTAATGATTTTAATGGTTTGAAGAACCCATTAGTTCACGGCTCCCTGGGGGGAAAATACACTGGCCCCTGGAGGAATACATCGACCATGCCCTTCTGCTGTGCGGTTCCTCGTTTACTGTGGGAATTGTGGATAAGGGGCTCCACAATCCTGCAGAGCACACCACAGCCACAGACTCAGAGTCTCTTCACGTCATGCCTGCCGGCCCTGAGGCTCTTCACGTCAGGCCTTCCGATCCTGAGCTTCTTCACGTCAGGCCTTCTGAGCCTGAGCCTCTTCACGTTATACCTGCCAAGCCAGAGACTGCTCACGTCATGTCTGCCATGCCCGTGTCTTCGGACAAGATGGCCGCCTCGCCTGAGTCAGCCCTGGAAGATGCAGCGCTGATCATAGTGGTCATTGATCATTGTGTTTGTGGGCAGCCCACACATCGGCTCCAGACCGTGAGCCTTCTGCCAAAATGGCCGCCGCCATTCCAGAGTCTCGTCCAAAGATGCCGCCGTTCCAGAGTTTCCAGCCAAGATGGCCACCGCTACGCCAGAGCCTCTCAATGTCATGGATGCTATGCCTGATTCAGGATCCACTCCAGGCTACGACCCCATAGCTCCACCTAAGATAATTTTTTGGTAGATACCTTAATAGGGCCATGCCGCCCTCGCCCCTTGCACTGCCGGCTCCGCCCTGGCTTCCTGAATTGCTGACGCCGCTTTGGTCCCTTGAATTGTCTTGATCCACCCTGGAGGCTTCATAGCCTGCCAGATCCGCCCACGCTCCACGGTCCATGTCCGCCATGCCCCGGTCCTAGCCCTGTTCCCCTGCACGGGCCTGGACCGCCCTCCCTCCCCCAAGACCGCCCTCCCTCCCCCAAGACCGCCCTCCTGGACTCTGGATTTGTCACGTTTTGGTTTTGTTTCATGTCTGTCATGTGATCCTGCCATATGTTCCCCATGTGAATGTGTCATGTTGTCATTAGTTAATTGTCTTGATTTTGTCTAGTCATTAGTATTGTGTAAGCCCTCATGTTTGCCTTGTGCCTTTGTCAAGTATTGTTTGTGTAACCACTGTGTGTAAGTGTTCATGTTCATATAAATATTTGCTACCTTTTAAGTGTAGATGAGTCATGACCTTAGTCAAGGTAAACATCAGGCTATAAGGGACAGCCATGATTTTTTTTTTTTTATTAAAGGTACAGAACTGATTTCTGTGCCATGAAAATGAGATTAGACTAGAACCTTTAGTCCAGGGGTACTCAGCAGGCGGCCGCGGCCTGTCTGCAGTAATTTTTTTCCTGTGTCATGCTATATATGAATGCATTTTTATTATAATTTGCGCTCAAAAGTAGGATGAATATTAGGCAGTGTGATTTTATGGTCACGTCATTTAAATGCATTTGAATCAATAGTCACAGGTGGACTGCCAATAGCCAAGACTATTTCCACTCAATTCGGTACAAGCTGACAGGCAGCTGTTTACAAATGGTGCTGTGCATATTTGTGTTCACTCTCTGAAGATGGAGAGAGAAGAATGGGGATGGTTGCAGCACTTTTTGAACACAAACAACAATCAAATGCACATTGATGGATCTTCTTGTGTCTGTTCTCAAAAATTTAATCAAATGTATATTTCTGCAAGCGAGGTTTAACTGGTTATCTGTGTCTAAGGCAGGCAAAGGCATTAGTTTTCAAGACGAACAGGTCGCCACCACTGTGCAGTACCCAAAAATTACAGTGGAATGGTGGGTGTTTATTTCATAATCTGTAAACAATGGTAGCTTATTTCATGTATAAATTAAGGTATATGTCCAAAAAACTGGTAATGTCACATTTTTGTAATAGTGGTATCATGGCGTAATAATCTGTTTGGTTGCAAAATATTACCTGAATTTAATGAAATAGAATGTATCGTCCTGTGGAATCATTAATTCACAGAAAGCATACGCAGATGTCCAACTAATAAAGATCTTCATCTTTATTGGACCACCTGGAGGTCCAGCGGCTATTAGAACTAGACTGGGTTGGGTGTTAGACAAGGACCAACCCGCCTTCTACAGCAACAGTTTCAGCCTCAGCAATGCCTGCACCTCTCCGTCACTCCTCAAATGGAAGAACTTTTTCCGGAATGTTGAGAGACTTTGGCAAGGAGATACCATTCCCAACAAAAATTAAAAACTGGTCACACGATCCAAACAAGATTGTAAGGCTGAAAAAGCTGGTTGAAGAGATTTATCTGACCAGTGGTCTATGAAACAAAGGATCTTGCTGCAAATTAACATTTGACTCCCTCCCCCTCTTCCTTTGGGACAAGTCTCACTTCATCTGCATTCTCTCTCTCTCTCTCTCTCTCTCTCTCTCTCTCAGTAACACTTAAAACTCACATAAGAATATATATATGGTTTTAATGTGAATGATTATCATTAAGTATTGTGTTTAGTATCATTTTAAAGGTCTCAGGTTGACTGGTACAACTATCTCATTCCCAAAGAGTAAACCATAAGGTAATACGTTTTTTTTAGAAGTTTAGATATATCTGGCGCACAAAGGAGGGCAAATGGTCTTTCTCTCCTACCCCTCAAGAGGTGTAACTTCTTAATGCAAATTAGCATGTTTACATGTGAAAGATTCTGGCTATTTAATGGACTGCAACAGGAAGCTCGAGGCCTTTTCTGTATTTCAGAGAGCCCGTGAGGTTGAAAGTCCCAAGACTTTCAGCCTCATGTAGCCTATGTCCGGTTTGCATCTTTTTCTCTTATTCTAGAGCATTCGATGTTATTGTATTGATGATCTTTGAACTGATTGTGAAATTGGCATGATACTTTACCCGACATAATAAATGGTAAACATTTGGTTTTATTCTAACGGACTTTGTTATTATTTTCATTAAAGATAATAAGAAGAGTTAAACATTCGCTCACATTTGATGACGTACAGACATCATTAAAAACCTTTTTTCATTTTGTGGAGTCAGATGAAATAACGAGAAAATACATGTGAGAAGTGTATTGCATTTAATAAAAATCCCTTTACCCTGAGAAAGGACGGAACACGAGACCTTCGCCGCTGACCGAATGCCGCCATTGGATCGAGTTAGCGCGACTTACAAGATCAGAAAGCAATGGACTTGCTACAAGTTAAAACCACCAGAGTGATGATAGATGGAGTGATGCGCTATGCCACACCCCTGTTGTGTCAAGGTGTGGATTTTGTGTCTTGTCCCATGTTAGCAGTTCCCCGTTATGTTGATTAGTCTCCTCAGGTGTTTCTTATTACAGGGTTCCCACACCTTGGTTAACTTCAAATTCAAGGACCTTTCAAGGACTTTCCAGGTCCAATACCCTCAAATTCAAGGACTTAATGTGGGGACACATTTCAAGTGAGAGCAAGGTTACATCGTGTTACCTTGTAAGATACATTGTTACAGTTTTCATGTGTCAAACACTGCATCATGTTTTAGGAGTTTCAGGCTATTTGTGCAATGTTTCAAGGTGTGTCTGTGAAACGTTGAGGTACCATCGTAGTAGTTTCGTGTGCGCGTGAATGTCATGGGAACGTACAACAAGTAAATCTGCGAGTAAATCATGGGCTAATTTTCATATTAAAGTGAACTACACCTTTAAGGCAGTGTTAATTTTGACAGCAAATTTTGATTTAGTTTTAGTCATATTTTAGTCATCAGAATTGTTTTAGTTTTAGTCTAGTTTTAGTAGATGAAATACAATAAGATTTTAGTTTAAATTTTTAGTAAATCGAATGGGTTTAGTTCAATTGTAATTAATTTAGAATTTCTCAAACATTTCCAAACCCATTATATATTCCATAGAAAACATCTATTAACCTGTTAATATGAATAATTGTTAAAGTTTGAACATGCAATACAGATTACAGAATACACAGATTTAGCACTGTGCCATAAAATAATATCTTAAAATTAAATAAAAGCACTTCTCCTAAAGTAGAACAGTCTTTTTTTCTATGCATTCTTTGACTTACATCATTCTATCCATATTAAAGAGCAGTGAATGCTCTTCTCTTTTTATTTTGTTGTTTGATTAATATTAAGTGCACAGATGGCATTAGTTTATTACGCACTGTCACTTTAAGACAGAGTGTGCAGATCCAATTGCACTAATGCACGATATTCTCATAATTGTACGTTCTGTAAAGACATAACCGACTGCGTTTACCTGAATACTCTCCAAAACGCACATTTAGACAAAATATTGTGTGTATTTGTTCGTTCAGACGCGAAAGAGAGCTCAATTCAGTCCTCGCGCGCTGTATAGCCGTCTATGTGCAGGGCTGCACGCTTCGGGTCGGGTGTGTGTGTGTGCGTACAGAAAAACATACCGAATAAAGCTCTCTTTCACGTCGTCACTCTTATTCAGATCTATCCATATATCTCTTCTCTTTCTCCCAAATTTGTAAATTTTTGAACGATTTATGAGACATGCATCAAGCGCATGCCAACTCCTGTCCCGCCGGGTAGATCAGCACGTTACAATTCAAATGTGCGCATCTACCACAAACGCAAATCAGTTCTGAATGGATCTCTCTATTTTCGTCATAATTGTCGTAATTGTTATTTAGTTATCGTCTCGTTTTCGTCTGTGAAAAAATATCGTTGATGAAAATTAAACGAAATTAACGCTGCTTCAAGGTAACGTGTAAATGCACATAACTAACGTAAATCAAGCAAGCTAGTATGCACAGGGCACAAAGTGTTGGCGAAATAACACATTAGTGGACTGAGGGAATAATATGCAATTTTTCCCAGAAAAGTTCTTGCACAAAATAAATTCAAGGACTTTCAAGGACCTGTATCTATTATGTTTATTTTCAAAAACTTTCCAGGGCCTTGAAAAAAAAATTTCAGATTCACAAACTTTCAAGGATTTCAAGGACCTGTGGGAACCCTGTTATTAGCCACGCCCCCTTGTTATCTTGTTTAGCTTGTTTGCTTGTGTATTTAAACCCCTGTGCTTCAGTTGTTTTTTGTCGGTCGTTGTTGCTTGTAGCTGTCTCCATTTTCCTGACCTGGGTTCAGTGTTCCTTTGTTTGCCCTGGATGACCTGTTTACTTTATTAAAAATAGTGCTTGCATTTGGATTCTCTCTCCGTTTCATTCCTGCCTCAACATTACATGTTGTGCAAGGCTGACATGCCTCACCTCAATGCCTCCAAAGACTCTGTCATGCCCAGCCTGAGAAACACAGATCGGTGGCTAACTAAAGACCCTGTAAAGGCATCTGCATACAAAGAAGAGATCAAAAGGCTGGAGGAAAGCAATTATGTGGCTAAACTTAAAACAGACTCTGTGACTACTGAGGAAGAATCATGGTTTATTCCCCATCACATGGTTCATCATAACGGCAAAAACAGATTGGTGTTCAACTGCTCCTTTGAATACAAGGGGCATAACCTCAACAACTACCTCCTTGCTGGACCTGCACTAGGCCCTTCCCTTTTGGGGGTTCTGTTGCGTTTCAGGTAGCACACTGTCACAGTGAGTGGAGACGTAAAAGGTATGTTTCATCAGGTCCACCTACTGCCTGAAGATGGAAACCTACTCCGCTTTGTCTGGCGTGACCTTGAAACAAATAACCTCCCCCCAGAATTTATGAGTGGCAAGTGCTACCCTTTGCCACAGCTTGCAGCCTTTCAGTTCAACAGAGTCATGCTATAGATAATACCAAGCCATATGGCACCCTCAGATCAGCAGTCGAAAGGAACTTTTACGTAGATAACTGCCTAAAGAGCGCAATGTTCCCAGATGAGGCCAAGCAATTAGTAGATGGGTAACGAGAACTTCTTGCCAGTGGTGGCTTTGAGATCCGTCAATGGGCTGCCAACATGCCAAATGTCATTGATCACCAACCTAAAGAGGCTCGTTCAGACAGCATTGAGCCACAAGAATCCAGTCTTGGATTGAGATGGAACTATGACTCAGACATCCTTGGATAAAAACACCGCCCAGTGCCAGAAACCACACCTACTATGCGCCACATTTATAAGGTGACAGCAAGCCAGTATGATCCTCTGGGATTTATTCTCCCTTTCACCACCCGTGCAAAAATCCTGATCCAACAGCTGTGGAACAAACAAAAAGATTGGGATGACCCCATATTGCCAACAGACCAATTGAAAGCCTGGAACAGGTGGGAGAATGAGCTTCCCTGCCTTTCTGAAGTTACCATTCCACAGTGATATGTCTCAGCAGATATGGACCAACCCAATGTTACAAGACAAATTCATATCTTCTGTGATGCCTCAGAACAGGCATACAGCTCTGTGTCATACCTGAGAACTGAGGACAAAGAAGCAGAATTCAGATTGCATTCCTGACTGCCAGATCCAAAGTTGCCCCCAAACAGAAACAAACTATCCCTAGACTAAAGCTGTGTGCAGCACTTATTGGTGCTCAAATGGCAAAGCTGCTAGAAACCGAACTTACAATGGAAATAAGCCAAGTGGTCTTGTGGTCTGATTCTAACACAGTGCTTTTCTGGTTGAAATCAGAGTCTAGTACCTTCTTGTAAGTCTTCATAGGGACTAGGATTTCAGAAATCCAATACCTTGCTGATCAGCATTAATGGTGATACGTAGATTATCTCCAAAACCCTGCCGATGACCTCACAAGGGGTCGCAGCCTAAAAGAACTTGCGTCACCAAACAGATGGAGCCTAGGCCCACCATTCTTACTACAGCCTGAATCAGAGTGGCCAGCTATGCCAGTCCTTAAACCTCCTGAGGATAAAATGGAAAAGAGAGAGTGTATTCTGCAGTGTCACCAGAGTGTCAAACCCCTTGAACCCCAGTGAGTACAGTACATGGAAGGACCTTGTTGAAGCCACAGTCCAGCACAGTCAAAGTGACCCAAACCAATCCAGTCCAGCTACGGCTAAAGACTATGTGAAGGCAGAATATACACCAACAAATAACTGTCAATGGTGAGTGCATCAAAGTAGTAAAGGAATATAAATATTTAGGGTCAATTATTGATGTAAAACTGAAATGGGATGTAAACAGCAGGAGCCATTTACAAGAAAGGGCTTCAACGACTATTTTATGCGTAAGCTTCAGCAGATGTGTTTCGTTTCAGAGACCAAAATGGAGAATAGCCGTGCAAACTGGAATGCGGCTACTCGCACCAAGACCAAACAACCCCAATCTTATCTGTTTCGGCCCCCATCAACCAGCACTGGCCTTGGCCAAGGCCGCTGTTGGAACAACAACTCCCCCGGAAGAGCACTGCAGTGAGCCGCTCTTGCCCTCCTTCCCCCACTCCCCAGACCCCTGGTGACTGTTGACTCTGTCTGGGACCTGATCAAGGCTGTCTCCATGGCAACTTGCTGTGTTTCGCTATGACAATCTTTTGCGGACTGAGGCACCTGGATTATGATGCCAGGCATAGCGACTCTCCAGGTCTACACACACATGAACTCTTACATATATATACAGATATGCAATCACTGGCCCCATACCCCATTCCTCGCCTTCGGCGCTTCGTACCCCCAGTCTGACAGGCGGGTCTGTGACCAGCGGCGAGAAGGCTGCAGGGCCGGATGGCTGCTTGCCTGTGCTGGGCTACCTCTATCCCCCACTCCCCACCCCTGTTGCAAGTCTTGTTCATGTTGTAGAGTATACTGATTGTGTGCTAATGTTGCTGAGGTGTTTTTTCTGTTCCCACACTGTACTCCTTACAGGAGCATAGTGTGGGGGTTGCTTTTTTTTTCTCCTCACCTCTCCTCATGTCATGCTGTATTTTTCTCAATTCCCTGTCTTCCTGTCCTGTCTACCCCGTTGTCATATATGTAATACGTTTGTATGGACAGGTTGATGGTCAATTTCACTGGTACTTGTGACTAAGTGACAATAAAGGGCTACTACTACTACTATGTGGATACACACATACTGGTTATTTTCTAACGCTCATTTGTGGAAAGCATTTTGACTTTTAGCTCTATGGTACTGCTCACTGTCTGTTATAAGAACAAATGAAATAAGATTGTTAATATGGCTGGTAAGATTCCAGGTAAACAGCAATATGGTATGACAACATTATTTGAATCTTGAGTTGTGAGGAAAAGCCATGTAATTCTTCGGGATGAATCACTCCCTCTTTGTGGGGCATATGAGTTGTTACCTAGTTGTTATCTGATCGAAAGTATAGGGTACCATTATTAAGGACTGCCCGTGCAAAAAGATCTTATATATCCTCCAGTATAGCTCTGTTAAATAAATCCTTGTGATATCACAGTTGTCATTTTACATCTCTGGCAGTGATTTTGCTGTTGCGAGAGGGATGATGTTGATGTATTTTTGATATTTGTCTGTATTTGTCATTTGGTGATGACTGAAGGGTGCCACAGACACAAATAAAACCGGGGCAAAAATCGGAGAAAAACTTGTGTAGTATATTCCAGCCTTAAGCGAAAGAAAGAAAGAAAGAAAGAAAGAAAGAAAGAAAGAAAGAAAGAAAGAAAGAAAGAAAGAAAGAAAGAAAGAAAGAAAGAAAGAAAGAAAGAAAGAAAGAAAGAAAGAAAGAAAGAAAGAAAGAAAGAAAGAAAGAAAGAAAGAACAAAAAGGAGAAGCAGAGAGATCAAAAGGAGATTAATGTTGAATTTAACTTTTTAAAAGTTGATTTTAAGACTGGTGATTAAGATGGCGGGCCAACCTAGAATGTGAATCTCATCTCCTTTCATCAGCAAGAAGTCTCACTGCCAGAGCGGTAGGAGTGATTGGATTGGATGTTGGATGACGAATCTTTTTCTAAGAATCCTTTTTTTTTTCTTCATTCAACATTTTTTCTTTTCTTTTTTTACATCGGACAAATTTAAAGCAGCATTTGGTAACTTTTGAACTTTTGCTCTCGGGGTCCCCCTACAGTTCGGAAACAGTATTGTCGTAAAATCTGTCATGGTTACACCAGGGGATACACACGTGCATTTGTTGACAAGCGATACCCCGAACTCTGCAGAATGAGTTCTCAGACTGAGAGGAGTTGGGCAGACTGCCAGCGTTGCGTGTGAAATGTCATCATCCCAGGTACATTGGCATTCATTTCAGATAGTTTCATGGACTTTATTTTTTTCAAAAGCCAAAAGATCGCGTAGCTCACGTTTACAAACCAGCGTCTTTATAGTAGCCTATTGGCTACTGTTTTACATAATGGATATGCTAATTCAATTCAATGTTTGTGTGGTAGGTAATTGTAACGTGGTGTGGATGAAGCAGAGGAGAGGCAGGATCCAAATGCAGGTAGCACGCTTTATTTAACAGATTACAAACTTAAACTTAGACTTAGACAAGAACAGCACTCAGGATTCAAGATTCAAGAACAGGAACAACCAACACTCACGTTAACAATCTAACATCAAACAAGAACTCACAAAGATAGACAAGACTGAAACACAGGGCTTAAATAATCAGGGACAAACGAGCTAACAGGATAAAAAGGGGGCGTGGGAAATAAGAAACACCTGGGATAACTAATAGACAAGACAGGGAACCACAGAACAAGACAAGACACAAAACCACATCATGACAGTAATAGCTTTCTTCAATATTATAATATCAACCTACCATAGCTGAATCTGAAAAATCGATTTGCATTATAGCCTGAGGCAAGACACTTTCTCACCAGAAAAAGAAATAAACAAACATGACCATCAGCCTGCAGACATTGGGATAGTTACTCTGAACGATTATTTTGTCCATCTAATCATGTATTATTTACTTGCAAGAATGTAATGTAGCCCCTACCAAACTTGTACGCGCCGTTTAGACATAGGCTTACTTATGATTTTTTTTTCGGGCACGCAGCCCTCCTCCTCCTTTAGCTCACGCCAGCGAGAGAACGCTGGATCAATATTGATCCTCGTCCAGTCTTTTATTTTGTCACTCTCCTTTTTTCTCTTTCTACTGTCCTCCGACAAAACCTTCTTGGTTTTACTTGCTGCTTCGGCCATAACAACAACAGACAGAGGTAAAAAAATATATAAAAAAATGCTTGTTGGGCTCTCACGTCAGAATTTGAGGAAGTGGGGGGTGGTGGGGGAAGTGAGGGAAGTGATGTATGCCGTAAAGCAGTCGAATTTTGTAGTTCTTTTTGTGCTCGGGTTCCTACCCGAACCCCGAAGTTACAAAGTGCCAGTAAAAGCGATACAGACACTGTCAGGCTATGGCAGACGTGTCATTCAACCTATTGTAAGTCGATGTACCATCTCAAGGGTTTTGGAAAAATATTATAAAGGTTGAAAAAGTTACATAGTGCTGCTTTAATTATATTACACACACAAACTGAACTACTACACATATTCAAGGAACTGAAATGGATTCAAAAATTTTTTCCTTTTTTCACACAAACTGAACTAATACACATACTAAACGAACTGAACTATTTTACACATATTGAGTGAACTGAACTCTATCATACTCCGCAAACTGAGTTGCAATATTGAATATTTTTATTATATTGTTGTTGTTATAAGTGATTGTGTTTATTTCGCTTTGCCTTGAGTACAACGAAGTTAAAAGGGCTGTATAATATGGAAGCTTGTTTCTGCCACAGAATAAAACATTTAAAAAGATAATTGCGATAATTCCTCAGAAATGTGAGATATAAACTCTCAATTGCGAGTTATAAAGTCAGAATTGCGTGATATAAAGTCCCAATTGTAAATAAAACTACAAATACAGTCTTAAGCAGGGTAAATAGAGTCTTAATTTGCCATTTGTGGCCCTTCACATTTTATGTACATTTTAGTACCCCTGCTCTAGTCTGTAATTGTGAGTTTATCTAACATGATCACTGAAGTGTGTTAAAGTGTATGCTGTTTAAACAGAAAATACCATTGTTTACCTAGTTGAGTATATTGGGTCGATGCAAACTACATGCAAAGGTTCAATGCAAACAGGAAAATGTTTGAAACCGTGGAATTATAATATTAAGGTAAAATTGCCTGACAGAACTGTTTGCTGACAAAGTTTATTTAAGAACAATTTGAAAATGTTGGTTATGGGTGGAGTTAAAACAAAGGAAGATTGTTTGCATGGGTCATACATAATGACAAGATATTAGAAATCAACACATCTTGCAAGTCTCTGAGGACAAACTATAAATGCAACTCAAAGTGGGTAAGACTTACTCAAAGTGAACCTTGATTATAGTGTACACATTTATATTATAATGATGTATGTACATGATGTACATGTATATACAATGTGAATTAAATTATTTTTAAATTATGAGATCTGCATCTGGTATTGAGACAGAGAGAAAGGATGTGAAGAAACACTACCATTCAAAAGTTTGGGGTCAGCAATGATGCATTGAATTGATCAGAAGTGACAGTAAAGACATTTCTAATTCAACAAAAGTTTATATTAAAAATAATAGCTATTCTTTTTCAACGTTCTATTGAAAAAATCATGATTTCTGAAGGGTCATGTGACACTTGAAGACTGGCGTAATAATGCTAAAAAGTCAGCAGTAATAAATTACATTTAATATATTAAAATAGAAAACAGTTATTTTAAATCATAATAATATTTCATAATATTACTGTTTTTACTGTATTTTGATCTAATAAATGCAGCCTTGATGAACATAAAAGACTTCTTTCAAAACCATAAAAATAAAATCTAACCCAAACTTTTGAATGGTGGTGTACATTGTGGGCAAAAGCTAAGTCCTAAACTATCCTCCTGATACGGGTAAATGTTCTCAGTGGTCACCAGCAAAAAGGATTTTTGAAAGTAACCAAAAAAACTCTTTTGCCTCTAGCCTGGCATGCCAGACCTACATCAGGATGTTAGGTCTGGGAACTCACCATTGACAGGGCTCAATACGAGGGGCGGGATAAACAGTTGTCTTTCAAATTCCCTCTGCACGCAATAGGATAACGTTAGCGTTACAACCAACCAGAGCAACGAAGAAGGTGACGTCTTTTATATCTTCCTTTTTAAAAAATTACTCCAGTGCCGTTCTTTGTTCTAGTTTCAAAGAAAAGCTTAAATTAAAAATCATCCAGAGTCGTGGCCAAAGCCGAATCGAAAGACAGCTGTTCGCCAGCAGCAGCCGCCATTCTTTGTTTTCAAGTAGCAGTGCAGTGAACCGTCGCAACTCTGTCGTCATTATGGTAAGCCCGCCCACCGACTCTATACACAATGTGATTGGCCTGACTAGAGTTTGTTTTTTCCAGCTCGAAAGTCAACGGAGAGTTGCTAGACTACACTGGTTGCAAAATACATCTTGCTGCTGCTAGGGGGAGTCTAGATTTCTAGGCTAGTTTGCCTCCGCAAAGTGCATTAAAGCCATATTGTGCCAGAATGCCCACCACACACCAGCTTATTGGTGGAGAGGAGACAAAGTGATGAAGCCAATCAGCATATGGGGATGACCATGATGATAGACAGAGGCCAATGGGCAAATCTGGCCAGGATGCTGGGGTTAAACCCCTACTCTTTTTTCAAGGACTTCCTGTGATTTCTTTTTTTTATGAACACAGATGGTCAGGACCTCGGTTCAACGTCTCATTTGGAGGACGGTGTTTTTTGACAATATAGTGTCTCATCACTATACTGGGGCATTAGGACCCCCTGTTGGCCTCACTAACACCTCCTCCAGCGGCAACCTAGTTTTCCCAGGAGGTCTCCCATCCAGGTACTGACCAGACTCAACCCTGCTAAGCTTCATTGGGCAACCAGGGGAGAGGTGTAGAGTGACTGCTGTTGACTATAATTCATTATAACATTTATTTGAAATAATTATGCAAAAGAGAGAGAGAAACGCATGTGTGAATTACCTGCATGTGAAGCTGTGAGTTTTATTACTTCAAAAACAGCTGATAAATATAATGTAGGGATTCAGTAGCAAACGTATTTTATTGATAAGTCACAAGGCAGCATTGACAAGTTTCCATGCTTCTGAATGTTTCTGCAGCACGATCTCTGATCTCTGAGTGCGAGTGACGTGTGTAAGTGTGCTTCAATTAAGTCACCGCATTAATATAGAACCATGCTTAAACTGACTGGAACTACCTGTGCATTACATATTTGAACGCACACCTTCCAGTCAATCAGAATTGAGTATTCAGACAGAGAATGGTGTGATATGAAACAAGTTATGCTATATTTAGGGGTGTATTGAATCACCTCTGCTCTTCCTCCAGTTCTTCTTTGGTCATCATCTTTTCAAGCTGGCAGGTCCTCAGCATGCCAGCCATGTACTTCAAGGGTTTATTCTCAGCGTCTATTGCAGAGAGGAAGATGTCAAACCACTGCAAAATGTTCACAAATTTACCATCCTACAAAACACAAGTAAATTATTTGTAAGTAAAAGTAAAGTGAAACCAGCTTCCAAATAGCCAAACAGTAATGCTTGTGAACCCTGCAAACTGTGGATTTGTTTAGTCAATTTATCGTGTTTAACAAAAGTAAAATTTCACTAGTAGACAAAATTTGCCTTAAACATTGTTTGCGAAAAAGTCACAAACATTTATTGTCATCATTTTTTACACGTTAACTAATTTATGACCCATCCATCGTGATTCACTTTTGTGGCTGCTTTTTGCAGTTGCTCCTTTCCTTTAGCAAGCTTTTTTGTCTTTTGATCATTTTGTCAAATAATCTCTAAGAGAGTTTTTTGTTAACATCAAAATGTGCATTTATTCTAAACATGTGACAATATGTAGGAAATTACATATAAAGCATACCAAGACCTATTCTTGTAAAAAAAGAAGTATACTTTTTAGCACAATTTTAAAAAGTAATGTTTTCAGACACTTGCATTACAGGTGCTTATGTTAGTCACCACATCAAAATAAGTGTAGATCTTCTTTAAAGTACGATCTAATGCTTTAAAATGTACTTTAAAGTCAAATTAGACGTTGACGTGACAAGGAAGTTTGTGAATTTCAGAAACAGCTATTTCAAAACTGTTTTTTTGGACTGTATTTTTTTCACTGCAGTTTTAAGGAGAAAATACTCAGCATAGGTGTTGACTTATTAATTTTCACATTTTAATTTTCACAGGTTTGTCTTAAAGCATATTAAAAAACACACATAGACATATAAAAAACATTAAAAGCTTGATTTTCACCACAGGGGGACTTTAAGTACATTTAAGTGGGCTTATATTTCATTAGTATTATATTATCTGCAAGTACAGCTTTTTTTTTAAAAGAGATCAAAGTTTTAACAAAAATTATCAATATTTAATAATAGCATGTGGGTCACATTGGAAAAAAAAACTAAGCATGGAACTGAGAATGCATTCCAATACAACGCAATTCTTGTTATTCAAATAATTATTAGGTTACAATACATTTTTATTGAAGTAATTTCTGTGAATACATTTATATTCACAAATCCGAGGTCTGAAAAATAGTTTAAAACCAGTCTAATATAACTCTAATGAAGCAGTAACCCACAAAGTCTGTATATTATAAGACAAATTAACAGGACATTAGTAAAGAGGGTTATTATTATTATACCAGGCGATTGAGCATAATCCTTCAGAGCATTCCTTATCCCTGACTCAGAGGAATCCTCCCCCCATCCAATGGTGGAGTGAACTGGAGAATCAGACTTACACACTTCTTCCTCTTTATCAGAGTTTGAATCCTGAGGTAAAGACAGAATCAGTAAATGGTTGATTAGAGAAATAGATAACACCTTAGTTTAGGGTCCAATTCTCATTATTAACTAGTTGCTTACCTTTATCTGTCTGAAATCACTACACTTGACTAGGATATTGGCTGTTTATTAGTACTTTCTACTTTTAAAGCACATATTAATGCATTATTCTGCATGACCATATTCTACATCCCTAATCCTATTCCTAATCAATACCTAAACCTAACTAACACCTAGTAACCTAACCTTACTAACTTTTAATAAGCAATAATTTGGAGTTTGTTGAGGCAAAAGTCGTTGTTAATAGTTAGTTACTTGTGATAATTGACCCTAATTTTAAATGTGACTGAGAAATATTCAAGAAATAATTATCTTTGTGTTTTTAATTGTGTTGTAATTTAATTATTTATTTTTACTTGTAAACAATTACAAAAGCATTCATAAAAGCAGAATAGATCCTTACCTTTACATGTTTCAGAGTTTCATCTTTGGCTTTGAGGCTCTTTGCACTAGATTGCAGCTGTTGTCTGGTTTCATTACAGTGTTTCTCATACTGTGAGGAAGCTCCAGGCTCTGGACCAGCTCTCTCCACAACAGCAGCACCACTAGTTTGATGGGTGCACTTTGACGGCACGGGGCCTTTATTTCTGCCCAAAACAACTGCTGCAGCTACTATAACTGCAAGCAGCGTAAATAGCATCGCCGGCCAAAATAGATCCGAGTTTGCATCCATCATGACTATGGAATAACTTTCTTAGTTGGTTATCCGATTAACTATTAAATAACGCTGACGTAGGCGTTTTCTTGTTTGCTGACACACGTATTTTAATAAATGCATACTTTTGCATCGTGCAACTGAGACGAATTTATATGTTTTTTTTTTAAATCACTACACTTGACTACAGATCAGTCCCTACCAGAAATTAACACGAAATTTTATGGATCTACTCACACCGGAAGTTCTTATTTCAAAATAAAAGCAGACATTCTCTGATAAAAGCTTTAGAAATGTCAGTCACAAAAGCACTGAATCATTACAAAGATTGATTATTTTATTGAAGATATTTGGAACGAACTTAATTAATTTCGTATTAAGTATTGCGTTTGTAATAATAATAATAATACTAAATACAAATGTGTACCTTTAGTGTATAGTGGACTGGCATATCCACACAAATTAAAACTGTGCCAAGAACATGCTTGCATTTATAATACAGGCTGTGTATATGCACACATTGCACAGAATATATTCAAATCTATGTTCAGTCAAAATATTTACAACATTACTTGTAAGACGATCTCGTTCAAAATATTAATAGTAGAAATAATTAGAAATATCAATGGTTGTCTGTTTAAATCTAATAATACATATTTACCATTCTTTCCTTTACTAACTGCATATCCATCACCACTGTTGTTATGGCTACAAGAACATAAGAACCTTTTAGAAATATGTAATCTGTTTGCTTTTCTAAAAATGCCTGAAAATGCACACCTCGAGTCATTAGCTTGGTACATTTCCTTTCATCAACAAATACTAGTCAGATTTTGTATAGTGAAAATATGTTTGACTTTAAAAACTAATGGTTTAATGGGGTCATTTCATTATTTTCAGTTCCATGAACATGATGTTTGTCCAAAGAGGGTAAAAAGATTTGAAAAAAGAAGCCTTATCAGATTTTATGTCTATGTATCGCCCTCATTATTAATTGTTTTAATGATGTGGAAATAAGTTGTTGTTCTGCTGTTAATGTCAATCCCATTGCATAAAAGACCAGGGCAGATTGCTGTAGTTGTACACCAGTTTAAGCCGCTATAGGGGCCAGAACCAAAAAAGGTAGGTCTAAAGTCATTTGAATTCAACTATACTTGTTGTGAATGGTGTTTTTTCATCTGTTTTGATGTATTAAATAAGGAAAATGAAGGCGGCTGTATTTGCATTGGTTTTGATATGCCTGGGAAGTTCATGGTCATGTGCAGGATCCCAGCCTGTTGATAGCAGGTAAGATCATAATTAAGCATCATCAAATCATTTTCAAATAATACATTTACATAATATGTAGCCTACAGTATGTATATAAAAATTTGCCAAAACTTTACAATAAAGTTCCATTTGTTCGTTAACTATAGTTAAAATGACCTAAGCATTTATTAATTTTAGTTCATGTTAATTTCAACATTTACTATATATTATTAAAATAAAAAGTTATATCTGTTAATGTTATTTCATGGACATAAGCACATGAAATAACAATGAACAGCTGTATTTTTGTTAAATAAAGTCACAAAGATTAATAAATGCTGTAACAAATGTTTTAGGGCTAATGTTAGTTAATACAATAATAATATTAATTAAACATGTGGCCTTGTTGTAAAGTGTCAAGACAATTGAAATAGAAGATTATTTTGATTGTATGCTTTGTTTGGTTTTCAAATATCATTAACAGCTCATCAAATGGCATCCAGACGTTTAGCCGTCGTTATGCTGAATCAACCATTGCAAGTGACATCAGCAAAATTGTGGACTCGATGGTTCAGAAGAACTTTGTAAACTATTTGCTCAATCAGAGAGAGAAGAAGAGCGAGTAAGTTTGGGGAAATGGACAGCATGTATATATTACACATTCAGGTTGCATAAAGTAACAGGCAGCATCTAATGCTTATTTACAGACCAACTATGGCAGATGATTCAGACACTCGCATCTTCAGTGACCTGCTGAAAAAAGATTTTGTGATGTGGGTTCAGAGTAAAGCCCATGCCTTCCAGTAAGTTGCCTTCTGCAAGTGAAAATAATCAGGATTTACTCTACCATCATGTAAACTGCGTTTGATCATGTTTTATTCGTGACCCACAGGAATCAATAAGGCTAAACAGGACGTGCCTCTAAAGCGACCTGGAGAACCAACCCTCGAATTTGAAGAGCAAAGGAGTGTACCAGAATATTTCACATGCAATTGGGACACTTTTTCCTGGACGTCTCAATGCCAAGAAGTGTCCAAATCACCCTGAATTCACCCCTGAAATCTGAATATCTTGTCATGTATCTCTAAATGTAAATCTGTTAGCCTAATTATAATTAAATTGCTTTCAAAATCATCAATTGCCATTTGTGATTTTTTTTAGCATTAGAAAAAATGCTGTTTGAAATGTCATCTTTTTAGAAGAAAAAAAAACTGGTTTGGAAAAACATAAGGCTGAGAAAATGATGACAGAATTTTCTTTTTTTGGTGAAATATCCCTTTAATATCTGCATGGTCACACAGGTGTTCTTTGGGAATCCTTTTTTTGTATTTTTGTCAAAATTGATTCTCACCTCTCTTTGAAAGCAACTGAGAGATAAATCATATAAAATCCAACATTCTTCATAATTTAATTCATAGAAGTAACACAAACACACATTTGCACCACCCAGAAGATCAGGGGCCTGATGTATAAACCTTGCCACACATTCATTAGGATTTATATTTTAAAAAATATATGGTGTTAGGTGATTTACAGTTAAAGACCCAAGGACCAGATATGATTAACTAAGACCTAGAGTCAGAAGTGCAGTACATTTGAGACAAGAGTCAGGTTTATAATAAATTAATGAAAAGTTTTACTGAAGATAGTTTGCAGTTTCATCAGGCAGAAGTCAGCTTCTAGACTCACAAGGAGTTCATAGGCCGCCCCGCTTACAGTTACAAATATCACAGCAATTATACCCTTCACCAAGGCCTAAGATATGTCCTTGCTTCAGGTTGAATGATTCTCATTGACTAAGAAATAGATAAACATAGTAATTTTCCACACATAAACAGATAGACTGAAGCATATCTCCATCGATTATGCAGCTGACACTCGGACCCTGAAGTTAGGCACGTCGTGACCTTCTAGGTCGCAGATTTGGGTATGGCGCCAGCCTGTCCAGAACAAGAACTCAGTCAATCTATGCCAGTTGTTCCTTAACCTGTAACCAAGAAGACTTAGAAACACAGCTTCTTCCAGGTTGGATTTGGCCAGGCTCTTACTATAAACAAGAGAGTCTTCTCAAAACATCAAGATAACATGTTCTTTATCTCAAGGAGAGGATACTTTAATCTAACAGTAAAGTAAAGCTTTAACAAAGAAATGGTCCCTTAAACTTTAGACTTCAATGACCCCTATGACCATAGTTGGCAGGGTACTCTAGAAAAGCAGATGGATGTATTGTTGACACATGTTAAAGAAGTCCATACCCAGGTAGAAGGTGATGTTCCCGCGACCATGGGTAACGTTTCCTAAAAGTTCTCTAAAGGTGACGAACATTCCGAACCTTTACAGAACATTAGGGACGTTCCTGAAACGTCCTCTTTTGGTAATGAAAGTTCTGCAGTTCAACGTTCCTTAAATTACTTTAGTGGGACGTTCCGTAATGGTAATCTTATGGTCACATAACAACGTTATAAAGAGGACGTAATCAAAACGTTCTCATATGGGTCTGTTGGTCCTGTTATAACGTTCCTTATAGGACTTTAGGGGGACGTTCCGTAATGGTAATCTTATGGTCATATAACAACGTTACAAAGAGGATGTAATCAAAACGTTCTCATATGGGTCTAAGTTGGTCATACAATGACGTTCTTTATGTGACTTTAGGGGAACATTCCATATTGGTTATTTTATGGTCACATAGCAACATTACAAAGGGGACATAATAAGGACGTTCCCATATGGTTCTCTGTTGACCATATGAGAACGTATTGTGACTAACTTAATGAGAACAATCTAATATGGGTCTAAGTTGGTCATAAAAATAACCTTCCTTATAGGACTTTAGGGCGACATTCCATATTGGTTATTTTATGGTCACACAACAACGTTACAAAGAGGACATAATCAAAACGTTCTCATATGGTTCTAAGTTGGTCATATTATAACGTTCCATATATGACTTTAGGGGGACGTTCCGTAATGGCAATCTTATGGTCACATAACAATGTTACAAAGAGGATGTAATCAAAACGTTCTCATATGGGTCTAAGTTGGTCATACAATGACGTTCTTTATGTGACTTTAGGGGAACGTTCCATATTGGTTATTTTATGGTCACATAGCAACATTACAAAGAGGACATAATAAGGACGTTCCCATATGGTTCTCTGTTGACCATATGAGAACGTTTTGTGACTAACTTAATGAGAACATTCTCATATACATCACGATTTGTGCACGGTGACGTGGGACGAACCGAGGTTCAACTTCCGTCAACTTCTGACACATTTATCTAGTTTGTCTGCGGGCTGGACCCTTCTCTATCTAAGCGGCATAAAGTTCAATGCCTAATAATAATAATAGCCTAAAAATGGACCAAAAAAGAACATTCTAGGTCCCTGTGGTAAAGATGGTCTTAACTGTGGCTAGACAGGCAGCAAGAAACAGTAAAAACTCTGAAGTCTCTTAAGATGATTTAATTTCTCTTCAGGGCATGCTCCAAACAGGGTAACAGGTAAACTGTAGGTGGGTCAGCCACCAAAATTCCAGTACAGAAAAAAAAACTAAATACAAACAAAAGAAAAAGAAAAAAAAACATAGCAAAATAATATTTACATGAGGAACATCAAACATGTTGGCTGCTGGCCCAACAGCCACCCTTTGTTCTCTCTTTTGTGCAAACAATTGGACTCTTTTATAGTTGAGGCTCCTCCCCCCAGATTCAAACATTCCAATAGCAAGGCTATCTCAAAAACATTTTTCATAGCTTGTTTATGACATTATACTTAAAGGCACACTGCGGAACTTTTGGCCACTAGTGGCGCTCGACCTGTAATTTTCACGTCTAGCGCCCCTAGAGGCCACAAGCGCCGCAGCACTGTCGCAAGAGTCAACCAACAGTCAACCGGTCAGCCTCCCGTGACTTTAGATCAGTGGTCACCAATCCTGGTCCTGGAGGGCCGCTGTCCTGCAGAGTTTAGCTCCAACCCCAATTAAACACACCTGAACCAGCTAATCAAGGTCTCACTAGGCATACTAGAAACTTCCAGGCAGAGGTGTTGGACCTGGTTGGAGCTAAACTCTGCAGGACAGCGACCCTCCAGGACCAGGATTGGTGATCCCTGCTTTAGATTGTGTGTGCAGACAGTAGTTGACTTGTTGGTTGGAGAGAGATAATCGACTCACTATTGAACAAAATAATAATTTAAATATAAGATGAATAATATAAATTATATAAAGAAAATAAATTGAACAAAAGTAAACAGAAAACAATGTCTGATGTAAGTCGCATAGACAAGTGGTGCCCAATCCTGCTCCTGCCGATCGTCAGTCCTGCACAGTTCATCTCCAACCCTAATCAAACACACCTGAAGCAAACAATTAACGTCTTCAGGATCTCTTGAAAATTAAAGACAGGTGTGTTTGATTAGGGTTGGAGATGAAATCGGCAGAGCTACCAACTCACGCATTGGCCGTGAGACACACGGATTTGATTTCTCAGGCTGAAGTGTCAACCCGGTCGGTCAAATGCCTGAAAGATGAGTTTATAGATCTCCCTGTTGAGCCACTCGTGATCGACTATTTATACCGCAAATTAGTTAAAATCTCCCGGAATCTATAGCGAGCGTGCATGCGAGACAGAGACTGCTCCAAAACGCGTAGAGCGCGCACGGCAGAGAGGGAGAGTGAGCGAGAGACCTTGCGTGTACAGAGAGCGACTGGCTCGTCCTGGCTTTTAATGTGTCACTCTCCCTTTTTCTTTTTTTAGTGTCCTCTGACAAAACCTTTGCCTTCTTCCTTGTAGCTGTTGGTTCGGCAATGACAAAAACATACAGACGGCAATCAAACGCGAGTTGAGCTCTCACGTCAGAATCTGAGGAAGTTGGGGGTGGTGGGGGAAGTGACGTATGCCGTAAAGCGGTCAAATCTTTTAGTTCTTTTTGTGCTCGGGTTCCTACCCGAAACCCGAAGTTACATATAGCCAGTAAAAGCGACACAGACACTGTCAGGCTATGGCAGACGTGTCATTCAACCTATTGCAAGTCGATGTATACCATCTCAAGGGTTTTAGTAATATATTATAAAGGTTGAAAAGTTCCGCAGTGTGCCTTTAACACAAACATTCAAACATGAATATTAACATCTTCTTTGTTAGCTCTATTTTCATCATAAAAACCCAACGAGGCTCTTCAAAGAACAGTAAAGACCAACAACATGCATTCAATATTCTCAATTCTTGAACTCCTCCTCCTTTGGGAAAGTATAAATCAGGCTTCCTGGTCACGAGCCCCTCCTATTAGGGAGTTCCAGGAAGAAGGTAAGACAAAGAGATTTACCATTAACAAACAAATCATTTTTTTTATAACTTATTCTCATTTACTTGTTTCCAGGCACAAAAGACCAAGGCAGACAACCATGAGTCGCTATGGAATGTGCACCTTCCATTCGACACGTGTGAGACAAAACAGTGAATAAAATTCTCATAATCACAAAACCCTTTGTTTGATTCTTTGAACCAAGAGCTATATACCTCACTCTATCACAGTCCCTTAAAGGTTCTACAAAGTTCCAGTAATGTTAATAAATGTTACTTTAACATTCTAGATTCTAGTTCCCCTAAAGGTTCCTGTAATGTTAGTAAAGGTTCTGAAAATGTTCAGTAAACATGATGTAAAGACCTTAATAGGACAAAAAAATTATATTCTAAGTTGGTCCCTAAAAGTTCTGCAGGATGTTCTCAGAATGTTTTGGAAACATTGGATTTCTGAATTAAATATTGTCCTCTAAACGTTCCCAGAACATCCTGAATGTTCCCTGAAGGTCCTCCAAATAATGTCCCCAAACCCTTTAAAGAACTCCACATCGTGACTGTCTGGGAACATTGTGGGAACGTTACCAGGCAACGTCCTTGACACCAGCGGGACATTCTCAGAATGTTTTGGAAACATTGGATTTCTGAATTAAATATTGTCCTCTAAACGTTCCCAGAACATCCTGAATGTTCCCTGAAGGTCCTCCAAATAACGTCTCCAAACCCTTTAAAGAACTCCACATCGTGACTGTCTGGGAACGTTGTGGGAACGTTACCAGGCGACGTCCTTGACACCAGCGGGACGTTCTCAGACTGTTTTGGAAACATTGGATTTCTGAATAAAATTTTGTCCTCTAAACGTTCCCAGAACATCCTTAACATTCCCTGAAGGTCCTCCAAATAACGTCCCCAAACCCTTTAAAGAACTCCACATCGTGACTGTCTGGGAACGTTGTGGGAACGTTACCAGACGACGTCCTTGACACCAACGGGGACGTTCTCAGAATGTTCTGGGAACTAAAATTTCTAGCTGGGTACTTCATTTCTGGAAGCCGGGCTAAATGAACAAGCACTGTTACTGCATTCCTGGCATTGAGCAAGACCCCCAGTCACCTCTCAGATATTCCACACAGACTTTGAAAGAATACACTGAAGCCCAGAGAAGTCATTCAACTCATTTGATATTTTGAAAGAAAAAATTTATCAATACCTTGATTATAATCACTTATTACAGAATCCACATCTTCAATGGCATACATCTGGTTTATTATAGTTAAGTAAAACTAAAACCATAAAAAAATTGTTAACTATACAATACACTTTAGCTGAAATAAAATGTTAAAAAATCAACCTATTTTTATTGCAACATTTCAATAGACTGGGTAAACATTATAAAACTAATAAGAATAACAAAAACACAACTAAATTACTTAAGCTAATTTAAAATATGAATTACAAAACTATATATAACAGTATCTCAAATATATATTTTTTAAAAATAGCGTAAATATGTGAGCATGGTCCAACATATGATGTCAATTTAAAGGTGCAGTGTGTAAAAATTGTGAGTATCTATTAACAGAAATACAATATGACATCCATAACTATGTGTTCAGTTGTGTATAAAGAACTTACTTAATAAACCGTAATGTTTTTATTACCTTAGAATGAGGCATTTATATCTACATAGGCGCGGGAATCCCCTTCTATGAAGGTCGACATATTGTGACGTCATGTTTCTACCGTAGCCGACAGCGAACAAACAGCGTTACAGAGCGCGTTTCGTCACTACCTTGAAAGAGAAGCCGCAGAAAGCTAAAGAAGATAGCCGTAAACACCGTGAGTAGTGACTTTTCCCTTGTCAGTGGTGTAAATATGTAGTTGGATTGTTTCATGTAGCCTAACTTAATTCTTCTCCCTCGCTTATGGCTTTGCTATGTGGGGATAAATGTGCTGGTTACGTTCGTGAGACAGCTGATTAGTAGGCTACTCTTGTCATTGACCGTAAAACAGTTACAGGAATTCCAACCCGTCGATCTTGGAAGCATTTTAAGTCGATCGAGTTTCCAAAATTAGAGAAAAAAAGACTATTGTGTGTGTAGTAAGTGGTGTCTAGGGGATGCAGAGGCGCGCACGCTGTTACAATCACGTCATTTTTGCCGCACGCACCTTTGGGCTCATGCGGACGCATCGAGTATAAACAAGGCTTTATGCTTTAACCAGCTCAGCCACAGTAACAGCTCATATTAGCCAGCTAAACTTTTACTACCCTGTTAGAAAAAATATACAGTTGCATAGTTTCATGTGGTTCTTCTCCCTCGCTGTATTATGGCTTTGCTATGTGGGGAGAAATTAGCTGGTTACGTTCGTGAGATAATCAGCTGATTACTATTATTATATTATGTATTAAGACCCTTGATCCTCACCTGACTATGGCTTTGTAAACTTTATCCATGATGTGGTTTATAATGGACTGTGGTACAGAAACTTGGTTTACTCTGGCTATTCTCTGCTGTCTCAGATGACGATGTTTGTCCCGTTTTAGCCACCGTAGCTTCTTTGAAAGGGAGGGGTGAGCAGTGGGCTGAGCCCTTAGTGCAAACTCGCAACCGAACCGCTAGATGTCGCTAAAAATCACACACTGCACCTTTAACCTCATATGCCACATAAAAAAGTAGAAAGGTAGGACATCTAGTGGTGAACATATGAGGCTACAGGTGAAAAAGTCACATTCTCAAAACTGAACAACCTCACACAGACAAACATAAACTGACAGACAGACTGTCAGACTGTGTTCAGTTGTTGGATTAGCTACTGTTTTTTGTTTTGGGGGGGAAAAAATTAGAAATATTTAATAAAAATATGTTTTATGTGCTTTAAATGTTTTTCATTGTATATTTTCTTGATGCTCATGATGAGAGTGAAACCACAGCCATATGACTGCTGAACCTGTTATGTTTGTTGATAAGCAAGTGTTTCATGGATGGATCATTGACGTATCTTTCGTACAGTAACTGCCTTTGTATTTCTCCTCTTTTCTGATCTTCTTCTTCTGTCTCTCTGCAGTGACTTTTTTCTCTGCCAGTTTATAAATGAATAGAAGTCCATTCTGCTTTCTGCTGGACTTCTGGCTGATTTTGCTGCTGCTTTCAGGCTCCTGAACGTGTGTCTTTTTCCCCTTTGCAGGAGGTGGAGTAATATCTGCTGTCTGCTCTGTCTTTCTATCTTCTATCTTTGCTTGTCTTTCAGGCCTTCTCTTTTCATCTTCTCTTTTTTCCGAATGTGTGACTTTTGCACCGTCTCCATCCATCTCCGTCCAAGCAAGCTTTGCTTTTGCTGGTGGTGGAGTAGCATATTCAGTTTTTCTCTCCTTTTTCACTCTCCTTTCTTGTCTCAGATCCACCTCCACTATTTCTACACTGTAAAAAAAAAAAAAAAAAAAAAAAAAAAAAAACACTTGATTTGTTATCACAACTTTATATCTTTTGTCAAATCAACTTAGATAATTAATGTGGTTCATTGCATAATATTTTGAGTTTCTATTAATTAAACCAATTTCCTTCACTGTCAAATATTTTATTTCAATGAACTCAAAATTGTAAGGCAACCAGGTAACTTAAATTTTTTAAGTGAAACCAACAATATTGGTGCACACACCTCGTCATTTCAATTACAGGAGTTTTATCTTTAACCTCTCTCCCCTTTTTTATCGCCTCTTCCTCAGTCTTGGTCTCTTGTGCAGGACTGACATCCATCCAAGCATGTTTTGGCTTTGCTGGTGGAGTTGCACCTGGAAGTTTAATAGAGCCTGAAGAGCATGTTGAAGAGCATGTCTGTCTCTCCTTCTTTTTCCTTCTCCTCCCTCTCCTTTGAGGTGGACGCTCTTGCTCCAGATCAGCTGGTGCCATCTGAACCATCAGTGGTTCTGCCACAGTGGAGAAAGATATTTCCTCCTCAGAAAGTGGAGTGAGAAACCAAGGTGCTTCCCGAACCATCAGTGTTTCTGACACTTTAGTGAAGGAACTTGGCAATTATTTTTCAAGTTCTTCAAACTGAGCCATCAATGGTTCTGCCACAGTGGATTTACTCAATTTGATAAAATATTACGTGCAAGTTTCATGTGGTTGTAATGGGGGTTTGTTTTAAAAATCACATAGGCTACATTTAAGCTGTTCGTGGAAATATCAGTCTATAGGCTATGCCCTGTCTTGGCTAGACTTTGTAACATTGTTTCGTCAGTTGCTCTCCAGTCCGATGGGTGTCGCTACCGATACATTCAACAAAACATTAGTGACGACGAGACCTAACTCGTGGAAACAGTAAAACATGTTCTTACAACATGTAGGAAATTTAATCAGGAAAGACAAGAAATGATAAGACAGTTAAAAAATATAGGAAAGGTAGATAATACAGTAAAAAGTTTATTGGAGTATGGAGAGAGTGTGGAGGGTAAGAAATGGTTATTTGTTTTTTTGAGGGGGACTGGATTAGATAGACGGATTTAGTATGAGTGGAAGTAAAGGGTAGATAAAACCTGAAGATGGCAGTAATGCAACTAATTGGATGCCAGCTGCCGTAAAAATCCAAGAAGAAGAAGAAGAAGAAGAAGACCTAACTCGTGTACAGAAGAAATAATACACTTCTTTTGGTGTCTTCTCTCTGGACTGTTGGAAAATTTGTAGTTAAAGAGCATAATTAAAAGAGAACAACCATATTCGTTTGTTTTATTGTAATATCTAGTTTAGTTTGCCTACTTCATCATTCGGTCTCGATGTGTTACTATGTAACTTAGCTCGTAAGCTGTTCAGCTGAATAGGAAGTCAATTACTATAGCAGCTAGTTGTCAGAACAGGAAAATAATACCGTTTAATTTTGTAGTATTTTAGAGATTCTTATTTAGACATCATGCACAGAAGAGGAGTCGGAGCTGGAGCGATCGCCAAGAAGAAACTTGCAGAGGTATGATCACAGCAATTCTGTGAGATTTATTAACTAGGAAAATCATTTAGCATTTTGCATCCAGCTAATTTGTTTACTGTCACAGGCAAAGTATAAAGAGAGAGGTAATGTCCTGGCTGAGGATCAGATTGCACAGGTGCGTGTACCCTGATGAGCACGACATGGATTTTGAATGAAAGCAAGCTTTACAGGTGTGAAACAACGGTTTCAGAATGTATGTGTTGTCCCTGTAGATGTCAAAACAATTGGAAACCTTTAAGACCCATTTGGAGGAATTTGCCAGCAAGCATAAACAAGAAATCCGTAAAAACTCTCAATTCAGGGTGCAGTTCCAAGAGATGTGTGCCACCATAGGGGTTGATCCACTTGCATGTATGTACTGTATTTATCGTGAATGTTTGCCTTTATATGTCATTTCATTATTTACCGTAATATTAGAGTGTACACAGTGATACACAGTACACACAATAAAGTATAATTATGTAAATTAATTTACTTTTTTATGATTTATACTCATTCATATGCTAATGATCATTTATTTTAAAACTATATATAAATTATATATAGTGTAGTTATTATATAAATTATACATGTTTGTAAGTATAATTATAAATAATTCAAATTTTCAGAGAAAATTTTAAATGACCTTATGAATTTTATTCTAATTTTTTGTGCAGCTGGAAAAGGATTTTGGTCTGAGATGCTTGGAGTTGGAGATTTCTACTATGAGCTTGGTGTACAGATCATTGAAGTCTGTTTAGCTTTAAAACACAGAAATGGTGGTAAGTTTTGTCATTTCATTGCGTTAAAGTGGTTACGCAGTTATTGTATTGCATATTATCAATTAAACAGGATTATATTGATGGTAGTATGTTGTGCCTTGGAGATATTGCATTTGTGTGGCAAAACAAATGCTCTATTATGATTATTCAACTCTCTGGAATACTTGATTTTTATTGGTCAATCGTGGCATTCAAATATTTCTAAATAATGTTGACACGTTCCTAGACAATCTCTAAACACCATACAAGACCTGATCACCTTGTCACCTGGTTAGTTTTGCAATAATGATTATCTCTAACTGCCTAGTACGACTCCTTAATACCTTTCATTTTCAATCAAAAAATTGTAAGTATTAATCAATAAATGACTTTATTTGTGCAGGTCTCATCACATTGGAGGAACTTCACCACCGTGTCTTGAAAGGAAGAGGGAAGTTTGCTCAAGATGTGAGCCAGTGAGTGTCTTTGTACATACTGTTCTCTAGCGATTCTGACTCATGAATTCTCTCACCACCCATTAAAGGGATAGTTCACCCAAAAATGAAAATTCTGTCATAATTTACTCACCCTCAAGTTTTTTCAAACCTGTATGAGTTTCTTTCTTCTGCTGAACACAAAAGAAGATATTTTGAAGAATGTTGGTGAACAGACAGTTGCTGGACCCCATTGACTTCCATAGTAGGAAAAAAAAGATACTATGGAAGTCAATGGGGTCCAGCAACTGTCTGGTCACCAACATTCTTCAAAATATCTTCTTTTGTGTTCAACAGAAGAAAGAAACTCATACAGGTTTGAAAAAACTTGAGGGTGAGTAAATTATGACAGAATTTTCATTTTTGGGTGAACTATCCCTTTAATGTCATCACTCAGGGATGACTTGGTGCGGGCCATCAAGAAGCTCAAGGCTATGGGAAATGGCTTCGGGATGATTCCGGTTGGAGGTTCTTATCTAGTCCAGTCTGTCCCAGCAGAGCTCAACATGGATCACACTGTTGTCCTTCAGCTAGCAGAGGTAATCGATACTAGACACAAAGTCTGAGACCTTTACACTTCTGTGATGTCAGATCTGATTATTGGCCTTGTTTTACAGAAAAAGGGCTATGTGACAGTGAGCGAGATCAGAGACAGCCTCAAGTGGGAGAGAGAGCGGACCTGTCACGTTCTTGTAAGTGTGCAGAAAAAGAAGAAAAAAAAACATTTTGAATGCTTTTATATCGTACATTAAAGATGACCTATTTTGCCCTTTTATTAAGTCTTGATTTTGTTTTTGGGGTCTACTTGAATAGGTTTTCATGCTTGAATGTTAAAAAAAGCCACAAATTTTCACATATTTTACATTGTTGCAGAAGCTCTCTTCCCAGTCTGTCTGTTTAGTTCTGTCTTATAAAGCCCCTATTTCAGGGAGTTCTAAAACAGAGCTTACTGATATAGAGAATAACTCCCTTTGGGTTGGACTTTGGTTGCGTTCAGACTTCAGGTAAATGTGGCCCAAATCAATTTTTTGCTTCCATGTGACTCAGATCTGTTTTTCTAATGATAGTGTGAACAGCACAAACCACATGGAATCTGATCTTTTCAAGATGATTTGCAATGCGACCTTCAGTCTGAACACTCGTATCAGAATTCATGCGACTTATAACGTCACTCTAGATCAACATTTGTTACAATCCCGTCTATTCTCATGGGAGTCACGTCAAAGATTGTACATACTCAACGCTATCAAATTGTGAAATGTAGTCAGTGGAAGGACAGTGATGTCAGAAGTCATTTTTTTAAAGCAGCTTTACAGAGATAACAGGAAAATGCAACAAAGTTTGTTTCCAGAGAAAAAAAAAAAGAAAAAAAAAGTGACAGCTCAAATACCAGCAAAACATGAGGGCTTGAATCATAAATGTTTCAAAACTGCTCCCTTTTTTTTTTTTCATATCCTTGTCTTTGTTTTTATATAGCCTGCACATATATTCGCTGGCTTCCACGGCAGATCAAACTTTAAATAAACATATCATTAAGGCTGAATACGAAATCGCCCCCAAACCCTCATTCACTATTCCTTACGTTAGTCCATTAATACAGTTCACTTGAAGGAGTGAATGAAAACGAGTGACCGAATTAGAACAACCGTTGAGCATACATCGGCTATACAATCGTTATTGCAGTGCATGTGGGATAGAATGAGTGCACATGATGATTTCCACGATGGTTTCGGACACCACTACAAATGGCTGTCTCCTTAAATAATGCTCTATTTGAGGGTTTAGACTTTAGAGGGTGATTTCAGATTCAGCCTTTGTGTTGACTTCAGTATGACAGCGTGCTTCGCGACATCGTTTTATCATTCTTTTGCGCGTACGGGTCAGTCCAGGACCACGGTCGGTTCGCACTGGATGGAATCTGATACTGGTCACATAAAACAACAATGTGAACAGCTAAACAAAGAAAAATCAGATCTGAGCAATAAATCGGAATTGAGCACTAAGGCCCGCAGTGTGAACGTAACCTTTGTGCGTTACAACTTTACTGAACTTTTTCTTGCTCAAACAGCAACATTACACACTGAAGAAAGTTGCAAATGTAAAAAAGTCTTTTGCACTGTTTTTAGGATCACCTGCTGAAAGAAGGCTTAGCGTGGCTGGACTCCCAAGCTGCAGTGGAGCCACAGTACTGGCTGCCAGCTCTGTTCGCAGAACTGTTTTTGCAAGACGTTACGCCTGAGGAGGCCAGCCAAATGACACCTTGAGAATAAGACATTATTTTGTAAATAGATTGTCATGGAAGGAGGAGGAGATTAGGGTGAAGGTCAAGAAATGTCACAATGTTGTGGAAGCCAAGCTTGTTTGAGAGGAAAAACTGATAATAAAATCATCCAAGTCTCAATACGTTTTATATGTTTATTATTTTAAAACCTGATTCACCAATGGGAAAAAAAAGTTTTGATAAATAAAATAAAATGGTAATAGTTTTCTCTTATGTCTGTTGTGTATCTTCTATCTTTTCTATTTATTGAATGATATTACATTCGTTACATAATAATGATAATAAAAAACATGTAATTTCCCTATTTTAGATAGATAATAGCTAATAACGAAAGTGATGCATATCTAGAAAAGCCTGGACCATTCAGTACTTTAAAAAGCGACACCATACATTATATCGGATATAGAAATCCTCATGACTAATCCTCATGACCGTAGACATGATCTTCAAATTCCTGCTGTTGCCAGTCGTCAAAGATCTGAGTGCAGAATGGACACACTTTGTGAGACTGCTCGTGTTGTTCCAATTCCTCCTCGCTGATGCCAGGAAAACCCTCCTGACAGTGCTGGCACACCCTAGTCTGCACATCCGGAAATGCATACAATTCAATCATTTTGACCTCTACGGAAACTCATTCTCGAAATATTGTTTTTTTTAAGAAATAAGTAATTACCTGTATCTCTGTTTCTGGAGGATTTACTATAATGTAAAAATATAATAGGTTATCAGGTTAACACACTAATTTGAAACAATTTCGAGATTTTTTTTTGTTTAACTGAATGTTTAAACATAAAGATTATTTTACCGACCTGTCAAATCATCAATGCTCTCATAGTAATGGGAGGTGGGTGGGCTTTGAGGATTGGGTAGTTGATCAGACATTGCGGCAACAGATGCAACCTGGTAGTCAAACAACAACCTACGAAGTTTATTTACTTCTGCCTGCAGTTCCTGGAGATAAAAGGGGGGTATAAAAGACTACATCAAATAAGAATAATTTAATAATTATTAATTAATAATTGACTGGCATGTAGTTCAGTGCTCTGAACACCACAACGTCTTTTGTATTAAGTTCCTAAAATGTACTATTATTCAAAAGTTTGGGGTCAGTACAACTTTTATTTGTCAAGGACACATCCCATTTCAAATAAATGCTGTTCTTTTGAACTCTATCCAACAAAGAGGGAGGGGGGAGGGGGTTTACTACAGTTTCCACAAAAATATTAAAGGTACTGAGTCAATAATGAGTCAATACAACATCAATCCTACTTCCAAAACATGTTTTTGTCTTACTCTGAATTACTATGGTAAGCCTGTTATAGCCCTGTCAGGATGTTTTTTGCGGGAAATTATCCATTTACATCACTCGTGCGTGTCTTGTGACATGACGCGAAGGCCAAGTATGGTAACTCGGAATTTGTCCTCTGCATTTAACACATCCAAGTTAGTGCACACACATTAGGAGCAATGTGTAGTGAACACACACATACACACACACACACACACACTCTGCCAACCGGGGACACACATACCCAGAGCAGTGGGCAGCCATTTTGTTGCAGCGATTGGGAGTGAGGTGCCTTGCTCAAGGGCACCTCAGTCATTCCCTGCCGATATTGAGAATCAAACCAGTCAGACTCTCTAACCATAAGGCCACGACTGCCCATATCCGTATATCCGTAAATAGAGAAAAGTTACTTTGGCTATTTTGACGCATGTATGGTGTGAGGCATAAGTTAGCTGTCACAACAAGCGAGAAAGGTTGACATAGAACACGCTAAATTTTGACCCTGTGGGAATAAAAAAAAACAAATAGTGGTTTGTTTTTAACCACTAGAGGTCCAAAAGTTACATAATGCACCTTTAAGCAGATTTCTGATAACTGATTTCAGCATTGATGATAAGAAATGTTTTTTGAGCACCAAATAAGTACATATTCCAATGATTATGTGACACCGAATACTGGAGTAATGACTGCTGCCATCACAGGAATAAATTAAATTTTTTAAATATATTGAAATAATTATTTTAAATTCCATTATATTATTTTATAATATTACAGGTTTTTTTTTTATCAAATAAATGCATCCTTGGTGAGCATAAGAGACTTTCAAAAACATTTAAAAATATCACAGACCCCAAACTTTAGAACGGTAATGTACCTAACAGTGATGTTTAATCTGTGTCATAACAAAACAGATCACCTCATTCCTCTTTTCAAGCGTCTCTCTGTCTAATCTTGATGTCTCTGCCATTTCGTAAATTTTGTCTTGTGCCTGCTGAAGTTGTGCCTGTAATTACAGTATTGTCTTGAATCAGGATTGAAATACTTATTGATACTCACAAAAAATGAAAGTTTAAAGTGAAATGCATAAGTTAAAAAAAGTTACCGTGTAATACCTGGATTTGATTGGTTTTCTCGCCCTCGGCCTGTTTCAAGGTCATCTCTTCCAGTTTCTTTCTCACTTCCTTCAATTCCTGCTCAGCTCCTTCTGCACGCTTGTTGGCTTCTTTGCAATTGTGCACCTCACTGCGAAGCAGGCCTCTGGCCTCTGTCAGCTGAGTAAGCACAGCCTGAATCTGGACCTGAGTGTTCGGTCACAAAGAGATTACTTCATGATGATACAGTTATTACTGACTAATGATTTGAAGTCATGATGCTTCAAACTTCTATAAAATCAAGCCTCACTTTGTATTCTTCTTCCTCTTGGGCTCCTTGCTTTAACATGGATGTTTGTAATGCTTTGTTTTCAGCTCTCCGGTCCTCCAGAGTCTGACTCATCTTGAGGGCCTGTATTTCAATGAGCAATTTCTCATTGTCTTTCCTGCTGCTTTGCACATCCACCTAAAATAAAATAAATATAAAAGTAAACTGGTGAACTGGCAGACTGGCTCAAATTTTTTTTATTTACTCTGACTTTTAGTTATGCCACAACTTGTTTACCTGCCTTTTTTTTGTATTAATTTGATTTGGTTTACTTTTCAGTTCACTTTCTATTTTGTCTCTTGTATTTTTGTGTCTTGGTCTTGTCATGGATTATGACTACAGAAATAAATAACTTTATTCTTAATTATCATTAACGGTTAGAACACATAATGAGAAAGCATTTGCAAACCTGTAACAACTTGGCCTGGTCCTGTACTTTGTTGTAATTTTGATCGGTTTCTTTCAGCAAGGTACTCAGCCTGGAGAAAAAGGACAGATGAAAATAAAGCATTCTATGGAGGCACACTAGTAACTGCTGTCTTTAGCGTTCTTGTTAGCTCGCTCGCCTTCCCTAACAGAGACCCCGGTTCGAGTCCCAGTAGGACCGGTTACATTTGGTGCCATGTCCCGGATGGGAGTGAGATTTAGTGGGTGAGTGTAAGAGACATGGTAAGTAACTGAGCTGTGCGTGTAAACCTCATTCCCCTGGACTCAAGAGACATGCTAGCGACTGGGATCTTTAGCGTCCTTGATAGCACGTCCGCCTCCCACGACGGAAACCCCGGTAGCGGGTCGAGTAGGACCGGTTACATTTGCATATAAAAATGTGTGTTGGTACAGAGATTTCCATAATAAGGAAACTCACCTGAGGTTTTCAGCATCCTGGTGTTCAACCTGTTGCTGTAACTCATCTCTTTCACTCTTAAGCATGTGGATCTTTTGAACAGCTCTCTTATACTTTTCATGAAGAGCATTCAGTGACTGTGAATAATTTTGTTTAATAAAAGTTATACATATCTCGTACAATTCTCAATCAGACAGATTAAAATTACAGATATAAAATTACAGACATGTTTCAACTGGGTGTCAGCTTGATCTTTACCTCTTCAGTGGCGTTAAAACTCTCTACATCTGGCAGTGGTGTTTCCGGCTTGTCCTTTGACTTCACATCATCTAGAGAGCTCTGCAGTTTAGTATAAAGGCACATTTGTGATCACTTTATTCACCACTGCAGATATACAGTGGTGTTTCGTCAGTACAAGAACAATGCAGTAGAACCAGTGTTGATATTTGTTAAGAAAATATAACACAAAAACTATTAAAATAGTTTTCGGGACCTGAATTTAAATAAAATATAAATATTAGATGAAAAACTTTCATGAAAATGAGACAACTGACTGAAATAAGTTTAAGTCTTAAACTGAAAAAGAACTAAGAATGAAATAAATAAAAATATTAAAACTACACAGAAATATATAAAAAATAATAATAAAAATGACAATGACAGATAATAAACTTACTAAAACAAACAAAAAAATAAAGTACAAACTGAAAATTGTAGGATAGTAAAGGTGTACTATCTTAAGTATATAGTTAAAGCTATAGGATAGTATATAAATAATAGTAAAAAAAAAAAAAAACACTGATTAGGACAACAACTAGTACAACATTCCCCACTACACAAAGACAAGTGTTTAAAAATGACGAGACATTCAGTACAATTGGAGGTAGCACAAAGACTGTAAATAACAAGTACATAACAAGAGAATCTGACTAACCCTGAGACGGTGGATCTCATGCAGTCTTTCCCCCAACTCAGTTTTCAGGATCTCATTTGTTTCTTTTAAGTGCTCGATCTCTTTGACAAAGTCCTCTTTCTCTTTCTCCATCTTTTCTGCCTGCTCCTACTCACAAGGACATTCAATAACAGATTTTGCAGCCGGTTGGTCTAAGTATGAAATTTTTAGTGGCTAGCAAAAAGGAAAAGCTACTAGAAACTTTAACTCAATATGGTGTCCAAGTTTTACCTGTGTTGTTATAACTAATAGATCCTTCTCCAAGCTGGAGTCAAGGCTTGTTTCTGCTGGGCTTTGAAAGCAGAACGGGGTGCTGGCTCCTTTGACATAACCGACGCTGTCCACATAGCAGAACTGATAAAACTCTCCATCATCCTTGGGCAGGTAGCTCTCTGAGAACAAACAAATCTGTATCATATAGAGTTTCAATGTTATCAGAATTTAGTATAGGGTAGTGGTACACACACTTACACTTACACTTACACTTACACTTACACACACACACACACACGCACATAGTGTTGGGTAAGTTACTCTAAAAAAGTCATTAACGACTAGTTACTAAATACATTTTCAACAGTAATTAGATTACTATACAAATAATTCTCTTGAAAAATATTGCATTACTTATTACTAATTAATTACTTTCTAAGTCCTATATCAACCTCGTCCAGTTGAACAATACAAGGATAGACATGAAACTGCTCTTTATAATTCTATTAAATAATTTAAAATTGCATAAATTATTGTGACTAAAGTGTTTAATAGGAGAAGGTTACTTTAAAAAGTTAAATTTGGATGTTAAATCCACTATTGTTTTATATATATATATATATATATATATATATATATATATACTACCGGTCAAAAGTTCGGGGTCAGTAAGATTTTTTATGTTTTTAAATGAAGTCTCTTCTGCTCACCAAGGCTGCAATTATTTGATTAAAAAAAATAAAAAAAAACAGTAATATTGTGAAATATTATTACAATTTAAAACAGCAGTTTTCTATGTGAATATACTGTATAGTGAAGTGTAATTTATTCCTGTGATCAAAGCTGAATTTACAGCATCATTACTCCAGTCTTCAGTGTCACATTTTTTAAATTATTATAATATGAAATTATTATAATATGATGCTCAAGAAACATTTATGATTATTATCCATGTTGAAAACAGTTTTTTACATTTTTATTTCAGGATTCTTTGATGAATAGAAAGTTCAAAAGAACAGAATTGATCTGAAATGGAAAGCTTTTGTAACATTAATCACTACCATTCAAAAGTTTGGGGTCAGTAAAAATTTATTTTTTATTTTTGGGGCAAAGAAATTAGAAAATACTTTTATTCATCAAGGATGAGTTAAATTGATCAAAAGTTATACAGTAAAGACATTTATAATGTTAGAAAATATTATATTTTAAATAAATGCTGTTCTTTTGAACTTTCTATTCATCAAAGAATCCTGAAATAAAAATGTAAAAAACTGTTTTCAACATGGATAATAATCATAAATGTTTCTTGAGCATCATATTATAATAATTTCATATTATAACATTAATCACTACCATTCAAAAGTTTGGGGTCAGTAAAAATTAATTTTTTATTTTTGGGGCAAAGAAATTAGAAAATACTTTTATTCATCAAGGATGAGTTAAATTGATCAAAAGTTATACAGTAAAGACATTTATAATGTTAGAAAAGATTATATTTTAAATAAATGCTGTTCTTTTGAACTTTCTATTCATCAAAGAATCCTGAAATAAAAATGTAAAAAACTGTTTTCAACATGGATAATAATCATAAATGTTTCTTGAGCATCATATTATAATAATTTCATATTATAATAATTTAAAAAATGTGACACTGAAGACTGGAGTAATGATGCTGTAAATTCAGCTTTGATCACAGGAATAAATTACACTTCACTATATATTCACATAGAAAACCGCTGTTTTAAATTGTAATAATATTTCACAATATTACTGTTTTTTTTGTATTTTTTATCAAATAATTGCAGAAGAGACTTCATTTAAAAACATAAAAAATCTTACTGACCCCGAACTTTTGACCGGTAGTGTATATATATATATATATATAAATAAATAATGTGTGTGTATACACCTACTATTATAGGAATGAACGTAACATTCACATGCAATTGATTGGTATGTCAAAGAGATGCGTCTTTAATCGAGCTTTGAACTGACAGAGTGTGTCTGCTTCCCGGACAATGGTAGGAAGACTGTTCCAAAGTTTTGGTGCTAAATAGGAAAAGGATCTACCGCCAGCAGTTGATTTTGATATTCTAGGTATTATTAGCTGGCATGAATTTTGAGATCGCAATAGACGTGAAGGACTATAATGCGTTCAGAGCTCCTCAAGTACTGCCGTGCCCGAGCGGAGATCCCGGATGAAGTCAGTATCCATAGAGGCGACACCATCCAGGGACTGGGGCAGCTTTGCCTGGAATACCAGGAGTACAGCCTGGAGTATGGCATGGAGAGCTGAGGCTGCCTCTCCTGCCGCTCCATAGGCCTTATCTGCCTGGTGGGCTGTAAATCTGTATGGCTTGGACGGCAAGCTGTGGTCCGCACCCAGCGCAGACAACGGGCACAGGTGTATGGCGACGGTCTCCTCGATGGGGGAATGTGCACGTATCCGTGGGCTTCCACCTCATCAACATGGGCAAACATGGCCTGCGTAGCCGACTGGGGGAGCAGCCCACGACTTCACCACGTGCTCGTGGACGTCCGGGAAGAACGGGGTTCCCCTCCTCGACGCGGCCTGACGGCGGCTCAACTGGACGAACCACGAGTCCAGCTTACTCTTCGCTGGCTCGTCTGGAGCGTTTCACGTGAGGTCCAGTTCAGTGACAGCTTTGCTTAGGAACCTGATGAGCTCCTCCTGGAGGTCTGCAGGGCTCTCTTGGTCGGGACGGGCCGACTCAGATTCCCAGTCCTTCTCAGAACCTTAGAGCGACATGGAGTCATCATCCCCGCCAGCTCCGAAGGAGACGGAGTCCGCAACGTCACAGGGGAGCGGAAGCTCGCATCCGTGAAGCTGACGGCATCGAACTCCTTATCCTTGGGCGTGGAAGGGCCCACCAGTGGCTCGCTGGCGGCAGTGGGCCCAAACCTCGCTGATGCTCGAGCCATTTCCCTTCTGGCTCTGAGGGCGCGCACTGGCAGATCAGTGCAGTGGGCGCACGTGCCATCCATCAATGTCGCCTCGGCGTGGGCGAGGCCCAAGCAGGCGAGACAAAATTGATGGGTGTCGGGCGGTTCGATAGGGCCTGAACAGATCTGGCAAGTAGAAGCCATCGGATGCTGAGAAGAAAGGTAAGAATCTTCTAATTGCACCTTCTACAATGACTAATAGAATTCCGTAGGTTGAGTTTCGATTTAAGCGTGAAGAAAGAGATTCTGACGTAATTTTATACTGCATTTTATACTGCCCGCGGTCTGTCTTTGTCTTTGATGAGCGAGATGTCACAAGATGAGCGAGGCATTTGAAACAACGCCTAGCACACTTAAACACAGAGTAGAAAATAGAAAGGATATTGTGTCGACGCAGGATAGCCAGAGGTGAACGGCGTCAGGAGAAAACGACTGAGAAGACGTAGTCCTCTGGAAGGATGCTCGCTCAGGCTGAAGGGCTTGTTCAAAGGCGAAGGCTTTCAGGAAAAAGTAAGAGACGTGAAGTTGTCGCTGAAGGAGTAAAATCTGCTATAATGGCTAATTCAGGGGACTATTATAGGCTAAGGCCACGCCCCCTTGGCACCCGCGCCATTGTATGTGCAGTTGCCGCAGCACAGCCTATGAGCGAGCCAGACGCTCAATGTGCTAGCTGTGCTTCTGCAAATGCGTTTTACATATAGGCTTCAGTAAATCGAGGAAAAGGAGTTTCCCCACTGCATATAGACCTTATGCACCAGAGAAACGAGGCCGCCGCCATCTTTAGAATATTATCTTTGAACTTCCGTTTTTGTGGCCGCTCTGTATATTTCTATGGCATGGCTGTCGAGGAGTAATTAGCTGGTGAAGTGGATTTACTTATTGTAGAGTTAACAAAAGTTATCATGAGCATTGTAATGTTTATCATAAGCATTGTAAAACAGATGTCTGAAATTTTTTTTAACGAGCCATTCATTCATAACTACGCAAGATCGCTGTGAAAATACAGATCGGAAGTCAAAAGACAACGAGCGCAGCGCTAAAAAGGGGCAGGGCTACATAAGGTCTATAGCTATGCAATACAAAGTGACCGTTCGAAAGGGAACTACCCTGTCATGCTCAAGTAATCCTCACTCTGTTGGTCCAGACTTAATTAACTGCCAAGAAAGTGGTGCATGGCAGCAAACCAAATTCTTGAGACACTTGACACATCACAAGGTTCCTTGATTTAGGACCCCTGAGTAGAAGGATGAGTAGATGTGGACCACTCAAGTTAGTGGTTCTGCCTTTACTAAAATAGCAGCACAACGTCACATCCATGGCATTGATGCACAGTCATTACACCAGGGGCCAGTTGCATTAACATAGCCATTATGTTACAGTGTCTTAAGATCTAGTGTGAAAAAGTATCTCAAAAATGTAAGAGTCAAGGGCAGTCAGTCTTATTTTTCAGTGTCAACTAGACCAACCTACGTTTTTACGCTTTAAAAAAAGGTATGACCAGTCTAAAAGAAAATATTTTTGATAACAAAATCAGTGCTTTACTTGTACAGGCCCCATGGCCCCAACCACAGACACAGAGGACACGCCAAGTCCTCCAGTGAATATTTGCTTACCTAGTTGAATGTCACAAACATGATTACATTTAGGTTTTAAGATCTAAAGACTTTTTTTCTGGCACCAATCACCAGTTCAGGTCATGGGTGGAACAAACTGGAAAGTTATAATAAACAAAATAGTAATATAAAATGTGCAGTGTTGAGGTCCATTTGGAGCTAACAGGATGAATTCCTACCTTTGAAAACCACTTGATGCACAATCGGTTCAGGTCCGATATGGTCCAGGCATGGTTCCACCCATACATAGTTATAATACTGCTGTGTCGAATTCCAGCCAACCTGAACAATTTCACAGATTTAAATTCACCTTCTTTCAAATTATTCAGTTCCATTCCATTATAAAATGCAAAAAGTGTGATGATAATAATAAAAATAATAATAAATAGGCAATCAGGATATAGCCGTCAGTAAACGGCCGTATGTTATTAATTATTCACCTTGTAGATACCGATCCAGTCCCCCGGGTTGGGCTGAAAATCACCGGTGACAGTGTACCGGCACAAAACCACGGTGTTTGGCGGATATGATGGAGGAACATCGTTGAAAACTACCTGCGAGTATGACGAGGTCTCCATTACAACGAGGACCGTCTCTTCATCCGTTCCGTCGTTCATCTCTGGATTTATGGGGGACACGGTCACCTTTTAATTCGTCAAAAGAGTTTAGTAAAAAGTCAATTCAATTCACATTTATTTGTATAGCGTTTTTCACAAAGCAGCTTTACAGAAAATGCATTCCACACCCCATTGCAATTTAATTTTGAGTGATTGTTCAGAGGTCTAGTTGTGTAGCCTATTTCAGAAATGTAGCCTACACAAATCACACAGTTAGCTAAAAAATTATTAATTTAAACAATGTAATAATAGCAAGTGTGGTTGATTTAGCCTGTGATCTGACCTCCTTTCACTTTCATTTAGCCTAATACGGGCGTACTAAACAAAAGTGATACAACATCGACTGAAGCTCGGTAAATAAGTAAAAATATAAAGACAAAAGGCGTTTATGTAAACACGATAGGCCTACAGCTTGTTATCTTGAAATAAAAACTTTTTATACTTTAAATCAGCATCAGTCACTGGGTAAACCCAAGCTTGGACGTGAATTCCCTCTGCTGTAATTTGGTAATTTTCACAATAAATAACTACCATAAACAAAATGTTACCTTAACCTCGTCGCGCCGCAGTCCAGAACGTGTTGAACAGGCAGTGCGATACAAGGCTGTTGCTATAAATGGAAGCAGAGAGTAAACACAATTTGGGAGGTAGTTCTACGCACAGGTCTGGAACTAACGTTAGTGTAATGGGGATTCCCGTGTATCATGTCATCCAGTGTATGAATTATGAGGGGACTGATCACCTAAATATAGGCTTTAAAGTATAAATTATTTTATTAGATACACATTTCAACGGTTTATCAATAAAAATCAGTATTCACAAAGTGACTTCCTGAACAGAAGATTGATGGGTAGTTTTACCGCGGGGTTTATATAGCTACAAAAATATTTTTTTATATATAAAAATTGGTAACACATTATTTTACATGGTCATTCTTACATATTACTATATAGTGAATATAAATTATTCATAATTACATGCAACTAACCCTAAACCAAACCAAACCCTAGAGTATAGAAAAAGTCCCCAGTTTCAGAAACAGGGTTTAAGATTGAGCCAGGATTAGGTCTTAGTTCAATTAGGACATTTACATTTATTTATTTTAAACGTGCCCTAGAAAAAAAATAATTTACTGGTGTGAATCTTGAGACAAAACATTGTTGCTTTCAGTTAAAACAGCTCCAACATGCATTTTAGTCTTTGAGGTATTGTGTGTGACGAAACAACTGCGTCCAAAAAAAGAAAGAAAGCAGACTAATGTCAAATGTCATTCAGTTGTATTCGAACAGTAAATAATGCGTTAAAATCGAACAATTATTTGAAAGACAAGGAAATAAGAAAAAAAAAACACACTACAAAACAATAAAATATACATGTAGTTTATTTAAAAATTACAATTTTACACCGTAATGAAAGAAATGTGGGGCAGTAAATCCAGAGGCTGCACAGTGAAACCAGATAAGCACTCTTGGTGATCTTGACATTTACAGTGGGCACTCACCAAGTAAAGGCTCAAGAAAAGGCACCAAAGGCTGAGGCACTAAACAAGTAACTGTACATATTCATTTCTGAGCACAAATGTGTTAAAATATACACATGAATGCAACATGTCATTATGAGAGCAAGAGAAGAAATATTTTGAAAGGTAGTAACTATAATGCAAAGCAGAGTATAAAATTAGTTACATATATATTTATATACAGATGACCTCAAATGCTATTTTCAGCCAATGTTAAGCTTGAAATGACATAATAAAAGGATAAATCAGAACAGATAACGCAAAAGACATCATATAAACATAGTAGGGCAAAGACAAATAACCCATCACTCAGAGTTCTTGAGCTTGTCTCCAAATGGAAGTGTTATATATTAGGAATCTCATTAGCATTTTTTCTTAATCTACCCTATATGACCATGTTTGTTGAAACTATTAATATGACCAAGTGTTGTTTCTGCAAATGAAGTCCACCATCTTGGAAATCCAGTCAATACAGTAATCAGTTAATTCAAACAGTTTTGACCATTTTACTTTTTATAACCAAGCGGTGCCACTGACACATTTCAAGTCCTTTGTAGGGGTCAAAGCAGCTAAAACAACAAATTAACACTTTAAAAAGGAAATACATGTAGCTAGAGTTGGGACACCAATAATGGTCATGTGTACGCATGGCCATGTTGTTTGCATTGGGGACTTCAGGAAGAAGTTTAGGAAGAAAAACCCAGTGCTTGGTGGGCAAAGAAGTCTAATAAAGGAAAACACTGTAGGAAAAAAAAAAAAGATTGAAATCAAATAAATATGAGTAGTAACAGACACCTTTCACCTGAATAGCTTGCATAAATTTTGAATTTTGCATAAATTTAAAACAACTGATGGGACTCACCTCAGCTGAAACTGATAGCCAGGATAATAGCTATTATTACAATTAAAATAGCAACGCAAATTGCAATCCAAATCTTTTTCTGTGAAGAAAAAGCCGCATACACGATGACTTGTCAATGATTTAATGTCATATGCCAATAAATAAATAAATAATCATAGATATCATTGACTCACCTTGCGCACTTTTTTTGAAGTCTCTACAGCCTTGCTCGTGTCCTCAACGGCCTTTTCCACATAGTTATGGGAACTCTTAATGTTCTCCTCAATGCGGTCCACCATCTCACCCTGGGAAAAAACAAGTTCAGTTCAAATAAAAAACAGATTTAAAGTAAAAATATGGGCAAAAAACAGACATTTATAAAACATCACTGTCATTAAATTGATAGGACATGCTATTTTTTATTTGCTAGACTATGGAATGTACTTAATATAACCAGTGTGTTGATCTCACCTGTGCTTCCACCTCCATTGCAAGATACTGAAACATATCATGTAGTTCTTTGATGCTTCTCTCCAGTTTGATGATCTCATCATGCCTCGACTCAATCTCATTCAGAGCCTGCCTGGTAGCTTTAGCATCACTCAAAATCTGTAAGAAAGATTTGATTTTACACCATTGTTAAGAGCCCTCAACATGGCTTGTGTGGTGAAACAGGATTTTTCACATGATCACACATCATGTGGCCCTGTCCCAAATGGCACACTTCATATGCACTTTCAGTCTTGTGGACTCCATGAGACCGTAGGGTGTCCCATTTATCATTTCAGATGTCAGGAGGGTACTTGCGAGTGTCCCTTTTGCGGTCGATATGCGCCCTCGATGCACACTCTTGGCGTTACGTAACGAAAGTGCGGACTCAGAGGAAGACCGCGAGTGCTTAGGGTGCCATTTGGGACAGGGCCTCTAGTGCTACCTAATAAGCGGTTGCTACCTAATAAGTGGTTGTTGTTCTAGTTATCGTCCTATTAGCCTCCTGTGTGGGGATTATAAAATATTAACATCTATTTTAGCAACTAGAGTACAAAAATACATTAGGAAATTAGTAAAACCAGATCAGACGTGGTTCATTTCAGGTCGCCAAGGGACAAATAATATAAGGAGAGCATTGAACCTGCAGTCACTTATGGCAAAGGATACTCAAACGTCAATGCTTCTCAGCTTAGATGCTGAGAAAGCATTTGATCGGGTAGATTGGCAATTTTTAGAACAGACATTAATTGAGATGGGCTTCAGTGAAAAATGTACCTTCTGGTTTCGGCTGTTGTATAAGAATCCCAAATCCAAAATTAGAGTTAATGGACATTGCTCTGACTTTTTTGATATAGAGAGAGGCGTAAGACAGGGTGACTCTCTCTCACCCATTCTCTTTGCTCTCAGTATCGAGCCTCTAGCGGAGGCAATAAGACAGGACGTCCAGATTGGGGGGGTGGAGGATGGTGGGGGTAAAGTTCATAAAATTTCTCTTTTCGCTGACGATATCCTGCTCTTTATAAAACATCCCCTTACTTCAATACCTCGACTAATGCAATGCCTAAAAGATTATGGAGACATTTCTGGATACAAAATTAATCAAAATAAATCAGAGGCAATGATGTTATCAGGAGTATGGCCTAAACAACTGAACGAGATGGTGTCATTTCACTGGTCTAAACAAGGATTTAGGTACTTGGGGATTATTATCACACCTGAAACTACAAGACTTTTTGAGGCGAACTATAATAAGCTAATTAATCAAATAAGGAGTGATCTAGTTCGTTGGGAAGTTCTTCCTTTATCTCTGTTTGGAAGAGTTGAGGCCGTAAGGATGAACCTGCTCCCACGTTTCCTATTTCTATTCCAGTCGTTGCCCATAAGAGTTCCAATTTCCACTTTTAATATGTTAAACAAATTAATTTCTCAATTTATCTGGCAACACAAAAGATCCAGAATTAAACTTAAAACACTTCATTTGGCTAAAAATAAAGGAGGTTTGGCTTTGCCAAATATAAAATTGTATTACTGGGCGGCTCAACTAGCAGCAATTGTGACTTGGATCAGTGGAATTGAGGAAGCAAAGTGGACTCAAATAGAGCAAGGGAAGTTAAGGGTGCACAATTGTCGGTCCTACCCTTTATAGATCTAAAACAGGTCAATAAAATGAAAATTGAAAATGAATGGATAAAACATACAATAAAGGTATGGGCAGAAGTAAAGAAAATGCTTAAGGATGTTGGAACAATTTCTCGAGCTATGCCCATAGTGGGTAATGTAGATTTTCCACCTTCAATGTGTGACCATGGCTTTAGGAGATGGGCAGTTAAAGGCCTCTATTTTTAATCAGCTCTTTGAAGAAGCACACTTAAAATCTTTCACACAACTTCAGGAACAATTCGATCTTCCCTCAAGTGATTTTTATAGATATTTGCAAATTAGGCATTACATTACAAACCATAAGGAAAAAGAAAGAATTAGCAAAATCCCAAATGGTATAGAACAATATTTTATCACAATTTCAGAAAAACGCCTCCCTGTTGGTAAACATGTTTCTCATCTTTATAAAAGATTGTTAACAGACATGGTTGGAAACACTTACAATATCAAGGAAACGTGGGAAATAGAAGCTAATATAGTAATAGAGGATGAGTTATGGGATAAACTCTGTTATAGGTGCCATAAGGGAATTAATAGTCAACAGTGGAAGGAATTTGACTGGAAAATTAAAATACGTTATTTTCATACTCCTCTGGTTATTTCAAAATTTGTAAAAGACCCTTCTGCAGCTTTATGCTGGAGACAATGTGGTAAAACAGGTGACCATACACATATATTTTGGGACTGTCCAGCAATTCTTGCGTATTGGAAAAATATTAAAGAAGAGATGGAGAAAATTGTAAAAAGAGAAGTTCCCTCAAATGTAAGTTTTTTTTTACTGGGTGTTATATCAGTTGATGTTTTCAATGCTGACCAAAGATATATGTTACGTGTATTATTACTAATTGCCAAAAAAAACATTACTGCTAATTGGAAGTCTGTGAAATCACCAACTATAACTGAATGGAAACAGAGACTAAAACAGATTTATATGATGGAAAAAATGACTGCAACATTACAATTGAAAACGGACCTTTTTAATCAGAGGTGGCACATGGTTAAAGAATATTTAAATCTATAAATTTTTTTTTTATTTATTTATTTTTATATATATATTTTTGATATACATTATATATCTTATATCATTATATGACTGTATATTATTGTATCATTGTTGAGATGTGAACATTCATATTAGGTGCTGCAATATATACATACAGAATATTTGTATTTATTTTTATTTTTTTATTTATTTTTTTTCTCTCTCTTTGTATTACTCTTGTTATTTTATCACTTGTCTCAGATAATGTACCTTTTGTTATGTTCTGTGAAAAATATAAATAAAAAGTTTTTAAAAAAAATAAATTAAAAACAAGTGGTTGTATCAGGCCCCTGTGGCCACCAGGGGGCCCCATGCCAGGGGTTGTGACAGTAATGCTTGGAAATAATAACTTTGATAAAGTTTGCTTTTGTCAGTCGCATGTGTTAATGCATCAAGTGTCTGTGCCAATGTAACAACAATATCAGTACCATCTATATTGCAGTAATGAACATGAATGGTATTGTTATCGTGGGCACGTAGATACTTCATCCGAATTGTTTACATTTTTATAACGCACATTAGCTCCTTTTCCAATGATAACATTGCGTATTTGCAGTGTAAAAGTGAAATCTGATTTTAGCATTGATCTTAAAAAATACATTAAAAAAAAAGCTAAAAAAAAGCAGTGGACATGCTGAAATAAAATGTTAATTCATTCTTTGACAGTAGGTGGCGATAATGGAACAACAGAAATACAGCTGTTACCATGGTTATCGCTGTACACAATGTAACTTTTGTTTCTGTGTTTGAAAGAAGAAAGTCAAACAGTATTTACATGTTTTTAAACAACCATTTAGATTTTTGTATTCGCTTTGTTGTTTTTGAAACAACACCAAATACTTTAAAGATGCCATTTTTTGTAAACATTTGTTTACACAAATTTTTTCATTTCAAGCTGCTTTAAAACACACCAGCACAGAAATTTAATTATTCTCTATTATTATTAATATATTATTCTCTATTGTAATTGTCTTTTTTTTTGCCTTATTAAAGCACTAATTTCACTCAACTGAGATACATTTCTCTGAAAGTAATGGTTAAACTAAACATGTTAAAGGTTTGCTTAAGTAAATCTATCTTCACACATATACAGACTCAGAGTAAGATAATTTGATAAAATTGTACAAAAAGGTGTCAGTGTAGGATGTGCAAGTTAGGGGATGGGGGCCAGGTAGGTCAAAATGTAAGTAGGGGGGCCCCTTTTAAAAAAAAATCCCAAATACTAGGGCCGGCCCTGATCATGTAACATAGGACAGAATAGTGAAATGTTTTGTGATGCTTCAAAGGGGGAGGAAGGGTTCTAGAAAACTGAATATATAAGATGGAAGGCAAGAATAACTGTAATCAAAGGTCTAAGAGGGAAGTGGAAAAAAAGGAGGTACTGAAAATGAGAGGCATTTACTTCTATGATGCTTTTAATGATGTTGACAACACAGATTTCCTTAATCTGGAATTTAAAAAAAATGACATACCAAGATACTTTCAACTGAAATTTCCCTATTTATTATAAATGGTTATATCACTAAAGGGCCAGACAGGTTAATCAACTTCATCAAAAACAAGAAAAAACATCAAATTGAATTTAATAAGGAACTGTTCCTAAAAGGATCTTACCCAAATTAAACATCCATTCCAAAGAAAGCAAAGGAGAAGACTTGAAATGTGGCATTAAGTAATAAGAAGACCGTAATAAATAATATCACTGCTGTGGACAGTTTTCTTCAGGTAACTGTAGAAAATTAAGCCATGCATAACTAGAAGCAAAATGCTAGATTTGCACCTATCATTCAGAACAATACATGCACACTACACAAAACAACAACACACTCACATTTTGTGTGAAAACGTCTGTTTGTCCACTCTCAAGCATTGATTCCAGCTCCTCATCTGTGACATTGTTACCAGCTGTAAGGGAAACCAGATTCACATTGGTTTTATTTATTTAGCACGAATAATGCATATGAAAGCATCAGTAGCAAACATTTTTGTTTGTTTTGTGTTGCACTGGCTGATATGGCCGAAGTCTTGGTCTTATACTAACACTGAGCATTGTTGATTATACAAAAGGTAAATAAAGAAAAAAAATTACTATATTATGAGAGACCTGTGTGAGAACGCTAGTATTATCAATGGAATAAAACATGACATGACAAAGCACATACTGATTTTGAGTTGTCTTTGTATCCTCTCCACATTTCTGTCTCTGTATTGGGACTGAACTGTATTACAGTGACCCATCAATTCCAGAAATTCACGGGACAGAACACCATGCTTTCAAAAGAAAAAAAAGAGGAGCAGATTATTCTGTGCCAAAACAACAGTTTACATATAATAAATAAAATACACATGTAATATAGATTAAAAGTAACTTACCTGAGTTCGCCGCATTCTTACGTTTATTGGAACATATTTGTCTTCACCTTCAGCTTTCTTAGGTTCGATGCCTGTGACGTAAATGTATTGTTTAATTTTTCACATCCACTAGGTCCGGCGGAAAAAGTTCAATAACAACCACTTATGTTTATTTATAAGTCTCACTTTTTAACTTCCTTTGGATCTGGCTGGCCTTGATTTTGATGTCTTCTCTGAGGGACTGAAGTTCCTTTTTCATACCTATGGTCAAGTTAAAATTAATTTTATAATTATTTATTCATAAACAAATAAAAAGGTTACAAATCATAACATGTCGTTAAACTTTTTTTGTATTGAATTGGTATTATTCTTTAAAAGTTTTTTGGGGGGGGGGATTTTTTTGGACTTTGTGTTGTATGATAAACTTAAACTGAAAAAAAATCCATGAAGAACCATGATTTTTATTTCATAGAAATTTGTTGAAATATAAAAAATACCCTAAGCTACTCACTGTCCTCAGGAAGTGCAACTCCTAACACTGTTTTCTGTTTGTTCTCCAATTCCGACACCTTCTTCTTAATAGTTTCAAGCCCCTCTCGAATCTCCTGAACCTATACAGAGAAAAAAGAAGATATTATTGTGACAATTATGTTTCGCTCAGGAAACTTTGTAAGCCCGAACCATACAGACTACAATTTAAAAAACAAAAATGTAATTTATTCTGAATAACCGATGTTACAAGGTCTCACAAGTATCGATTGGAAGTAGACAATCATTTGTGGAGTTATTTACACAAAGAATTCAAAGCTTCTTTTCTAGTTCCCAAATAGTTTATGTGCATATTACTATTGAAAGCTGGAGTGGTACTTCCAATTAGAGATAAAATGTGCTACAATGACCAAAAATGAACCTTTTTGAAGAAAGACTCATTTTCTTTCTCTTCATTTGCTGAGCTCCCAGATCCAGGCTTTATCATAAGAGCTATGGTTTCATCATCTTTGTCCGAGGCATCATCAGCAGTCTAGAGAGATACATCAAAGATTGTTATTTGTAATATATATCAGATATATTGGTGGTGGTTGAGGAGATTCCCCCTTCCATGTAAAGCGCTTTGAGTATCCAGAAAAGCGCTATAAAAATGTAAAAAATAAATAAATAAATAAAATAATATGTGTGTGTGTGTGTATATATATATATATATATATATATATATATATATATATATATATATATATATATATTTATTTATAGTAACCAATTCAACGGGGGGATTAAATGCAATCATTTAATCAACTGCACACATTCATTGTAGCTAGTATGTATAAGTTATGTAGGCTAAACTATATGCAAGTCACACTCCACCTAAAACACTGCAAGACTAGAGCGCAGTGCAGGAGTTGGTTGTTAGCTTCCAGATTGTGAAATTTGACTAATATTTTCCCCGCTCTGCATAAAGAGATATTAAAAGTCATAGCAGCAGGCTGCTACCCGTGAGAATGGGTGAGTGTTATAAATCGCAGTTGTGGCAGAGGTTACACTATCTGCGGGTTAGCCCGTTAGCTCGTTAGCCGGTTTCCTGAGAGCACTGCCCTTTTTTTTTACTCACATTGCCTAGTTCTTTGGTCCGGTCACGCATTCTCGATGTATCTTTAATCCAACTTTGATGAAAAGTTCCTGCCTTAACAGGCGTCGCTCATTTGTCTGGAAACTCGCAAAGCGTGCAAAAACTCAAATCCAAAAAGAGGGAGTTTCCATTCAAAGTCACATTTCATGCCAGAGCCAACTTCCACAAATAACTTTCAGTCAGAGACGATTGTTGATGGGCGCTGGTGTGAGGTCACTGAAGTGCCCGAATGATAATATTCAAATTATATGGATAAACTTCAGTTATGCTTAAAGTTCAACCTGGTCCGATGCAGTTGTATATGAATTTGTCCCTCTCTTCTTCTATTTCTGGTTTGCAGACGTATGAAAAAACAGTCACGGCATTTACTGCCCCCTACTGGGGGGAAAATCCACTACCATGTTTATAATATTTCACTGTAAAAAGTGATCAGTTGACTTTACTTTAAAAATGTGAGGAAACCAGTTGTCTTAAAATTGTTAAGTAAATAAACAAAATGCGTAAGTGAAAAAAATTATGTTAGTGGATTTTTTTCAGTTACACGAAGTTTATGTAGGCCTACTTAATTTACGAGTTTCCACTTTTTTTTAAGTCAAATGATCACCTTCTACAGTGTATACTACGGTTATCAAATAGCTCAAAAATAAAGTAAAACATTAATGTAGGCCTGTAAGATGCAAAAGAAGTCAATGTAACCTTATAAAGAGTAACTCCATAACATTAATTCAGCCTTTATTTACCAAGGAATGCCAAGCTTTCTTTTTCATTTAAACCAAGAAACAAACAAAATGGAAAAAATAAAGGAAGGAAATAAAAAGAAAATATCAAATAAAATTATTTGCTTACAATTAAAATTAAAATTAAAAATTAAAATTATTACAGACTTTTGCTTTTAGCATTTAAAGATGGAACAAAATATGAACAAACTGCATACCTTTCAAGTTATTAATTGTAGATTCATGAATAATTAGTAAATCAGATACATTTTCTACTGTATGTCTTAATTTGCAGATAATACAAAATGTCTAGTTCTTTAAAAAAAGTTCTTTGATTTCTGACTGCAAAGACATTTAAATGTGCCCGAGAATGGGGTTATTTTATAATGTTTCCTGGGTTGCCCTTATAATGTTAGTATGTTTTTTAGATCAGAAATAGTCATAATTTAGAAATAAAAGGCATTTTTCCTAGCCTGATTTGAACGCTCTGTTTGGAGGGGCGTGTCTGCTGTGTGTAACTGGCCTCTGCTGTGATTGGCTGACAGGCTTACATATGAAATGAACTCTCTCGAATACTTTTACTACAGCTATTATACGTTTTAACTAGTACAGCTATCGAGATTAACGAATCGTGAGATGTTTTTAAAGTATTTAGATCTTATTTATAGTATTTATATATTTATATTATATATATTAGAGTATTTAGATTGAGCAAGCTGATGAGTCTGTTGATCGCGAGAATGAAGATCTTATCATCGCAACGCAGCTTCTGCACTCTCTCTGTGCAAACACGATGATGTACAGTAAGAGTTCGTTGAATTGTTCGTAATTGAATTCATAACGAGTTTGGCAAGTGTCCAGATAAACTCACATAATCGCGCTATGTGGAATTGTTCTTTGATCGCTTCCTGTAACGTTATATAATTTATTCACAATTTAAATAAGTTTTTTTTTCATCCTACTAAAATAAACGATGTGAAGTTGATATTTTAGTCACTGTTTGACTTACTGATGCATAAACAGTATTGAACGATTTTGAGAGAAAGATTACCTGTCTCGCTGTCTGAACTTGAACAATTCATCAGAAATTGTTGCTTGGTAAAGGCCATTGCACACTGAGTCCGAAATTCGCGTCCGAAATTTTCGCACGTTAAAAAATAAATACGACCTCACGTTATGTCAATCACGCTTGCACACTGGCTCCGAAACTTTCGTCCGTCATAAAAAAAATCAAATCAGGTTCGATTTTTTGCGTTTTTCGCATCCGTAGCAAGCAGTTTGAATGGTGTTCTGACAATTCAGAGCCACCGAATCACGAATACGAAAAAACACATACGAAAATTTCGGACTCAGTGTGCAATGGCCTTAACACTGATCAACTGCCATGCTTCGGCTGCGCAGTTCCGCCTGTCATTGAACATGGGCTGGCAAATGCAAATTTTTGGAGGCGTAACGTTACATATTAATGATCCCGACTGTTGCATCACAGTCGGTGTTATGTGGAGATTCGCCTATTTTTCAGGGGTGTTTTTCAAAAACGAGATTTAAGTAAGGAGAAAACTATGGTGTTTGAGACTCACTGTATGTCATGTCCATGTACTGAACTCTTGTTATTTAACTATGCCAAACTAAATTCAATTTCACATTCTAGGGCACCTTTAATATCCTAAAGTACTGCAAAGTTTCCCTTTTTAAAAGAACAGAAAATACAGATGGATGAGGCTCATTCACAGGCCAGTTTGCCATCAAAGGAGGACAGAGTGATGGCAAATGCCTGTAGGGCACACATGGGGAAGCTGTAGTCCATGGAAAACACATCTTCTGCTACCCGGCCAAACTGCATCACGATGTAGTCCTCTGGAGAGAGATATTCATTGATAAGGATCATTGAGAATTGTAATATTGTCATAGCCTATATTATTTGATACAGTCTTAAAAGTCCCCGTGAACCGGAAGTTGCAAACGACTTTTCTCCAGTGTTGTGACGTATTTCCGAGAGAAACGGAATACTAAATGAGGCAAAATATTGGGCGTGGCTTTTTTTCCAACTAGCACCTGATTGGATCTAGAAAAGTAGGCGTTTCATACAGCCTGTCTACTGTCAGTTGGAGGGGCTTGGTTACGGATGTTAAGCATCGGGGAAGGTCCTCCAATGAAGAGGGGAGGGGAATTTTCAGATTTTGATTAAAGATTACTAAGCCAAAAAAAAATTTTGTGTGGATTGACTTGCATGGATGAATTGTTCACCACAAAACGATCAATTTAGGCAAACAAAGTATGGTCAATTTTGAATTCATGTTGACTTTAAAAATAAAGGTTCCAAAAGTGTTTTTTTTTTTCAAAGCGATGTCATAGAGCTGGTAAGTCCCGCCCCCTCCGCTAACCCCGCTGGACCTCTAGGTTGAAAAATCGTCAATGCAAGTGAATCCCGTTTGAATTTTGCAATGAATGTGAACATATGTTGTCTGTGAATTTTTTATATAATTTTTCGTGTAAAGAATGCTACAATTAAGCGGGTAGAATTTTCATACGGTTAGACTTTGTGTGAGAGCACTTTGTGGACTACAACTCTTCGCTGCTTTCGACGCGTTTGAAATACGTCACCACCACTAGCACACGGATCCCGCTAAACATGCCAATCTTTGGTGCACTTCACCGCCTTCATTTGGGTACAAAACACACAGGCATCTCGATCTAATTAGATTATCGCACCGTGATTTGTGGAGGGAAAATGTGTTATGCGGTGACGTCACATATACGACGTGTAGTCTTTCTCGTTATGTCTATTCCACAACTGCTAGCCAAAGAATCATACAATATACTGTCAAACTCGTTACATGAGAAATTATATAAAAAATTCACAGACAACATATGTTCACATTCATGGCACAATTCAAACGGGATCAGAAAATAATTATTTTCTCTCGTTCACTTGCATTGACGCTTTTTCAACCTAGAGGTCCACTTGGATGGGCTGGTATGAGACTTACCAGCTCTATAGAGGAACCATTTTTTGGATCGCCAAAGAACATTTTAGTGAACAGGTCTTAAAAGAACCCTTTTAATAACCTGAAGAACCTCCACTATAAATAACCTTATGGAAAGGTTCCATGGATGTTAGAAATTTCTCATGGAATTTTTTTAAGATACAAAATGAGAAAAAGAAGGATAATCTCTCAGTCTCACTCACCATTATCTGGATGGACAATCTGAAAGTTTTTCACAGATGCCTGTGTAACTCGGCCATGGAAATTGAGCACATACGACTGAGTTTGCTCATTCCAGCTGGGTGATTTATTTAAAAGGGTGACAAGATTCTCTTTGTTACCATTCTCGTATCGGGTGAGCAGAGACTCCAGCTCCTGGGACATGCAAAATAGAATCATGTGTACAGAGTTCCATATTAATATTCTGTACAGATAATTGACAGTTGTTTTAATCAGTGAAACACCTAATGTATTTTATATTGCTTATCTGAGTTAAGTGTAAGAAACACATAAATCTCCATGACATAAATTATACACTACCGTTCAATAGTTTGGAATCAGTATAATTTTCAAAAAATAAATAAATACCTTTATTCAGTAAGGATGTATTAAAGTGATCAAAAGACATATAAATGTTAAAGACATATAATGTTATAAACAATTTCAAATAAATGCTGTTCTTTTTGAACATTCTATTTCTTAAAGAATCCTGAAAAAATGTATCATGGTTTAAATAGAAATAGAAAATAGTTCTTTTAAATTGTTTTGAATTTCACAAAATGAACATTTTTACTGTATTTTTGATAGTCTTGGTGAGCACAAGTCTTCTTTCAAAAATATAAAAAATCTTATCGTCCCCAAACTTTTAAATGGTAGTGAATTTCCAAAAGAAATATAATATTGCTACAAATGATCAACAAAAAATTTAAACTAGAATTCTCAATAAAATACTCACACTTTTTGGTTGAATAACGACTCTTTCATCATTCTCGTGCATACCAGGAATGATTACTGTCATTTTCCTGGGACCTTTGAAACCCAGAACATTTTTCTCCTGTGTAACGGCAAAGATAAAGCTTTTTTGCAATCACAATACAGAATATATATATATATTTAAAGTTACTGTAGACATCTAATGGGCAATTAGCACACAATTAGCATGTTACATAATATATTGCTGCTAGCTCTTGTCGCAGTGTATCCGTTTCTTTGATGAGTTGTTTCCTTTCTGGATTCTCGCCATTATCGTACACAGTGAATTTAGTCCCCAGGACATTTGACCTGAGGAGACAAATCATTTATCTTTGCATAGGCAGAATTACAAACAATAAAACTATTTATGATAACTTAACACACTGTAATGGCACTCACCTTAGTTTGCCTATGTAACTGTCAGTATCTCTAGATAAATCTGTAGGATCGATTGATATCAAATAATTTGAAGTTGTACACTTTTTTCTTTTCCTGCCAGCCATCAGAAATACCTGCCCATCCATAGGACAAGAGAATAACGATGTGTTAAGAGATGAAAAAAGATAGTTTTTTTTACAAATTTTCATTTCACAGTCACACTTCTGCTAACCCTTTTCCCATCCTCCTTTTCCATGTGGAGGTAATAGGTGGGATAGATCCCTTTTTCCACTCCCCTCTTGTCTCTGGTGATCCTGCACTGAATAGTCACATCTCTTGGAGCAGGATGCATGGAAAACTGTTCTAGATCCTCCAAAGACATAGGAGAGGACTGGATAAGAAAGAAAAAAACAAGGATATATAATACACTGCCCAACCAAAAGAAAAGGTCGCTGTTTGGATATACATGCTTAAAGGTCTATTACTGGATCATTATTGCAGTGATTATGTTTCTAGCATGTTAAATGTTTGGCAACAGTTCTTCTGAACCTAACTGATGGAGTGTGTAGCTTTTCATTTCTTAAACAACCATGTAGAAAGACACATCATGGCCATATTCCAGGCATTGACAATGTCAAGATTCATCAGGCTCATATTGTGAAAGAATAGTTAAAGAATCCGGACCTTAAAGGGATAGTTCTCCCAAAAAATTAAAATTCTGTCAGTAATTACTCACCCTCATGTTGTTCCAACCCAGTAAGACTTTCGTTAATCTTCGGAACACAAATTAAGATATTTTTGATGAAATCTGAGAGCTGGATCACTCCTCCATAGGCTTCTATGTAATTTCATTCTGTCGGCCCAGAAAAGTTAGTAAAGACATTGATAAAATAGTCCAAGTGACTACAGTGGCTCAGTCTTAAGTTTATCAAGCAACAAGAAGTTCTTGATTGCCCTGTGCTAAACAAACGCATGTAGACAAATGTTGACGTTGAAATCCAAAGTGATCCATTTATTTCAATACAGCACCTTGCCAACAGCAGTTCCCATCAGCATAACAATACAAGGCGTAGCGCAAGCGGTCAAAACCCCTTTGCCCTTCCGGCTCAAACACCTGCCAACAATATTGTATTTGCTACCTTTATACCTGAGGCCAATTTACAGAAAATTTACAGGCCACCCAGTGTTAGAAAAAAGGAATTATAACCTGAATACAAAGCAGCATTTGGCTCTTACACACCGACCCCTAATTGTTGATGGCCAGCAGACACGACAATTCAAACAAATTAAACAAAATGAACCAAAATGTTGCAAAATACCATGAGATAATCAAGATGATACCTTCACTGTTATACCCCATGCACTAAACAAAGTTTGGTCATAGGTCATTCAATGACATTAGATTTTGTCTGCAACTTCACAGAACGTACTAGGCCCTGCTTATCAGGAAAAACTTCCAAGTACTCTGGCGAGTGGCCAAGAACCACGAGGAGCCGAAGCGTCCATGATGACCACAATATCTCTAGCCTTCAAACTCCTCTTCTTGTTCCACTTTTGCCTCTCTTGAAGTAGAGGCAGGTACTCCCTCATCCATCTTTTCCAAAACAAGTCTGAGAGGTATTGCACCTGTCTCCATCTTCTTCTCACATGGAGGTCATGAGGCTCGAACAATCCAGGTAGTAGGGCTGGATTCCCTTTAAGCAAAAGTAGATGGTTAGGTGTAAGTGATTCCAAATCATTTGGATCATCTGACAGCTTTGTAAGTGGGCGATCATTCAAGATGGCTTCTGCTTCACAGAACACTGTATGTAGACCATCATCATCTAGCGTCTGCTGACGTAGGACAGAACTAAGGACTCTTCTTATGATGTGGATCATCCTCTGCCACACACCGCCATGTTGGGAACCGGCTGGTTGGTTAAAACTCCAGCGAATTCCAACTTGTGAGAGGACTCCTTCAATCTGCTGATGGTTCAGTGCAGCAAGAGCTTCCTTCAGTTCTCTGTTCGCCCCAACAAAGTTTGTACCATTGTCAGACACCAGGTGAGTCAGACACCCTCTTCCGCTTATAAAGCGCCGCAGTGCATTGATACAGGTGTCCGTCTCCAAAGATGCTGCAACTTCAAGATGGACGGCTCTGCTGGCTAAACAGGTATAGCTCCATACCGCTTACAAATTCCTCTTCCTTTCCTCACTTCCAAGGGAGCAAAAAAGTCCACTCCCATGTTGATAAAAGGGGGTAGATCTGGCTGAATTCTCATCTCTGGAAGATCAGCCATCTTTTGTTCCAGAAGACGTCCATTGTAGCACCTACAGAAACTACACTCAGTAATAATTTTTTGGACGGCCACATTCGCTTGGTAATCCAGAACATCTTCCTTGCTGATGACAACGTGTGAGCACGTCCAGCAAATCTGAGGATGACCGTTGCGACATGCTGCTCTTTGGAGAGGATAATAGGATGTTTCACTTCCTCAGGCATCGCTCCCCTACTCAGCCTCCCTCCAACCCTCAATAGTCCAGGACAGGGTCCAGCATGTATATTGGACTCTGACGACTCACCGCTGCCTTCTTAGAGAACAATGCAGCAATCTCCTCCTCGAATTGCTTCTACTGGCAGCATTTAATCACTGCAGCCTGTTTCTGACAGGTCGTCTACAGACAGGGTTTTACTCCTAGGCATCACAATGAACCTTTGCCCATCAGTCTTGAACTGGATTGACCGGTTTCTTCTGACAGGATTACAAAAGGCCCCTTCAGCTGTTTTCTCCAGCGAGCCTTCTCCAACAACACTGCCTTCAAATGGAGAAACCAAGCGGCTGTCCTCTTGAGCTTCCTCCAGTCAGAAAAGCAACTGACGAGCTGGTCAGTGGGCTTGACTAAGTCACACACTTTGATGGCATTTGTGGTGGCCTCTCTTCTCACCTCTTGATCATCAAGATTCAATGAAGCATCCAGGGCAGTATTAGGCCAGTCCTCCTCCTGCTTCCACAGAAAAGTAGGACCTTCCCACCACCTACTAGTCTGTAGAAAATGTGCAACCCCCCTTGATGCGTCATCAGCCGGATTGTCCTTGGAGCAGACATTCCTCCAATGCCAGGGTTCTGATGCCTCTCGGATGGTTGAAATTCTATTAGCCACAAATATGTGAAACCGTCTATCCTCATTCTTGATGTACTTTATAATTGAAGTACTGTCTGTCCAAAAGACAGAATCTTCCAACCTGAAATTTAGTTCCACCTTTAGCATTAAGTCTACACATACAGCAAGGACTGCTGCTGTCAACTCCAGTCGTGGAATAGTTATGGCCTTCAGTGGCGTCACCCTAGCCTTGCTGGGCAGAAACGATACTCGGGTGTGACGTTGCTGGTTCAACATCCTCAAATATGTGGCAGTCCCATCTCCAGCTTCACTGGCGTCAGCGAAGTGATGTAGCTAGGCCTGGACGACCTCGCCGAAGTCCACTGGCTTGACACATCTTGGTACCTCAAATGCATTGAGCTGGTCCAGGTCTTCTAACCATGCCTTCCAATGGCTTAAGATGTCAGGTGGCAAGGCAGCATCCCATGCACATCCTCTTCTGCATAGTTCCTGCTGCATCACCTTTGCAGGCAGTGTCACTGGTGACAGGAAGCCTAGGGGATCGTACACTGAACAGATGGTTGACAGCATACCACGTCTGGTAAGTGCCTGTTGCCTCACTTCGATCTTAAATTTGAAAGAGTCGGTTTCCACGGACCACAGACCCAAAGCTCTCTCCACTGGCAGGTTGTCCCGATCCACATCCAATTCCTTGAAATCCTTAGCCCTTCGCTCTGTTGCGATGGCCTGCAAGACGGTGCGGCTGTTGCTAGTCAACTTCAAGACAAAACCTCCCTTCTGGCACAGTACAGGTAGGTCTTGGTTCATCTGGATCGCACCCCCTTTGGTGGCTGAGCTCTTCAAAGAGTCATCCACATAAAAGTTTTTCTTGACATACATTGGCAGACACTTTTTCTCAGCGCATAGCTTGCACATATAGGGTATCAGCTCAGATGAAGGGAATGTATAATTAATAATTCACAATCAATAATTAATCATACTTAAAAAGACAAAAAAACAAGACAAAAAGCTCAGATGATCCATCATCATCATCCTTTAAGGAAGACCGGGTCCACGCCTATTCGGAGTGAACTGACCAATAACATTCAGCAAACTTTGGCGGGAGAGCATTTCTTTGTTTCCTCCTGACAGCCTGATTTGCATGTTTTATGAATATGTCAGCATCTCGACTCCAAAAGATGGTAAGCAGCATAGTATAATACATTTTATCGTAACCAATTCGGTACCAAAAAAGATATGTTTAGCATATACAAAAGTAGATATATATAATCTTAGACTCGGATATAAGCACTTAGAGTTCAACTAACAAATAAAAGTCAATGGGTTCAAAGCTTTTCAAACGTTAGAATGAGTATGTCATTGTGACACTGTCCATACGCTACACACAGCTCAGAGAGGACACAGCACCAAACAAGTGAACGGTCATCCTGTTCTCCACCAGGTCCTTAGAGACGTCTCCGTTTGGCCACCAGAGAAAACGGAGGAAGTCCCGGTCTTCTTTTACCTGGTGAAACATGGCTTGTATCTTGCCCATTAATGCTACAGGTTCCTCTCTGAACCGAAACAGGACCCCAAGCAGCGAGCTGGTGAGGTTAGGGCCCTGAAGGAGCTCCTTTTTCAAGGATTCTCCTTGAAAAGTGGCTCCACAATCAAACACAACCCGAAGTGTTCTTTTCCTTGGGTGGTGGACCGCATGGTGGGGGATGTACCACACTCTGCCAGGCTTCCCTTTGAAGCTTCTGCTGGGACACAGGCTCTGCGTAGGTATTAGGCCAATCACATACGGTGCGTACTCCTGGTGCAAGCTGACATTCCTCAATAACCTTCTTAAGCCCTGCATCCTTTGCTTCACCACAGCCAAGTTATTGGGCAGAGAAATGTCCTTTTTCTTGAAGGGTAATTTTAAACAGTACCTTCCATCTTGCAGCACTGCTGAATCCTCCATGATCTCCATAAATCTGATGTCGTCTCGAGACATTTCCCTTTCCTCTGCAGCCTTCTCACTGAAGTCATGGTTGTATTGACTGACAAGCATGTCTTCAAGCCTTTACAGAGAGATGTGGTTCACTGTGGCTGAGGATAATGATGCATTTATTGTTTCCACTCAGTGGGCCATTAATCTAGCCTGGTTCTACCAGACTCTCGTACATTTCATTTGTACATAGAGTCTGGCCTCTCTTTCCATTGAGAAACGTTTACTTCCTTGTAGGCGGGTTCTCTGTTAAAGTTCAAAACTATTGGATCTGCCTAGAGTCACTCGGGATCTGCCATAGCCAATCGCTAACGTGTGGTCGTGACGTTTACTATGTCATGCGCCGAAACCGCCCAGAAACAACCGAATGATCAGAGGATTATGTTTAGAATAAGATGTCTGTCAACGAGAGCTGCAGGTTTTCTTCATCGAATTTAAGAGTTCAAGGAACAATTCTAAATTCTAAATGTATATTTGACACTAAGGACAGTGATGTATTCAGTCAACTGTCAAAGCTGGGTCTAATCATTAACAATACGCCGCTGCGGTTGTTTCGGATCTGCAGCAACGGACCGAATAGCTTTTCTCACGTCTTTCTCCGCTGCCATTACTGAACTCCAACTCAAACTGACGCACTACATCAACGTCATCGTTCTCAGCCACTCCCTCTATTCTGATTGGTCCTACAAAAAATTTATTTCTGGAAACCTAAGAATATACAGCAGTCCCAGACGTAGTACTGAAGGAAAATGAAATTGAGCGGAAGTGTGTAGGAGGGCGCAGCCAGGCTACCATTAACCACCCATATCAGCACTGTCCTAACAGCGTATGGGCCATTCTGGCAGCTATTGATGACCTCCCAGGGTTCTAATACCTTGGGTGCATTAGTTTCAATTAACAGAAATTGGCCTAATCTTTGATAGATGAGGCCACTTAGCCAGATCCTCCGACCTTAACATATTATCCACGGTGACTGACATTTCTTTCTGTGTGAATACCTCGGGGAGGGTATAATATTTATCACTGTCCAAATTAGACACCTCCAGACCTGACAAAGAGTATGCTGAAACAACCCTTTCTTGCCCCATTGTGCGCAACAGGAAGCTTGTTCCCAGTGTTGGGAAAGTTCACTTTCTACATGAACTAGTTCAAAGTTCAGGTCACACATTTTAAAATGAACTAGGTCAGTTCATAGTTCACAATTCCAAAAATGAACTAGTTCATAGTTTTTTTTTTCCATAAATTTGTTTGTTTTCCCATCCTCACCGACCTTGTCATAAAACTCGTTTAAATGATCATACTGTAACGAGTGGATAGGAGTGTCCCCTTTAAGAGCTGCGCGCGCCCTGTTAAACTGTCTACACACTCTATCTGTATGGTATTGTACCGTGCGCCTCGATGTATGCGGGTAATGGTGCTCATTTTATTTGATCTGTTTATGTTTTGTTTGGTAACGCTGTGGACGGAGCGTGGGACAGACAGTTGCCCCAAGTTTGATTGGGGAAATAAAGCGCGAGCTGTTGTGATATGCCAATTGCCTCCGTGAGTTTGTCTGGCCTAGTGGCTTCGGATGTGAGCTATCCCGGTTTCCTTTCCCTCCTGACACAACGCGTAACAATACGACGCATCCAGTCCTCGCTGCTTTGTCGACTACATGCTGCTTTTTGTTTTGATGACGCATGCGGCGGTGCGAGGCTGGTGTTGCCAGATTGGGTGTTTTTTTCGCTACATATTAAGGCCTGTTTACGGTGTGTTTTAGCCGGGTTTTGCCTGGAAGGCTCTATAGAAATATGGCACCCAATTGAACGAAGTTAAACTGAGAGAGCGTGGGTTCACAGACACCAGAATTAACGAGTTCACAGTAACGTTCATCAGGCATTAATACAGTACGTTCAGTTCACGTTCGCCTAAAATATGAACGAGTTCATGAACTATCTTTCAATGAACGCGTTCAGGCACAACGCTGCTTGTTCCTTTGCCTGTGATGTTCAACTTCCGCATCAGGTTCAAAGCAGAATGTGGCTGAACTTCCCGGCTCTAGAAAAGCATAAGTTGTAATTACATGGCTTTCCTTTGCAGTCTTCACCTTGACAGGAAGGATGGATAGCACACTCTGGTCCTTACCGGCCCCTGTATGTCCACATGTTTTATGAGAGGACTGTTGCTGGCCAGGTGAGGCTGTTAACTGTTCCTGAGTCACTTGTCTTTTAATGTGTAGCACAGTAGGGTGAGATTGTCCACAGATTTTACATGCCAAGCGACCCTCACAGTCCCTGGTCATGTGGCCGATGCATAGACATGCAAAACAAACTCCCCTTTGCCTCACGAAAAGGATCTTCTCATTTTGTGCATTTTGCCTTTAAACTGCTTGCACTCCTCCACAAGGTGGCGACAATCACAACAAAGGCACCTAGCTTCCTGTGCTCTGTGCCCAACGGTTGCTCCTTTACGTCCTCAGACAGCTTTTCAGTCACGGCAGCAGCAACAATGTTACCCCTTACATAGCTCCTGGGCTGTGAATTAAACCTTGAAGCCTTGGTGCCGAGGCAGTATGTGAATCCTGTATGTCGCCAAAAAGAGGGTCCGACATGACTTTAACACGGCGTTCGATAAACTGTACCAAGTCATTGATGTGGGCTCGGTCATGAGACCTTTCCATGATGTCATGAGCTGTCGTTCACCATTGCTCTTTCATCTTAAATGGCAGCTTGGAGATAATGGTCCTCATATTGACAGGCTTGTCCATTCTATGCACATAATGAAGCTCCTCCATTACATTACTGCAGCCACGTAAAAACTAGGAATAGTCTTGCAGTGCTTTCAAATTCTCAGCGTTAACTGCTTGCCAGGCCAATGCCTTTTTCATATAAGCTATGACGACCTTATATGGATTGCCAAAGTGTTCCTGCAGAAGACCTTTGCCACTTTGTAGCCATGGTCAGGCGCCATATGCTGACAGGTACACACCAACTCTTGTGGCTGTCCTCTGGTGCAGTCTGCACTTCCAGCTTTGCTTTCCAAACCTTGTTCAAAGGCTCTGGTGAACGGTCTGAACTGGAGAGGGTCCCCATCAAATACAGGAATCTCTCTTAATGGCAGAGATGATGTATGATGTTGGCGAACCAGGGCAGCGGTGATGTCATTTTGTCTTTGCATAATGGCCAGTAGATCTGGGGAATGAGTTCTGTTAGCTGACTTGTCTGTGAAAATCCTTTGCTGTTTGTGTTGTTGCACGGTTGTCACCTGCTGCTGATACTCAGCTGGTTCCAATGTTCCTTGCTGTAGCTCACGTGGATCGTACTGATGTTTAGAGGCATCCCTACACCACCGCTTAATTTGCCTTTTGAGCACCTCTGGTGACAGTGGGTTGTTAGGTGGTAACATTCCTTTGGCATAGATATATTGTGTTAACTTTGATAATCGAGGTTGAAATTCCTTTGTTGTAGGATTTAAGACACTTCTTGATTGCATTTTCCTTTTTTCCTTTTCCACATAGGAATTCATGCCATTTGAGGGTGCTGCTGAACAACTTTTCTGATCGGGGGCCTGTAGCACAGACAACTTAGCAGCAGATGCAGCCAACTCTGCATACAACTCTTCCCCTCCTTCGTTGCTGTTCCTGCTCCTCAAGGGCGTATCTTTCCTTCAAAGCTGCAGCTCTAGTCAAGTCAAGTCAAGTCACCTTTATTTATATAGCGCTTTTTACAATACAAATTGTTTCAAAGCAGCTTTACAGAGATAACAGGAAAACAATAGTGCAGTAGCCACAAGTGCAGCTCTCTCGGTCTCAGCCTTTATCCTAGCTGAGGAAGTGCTGGATCTTCCACTGCTAACACTTTTATGTGACCGTTTGCTAATATTAGACACACTGTCGTTTTGATTAACACCATCCCCAACCTTGCCATTTTCATGCACAGCTTTAAAAACCCACATTTGCTTTAACCCTCCCATGACCATTTGCATTTAAAACAGCATCAAACATTTCAGGTGTCGCAGTTGACAAAACAACATTACCATTTACAGAACACCTTGTAACAAAGCCTTTTGCTTCAGAAATAACATCATTGTTAGCTATCATCTTTGCTTTAAACCAAGTTTCAAGTTTTTCCTTTTCATCAACAGGCAATAAACTCATAAACTCAACAAAAGACTCAACAAAAGACTCAACAAAAGACTCAACAAAAAATGTTTTGCATTATTACATCTTTCTATCAGTTCCTTCAGAGCATTTTATAACTGTGGTTTGTGATTTTTTAAACCTTGCATCGATTTTCTAATTATGCTGGCGTTGTCCAATTTAGACTTTCTGTCTGCGTGCAACGTAATTAGTTAGTTTATCAACAAGCGATTCTGCACGTTTAGAATCCTTGTGATCACCAACATTAACCACACAGCAGTTTTTACTAACAGCTTGCATTGCAGTCTGTTCAATCGCGGGACTATCCTCCATGATAAACAATCAATCAAACGATTCGCTGTTAAGTCAGTAGGTCTAACGCAAAGTTCGCAATGTCATGCAAAGTCTCCACAGTCAATCTACCGGTGTTTAACACATGTGTGTGTTTTTATACCCGGGTATGTGTGGTCAGTGTGGACACAATTTAAATGGCCATTAAAGATTGTAGCGCTACAAATACTTCTCTCTTGTTGGGTGCCGTGCAGTCAACGGATGGTCCCTTGTACTCCCTTGATTTCAGTATCAAACCAACCCCTTGTCACCAGAAGGCCCACGTAATATCCAAACAATAATCCACAAAGAAACCGACGGCTCTTTGGCTGCTCCTAATTCCATGCATGCATGCCGAAGTCTTCGACGTTTGTAAACTAAAGTCCGAACAAATGCGGGGTTCCATTTGAAATAATGATCCATTTATTTCAATACAGCACCTTGCCCACAGCAGTTCCCATCAGCATAACAATACAAGGCCCTTTCGTGTCAAACACCAATCAACAATATTGTATTTGCTACCTTAATACCTGAGGCCAATTTACAGACATGCGCCACTCAGTGTTAGACAAAAGGAATTATAACCTGAATACAAAGCAGCATTTGGCTCTTACACGTCGTGATGCTCTCGTGAACTCACATCTGAGGCCCACACGGAAGAAAATGAATAGTTGAATAAAGCCGTTATTTTTGTTTGTTTTTGCGCACAAAAATTATTCTCGTATTTTAACAATGTCTTTACTAACTTTTCTGGGCCGACAGATGCAATTACCTAGCAGCCTATGAAGGAGTGAGATAGCTCTCAGATTTCATCAAAAACATCTTAATTTGTGTTCCGAAGATGAACGAAGGTCTTACGGAAATAACCTGACATTGTCATATATATATATATATATATATATATATATATATATATACACTCACCGGCCACTTTATTAGGTACACCTGTCCAACTGCTCCTTAACACTTAATTTCTAAGCAGCCAATCACATGGCGGCAACTCAGTGCATTTAGGCATGTAGACATGGTCAAGACAATCTCCTGCAGTTCAAACCGAGCATCAGTATGGGGAAGAAAGGTGATTTGAGTGACTTTGAACGTGGCATGATTGTTGGTGCCAGAAGGGCTGGTCTGAGTATTTCAGAAACTGCTAATCTACTGGGATTTTCACGCACAACCATCTCTAGGGTTTACAGAGAATGGTCCGAAAAAGAAAAAACATCCAGTGAGCGGCAGTTCTGTGGGCGGAAATGCCTTGTTGATGCCAGAGGTCAGAGGAGAATGGCCAGACTGGTTTGAGCTGATAGAAGGGCAACAGTGACTCAAATAACCACCCGTTACAACCAAGGTGGGCAGAAGAGCATCTCTGAACGCACAGTACGTCGAACTTTGAGGCAGATGGGCTACAGCAGCAGAAGACCACACCGGGTGCCACTCCTTTCAGCTAAGAACAGGAAACTGAGGCTACAATTTGCACAAGCTCATCGAAATTGGACAATAGAAGATTGGAAATATGTTGCCTGGTCTGATGAGTCTCGATTTCTGCTGCGACATTCGGATGGTAGGGTCAGAATTTGGCGTCTACAACATGAAAGCATGGATCCATCCTGCCTTGTATCAACGTTTCAGGCTGGTGTTGGTGGTGTCATGGTGTGGGTAATATTTTCTTGACACTCTTTGGGCCCCTTGGTACCAATTGAGCATCGTTGCAACGCCACAGCCTACCTGAGTATTGTTGCTGACCATGTCCATCCCTTTATGACCACAATGTACCCAACTTCTGATGGCTACTTTCAGCAGGATAATGCGCCATGTCATAAAGCTGGAATCATCTCAGACTGGTTTCTTGAACATGACAATGAGTTCGCTGTACTCAAATGGCCACCACAGTCACCAGATCTCAATCCAATAGAGCATCTTTGGGATGTGGTGGAACGGGAGATTCGCATCATGGATGTGCAGCCGACAAATCTGCGGCAACTGTGTGATGCCATCATGTCAATATGGACCAAACTCCCTGAGGAATGCTTCCAGCACCTTGTTGAATCTATGCCACGAAGAATTGAGGCAGTTCTGAAGGCAAAAGGGGGTCCAACCCGTTACTAGCATGGGGTACCTAATAAAGTGGCCGGTGAGTGTATATAAATTAATGAATTTCAACTAAATCTTACCTTTCCAATGTCCAGAGATTCACTGTCAGAGGAGGGCTCCTTATAGTTGGAGTTTAAAGAAGCAAGATCATTATTATTTTTTGCTCCTTTTTTAGACTTTGATGTTTGTTTAGCTTCACTCTTCTTGTCCTCCTCTTCTTCATCCTGTTTTTCTTCCTCACTATCACTGAGATGACATCTCACTACAATGACAGAAAACTCAAAACTCATCAAACAGGCCTAATCAAAGGGAAACCATCTTTAACCAAAAAGGTTAATATGACAAGACAAATATAATTGTTTTAAGCTTTTTTTTTACTTGGCTTCAGCTGTTGTTTCTTTGGTGTGGGAGGGACGGGGCTCTTTTTCCAATCTTTTCTTTCATCCTCACTCTCTGATTCAGGTTTTTTCTCTTCATTAATGTTGAATTCCACCACTGAATCAGTCTGAATTGCTGAAAAATACCACAAGTTGGAATGTTATTAAAAACAATGTCAGGTTATTTCCTATTTATGGATGAGCCACTGGCCTGTGCTACAGGAAATGGCCTTTAACATGTGTCATGCTAAACAATGGAGACACATCTCCGGTAAACTTACAAGACTGTTCCCCCATCTGCACTTTCTCCTTAGATTCGTTTGTCTTATCCTTCTTCTTCACTGTTTTTTTCTCTTTCCCTTCATTTTCCTTGGCTTCTAATGCTGGTTTTGGTTCAAGTACTAGAATGTGCAATTAAACAAAATGTAAAGACATCTATAGAAGCTTGTTTTCACCACGGAATATAAAAAATATGCTCAAAATTGATCAGGAGAATGTAATATAAAACCATGCATTTTTTGTAAAGCTGCTTTGAAACTTGTATTCTGAAAAGCACTACAAATAAATGTGAATTGAATTGAATTGAATATAAAGTCGGAATTCCAATAAAGTCCAATTCTAAGAAACATTTTCTTGCAATTGCGAGTTTTTACCTCACAATTCTGATTTAACTTTATATCTTGAAAGTCAGACTTTTTATCTGAATTTTATCTTTTTTTTCATAACTCGCAATTGCAAGTTTATATCTCACAATTGTGAGAAGAAAAAAAAAATCAAAATTGCAATAAATATAAAAAGTCTCAATTACCTTTTTTATTTGTTATTCAGTGGTGGAAACAAGCTTCCATACACATCACAATGAGGCAGGTGTAAAAAGGATAATTGAAAATAGTGAAAACACTTACATTTTGTTTGCCCCTTTTTCACAGCCTTCTTTGTGGTTTTCTTTCCATCTGCTTGGCCCTCTGTGTCTAAAGTGCATTTAGCGCTGAGCTGCGGGCTGATCTCTAGATCAATTTTCTTAGTGATAACCTGAAGAGAATGAGCTTCCTCTTCCGATGCCTCTTCTGTCCTGGATGAAATGTCCAGTTCTCCTAAACAAATTTCTTCCACTGTGTTTTCATAAATCTGCACAGGTTGTGTGTCTGATAGGAAAAAGGCAGGGTATTATTTTCTATAAAGCGCTACAAAATCAAAATCATTAATAAACAATTATAGGGTATTATTTTCTATAAATCTCTACAAAATGAAAATCATTACTAATAAAAAACAAATATAGGCCTAGTGTAATTGTGTACGAACCATTGAGGGAAGTGTTGCTCTGAGACTGGCTTATCAATAAAGCTGTATCATCAGCCTCAGCTTTCTGTTTACGTGTCTTGGGACGGATGTCATGATTCGCTGTGACCATACGGGTATCTGCCCTTCTTCTTTGTTGTTTCTTTATTAAAAGCGAACGCTATGAGAGTTGACATGATTAAAACTGCTGTTAAACATCCAGTTATTTACTATAGACCATATTCCCAGCAATGCCATAAGTATAGATACATATCCTCAAAAATTCATAATATATTGTGTCATTTAGTGTATTTACTCATATGTGGTTCAGTGTAAAAAAAAATTTTTTTATTTGTATTCGTTTCCATTATTTAAATTTAAATTTGAATTAAGACCTAATTCAAGCGTGACATTAAGCATGATAATAATGTCAAAGGTTAAATAATAATACTGGAAAAATAAATGTTATTAATAAAATATGCAACACAAGTAAAAGCCTAATCAAAAGAAGAAAAAAGAAAGACACTCACCTGATTGTCCAGCTTCTGCTGTCGGACCTCTGCGTCCTCCATTTCTTTTGTTGAAAAAGAACAAAATATATCAATATTTTGGCAGTACTAAATCATTTTATACAAATGATCCACTATGTTGTTATTGTCAGAAACTCACCAGCCAGAATACACGCTCAAAGCAGCTATCAAATTAAATAAATGTCTCATTTAACAATGCTACCCTGTCCCTGTAACATTGTCCCTGTCCGTCTCAGCAGCTCCATATGACATCCCCACCTGCTTGCAACAGAAGCTAAAGAAGATTACAGCGGATAAAGTTCTTATGCTCAACACACCACTGAGACGTCATGTAGAATGGATCTTTCTTCGTCACTGACATCAGAGACTGTTTTATGACTCTGAAGTGCTGAAAACACCATCAATATCATATTATTACAAGATATTGGTTGTATAATATCATATCTATTATACATTTCTGCACCCTTGAGTCAAAATAAGTGTTGTGCTAGACTAAGTGTTTTCTTTTTATGCATGTTTATCCCACAGTACAACTGCAAAATATAGTTCTAATGATATGAGGATTTTAAAAGTACAATATTGCATGAAATTATTAGGCCTTTTCCTTCATATACAGTGTGTTTCTTGTAGCTAAGGCAAGACACTACAGGGAAAACTGATTTTCAGGAAATAAAATAAAAATGTTTACCAAGATTATTTTTTGCCTGAGTTTTTTGTTGTGCATCGAAGGATTTAGGTGGTAAATGTGTTTACATTGTAGTCTATGTGCATGTCTTCTTATCGAAAAAAATTAAGCACATCCGTTTTTGTAATGCACATTTTTAGATGCACATTTGTATGTTTCCATCCGGCTTTTTTTTTTTTTTTTTTGCTATCCCAAAAGTCACATAAAATAGGTGGATGGCATCATGGCAACACTGTAGCTATAGTGACTTAACACTTATGTGACAGATTATAATACACACACACTGCAGTTGTTTGTGTGCTCAATTTAAAGTCCTAAAAGAAAAACTATATAATGTTGTTTTTTTGTCACTTTAAATCGTTCACTTTAAAATTATTACTCTGTTCTTTAAAAAAGTTCTTGCATAAATTAGATCGTGTGGATCTTAATTCAGAAAATTATCTCACATGGTTACATCCGCTAGTGTTACAACCCTGAAAGATTATGTGTATTTTCAGTTAACTTTAGTCAGATGGATTTACATTGTCACTTTGCTTCAGATGTAATCAACTATTTGTGTCTTTAAAGGTGTGAACCAAATGGCCCATACAGATGTATGGCCCATAGAAACTGATTGGTGTAATGACAAAGAAACAGTAGAGTAGATTAGCAGGTTAAATCAATCTCCTGTGAGAGGTCCTAACAGGTTTCTATTGTTTGTAGCCCATATGTCTTCATGTATAAAGTTCTGTCTCACAAACAGAACTTTGGGTTAAGATTGTTGTAGGGCGACATGCTAACATCACTGCTGAAGGACTGCTACACTACAAACCTTCAATAAATTCTTCTCCCTACAAGAACTCGTCAAGTTCACTTATTTTATGTATTGGAGAAATCTAATAGATTGGCGAGCCACCCAAACCACTGCTCGGCCAAATACAGCAAAATCTAACAATAAATAGTGGGGGAGGTTGTAACAATGAAACTCTTTTTATTTGACATTAACTCACATTATCTGTGATTTTGTAGTAGGCCTAAACGTCAGTCCAAGTGAGGTTTTGTTGTAGCAGACAAACGTAGCTATACATAGCTATAAAAAATATATATTTCTGTTGACAGTAGCCTTTTCTTCTTCTTATGGAGTGATAAAAAAAGTTATCAAAAATACCCTCGTCTAAAACATACGGTATGCCATTCTAATATGTTAACAAAATGAAATGTGTATTTTTAACCTCGCTTTATGTTCAGATGTCAGGAAATTGACGCAAAATAATATGGTGATATTTATTGGTGAACATTCTTGCCTTAATGCAGTTTAAAAAAAATACATTCCATTCATCCATCCATTCTCCAAACCAATTTATCCTCTACAAGGCCGCGAACGAATACATTTTCTTTAAAGGGAAAATATACGCAGTACATAGTGTCTGTGAGTGTCTCAAACTTAGTGAGCCTACTATTTATTATATTATAATCATAAACAGACTAATAACTCATAAGCAGACTAACCACCCGAACACAAGGTGGCAGTATCTCACCTCAGCTTGTTTATTTCACAGCTGAAGAAAAAGGAAGCTGATCACGTTACTCGCTGACTCAATTTTTGGACGTGTTTTTAATATCTCGTATCTGTTTTATCTGTGTATGTAATACAATCTGAGCGAAATAACATAAAACATTTTTTCGATCAGGTGGAATGAAGGTAGTGATTTTACTTTATTTGTTGACGTTCGTATCTTAGCTAACGTTAATTAACTTAAGCTAGCTGTACTACAACCTGGAAATCGAGCACTACTACAGTAAGTATCACACTTAACAATATAAATATAAAGCGAAATCGTCTCTTCTAACTATTCTCTAGTGTAAGAAGTGCTGTGACAGGTAACAGACAAAATATTATCGAGTTAAAATCCAATACATTAATGCCAAAATATTCCTCTTAACAGGACTGCTAACATGTTCAGTTTCAGCGCATTTACCCTGTAATCACGGGTAAATCACATTATTGACCACAAAGCTGATGGATAGTCCTGATTAATGACTTTTTTTTAGAGGAAGAGGAGGGGCAGATGATTTATCGCAAGGGTTAAAAGAGCGAGTCATGAGATGTTTGTCCCCTAGATACTCAAAATCAACAATTTGTGATGTTTTGGAGAGTAGACAGTAACGTTACCAGGTCTGAGGAATCTGTTGATTTCTCCCTTTATGGATTTGTGAAGATATTTGCTCTCCTCAAATTATGGAAAACCAAAGACAAAATAATGTGAGTTCATAGACTTAGTAAAACATTCATGATAAGGGATGTTTGTTGTTGTTGTTGTTGTTGTTATTGTTGTTGTTGTGGTTGATCATGACTCACGCTTACCGTTTTTCCACAGATGTCAATGGTGCCATGCTGGTAGGATGATCAAAAATCAAGAGCAAGATGTAAGATCTCTTTCTTATTCTTTCTCGTTTGTCTGTGTTCTGTGCAATGAGTATGACAAGATCTGAATATTGTACTAAAACCCCTAGCATTAAGATCTTATGGGTCTAAGATATTGAGGCTTAGAAGATGGGCTGTATGAAATGTCATACATGTTTGATAACTGTAGCCTACATGTTGACCTTTAAAAAAAATGCCTTTTATTTTTTCTTTAGGAATTCATTGCAGTGAGAGTTCAGGATCCTCGTGTTCAGAACGAAGGGTCGTGGAACTCATTTGTGGACTTCAAAATTTTCCTTCATGTGAGTATTTCTGCCTCAAGGATTTCTGATAATATTTTAAGATTACAATATAATAATGTGACTCTTTCCAAGGTACAAAGTACTTCATTGATCAGTTCTACTTGAAAGCAGGGTCAGTTGCATCAACTGCTTAGACTAGTCTTAAAAGTTAGTCATCTGTTTTTGGTTACACTTTATTTTAAGGTGTCCTTGTTACAGTGTAATTATATATTTAAGTACAGAGTAATATTAAGTAACTACATGTACTTACTATAGGGTTAGGGTAGGATTAGGATTAGGTTGAGGGTTAGTTGCATGTAATTATGCATAATTTACTGTTATTACAACGGTAAGTACATGTAACATATGTAACAAGGACACCGTAAGATAAAGTGTTACCCTATTTTTTTTTCTTCTGAACTTTTTAAAGTCTTGACATAAAGGTAGATCAGTCAGTCTAATTTGAATTGGAACAGTAAGACTGATTACCCCTTGGTTAACTGATAGTTGGTCAAACTAGTTAAGACAAAAGTTTATGCAACTGGCCCCAATGTCAAGATGACATTGTTATAAAAAAAAAATCTAAACAAAAACGTACGTATAAAAGTTTTTTGTTTTGTTTCTTAGAAGTTAGAACTGATTGGCAGTCCTGTATTGTTTACAGTAGTGGTGTTGATTGAATCATAGCGGTGTCCTCATGTTATTATTTCTGTCTTATGTGTGGAGTTGATGGGAGTTTCCATGCCTCTATTGTTTTTTATCTTTTTAATGACATAATGTGTATATCAGTATCTAGAGCACAAGGTGGGCTATGGCTGAAATTCTGTACAAAATACAATTTAACACACAGCAAAAAAGATGCACGTTGCTTAAGTGAAAAGTTTGGTATTTTGAAGATTTGCAACACTTCTGTTAATTATAAGATTAATAAAAATAATAATCACTAGTATACATGTTCTTATTCTTCTGTTGTTCAACAGTTGTTTTTGTCAGGCATCATGTTAACTGTATCAGTGATCTGAATCTGGTTACTTGGTTTCATTTACCAGACAAACAGTAAAGCATTCACTGCCAAAACATCCTGTGTGAGGCGGCGCTACAGCGAGTTTGTGTGGTTGAAGAAAAAGCTGCAAAAGAATGCTGGTCTGGTGTAAGTTCCTTTGCACAAACACCTCCAAGTAGCAGTATGGCTGAGATATACAGAACTGGTCAAAAGTTTGGAAACTTGACTGTTTTTAACTTTTTGAAAGAGATCTCTTATGCTCATTAAGCCTTTATTTATGTGATCGAAAATACAGAAAAACAGTAACATTGTGAAATATTACATTTCTATTTGAATATACTTTAAAATATAATTTATTTCTGTGATGTAAAGTCTTCAGTTGTCACATGATCCTTCGGAAATCATTTTAATATGCTGATTTAATATTTGTTATTATCAATGTTGGAAACAGTTGCGCTGCTTAATATTTTTTGGAACCTGTGATACTTTTTTCAGGATTCATTAGTGAATAAAAAGTTAAATAGAACAGCATTCTTTTCTAACAATATCAATATTTACTATCACTTTTTATCAATTTAACACATCCTTGCTGAATAAAAGTATTAATTATTTTTTTAAGACTGACCCCAAATTTTGGAATGGTAGTGTATATTGTAAAAAAAAAATGTTTATTTTAAGTAAATGCTTTTCTTTTTTAACTTTTTATTCAAAGAAAAAATTATCACAGGTAATATAAAAAAATAAGCAGCAACATTGATAATAAATCAGCATATTAGAATGATTTCTGAAGCAAATCCCAGAAATAAATTGTATTTTAAAGTATATTCAAATAGAAAACCCTTATTTTAAATTGTAATAATATTTCACAATATTACTGTTTTTCTGTATTATTGAATATTAAATAAATGCAGGCTTAATGAGCATAAGAGACATTAACAATAGTAATGTTTCCAAACATTTGACTGGACACTGTACGTCTCAGCCAAAGTGGTTCATTAAAAAATGTTTTTAACTATATACTTCTAGGAAATAATTAGTTTAGATATGCCAATTAAAAATGTAAATAATTTAGTTTAAATGTACTGTGTAAGCAATGTTATACTGCCATGTAGTAGGGACTTTTATTCCATTAAAAAAAAGCGGTGCCTTTTAATTTGATCAGTTACACATAATGCATTGCTGTATTTTCCACAGGCCTGTTCCTGATCTGCCCAAAAAGTCTCTCTTCTCGTTTACAACCGATGACTTCATTGAAAGGAGGAGAAAGGGTCTTCAGAGCTTCTTGGATAAGTCAGTCTTAACTCCTTAGTCAGTCTTCTAGGGCCCTATTGTAATGATCTGAGCGCACGGCGCAAGCGCACTTATCCACTTTTGATAGTTTAACGACGGAAAAAATGTTTGGTGCGCCCGGCGCATGGTCTAAAAAGGTTGTCTCTATCTCTTAATGAGTAATGGGTGTGTTTTGGGCTTTTCATGCAATAAACCAGTGTCTCAACTCCTATTCCCTTTAAAAGCTAGTTGCACTCACACCATGGCAAATTCGCTATTTACAGACAAAATTTGATAGTGGAAAGACTGAACGCGTCTCCAGAGAGGAAACAGATCTGCTCGTGCATGAGGAAAGCGTGTAAGCAGACCATCTACGGGACAAGCCGGATTCCACCATATCTTTGTCCACAATAATAATCTTTTACATTGTAATCCTTTTGTTTTTAATATTTGGCTGGTTTGTGTGCTTCTGCACGTCCCTGTACTAAGCAGAGTGTACGCGAGTTGTGGAATCCCTATATGTGCATATTACTAACAACACGTTCTTTAAATATTGCGCAGTCCATTTCAGTTGCCTCAAAATAGCAACGCGTCAACAATGCGCCTGAACACACCTCGTTTTCAGACCAGCACACTCATGGGCGCAAATGCATTTGCTATTTAAACAACGTGGCGCAGAAAATAACTGCGTTGTGCTGAAACTAGCGAAAAACACTTGCGCCGTGCCGGGTATATGATAGGGCCCTTAGTGTTTGCTGATGTTACAAATGAAAGAGATAAATATAGCATTACATAAATATTATTTGAATGTTAAACATTAAATTCCTGGCATTTTGTCTTCATCTACAGGGTGCTGCACATGACAGTATGCCTGTCAGATAGCCAACTCCATCTTTTCCTGCAGACTCAGCTTCCTGTCAAGCACATTGAGGACTGTGTACAGGGTCACACCCCTTACACTGTGACAGAGGCCATTCTGAATTATGCTTCCTCCAACCTCGGCTGGGTCCAGGAGGAAGGGGCCGGGGCCCAAGAATTATGGCCCACCCCTGTTCCATACGAATCTGTAGAGAGGTAAAAACTGGTCGCAATGTCAAAGCACATGATGTTGTAACATTAAGACCACTTGTCTCCTAATGATATACTTCTCTTCGCAGTCCTGCTCCTCACCTCCCTTCATTACAAAGTCCAGGAGCCACATTCAGTGGACCTCCAAATGAACTTACAGACGTTTCAGACTCCGAGTCGAGACTGAGTGACGCATATCAGATTGCACATGACCTGAAGCAGGTTATTGACCATGAACAGCTGCCTCAAGAGGGAGAGAATTGCATTAAACTAGTAGTTGAAATCCATCCGAATCTTGTTGGTTCTGTAGAGACTGAGGAAGAGGGTGGAAACATTGGATCAAATGAGGTCACCAAAGATCTACAAAGGTATGATTTTGAATATCCTTTTCCACAGACAGACGGACACCTTGAAGACGAGCCTCTGCAAGGAGATACAAGCAATGAAGAAAATCTTGATCAAGAAACGTCTGTTGGCGAAGATGTTGTTGACATTACCTCAGTAGATGGAGTCATTGAGGAAAGGACTCTTGGTGATATCAATGAAGCGAAGAAGGGAGGTCAAGACGCTGGACTTGAACAGGACAGCACTGTGAGACAAACCTCTAAAGAGAACCTTTATGAAGAAGATCCAAGAGTAAGAATCCATAATAACGAAGTAACTCTGGATCTCAGTGCTGTCAAGGAAGACAATGCTGAGCATCAGAGAGAGAAGGTACTTGAAAGCGCAGCTACAACTGTAGATATTGCACAGCATGATGCTTGTGAGGAGAACATGCCAGATACTAAAGATCATGATAAAGCAGAATTAACAGAGGACCATACGGTCCAAGAGAATGGAGTCAGTGATGAAGACTACAGCGAAGATGCTGCGGTCCAGGAAGAGGCCATGAATGCGAATGTGGAGCATATAGGTGAGGTGAACAAACTCAATGCAAAATGTCATCAGCCCGGCAGTGGCATTTTGATACTTGAGGGAATTGAGGAAGCAGTGAGCACACAAACCGCCCCCATGACAGAGACTGTCAGCAACCTTGATGCAAATACTGCTGATGTCAACAAGCTTGTTTTACAAGCCATAGAGATTGATTCAATGCAATGTCAGGAGACGGACAGTCATATAATCAGCACTACCCACCAACCAGATACTAACTAATTCCCATGGGAATTGGTACAGTCATAGACTGGACCCATTGTGTTCAAAGAGTCCTCCCACTAGCTCTTTCTCAGTCAACATCCAAGACGTTCTTCTACTGTGATCTCAGAATGAGTGAGTGAATGTAGCTGTAAAGGAAGGAACACATCACATTTTTTTTGCATTGGTCCACTGTTGTTTTCAGTTAACGACTGTTTACAGAAGATACACCGAATGATTAGACAGTGTTTTTCCCAACAAACAATGTGAACAAACAGAGATAATGCACTTACTAATGTGCCATTCAGGATCGTGAGCAAATTGCACTTGCTACGAATAATTATGAATCCATGGTAGCGAGCGAGAAAGGGAACTGTACACAGATCAGCATATAAATCACTATGGCACCTTGATTCAAACAAGAATTACCACATGACATGCTGATCTATTGTAGCATTTTCAAAACCCAATTTTGACTGACTTATCACTTTCTAAAGCACTTCCTTTTTTTTCCCAACGGTAAAACCATGTTGCATGTTTGCTCTGGTGGAACTTTGGGGTAATTTAAGGGAAAGTTCACCCAAAAAAAAAAAAATTCTGTCATCATTTGCTCACCCTTGTGTATTTCCAAACCTAAAGGGGGTTCTTGTGTGAAACGCAAGAAGATATTTGGATAAATGTCTGTTTTTCTGTCCAATGTTGTTTTGGTCCCCATTGACATTTACTGTATGGACAAAAACCTTCAAAATATAATTGTATGTGTTCCCTTTGAATAGAGAAATTCATACAGGTTTGGAACTCCCATCAGTGTGAGTAAATGATGACAGAATTTTCTGCTATCTGTTCAGAATTAGTGTGGTTGGTCAGAGTGTGTTGTCTTTGGTATTTAATTTCCTAGTTGCTTAATTTATGGTCAGAACACTAATTTCCATACAGAAACTTTATGCGCCAATAAAAAACCCAGATACATTAGAAATTACAGTGCACATTGTTTGTAATGTACTTTATTTTCCTCTTCCTAACTTAATGTCGCACAAGGTTGTTCATTGACTGTTTGTCTATATTCTGCTGTGATGTTTCAGTGAACAAAAACATACTCAAAAGGGACTTGTTGATTAACAGGAAAGAGGAACTTCTTTATTTCCTTAAAAAAAGGTGATCTCTTATAACACACAGGTGTTATTTGTTTTGCAAGTCAGCACAGTAAGGCAATTAGGAATGCACAATAGCATTATTACAAAAAAATTAAGCTAATCATATATTTTTTATGTTTTTAAAGGATTTTTAAGTTACAGTTTTAACAGTTTGAAGTTTTGCATTTTATTCTTAGTTGTGAAGAGTGCAAGAACATTCTTGGCTTCACGCCACACGGAATGTGGTTTTACATTAATTTGAAGAGCCACCACACCTGTCAGGCTGGAGTACATTCTACTGGTGCTCATCACTGTATGTACGTTTGGATTCACCTATGTGTTTACTAACAGCAAACCAATAAAGACAAAGTGGCTAAAATGAAACTGAATTTCCTCTGATCCATGAGAAAACACATTGGAACAACCATTCACTATACCAACCGATATCATTATATTTATTATTTACTGACCAAGTATGCGTGGACAGACACGCATGGAAGCAGCCAAAGCATTTTCGACTAAAGCCTGGAATACACTACATGACTTTTGCCCAGATTTTCAGTCTGGACAAATTGATGCTAGTTTCTGAACGTCAGAGCCAGTCTGCAGATTTTACCTGATTTCACAGAAAATGGTGTAATGTATTAGTTCAAAGTTTTCAAAACTTCAAAGTCTCATATAGCAACAAGGCACATGTTTATGCATTAGTTTGTTCTATTTGTAATGACTTGAAAGTCAGGTAGTGTGAGATCCTCACTCGTTTAGTTTTTCCTCTGTAACTATTTACACTACCAGCAAGTGAATGATGACTAGTGTTTTAAAATCTGTTCAGATTTTAAAAGTCATGTAGTGTATTCTAGCCTTAAAAGATGCCTTACAAAAGACAAAATTAGTACTTTTATGTGAAATTATGTGAAAGCCTGAATTGGATACAGTGGGTCAATGTTTTATTTCAAATACTTTTTTTCTTTCTTTTTTTCAGTAATCCTGGGAATATAATTAATTGATTTGTTTTGTTTGCTATCAATCAAGTGACAGAGTTAATATATTTTAAAAGTAATCAACAAAACATAATAAAACATATTACTTTCTTAAATATTAATTTAAGTTATGCGGTCACAGTTATGGCAACAGTATTACCACAAGATGGAGACATGATATCAAACTAGGGAAAGGGAAAGCCAGATGTTACGCAATTTGTGACACTATTACTGTAAATGTTGCTACTATGTTATATATATATATATATTTTTTTTTTTGTCATTTATATAAAAATCACATGATCAAATTAATCAAATGAATGAATGTAAGATGCATAAATATAATTAAAATAAAATTAATTTATAAAAGGTAATTTCTTACTGCTGAAAAATAGAGCTTGATTACTGACCCGTTTTTAGAAAGCACAATCAAACAGTAATATAAAAATCAGTACGTGTTAAAAATGACCCCCAAGAGCCCCCTTACGGGCCCCAGATCCTGATTTGAAAATCCCTGGTTTATCTCATCATGAAACAGCAGGATACAAAAGTATTAAAACATCTTGCACATCTAAAGTTTCCTGTTCCGCAGAATTAACTTACACATCAGCATATTCTTAGTAAAGTAATGTGGTTTTCTAGGAAATTGCACTCAATATTTGAATTATGCTCTTCTCAGTGTATAAAATGACAGTGCTGTCAATATGTTTATAGGATCTAACACACTGACAAACAGTGCTGAGTTCAAGGCTGAGTCAACTGACCTCATTTCAGACTGTGACATCGGCAGGCAGGGTGGTTTGGCTGACAGCAGGGGACTGCAGACGGAATCATGGTGTAGTCAGCCGAAGATACCCTGTCTGTGGCGATGTCCCATAGCAGAGCCTCCCTCTCTCTCTCCACTTCCTTCAGGACAGATCTGTACTCTTCAGTCTTGGGGTTCAGAGGGGTCTCTTCTGCCTCGTCCTGAGAGAGGTCAAATATCAGAGGGGGGTCGTGATACTGCTGTTGTCCACTTCCTCCACCACACGCCACTGATCCACCTGAGGGAGACATTAGAACCAATATACCAACCAATAGTTTATACATGGGAGCAGCCAAAATAAGTTATTAATATATGATTCCCTTTCGAAAGGGAACTCGCACTGCATAATGACGCTTCGGGGAATGCCTCAGGCGTGACAGGTGTCTGAAATCACAATCAAATCACGGCAATCACATTGACCGGCGACAGCCCGTGAATCATTAAAGAGGCTATATGCGTTTGTCTGAAATTTAAACTCACGACTGACACCTGTGGCCAAAAAACAGAACTGCTCTTCCTTTCTGCTCGCTCTCGCAGCGCGCTCGTACGTGCACACTTCACAAGTCATCTGCTGCAAGGAGGTCAACATTATGTTTACAGAGGTAAGAACAGTCAAATACATATATTCCATAGCACTGCTTGCGAGTGTAGGCTACTTGCTGACTAGCGGTGGTGGCAGAGTGATCTGAAACGTTTAACATGAACGCGCTCAACGTCACATCCGCAGACAGCGCGGGAAAAATCCGACCCGACAGAAAATAGGAAAAGTAGGATACAAGCTTATAGGTGCACCCACTGTGAGCGGACATGCTGTCAGTATGCTCAACAGGAGATGTTTGAGTCATAAATGGTAAAATAAAAAGGCTATTGTTACGTTTATTTTGGGGAAAAAGCTGCATATAGCCCCTTTAATGTGAATGATTAACATGCGACCTGGAAGTATAAAAGGGAGCCTTGCAAACATGACAATCATCCTTTTCATCTTCAGGGACTGTTTTGTCTGTAACCGCTTTGAAAATCAGGTAATATATGAAATACACTGAGAAGGCTGAGTGCTTTCAGAAGAAGTGTGCAGGCCTGTGCTCAAGATATCTGACGCCGGGTGACACACACGAACCTCTCCGTTGAGGCAGCGTGGCGTATGTTGTACCCCCCTGGTTTTAAGGGTGCTAGCTTTCTTGCTGAGTACACTGCCATGAGCATTGTGATTAGGCACTAAGATGCTGTAGGCGCTGTGTAAACAGCTTATCTACCAACGAAGGCTGTGCTGTTATGTAGTAGGCCTCAGCAGGCCTCCTTGAATGGGCAGCCTCCGAGAGGGTGCTGTAGGCCAGCTTACTTCACGTGGTTGGTCTTAGTGGTTTGGGCAGTTGACTCACCAATGGGTAGTAGGCCTTAAACAGGCCCCCTCGGAGGTGAGTCCCAACATTGTTGGATAAACTTAGGGGTGCAGAGAGGAAGTGGCGCAAATCGAAAGATCCTACTGACCTTGGTCTTTATCAATCCCTCCTCTCTTCCTTCTCTGCTAATGTCTCTACTGCTAAAATGACTTACTATCACAACAAAATTAACAATTCTTCTGACTCTCGCATGCTTTTTAAAACCTCCTCTCTTCTCAACCCTCCTCCTCCTCCTCCTTCATCAACCCTAACAGCTGATGACTTTGCCACATTCTTCATAAATAAAACAACCACCATCAGCGGCCAATTTAACAATCCACAAACTGACACACACATTTTACCAGCTAACACACACATTCTACCCTCATTCTCTCTGCTTTCAGAGGCAGAAGTCTCCAAACTACTCCTTTCCAACCGCCCTACTACCTGTCCGTTTGATCCTATTCCTACTAACCTACTTCAAGCCATTTCTTCCTCAGTTATCCCCGCACTCACGCACATCATCAACACCTCTCTTCACACTGGTACCTTTCCCACAGCATTTAAGCAGGCCCGAGTAACCCCACTGCTTAAGAAACCTAGTCTTAATCCAGCACATCTGGATAATTACAGACCAGTATTCCTTCTTCCATTCGTCGCGAAGACACTTGAATGAGTTGTTTTCAACCAGATCTCTTCCTTTCTCACACAGAACAACCTCTTGGGCAACAATCAGTCTGGTTTCAAAAGTGGACACTCAACTGAGACTGCGCTGCTCTCAGTAATCGAAGCTCTGAAACTGGCAAGAGTAGCTTCCAAATCCTCAGTTCTCATCCTGCTAGATCTGTCTGCTGCCTTTGACACAGTTAACCACCAGATCCTCCTGTCAATCCTAAAGACGATGGGAATCTCGGGAACCGCACTCCAATGGTTCAAGTCTTACCTCTCAGGTAGGTCCTTCAGGGTGTCGTGGAGGAGTGAGGTGTCGAAGTCACAACATCTACCTACTGGAGTGCCTCAGGGCTCAGTACTTGGACCACTTCTCTTCTCCATCTACATGACATCACTAGGAACTGTGATTCAGAAACATGGCTTTTCCTATCACTGCTACGCTGATGACACACAAATCTACCTCTCATTCCAGCCTGATGATCCGACGGTAGCTGCTCGCATCTCAGCATGCCTGAGAGACATCTCTGGCTGGATGAAAGACCACCACCTTCAACTTAACCTTGCGAAGACAGAGCTACTTGTGATCCCGGCCAATCCAACACTTTGTCACAACTTCACTATTCAGCTAGGCCCGTCATCCATATCTCCATCACGGTCAGCCAGGAACCTTGGAGTTGTTATTGATGATCAATTGAACTTCACAGACCACATTACTAGAACTGCCCGGTCCTGCAGATTTGCTTTGTATAACATTAGGAAGATCAGGCGCTTCCTGCCAGAGCATGCTACACAACTCCTTGTTCAAGCGCTTGTTCTATCCAAACTGGACTATTGCAATGCTCTCCTGGCTGGTCTTCCAGCTTGCACGATCAAACCTCTACAGCTAATCCAAAATGCTGCAGCTAGAGTGGTTTTTAACGAGCCGAAGAGAGCACACGTCACTCCTCTCCTCACAAAACTACACTGGCTTCCAGTTGCAGCTCGCGTCAAATTCAAGTCACTGACGCTTGCTTATAGAACAACCACTGGCTCTGCTCCCTTTTACCTAAACTCATTACTTCAGACTTATGTCCCATCCAGAAATTTGCGCTCTGCAAGCGAACGGCGTCTTGTGGTGCCACGTCAAAGAGGCACAAGATCTCTTTCTCAGACCTTTACCATGACTGTTCCTTGCTGGTGGAATGACCTTCCCAACTCAACCAGAGCTGCTGAGTCCGTAGCCATCTTCAAGAAACGGTTGAAGACGCATCTCTTTCGGCAGCACTTGTTCCAGTAATACTAACACTTTCTCTTCCTTTCTATTTAAAAAAAATAAAAATAAAAATAATAATAATAATAATAGTACGGGTTCTACGTTGGATTAAACTGTGAAAGGTTATAGCACTTACATTTTGTTGTCCTGCTGTTAGTTTAACTGCTTCTATGGTTCTCATTTGTAAGTCGCTTTGGATAAAAGCGTCTGCTAAATGAATAAATGTAAATGTAATGTAAACTTTATAGCCGCTACCAGGTAGCTAGCCATATTAGGCCTCCTGTGGGTCGGCCCAATAGTTATGTTGGTGTAGTATGGATCCCAACAGTGTACCTTTGTAGCAGAATTGACTTGCTAACAGAATTGGCCTGCCTGATAGGCGAGTCCCCAGCTGGCTGGCCTTAGGAGGCCGCCTTGGAACTATCACCCGGACTCGGCTACCAGTTGCTATCAGGTAGTAGGCTCCTCAAACCTCCCTAAAGGTGAATTCCCACTTAAGATGGTTATCAGGTAGTAGGCCTCACCCGGCCTACCTGAAGGCGAATCCCCACCTACATTGGCTATCAGGTAGTAGACCTCACCAGGCCTCCCTGGGGGCAAACCCCAAGGGCAGGCAACTGGACAGCTAGCCTGACTTACTATCGGGTAGCAGAGAAAGCTCCCAGATATTCTGGCTGTCAGGTAGTAGGCCCCACCAGGCCTCCCTGAAGGGGAACTGTCAGGTAGTAGGCCTCACCAGGCCTCCCTGAAGGTGAGTTCCCACACACTGGCCCTCATTTATCATTCTTGCGTAGAAACGGGCGTATATGTTGGCTTAAGATTATGCTTACACTCCTCTCACCACCTGATTTATGAATCTGAGCATACCTTTGAAATCCAGGTGTACGCAAAACATGCCCTTGATAAATGCCACGGCTGAAAACGATCGTCATTAGAATAACATGCTATATATTCAAGTCTCCGCTTCCCCCACGCCCTCATTTTACGCCATGGACACACGGAAGACGGCAAAGAAGAGAAACTTGACCCATCACAATGCATTATTTTACTGCATGTGTTTTGAAACAATTAGCATTTAATTTCGTATCACGTCACATGTATTGGGGTGTACAATAGTGATGATAATGTGATGTGGAGTACCATTCATTCACATTAATAATTGCATGACAATTTGTAATATTCTTCTTCTTATTATTATCATTTTTATTATTAATGATGCTTATTGTTATTTAGAATAAGAATGTTCTTAAGAACGTTATTGTTATTTGTATTATTATTATTATTATTATTTAAAAGAAGAAGAATGTCGTTATTATTCATATTTCTATTAATATTATTATTTAAAAGAAGAAGAATGTAATTTTTATTATTTTGTCAGTCTGAATTATTTTTTGGTCATTACTGAACCCAGTCCGTGCACACCTGCCGGGCCTAACCCTGAAACGTCAGGTAAAGCGCACAGGCTCGCAACTGAAGGAATGCATATATCTACAAATCAAATGCTTTGGTAAAGTCACACAAATTAAACATTGAAGTCCATGTTGCACAAAAATAAACACTGAAGTTCATAATTACCATGTTGTTGTTGTTTTTTTACAGTGGGTCATAATATATCATATCTTTTAGTTTGTCAGTGTGTTTTGTGGAGTTAGGAATTGTTTTTCTGCGCATTTCCACACTAACTCAAAACGTGCGTACACCACCTCCTGAGCTGGCGTAGGATTTGAGTGTGCCGTATGCCAACGTCCATATTGATAAATCTCAAAGTCACCGTGGTTTTGGGTGTACGCTGGAAATTTGGTGTACGCACTTTTGATAAATGAGGGCCACTGTGGTTATCAGCTAGTAGGCCTCACCAGGCCTCCCTGTGAGTGGTTTTCTAGTTCAGGAAGTTCAGTTCAGCTGGTCTTAGCATGCAGCTGCTGAAGGCGGGCTTGTGCCCTGGCTCGACTAAAGTGTTCATCCTCTGCTACTGGTTCCCTCCCGGAACCTCTTTTCCGGGCACTTTGAGCTTTGAGCATGCAGACTCCTGAGTCTGGTCAGACGGTCGTAGGCCTCTCGTGACGACTCCCAGTTAGATCAGTCCTTAGGCCTTCACAGGCCTCCTCAGTGTTTTGAAACATAAACACTGGGTAGATCCGTGGATAGAGTAGAGAAACTCCCCTCGCTGCCAAGGGTTAGGAAGCACTATGCCGAGTCATACTCTCCGGGATATCTCGTCTCTGAGATCCGGGACAAGTGGTTCACTGCCAGCTTCACAGTCCCTTGGGTTGGATGCCTTAACTAAGGCAAGTGTCCAGAGGCTCTGTCTTCGGACAGACAGGAAGTGGCCAGGCTAAGTGTCTATGTAACTGACGCCAGGTCAGGCCGTCTTGGTGGCATTTCGGGGTAAGTACATTCCCCTAAATAGTGATTGGCTGGGGTTCCTTCGGGTCCCCTTGCCACATTCCCTAGAAGGGACCCCTTCTAATTGGAAGCTGTGGTTCCAGGCCCTGAGCAGGCCCAGGTAGGCCTTTCATTTAACCATGTTTCTGGAGGTTTTCCTGCGAGGCTTAGCTTGTGCTATGACCGTAGGGAATGCTGTCACTGACAGACCAGTGTGACCTGAGGGTGGGTTTTAGGGTTTCATTTGAATTTGTTGGTTCTGACAGTTGTCACTGCCACCTGGCATGCACTCCCCTTAGCATGGCGGCGTAGGTATATCGTTCTCCAAAGCGTCATCGACACAGTGCGAGTTCCCTTTCAAAAGGGAACGTCTCAGGTTACGACTGTAACCTATGTTCCCTGAGAACAGGGAACGAGACACTGCGTCTCCTTGCCATGCTTCGGGGCCTGCCTACCAAACAGTCCATTCAGACGAAAGGATGATTGTCATGTTTGCATGGCTCCCTTTTATACTTATGTATACTTGTATGTTAATCATTCACATTAATGATTCACAGGCTGTCGCCGGTCAATGTGATTGCCGTGATTTGATTGTGATTTCAGACACCTGTCAAGCCTGAGGCATTCCCCGAAGCGTCATCGACGCAGTGTCTCGTTCCCTGTTCTCAAGGAACATAGTTTACAGTCGTAACCTGAGACGTTTTTTGTTACATTTAAATAATGTTTTATACATTAAAGTTTTATTTATGTACTTATCAATTTTAAAAATGATCTACTATTTATTTATTTATGGTTATTTATTGTTTATGTTTAACTAAATTTTTAAACATGAAATCATTTAAATTGTTACTTTAAAGAAATTATATTTGCATATTTGCTTATATAAATATTATTATTTAACTGTTACCTTTAACTACATTTTAAATATATAAATTAAACAAACTAAATTAAATTAAAACCGGTTTAAAATGTCTTAATTAAAAAAAAATTATTTATTTTTTCACTGTTACATTTAACAAAATGTTTAAACATGAATGAAATAGTTTAAAATATGTTTATATTTATCAATTTTAAAATGTAACTTATTCATTTATTTTAATGTTACATTTAGTTGCATTTTTCAAATGATTTAAAGTTTGAAACTGTCTACTTATCAATTAAAAGAAATCATTTATTATTTTTAAACATTAAATAAAAACTTTATAATATCTATTTATCAATTAAAAAATTTAACAGTAAGCAATAAATTAATAAAATCACAAAACAGCATTTTTATACAAATGAAATACTTCAAAAATGTCTATTTATCAATTTAAAATGTATTAGTTTATTTTACATGAGATTGAGATAATGAGATTGAGAAATACTTAATATTTAACTACATTTTTAAGAATTAATTAATTAATTAGTTAAAAATAAGTATTTGTCAAAACCAAACAGTTTTTTTTTATGAATTAATTCTTTCTTTTTTTTTTCTTTATAAATAGAGACCTGTAATGTAAAAAGCCTTGTGATGTTTCAGCCTGACGGTTTGAAGGTCCCCGAACTGTCCTGCGGCGCCGCTGTTTGGATGCACGAGACTCTGATAATGGGAACAAGAGCTTATTTTTAAAAAAGCCAGTGAGAAAAAATTTCACAAGTTTTGTTTTGGTCTGTAAAGTAGTGTGTCATCCAAACTGACTGTACCCTATGCCCTTCGTCAGAGTCGTTGAGCAGAATGTATGTTATATCAATGCCGTCATAGCGTCGATCCGATGGTGGTTTCACACCAGCCAGGGAGAGGATGGTTGGGAAGATATCCAGACTACTATGGATTAAAAGCTAGTCATCATATGGTGAAAACAAACAATCATGTTACACAACGTTCATAATCTTCCAGTACCTCAGCAGGGCACTGCTGGTGCTGTTGGGTTTGATCTTTTTAGGCCATGTGACCACTGTGGGAACTCTATGACCTCCTTCCCATGTGGTTCTTTTGGCAGAGCCACCACCTGCTCAAAAGAATGAAAACAGACTATAACATGATAATTCAATTAGTGTGTTTGTTATCTAAAACAACTGATGACTTGGATGAAATCTGCACTCACAGAAAACTCTGTTCGTTCATTTGAATATCTTCTATTTATGATAGGTTAAAGGTATGACACCTTACAAAACCATAAAAAGCCATTTGTTTTTGATAAATAAATCGAGAGAGATTACCTCTGCTCGTCTGCCATCTTCCAACAAAAGGCCCAACATGCCCAGCAAACTGGCATTTCTGCTCCCACGGCCCATTGTCACCTTAGAAATGGATGCATTTCATAAATTTGCAAACAGAGCCTTTAGGAAAGCGACTAATCCCACTGAACACATTGAGTGAAATATGTACAAAAGAACTCACCAGTGAACCATATCAATGTGTTTTCCAGCTGCTCAGTGCTGACTGCCTGCATGATTGTCCCCACCAATGAGTCCATGTCACTGAGGCTGGCTGTGTAAGGATCTTGCGTCGTAACGTTTAGGAAGGTGTTATGGAACAGGGGGACATGCATGTGAGCAAGAGCCACATACAGCAGGAACGGCTGCTGCTTAGAAATGCTACACAGGCACATTAACACAAAACAAATAATATTATCCAAATTGTACAGTAACAGAAGACAAATTTTGTTACAGAGGCACAATTTAGTGATACCCTTATGCTTATCAGTTGATATTAGAGTTGCATTTATTTGATCAGAAACACAGTAAAAAAACTATATATATTGTGAAATAATATTACAGTTTAAAAGAGATGTTTTCTATTTATTAATATATTCTAAATTATAATTTATTCCTATGATGGCAAAGCAGAATTTTTAGCAAAATTACTCCTGTCACATTACATAATCCTTTAGAAATCATTATATTTTTGTGAAAATGTAATGTATTATTTTTTTAGTTCTTTGATGAATAGAAATCTCACAATTTTGTAAAATTATAAATTACTTTCACTTTTTATCAATTGAATGCATCCTTGTTGAATAAAATGAATAATTACTTTTTTTAAAAATCATACTGACCCCAAACATGTGAACTGTAGTTTATTGTATCCGTTTCTACTGTATATTTATTTGTGCATGCTAATTTATTTTTTTTACAGTTAGATTACATCTCTAATCATCCATTCCTCACTTAAATTTATTTAAAAAAATTAATAATGTAATACCACAGTTAAATGTTGATTACAAAGCTCTTTGGCTACAGATGCAACAGGAACCAATCAGCTTGTGCCGTGTAGTTAATGATGTGATTGTCAGCAGGTTGCAGTAAGCATCCATCAGCATGCATCTAGAGTTTCATGACAGATTGTTATTGGCCATTTTAATGTCAATATAATTTATTGGTTCAAACATATTTAAGTAAGGTGAAGTGATATTGACTTTAAAACAGTTACAGGTCTTGATTCTCTGTGCAAGTGCACAGCTGAAATGATAAATAAATGAGACTTGGCTCTGCCCACCCCAACAAATTATTATCTATCCTTGGACTGTGTCAAAGGTCAACAATGCAACTTCCCCTGCCTAGCAAACTTGTTTACAGACCAGACCTTATATTGACTTATCAAAGTCCAGAAACAGTTGCCCCTGTGAGTAGCAAAACTGTTTTTATAATCCATTTTTAATCAAGAATGTTTTTTTGTTTCACCATAAGTGCTAAGCCTAAAACCTGTACAAGACCTTTTTAATTAACATATGTTTTACCAAGAAGTTCAAGAGGTTTAATAACCTTTCATAACAACATAAATAATATTATTAGTACAGAAAAGAAAGTAATACTCATTATAAGTAATGCTCAAAAGCGCATTTTGCCAGGAAGTCAAACCACTGTGGAAATGAGCTCAGGTTGGTATTCAAATCAGAAATATATGACTTTCTGTAAACAATTGGAGTCAGAAGCAGTGAACATACCTGGCTGTAAATATCTGCTTGACTGCCACTCTGCCATATCTGTCTTTAAGGCTCCATGTATCCAAAGGTTGTTCAATTATTGTCTCATTTTCAAACAGAGGTAGTGCCACTTGAGTGTAGCATCCTTCATGCTTCCTGACGAGTGAACATTTGACATATTTCAGTAAAGCACGAGACATAGGCCTATACAAAACCTAAGGCTATATGGCATCTGATGTGTGTTTTGACTTAATGATGACCTGGAAAGTAACACACACCTAGTAGTATATTGATTAAGGATGCAGGGAGGGCAGCTGGGAAGGTCGAGGCCTGGTTCATCAGTGCAGCCCATGTCATTACTATAAGGAATACCGAAGTAATAGTCAAAACCTGTAGTGTGAACACACAAAAGTAAGCATATTCTCATGAAATAACTCACACACATGCACACACATACATGCATACAGTGCCTTTCATATGTTGCTGCTTTATGTTAAACTAATTTAAATAACTTTTTTCAATCAATCTACACTCCATTCACCATTATGACAAAACAAATAACTGATTTGTGAACTTGGTAAATTTATTAAAAAGAAAAAACTGAAATAAATATACTTCATAAGTATTTGTATCCTTAACTCAGTGCAGTAGTTGAAGCACCTTTATAGCCTTTTAGCCTTAAAGTCTTTTTGGGTATGATGCGACAAGCTTTGCACATCTGCAAATGGTGATTTTCTGCTATTCTTCTCCTCAGATTCTCTCAAGCTCTGTCAGATTGGATGGGGACCACCGGGTTTCTTCAGAGATGTTCGATTGGGTTCAAGCACAGGCTCTGGCTGGGCTACTCAAGGACATTCATAGAGTTGTCCATAAGCCACTCTTGCATTGTCTTAGCTGTGTGCTTAGGGTCATTGTCCTGTTGGAAGGTGAACCTTCTGTCCTGTCTGTCCTGTCCTGATTGTGCAGGAGATGAGCAGTGCATAGTTCCATGGTTTCCTCCATACATGATGTTTGGAACTGAGGTTCATCAAAAGTGCTTTTCTGCTAATTCCAAGTGTGTTTTCATGTGTCTTTGTTCTAAACTTCTTCCATTAAGGATTACGGAGGCTACATGCTTCTGTGAACCTTCAATACAGCTGAATGTGAGCCGTGTATTCACAATACTGTCTCTGAGCTCTACCGGCAGTTCCTTTAACCTTGTGGATTGGATTTTGCTCTAATATGCATTTTCAGCTGTTAGACCTTTAATTGAGAGGTGTTTGCCTTTCCAAATATTACCCATTCAATTGAATTCGCCACGGTTACTGTAACTTCACACTCCACTTGAAGTGTAGTAACATCTACAAGCGAAGTTGGAATGCTCCTGAGCTAAATTCCAAGTCTCCTAAACAGTGTTGGGTAAGTTACCCTAAAGAAGTAATGAATTACTAGCTACTAATTATTCAATAGTGTAATTAGATTACTGTACTAATTACTCTCTCTAAAAAGTATTACATTACTTATTACTAATTACTTTCTAAATTCCATATCAACCTCGACCAGTTGAGCAATACAAGGATACACATGAAACTGCTCTTTTAATTATTTCAAATAAATAATATAAAATTGCATAAATTATTATTTAACTGACGAAAGTATTTAAAGGGAGGTTATATTATAAACATAAATTTTAACATTAGATGTTAAATTTTTATGTTAAATCTATTGTTTTATAGAATTGTTCTATTGTCTATACAGTATTTACTATAACTGTAAATAAATTACGGAAAAATTAAGAGTAATCCCTTTACTTTTTCAAGGGAAAAGTAATTAAATTACAGTAATTAATTACTTAGTAATGCATTACACCCAACACTGGGCCAAGAAAAGGGTATGAATACTATGCAATGTAATAATTTAAGTTTTTTATTTTTAATAAATTTGCACAAAATGTTGTCACAAATCATAATTGTGTATGGAGTGTAGATTGACGTAAACAAAAAGTTATTTAAAGTAGTTTAACATAAGGCAGCAACATAACAAAATGTGAAAAAAATGAAGAGCTACGAATACTTTCGCAAGGCACTGTGTAAATGTGTGTGTGTATATATATATATATATATATATATATATATATATATATATATATTAGGGCTGTCAAATGATTAATCACATAAAAAATAAGTTTGTGTTTACATAATAAATGTGTTTGTACTGTGTAAAATTATTTTGTACATATAACTACACACACGTGCATTTATATATTTAAGAAAAATGTGTTATTTATATATAAAATATTTATATTTATATATAATATAAATTATATATAAATCTATATATAGTATATACATGCAAATATTTCTTAAATATATTCAAGCATGTGTATGTATTTATATATATATAAAATAATTATACACAGTACACACACATTTATTATGTAAACACAAACTTTTATTTTTGATGCGATTAATCGTGATTAATCATTTGACAGCCCTAATATATATATATATATATATATATATATATATATATATATATATATTGTTTATTAATAAATTTTTATATAACAGAAATTCTTAAAAAATATCATGCATAATTAAAACAGATTAAACAGATTAAAATTGAATGAAAAATTTACAAAATGGTACCTCTATGAACAGGATTGTAGGAACCATTGTGTCCAAGGTGCCATTTTCCTGTTTTAAAATCAATATAAGCACTATAAATAAATGTAAAAGAAATATTACGAAATATGAGTTCAGCTCGGGAGGCTTATTAGTTGCCATGGCTACATGTGCGTATTTGTTAATCAGGAACTAATCACAGCACAGCGTAGAGTTCATTGCTCTCAGGACGATAATAATGTTATTCTCGGCATGTTCTCAGAGTTTCTGTACTTACCGATCATTGCTGTATAATAACCTGCCTCATGCAGGAGCTGAGCAAATGTTGTCTCATTGAGTGGCAGTCCCGCGACTGACCGCACTGCAAAATTATGAGTGACCCCATTGCGCAGCCCGTGTCTGCCAGTCAGGAGGGCAGCGCGTGACGGTGAGCATGTGGAGGCAGGAGAGTGGAAGTCTGTAAATCTGCAAATCACAAGCACCGATAATTAGACATAATCAGGCACAAAACTGAGGCATGCATAGCCAAATTATAAAAACAACACTTACCTTTTGCCCTTTAGCATTAATGAGTCCAGCCAGGGTGTTGGTGTGAAGTTATCAGGCTTGTTCACCCAGAGGTCACCCCACCCAATATCATCGGCTAAGATTATGATGAAATTGGGTCTTTCCTTCTCACCAGTTTTGTCCTCCTTTCTAATATGACTTTTGATATGATGAACCAGTCCCGAGAAAAGGAGCAGTGCACATAATCCAAACTGTGCCATTTTTAAATGCTAAATGTAAAAAAAAAAACACAAAAAAAACCCAGTATTTTAAATGATGATATATTTGGCAGAGAAAAACGAATACTCTGATTGCTACTTCAAATTCTAATTAAAAAAAAGTAGTATAAAACACAATATGATTAATGAATCAGGCCAATGCCAGCAGCCATATCACCCTGTAGCCCAAGACTGGTTGCCCACTGAAGCTAAGCAGGGCTGAGCCTGGTTAGTACCTGGATGGGAGACCTCCTGAGAAAACCAGGTTGCTGCTGGAAGAGGTGTTAGTGAGGCCAGCAGGGGGCGCTCTCCCTGTGGTCTGTGTGGGTCCTAACACCCCAGTCTAGTGACGGAGACACTATACTGTCAAAAAGCACCGTCCTTCGGATGAGACGTTAAACCAAGGTCCTGACTCTCTGTGGTCATTAAAAATCCTAGGATGTCCTTCGAAAAAGAGTAGGGGTGTAACCCCGGCATCCTGGCCAAATTTGCCCCATGGCCTTTGTCCATCATGGCCTCCTAATCATCCTCATATTCTGATGGGCTTCATCACTGTCTCCTCTCCACCAGTAATCTGGTGTGTGGTGGGCGTACTGGTGCAAGATGGCTGCAGGGGGATGCTGCACATTGGTGGTGGTTGAGGAGATTCCCCCCTTCCTAGTAAAGCGCTTTGAGGTCTCAGATAAAGCGCTATATAAATGTAACGAATTATTATTAATCCGAGAGGGGTTCTGTGACAGGATTATAATAGTGAAAAAAAATTAAAACTATATATATATACACACACACACACACACACACACACACATTTTAAAAAATCACTAGTTGAAATAAAATAAACATTAACTGAAATAAAATACTTAAAAGTATATTTTATTTCAGCTTGTTGCCAAAGCACAATTTCTTATTTTCATTTAGTTTAATTTGATGTACTAAAATAGCTAAAACTATAACTGAAATACAAAAATGATAAAAACTATATATTTTTTGAAAATTATTTAAAAAAATATAAAAACACAACAAAATGAATAAAAAGAACTAAAATTAAAAGTATGAAAAATAAAAACTTAATCATCAATGATACTAAAATAACAATGGGCCATTTGATCTCAAAATTAAATTTTAAATCCATTAAACAAAAATACAATACTATGTTACCTTCAATCAAAGTTAAATTTAAAAACTAAAGTACAGGTTCATGTTAAATTAAATGAATATGTAATGTAGAGATATAGGATACATCATCAATAGTTATTTCAATGGCTTTGCCATGTAAAAAAAAATCATAAAGTATGTAATTACATTAATAAGGTACTTTGTGATTGATATTTTAGGTGTCTGATAGAATTTGTAAAGTGTAAATCTCTACCTGGCAGAGACCCTTGAATTACATAAATGTACATCCATTCGATTTTATTAATGATTAGTAGTCAAACTAACAGTACACTATAAAAAAGTAACATCTAAATTACTTAGTGTTATTCAAGTCAAAAATATGATATCTTGTTTAACATCACTTAATCAACTTAAATGAAGTTATAAAACAAAATTTGTTTTTAAGGGGTAAATTAGGCAGAAATAGCTCTTTAATGTAGCAATTAGAGGTTGCCACTTTTTCACAGCATAAAGCTCTCTGGATGTTTCTGAGAAGAGTCTTTTCACTGTCGGGTTTGAGCAGATCTTATTGGCTTGTATAACAAACTTGACCTAATGCAAAAGTCTTTTTAAATTGTTCAGTACAGTCACTCATGCAGTTTCCCCTTTACACTATAGTGGGGAAGAAGAGACAGAGGCACACAGCATGTTCCTTTGACATTCCAGCTCAGGGAAAAGGGGGGTTGTTGGTGTGGCGTTTCATTCAACATTGATTGTAAACCAATCCTCAACTTACTCAACAGCTGTAACCTCCCACCATAGAGGAGCTCAGTGTACCACATGGACTCACTCTTGTCAGTGGACACACCACAGCACAGCAGAAGATCAGCAATATTCCCCTCTCTCATGTGAGTAACTACTCTTTCTTGTTTTGTTATATCAATGGTTAAGTGAATCCTTCTACTAAACTCCCATTGACATTGACACACTCTCTTTATCATAGAAACGACCACGTGGCAAGGAGCTGAAAAAACACCGGTATGCTAACTCACATTAATTTTGATAACGTGCAAAGTGATTTAGGAAAAACAAACATACGTGCTCAAACATGAAATAATCATTTCTAAATGAATTACACGTAATATATGTTTAATAAATGTTTATTTGGGATAATATCATGCCACACGGGAGTTACAGCTGTATGTTATTGAGGAAGTATCGCGGTCTGAATATGGGAATGGGAAATGCTGCTGTACAGTATTAATTTAACGGTAAGGTTAGCTGTAACATTGGAAAGAAACTTAGAATAAATGCAACAAACTTCAGCTTTAAACTGCATAGAAATCTATATTATGACTTAAAATAATATTATGAGAATAATTAAGGCTCACCTTACCTAATGCTGAGCGATGACTTCATTTAAAGTTTTTCAAACGTTGCTCTGCTGCCTAAAAGCGCATCAGGTTGTTGACAATCGAGTCCCGCCGCCCCTCGCGTGACGTAACATCCCTCTGGAAACGCTACCCGCCTACCAGCGCTCCCACTGGGTGGCACTCAAACGGAAGGCTGCAGCATCCTAGTGACTAAGGATTAGGGGTGGAACGGTACACAGAAGTCACGGTTCGGTTCATACCTCGGTTCAGACATCACGGTTCGGTACGATTTCGGTACAATGGAGGGAAAAGCAAAACAAAAATGCATAAGGCATTGTATTTTTTAAATAAGTTTTATTAATAAAGGCATAGAACCAGTTTATAGTGCACTGACAATAGTTTTATATAATTAGTTTATTAATTAAATTAATAAAAAGACCTTGAGATGTGTTTGGTAATTGTACCTGAAATAATTTAAAATTAATTTGCTATATTTCAGATCAATATATTTGTTTTCCTTAATTTTAATTAACATTATTACTTAACAATGTAACATTATTCTCATCTGAATTATAAATAATGAATTTCTGTATAAAATAATACTACCATTAAAAACACATTCGATTTTCTTTTTTAATCAATGTAGAATGTGTAACTTAAAAATAAACAGATTAGTGCTCCGAGGACAAGAAATGAAAACCAATGCAATATGATGAATGTCCAAAAGATGGGACCCACAGACTGTTTTGAAATGGGGTTGGATAAATATGTTTTGCTTTTAAAACAGTGTGTGTGTGTGTGATTTTGGTTGGGTGACAGTTGTAGGTTACAGTTTGACAAGAGTTTACAGTGTGACAAAAGCACAATGTTGTGTTTTATTGCGAGTGTACACAAACTAAACACTTTGCAGGTTTAATGATCTGTATGAACAAAATGACGGAGTATGTTTTTTATGTTTCCATTGTTCGCTCGCGCCTCTCTCTCTCTCTCTCTCACACACACACACACACACACACACAAAGTTCGATCGCGCCCGCGCCTCTCTCTCTCTCGCGCGCGCACACACACACTCCAGCATTGCAATCTTGACATCGCAGCCTGTTCATTATGCGGTCACACCAAACGCGAATAGAGCGTCAAATTCGCGTCTAGTTCGACGCTACTCCAAAGCGAATAGGACGCGCGTATAAAGCCAACGTTTGAAGTGAACGCGCGTTCAGAGCTAAGCCGAGGGTACAGATTATGTGTCCCTAAAGAACCCGCGTATCTAACAGTAGTTCCGCATTACATTAATTCATTTGCACGCGAGTTTTTTTTTTTTATACCGTGTATTCTGCGTGTAAATTCGTGCACCGAACCGTGCCCCCCGTACCGTTTCGGTTCAATACGAATACATGTACCGTTCCACCCCTACTAAGGATCTGTATGTTAGTTCTTAGTTCTGTGTCCTAGTCCAGTACTTCGGAGACTTGTAGGCTAGAGAAGGTATTTTTGAAATTTTCGTGATTTTTTTTTTTCACGAAGTGAATGCCAGCAATCATTTAGTCATTAACGAATGCACAAAACGTGCAAACTAACAAAAACATTATGAACTTAATGTAGTTTTAGTTCGCGCTGAAACAAAATATATATTTTTAATAATCCATTAAACCTGCCCTGCTGAGAAACGAGGAGCGTGAACTCAAATAAGCAGTTCCACACTCATGAAACTCATGAATATGCATGTAGGTCCCGCCCACTGCCTCTACAGACGCACAACTCACTTTTGCTCCAGATTTCACATTATGAAGATAAAAGAGTAGCAAAACTCGAGAGAACGTACATGTGAATTTGAGAACTTGTAAGCTAAAATTTACACTCACAGCTCCTAAATGTTTATTTATTTTTATAACTGCTGGTCCGTTAAGCCTCATTTAAAAAAAAGTACATGTAGGCCTACTGCGTTAGATTAAACTGAGAAGGGTCATAGCATTGCATATTGTCCTATTAGTTTAAAGGTGGGGTATGTGATTCTCTTTTTTGTCCATTTTTTCAAAATCACTTGAAATCCTATTCATAACCCACTTACAGCCACTGAGTTAGAAGCACTGAAATGAAAATTAAGCAATTTAATAATCTGTGGAACGGGCAGGACTCGAAAAACTCCAGCCTATCATTTCCAAGACCAGCTAGAATCATTGGACAGAAAGTCCGTCAATCAAACGGTTGTACCATACCCCCCTCCCCCCATCCCCCTCGCACGAATCAGGGCCAGCGTTGGAGGAAAGAAGGTAGGACCGTTTGAGTTGTGTATTTTCAAAATCTGCCGGCCGTTATGCAAATCCCATACCCCACCTTTAACTGCTTTAAATATTGTTCTCATGTGTAATTCGCTTTGGATAAAAGCGTCTGCTAAATGAATAAATGTAAATGTAAATTAAGCGCTTTCTTGGTTTTCTATGGGAGGAAAATGCTTAACGTACAATTAAAGGAGTTGCATTCATTTTGTGCTCATTTGCTTTTCTGTATGCTTATGTGTTTCCTGAGTGGTCTTTTAATAGGATACCACTGTCTTAAAGCTGCCGTCGGCAACTTTTTTTTTATCATATTCAGCGAATTCGACACTATATTCCGACAGAACAACATAAATAAAGTGGTTTTAGAAAAAAACCCGAGCTTCTAACTCCACCTGGAGCGTGTTATTTGTTTTGCAAAAATCCACCGCTCCCGGTTCATTGTGTCCAATCAGCGCAGGGGGGTGTGAGATAGGACTGTCAATCACAAGTCGTGCACGCACACGTCAATCACATGCGTGTGCCTGAAGTTCGCGCAGTAACGAAGAGTGATGGCGCACTGACGAGCACGAACTCGGTGGGAGGGTATTCGTTGATAGTGGGGGAGGGGCATGAGAGTTGTAAACATTCAAAAATTTTCCTAAGTCCACTCAATCAGCCAGAGTTGCCGACGGCAGCTTTAATTAAACTCGTTGCTTTCATATTCGGGGCTCATCTGCTATTCTGTTTTCTGTAGGCCTGTATAGTATGCATTATTAGTATGGTGTTTACTGAGTTTGATAATATTATTTATTTATTTTAATATCAGTCTAATGCATTAAGCCATGTTAACGTTTCAATTTGAAATTGCAGAAACAGATTCGAGAAGTTGTAAGTCCCTAATTGCTTGTACTCCACATGTGAATGTAAGAATAAGTGCATATATATATTTCAAGTTTGTCTCTGTCATTGTATTTCTGTAAATGGCATTTTACACATTGACTTGTCTGCAGCTTCAAATTCAGAATACAGGTGTGTATTGTCTGCGAGTGCAAATTTCATCATTCAACTTCAGATTTTTATTGTACAGGTTTTCACATTGGAGCTGTGAGTGTAAATTTTAGCAGACAAGTATGAATATTTATATTCACACATATACGTGCTCTTGAGTTTTGCTACTCTTGTACCTTCATATCACATAGACCAGTGGTTTGCTATTGCTATGAAATCATGCGAGTGTAGCTCCGCCCTCACGCCAATGAAGAGATGTTGTTGCGACTATGGTTGCGACAGGGAGGATAAGGTTATTTTGATTAAATGTTACAAGGGCACAATTTTTTATTTCATTGTGACTAAGTTTATTTATAAAATAATTATATTTCATTTTATTTCAGCTTTAATTAAACATTAACAACACTGGTCTCTAGCATACATCATCAGATGCCCAACTGAACAGAAACCCCTGCCCTAGAACCCGTTGTAGTTAAACCAATTTTAAAGCTGATATAGCAGTTGTTTGAAATTTAAATTAAATATAAAAATTGTTCATAGAATTATCAACCATGTACATTTAAGTTACGTTTTTCCACATAGCTTGGTTGCGTTGTGGAGATGTCTCTTTATGAATGATGATAGACGTGTTTAAATACATTTTACTGATGGATGTGAGTGGCTGTAAAAGTTGATAGACTTATAAACTTAATATAGCTTACATTTGTCTTTGTCACATTCACAGGTCATAGGTCAAAATGGCACAGTGGATTTTCCGACTGAAAGGTTGCCTCAGCTCTAAAGTGTACTCAGAGGTCCCAGATGGTGGTTGGGGTTGGATTGTGGCTGTGGCCTTTTTCCTGGTGGAGATGTTCACTTATGGGGTTATCAAAAGTTTTGGGATTTTCCTCAAGGACCTAATGAGTGATTTTGGGGAGAGCAACAGTCGAGTATCATGGATCATTTCAATATGTGTCTTTGTTATGACTTTCACAGGTAAAAACTGTCACTTTTGCTTTAAATTTTAGAACTCCGCTTAGCTGCATGTTGACTCTTTATACGGTATGTGTTCATTTCTGTGACTTTGGCATCCATGTCTATGCCCCTTCAGCTCCTTTATCATCAGTGCTGAGTAATCGATTCGGCTTCCAGCCAGTTGTGATGTTTGGTGGATTTCTCATATCTCTGGGAACAATATCAACTGCATTCACCAGCTCCATCAATCAGATGTATCTCAGTATTGGGATTGTGACTGGTAGGTAAAGCCTTGCACTATACATACACTATCGTTCAAAAGTTTGGGGTCAGCATGATTTAAAAAAAAAAAAATTAATGGGCCTATTTTTATCCATCAAGGATGATTTTTGTGCAAGTGAGATGCGTAAATGCATGCTCACATTTAGTTTAGAACTACAATAACCATCATGTTTACTCTCGATTTCTCTCAACATGAGAGGTGTCTGTAAATAAATGGAAAAAATATTTTCACAATATTTGAAAAGTAACTCAGATATTTTGTTGTAAATTTAAAAGTAATACGTTACATTACTAGTTACTTGAAAAAAGTAATCTTAGTAGGTAACTCGCGTTACTTGTAATGTGTTACCCCCATCACTGTTCATATCTGTTAGATGTTTATATTTAATATATAAGTACAACTAAACTTCTCCAGAATTGTCTGTAAATAAAGAAAAATAATAATGTACTGTATATGTTTGATTGAAAAGATTGATTTACCAGCTATAAGCAAAACAAAGCATCTAATGATTTTCAGATGTCCTTTCCTCTCTGTAGGGCTGGGTTACTGTTTGACATTTCTCCCAACTGTCACAATCTTGTCCCAGTACTTCAGCAGGCGTCGTTCTGTGGTCACAGCCATGGCCTCCACTGGAGAGTCATTTGCTATATTTGCTTTTGCTCCAGGTGAGGGCAGCCATGCTCAACTGCAATATAATACCATCAAATATTATGTGTCATTATGTTAAAACAAGAGTTTTATTATTGTAACACGAAGAGTCGCTCATATCGTTTCCTTGTTTCTGCAGCGTTCACAGCTCTTAAGAATTGGATTGGCTGGAGGTACACAATGGTGGTGATTGGAACGTTGCAGGGCATCGTTATTGTCTGTGGGGCTCTGCTCCGTCCCATAGTCATCAAACCAAAGAAAACAGAAACTGAGCAGACCATCACATACTCTCTCCCTGAAGAACAAATGCAAGGTTCTGTGAGCTCTGGAGATTCAGGTGTACAGTCAGTTGATGAGCTGGAACGGGACCTCAAATCTGGGAAGGAACAGGGAGAAGCTGAACCACTTCAGATTCTCCCAAAACAACAAGACTTTACGAGTAAAAATAAGCTCTTGGATTTGACTGTGCTAAAAGAAGGTAGTTTTTTGTGTTATTCAGCCTTTGGTCTATTTGCAACACTGGGCTTTTTTGCCCCACAGCTGTATGTGGTGGAGCTCAGTGCCAGTTTGGGCACCGATAGAGACAAGGCTGCCTATATGCTGTCAACAATGGCCATCGCTGAGATCTTTGGACGTCTCTCTATCGGATGGGTCCTGAACTGGGGGCGCATCAGGAAGATATTTGTACTTCTCGTATGCGTATCACTGATGTGCCTAGTCCTGGTGTTGTTCACTGTGGTAAATAGCTTTTGGGGACTAACAGTGTGCAGTGTGCTTTATGGCTTCTTACTCGGTAACATTGCATCCACGCACATCCCAATGTTGGCCGAGGATGATGTCGTAGGGATCCAGAGGATGCCCTTAGCTGTAGGCGTCTACGTCTGTATTCAGAGCTTTGCAGGACTGGCTGGTCCACCATTAGGAGGTAAGAACAACTGGAATTCTTATTATCAATGTTGAAAACAGTTGTGCAGGGTTTTTTTAAAACTTTTGATCAATTTAATGCATCCCTTGCTGAATAAAAGTATTAATTTCTCCCAAAAAAATCGTACTGACCCTAAACTCTTAAACAATAGTGTATATAAAATGCAAACCTAAATAAGCAAACTTACTGCATTTGCCCCCAAATATTCTAGGTGTCCTTGTGGATATTACACAAAGGTACAGTGCTGCATTCTACTCCTGCGCTGCGGGAATGGGACTAGGTGCCATCTTCCTTGGGTTTGTACGTCCAGCTAAGACAATTCATCTGTGTTCAAGGAGGGATTGTGGACAGAATAAACCCACAGTGGAGCAAGTGTCCAAAGACAAAGACAGGCCGGAGGAATTCCTAGAATTGGATAACCAAGATATTAAGTCTTGAAAAAAAGACATCCTTTGTGAATTTAACTGAACTGATCTATCAGACCTGTTGATTACATAGGAATTGTTTTACAACTGAATGTATCTGCAGAACAACCACATTATGATTCATAATAATTGCTTAAGGGGTTAGTTCACCCAAAAATGAAAATTCGGTCATCATTGACAAACAAGAACCAGAGTTTTGTTCTTAGGTGTCAAGCAAGTTGATACTTTATTTAACAAATATTTTATGTGCATTGATCAATGTTTCTATGGGAATAAAAGCCTAAATCAAATCTGTTCTTCATATAAAATGTTTCTTCAAAAAAACTTGGATTAAACAGTTCGATTCATTTGATTTGATTTATTTACTATCCCTTTTTGAACTAGTGTCAAAGTTTTGGTGGAACGGACGTTCAAAGAAGAGACAGAAATCTCTCGGGGTTTTTTAAAAATATCTTTATTTGAGATTCGAAGATGAACAAAAGTCTTATGGGTTTGACTTTGACCGACATGAGATGTGAAATGATGATGACTGAATGATGACAGAATTATAATTTCCGGGTGAACTGTACCTTTAAGATGTGCAATTGTTGTTTATACCTGAGATCATAAATGTAATTATTATAGTACATTATATTAGCAGTAGCTGTCATGATAAACTATTATTAGACTTGAAAGTAAACACTAGGACTTTTGTTGATTAGAGTCCTAGGTAGGTACAAAAGAAATTAACATAATCTGTAACAGGAAACCACATTTTTGTGGTTTTAGCGATTATAGGCAATGACTGTGACTAGGCACTGATGGGTAAAGCAATGACCAAAGATAATGTTGAATTCAGCAACTTAAAACTCATATAGCCTAATACAAAATCTAAATTTTATAGAAATGGCATGGGGTATTTGATGCTTTATTTAAAAAAAGGAACTATCTATAGAGTTTTTCCCTAATATTCTTTTATGAATATTTCAGTACTTCATATTCAGCTCATTTCAGGTCAGCTTTTAACTACAGGACCAGTTCCTGTAACTAAATGTTAAATCCATATGAACAACTCTATAAATGCGAATAGTTTAGTACGTAAGCTTGTTTCCGCCACAGAATAAAATATTTTAATTGCGAGAAAAAAAGTCTTATTTTCTCAGAATTGTGAGATAAACTCCCAATTGCGAGTTATAAAGTCCAATTCTAAGGGAAAAAAGGCAATTGCGAGTTTATATCTCACAATTCAGACTTTTTCTCACAATTAAAATGTTTTATTCTGACTTTATTTCATGCAATTCTAACTTTATATCTCCCAATTGCGTGTTATAACGTCAGAATTGCGAGATGTAAACTCAATTAAAGTCACAATTAGCTTTTTTATTTTTTATTCTGTGGTGGAAACAGACTTCCAGTTTAGGGTGTTGTTTAGTTTTTTAATGGTAATGACAGTGTTTTCAACTGTGGATAACACTTATATATCTATTAAATAGAGATTACTGTGAATTCAATGCTTTACAGAGCTCAGGTTGATGCATGTAAAAAAGTGTCTTAAATGACCGCTTCATCACTTACCTCTAGGTAAAACAGTATTTGTTGTTATCGAACAACTGTCACATGACTTGAATTTTATAACAGGAAAGGAATTATCTGCTTTATGTTCAGTGGAATGTGAATGTGCAATGTTCTCTTCTTTTCCTGCACAAAAGACACTCTTTAAATCAGATTTTAAAAAAATACATAATTTTTTTAGACTGCTGCTGTCTTTAAATTGTTTTCTGATTTGACCGACATCTTAAAAGCAAAAACAAAGGAAAGAGAGAAATAAAACTTTATTTTGTTTGATCCACACATACAAACAAAAAGCACTACTTTACAGATACATTCACTGTATTTTCCGAAGAGAAGCTTTCTCACCAAATGATGTTTTATAAAAAAAAGTTTGTGAGGAACATGTTCAAATAATCATTCCAATCAACTTGTCATCAAACAATTACCATGTCTACCCTATCAGCTCGAGGGGAAGCATATATATATTCACTGTCAACTCACCTAACATTCCTTGACAGTTTTCAGCATCCCTCCACCACCCCGACTCCTCACTCTTGGCTTATTCTTTCACAGCCAGGAATATGGTGAGAGTACTCTGGGTTCGGGCCGAATATCGAGCCCGGAGCCCTCTCCTTGGACAGCACGCCAAATACGCATTTATTCTATCTGACCTATTTGTAAGTGAACTCGTGAAAGCTCTTTTCAAGAATGTGCATATAGCATGTCTCAACTTGTCTTGACATTGCTTATCGGCAGGTAGCAAAAGATCATACTTGCTGGTTCATGGTGTTTCACTGTCCAATATTTGTAAGCACTTATACAACCAGTCTTTATACTCTTGAAAGGCTTGTGTGGGTTTTGAATGTTGTCCATTGCTGTCAGCTCTATCTTCAGTCCAGTGCAGTATGGCCTGTAGAGTACATTACAGGTATTATACTGTATATATTTACATTCAACATACTATGTTACTGTATATTGATGTTACTGTATATTGATTGATTGATACCATGTTATATTGATTACATCAGTGGGCCAGAACATTATAGTGCAAATTAGTCAAAATAGATTTGGGCTTACCTTGTATCTGTCAGCTATTTTGAATCCAATGGCAGACTGTAGTTTACGTAAACAGATGGGGCACAGGACAAGTGTCCGACGGTCAGACTCCGCTAAGTGATTGGAGCCCTGCATGACACAGTTTAGCCACTGGCAGTGCTCCATTCCGAATATATGTCCAATCTCATGAGTCAGGGTCTAAAAGAGATGCACAAATAACAGGTCTGATTAAAAGAGCTCAAACAAAAAGTCTAATGCACTTACAGACAGCCACACACATTTCCAACCACACAATGACCTAGATCAGTGTTTCTCAACTGGTGGGTTGCGACCTAAAAGTGGGTCGCAAGACCGTTTTGAGCGGGTCGCGGATTGTGTAGTCAAAGAAACAGCAACAACAACAGCAACAAAAAAGTATGAAATGTTTTTCAAATGGGAGACTTTTAGTTTGAAAGACGTGAATTAACTCCTGTTGACTCCACTACCAGATCCAGTTTAAATAAACAATGGCTGAGAAAAACATTGTGCTGATAGTATCTGCTGTCAGATGAAATGTTGTCAGGCTATATGTCAGTGTCATTAACATTACTTTTGTAACTTTTCCTGTCAGACGTTATGCTGTGCTCACAGTGCACGCTCTTCAATTGCACACAAATGCTAATATATCCCCAGCAAGCAATAGCTGTCATTCCATCGTCTATGTTAATTATAGATAACCTTGAATTTGGTTACATGTCGTTTTTGCCAAAATAACTTGCAAGATGTATGATATTCCGTCATGTAAGCAACGTCAACAGTGATTACAAGGTGTTTGATTTCATTTCTTTGACATGTTATCTAATTGATGACTAGTCTATTCTTGGGCTATGGTTAGACATCTATTAAATTTTCACTGAAATTTTGCCTTGTTTTAGCCGAGACGTCATGTGTTTGGACAGCTATTAGACGTCTTTTAAATGCAAAATTATTTGCTGGGATCACTTCACTATAGAGCAAAGGAAATTACGACCATGCAGCGTCCTAGGTACGTTGTCAATTAATAAGTCATGAAATTACCAAAACCGTACCAATAAATTACATAATTGGTACGTTGTGTTTTATAGCTGGGAAGGATTTGCATGCAGGTATAATGTACATTCTATTCATCAGGATCAGTGTCCATATTTTTCATTGCATTATCCATGATAACTTTAGCCAAACCTTAACCCAAAATACCACTATATTTTCACTTTGTCTTCTTTTCTATTTGTTTGATGACTATGGTGGCTCATGCCAACTTTCTGCTATTTAATAGACTTAGCTTATACTGATGATCAGTGTTAGTGATATTCTTCAATAATATGTATGTGTGTGTGTCAACCATTTTTGAGAAATAAATTTGCTTGGTTAAAATTCAAAAAAAATTGGGTCGCAGCCTGATGTCCACTGGAAAATGTGGGTCCCATGGCCAAACCAGTTGAGAACCACTGACCTAGATAGTGCCTTTTCATCTATAAAGAAATCTTTGTTAAAATATCTGTTCTCTGGTTTTGTGTTTAAATTATTAATAAGTATATTCCAAAGCATAAAAAGCATTGATGCACTTTTTTCTGTGTAAGGGTTGGGGAGTTTAGAAGCACAGCCATCTCACTTCACCTTGCAGGAGCGGAGGAGGAGAACGCTGGAGATTGGAGGAGTGTAGTAACTCTCAAACACAGAATAGTCTCCTTGCTTTAGCTCTATTTTCTTCTTAAGCCGCCCAGCATAGCTTCTCTCATAAAAATGATCATCGTATCGGGCGAAGCTGAAGACTCCCATTCCTACAGTAACAAAAACATTCAAACTTAATAGAACTGCTAAAATTACAAAAGGTGTATTAAATCAGAACGCACACTGGGCTACAATGACAACATTCATTTCAAGCTACAACAACATTTGAAACACATGTTAATAAGACCACTGCAACTGAATCAAAAATCACCTTCAGTTAGAGAAGCCTGGCCAAAAACAAAATTCCATGACTCTTTAGGGTACAAATCGATCATGGTGATCCCCACAATGCAAAAAGCATCCCTGGGCTTCCTCTTTTTCAAGAAGTTCAACAGTTCTCCTGTAAATAAAAGAAAGCAGTTTAAAAGTCAAAGTGGACTGCCGTTTGTAACCCATGTGCAATTATCATAATGTATAGTTCAGTCACAACTGATTTTATCCATCAGGAATTGACTGGATTGTGAAAATTAGGTGTTACATACCAGAATGAAGCCCAGACCAAATTTAAGTATGCCAAATGTAAGTGCCTCCCTGACTATATTCTGGTTTTGTTCTCTTGCAGCAATACTAACCAGCATGAAGCTGAAGGTTATGTGTGTTGTTGTTGACCCGAAATGAACAGGCTGTTGAAGCAACTGTTACTGGTGGTAAAAGCTTGACCACTAGTCCGTAAAAGAACGCCTGACAGTAGTCCTTCATCCATTCAACATACTGCTCTGCCACAACCACTCCTTCACCAAATGAGCCTGTGCATTCATAAACATGATCAAATTACAAATGTAAACATGATAATAAATGACACATTTAAGCGGTTTTACATATTAAGTACACTAACCAATTGTTTGAATATAGATGGTTTTATGTCCACGGTTTGGAGAACGGCGGTATGGGTTGATGTAAAAACTCTGAAAGTCTTGAAGATCTTCTGGATGTGCAGGAATCCAGTCCGAGTCTGAGTGAATGGTGATGGGGCTGAAAAATGAATTGCCAGGCAGGAGTCCATCTTCTAGAAACGTTTTCTCTGCTCGGCTGAATTTTTGAAACGTTTTTATTAAATCTTTCCGTGTGGACAGGAGAGCTGTATGCAGTCTCTCAACAGGATGCTTAATAACCTGCATCTGTCCATAGAAAAACACACACAAACACAGTCACACTACAGACATCCACGTGCACTGCAAAGGTGAAATATTAATTAAGCATTAATCTAATTTGCTAAAACACCTCGAAGTTCAAAAGTTAGTAAGATTTCTCAATGTTTTTTAAAGTCACCAAGACTGCATTTATTTGATCACAAGTAGAGTAAAAACAGAAATATTGTGAAAAATGTATTGAATTTGAATGATTGAATTTTCAGCAGTCATTATTTCAGGCTTAAGTGTTACATGATCGCTAAAATAAGAATCCTTCTACTATGATGATTTGGTGCTCAAGAAACATTTCTTATTATTATCAGTTGTGCTGCTTATGAAAATCGTGATACTTCTTTTTTTTCAGGATTCTTTGATAAATACAAAGTTTTGTACCCCTGGGGCCTGTACCATGATGGTAGCTGAACAAACCCAGGGTTACTGGATTAGTTTTGAGTTGACAAAACCAAACCGATCCAACCAGGCTTTGTTGGTACCATGATGCTGATCATCAATTTTCTCTGTCAACTCAGGCTTTGATCCTGATTTTAGGAGTTTTAGGTGTGACATCAGTAGTGAACAGCCAATCACACGCTGAGAAAGAGTGAAACTGCAATTAATTTCTCGCGGGAGAAGCAGTGCGATTCTCTCTTCTGCAGAATATTAAGAGATTGAAAAATATTAAGAATAACAAATTTACACAGCAAGAAAAAAAATAGCTGTCTATGAAAGAGGACAACTAAAAGAAAAAGTCTTATTGTACAAAGTTAATTTTGTACAGTTGATAAAGGTAGAGAGAATTGAAAATTTCCTTAGATATTTATTCATTTAAACTGTGCATAATAATAATTAATCAAATAAAATTGTACATGTGTGATCGATTAAGGGTATATGTAATATATAAATCATACAAAATTTTTATTCTAAATAGGTATTAGTAAAGCCAGACGATTTTGTCTTTAAAAATAATTTGCTATGTAGTGACCTTAAATTTGGAGTAGAAACAGGTGGAGTGACTTTATCCTTTGCTCACAGCTGATTGGTCCAAGTTCAGTTTGCAACCTCTTACCTGGAACCAGCCCAGGTTAGCTGTGAAGCGTAAGTTACTATGGCAATGAACACTGCTAAAAGCCAAACTGCTTTCATGGTGCCTAAAACCCTGGGCTGGCGCAAACTAAACTGAACATATCTGGTTAGCCATCTAAACGGGCTTCGTGGTATAGGACCCTGGTTTCACAGACAAGGCTTAAAATAGTCCCAGAATGAAATGCATGTTTGAGCTGTTTTAACTGAAAGCAACTTGTACTAACACATCTTAAAATATGTCACTACCATTGTTTTGTCTCAAGATGCACATCAGTAATATTTTTTTCTAAGGCACGTTTTATAAAGCTACTTAAATATCCTGGCTTAATCTAAGCCTTGTCTGTGAAACCAGGCCTAAATGTCTTCACTGTCACTTTTGATCAATGCATAGCCTACTTGCAGAATAAACGTATTAATTTATTTTTAAAAATCATTTATATGGTAAAACATGATGGTATGTAAATAATAATATAAAAATACAGTAGGCTAATATTTTTTGTTGTTGAAAATAAAACCAAGGAAATGCATTAAGAAAGTAAATAAATTAAATGTACATTTTGATTTAATCATCTTGAATAACTTCACAAATGTGGCTCACTACCCAGGGGGCAAAACACCTGTTTTTTAGGAAATCAGACATGGGCTGCTGTAAAAGGTTGTCATATAAAATTGAAATCTATGATGTCTGAGGATCACAACCTGGGTGGACAACCCGGTCAACAAGCTGCTGGAAACTTATAATTAGGGTCAAAACAATGATGCCTCAAATTCTGCTTTAACTCCCTGGAATCACCCAATGAATGAATAGGGTAAAATCTTTATCTAGCAGATATTACCATGAAACTTTCCCTGTTGATTAACTAGATTAAGATGAGAAAAAAACGTATAACAAGTTTTCTGTAATTTAATGTTTAAATATGCAAAATAGGGATTCTCTAATTAAATATGCACTAATTTCCATATATTTTAAAAGACGAATTCTGAGTATTGGATAAAGCCAGGTTCAAAATTATTTTTTCATTGTGTTCACATATTAGATGGGGAAATACTTACAGATTGATTTATGGATATCTACTTTTGTTATCCTGTAAATCAGAATATACTGTCAATAGCCTTAAAAAATTTATTTTCGCTATGTTTTTTGGAATAAAATGTCATATAAATCAGGCTAGGAATAATATATTTACAAATCCCTCTGCAAATGTCTTCATAATATAACTAGGTACAAGACTGGAATGTTTGGTGTATATATGTGCTACTGAAGAGGAGTTCTCTTACGAGAGTACTCATGTGTTGCATAAGCTAGCTTACGCTACGGGAAAAACCTCTTTTCTCGAGAATACTGAAGCCAAAATGATCCTTATAATTTGTATTCATTTAAAACGCATTTGCTGCAACAAGCAGACCTAGGCGAAAGCAGCTCCCGTGGTCCCGTTGAGGAGGGATCTCCTCTCTCAGGCCGGGGGTTCGATTTGGTACCATGTCTTGGTTTGAGAATAACTTTGGAGTCATTAGGCCCAAATTCAAGGCACATCGCACTAACAGAGAGCATGTACACCCCATGTGCACATGCTCTCTGTTAGTGCGATGTGCCTTGAATTTGGGCCAAATGACTCCAAAGTTATTCTCAAACCAAGACATGGTTATGTCCCCAAAGTGCCTTCCACTCCTTTCAGAGCGCAGGTCATTTCTCTGGCAGCCCTCTCTGGTTCTGACAGTGAGTGTGTCCTCTGCCCCGTCAGGGTGTTGTATGTGGAACGGTCGGCTGCCTTCAGGCAGTAGGAACAGCTCTTTGTTTCTTTCGGTGGCCGCACTAAAGGCTTAGCTACCTCGAAACAGAGCCTTTCCAGGTGGATAGTGTATAGTGGATGCTATCTTATTAGCTTATACATCTAAAGGCCTCCGTTGCCCCTTGGGTGTTAGAGCTCATTCCACGAGGGGCGTGGCCTCTTCGTGGGCCTGGTCCAGATATTTGTATGGAGGCAGGCTGGGCCTTTCCATCTACATTTCACAAGTCACCCACCCGCTTGACTGAGGCGATAGCTGTCAGGAAGGCGGTTTTAAAAGAGAGATACTTTAGATCCCCAGACTGTAGAGGTTCAAACGGGTGACCCTTCATAGCCTCTAGGACCAGAGAAAGGTCCCATGCGGGAACCGAAGGGGGCCGAGGAGGGTTCATCCTTCTGGCTCCCCTAAGGAAGAGAACTATAAGGTCGTTCCTACCCAGTGACTGGCCGTGCGCATGCCTCACAAACGCAGCAATGGCCGATACGTACACTTTGAGCGTGGATGGGGACCTGCCCTTATCCAAAAGCTCCTTTTAGGATAAAACCTCGGGTACCCCACAATCGTGTGGATCCACGTCGTGGATTAAGCACCAGTCTGAGAACACTGACCCCTTGGAAGCATAAAGCCGTCTAGTAGAGGGCACTCTAGCTTGTGTAATCGTGTTTAACACGGCATCTGGAAGATCAACCGGTACCCGATGACGGCCCAAACGTGCAGAGCACACAGCTCGTGGTGTGGGTGCCAAATCGAACCCCCGGCCTGAGAGAGGAGATCCCTCCTCAACAGGACCACGGGAGCTGCCTTCGCCTAGGTCTGCTTGTTGCAGCAAATGCGTTTTAAATTAATACAAATTATAAGGATAATTTTGGCTTCAGTATTCTCGAGAAAAGAGGTTTTTCCCGTAGCGTAAGCTAGCTTATGCAACACATGAGTACTCTCGTAAGAGAACTCCTCTTCAGTAGCACATATATACACCAAACTTTTCCAGTCTTGTACCTAGTTATATTATGAAGACTGAGGGATTTGTACATATATTATTCCTAGCCTGATCTATATGACATTTTATTCCAAAAAACATGGCGAAAATCCATTTTTTAAGGCTATTGACAGTATATTCTGATTTACAGGATAACAAAAGTAGATATCCATGAATCAATCAGTATTTTTTTCCCCCATCTAATATGTGAACACAATGAAACAATAATTTTGAACCTGGCTTTATCCAATACTCAGATTTCGTCTTTAAAAATATATGGTCATTAGTGCATATTTAATTAGAGAATGTCTATTTTGCATATTTAAACATTAAATTACAGAAAACTTGTAATAGCCTACATTTCTTTCTCATCTTAATCTAGTTAATCAACAGGGAAAGTTTCATGGTAATATCTGCTAGATAGAAATTTTACCCTATTCATTCATTGGGTGATTCCAGGGAGTTAAAGCAGAATTTGAGGCATCATTGTTTTGACCCTAATTATAAGTTTCCAGCAGCTTGTTGACCGGGTTGTCCACTCAGGTTGGGATCCTCAGACATCAGATTTCATTTTTATATGACAACCTTTTACAGCAGCCCATGTCTGCTAAACCCCCTTTGCCCCCTGGGTACACCTACTCTCTCTCTCTATATAGTCTACTGTCATTTACTGTACGGTGTCCAACGTTTACTGTCACACTTGCACTACACTGGAATGTACTGTATGTGTCATATTGAGATAATGTCACGCCATTAATTATTAAAGTTAAATTGTTTTTACCACGGCGTGTCAGAGGAATGCGACTTCGCAGTCACACACACGACTGAATGACAACACAGTAGGCTACGACTTGACTTTCGTTGTGATTAATACATAAAATACATTGATTAGCTATAACAGATCAAATGCACGTGTCAAATTAATAAAGCTGAAGGTAGGTACCTTTAAAATGTGTTCCAGAATGAACGTCGGAGACTGGATGTTTCAAGTAAAACTGAACAAACCTAGTTGAGCGGCAGCCTACGCAGCATTTTTATCAAGCTTGTACAGATCAGAACAAAATTCCCTATGCTAAATTCGAATTTTACATTGGCTGCCATTGTGTTTTTCAAATGTAAAGTCCCAATCCCTGTAATAACTGTTTTTTTTTAAACAAGTTTTATTTGTTTCTGATATTTTGGGGAAACGTTACAATATATCTATTTAATTAAAAACAATTAAAAGCATATTCTATTTTATACAATACCAAATATTAAAATACTATTGGACCTGGGTGAGTAATTAATCCCATTTATAATTAGTGATATTTCAAATATAATTCAATAAAATAAAAGCATATAAATGTGTTAAAAACTTAAAGACATCTTAAACACTTCATTAGACAAGTAGCAGTTATTAAATCAGTTATAAAAATGAAAATGCATGATTTCTAAAACAAAATCTATACGGGAACTGAAATTTTATTCAGAAATGACGTATGTTTTATTAGTGGGATGCTGGGTCAATATAACCTCAATTATACTGAAATGACAAGTCACCAGAAAAAAAGAAAAGAAAACAACTACTCTGATAAAATAATCAGATTTAATAAACAGAATTACACAAATGTGATCAACAAAAAACAATAAGAAAACACTATACAAAAGCAAGTGATTATGGCCATGACAAAGATACACAACATTGTATAAGCAAATTCTTGTACAGATTTTATACATAAAGACCTTTAATCAGGCAATCAATTAATATCAATTTCCTACCAACAGTCAGATTACAGTGCTTGTTTTCTTTAAGATTACATTTAAGACTTAGTCTCTCCATCAACACATTTCAATTTGTCTCATCAAACCAGCTTTGGTTGATCTACAGACATTTAAGGCAAGGCCTTTGCTTGGCCTGTAAAACAAAACAAATGTCTGTAGTAACCAATACACAGAATTAACAGTCATTTTATAAAACCCTGAGCTAAAGCTGTCCACTTTAACCTACACAGGAGCAAAAACACAAGGCAACTTTCCATTTCTAGCAAATTCATACAAATAAAATAGATGAAAGAACTATGCAGTTGTCAACATTGGAAGAGAATCAAAACCTTTCATCAAAGTTATACATGAATTTTGAACAAAGCCCGTTCTTGTCTTAGGACAACTTTGATTAACTTTTTGATCCACTTCAAATGTTGACTACTGTATATCGATTTTCAGGGCTTTTAGAAAAATACAGTAAAAGTATGGTATTACGTTAGTGTGTAAAATATAAAGCTCAGGAGAAAAGAAAAACTGTCAGAGCAAAAGAAATTGTATGTACAGATCTTCTGTACAGGCTTGAACGGCAAAGACACTTTCCCTTTACGTATAAATGACAAATAAGTACTTCATACAAAAGTACCTTAATTGTACTACATTATTGTCATGATCTGAGTGCAACAAAAAAAAGGCATTTTGAGTGTGGGAAGACATAGGCAGTGAAGCCATGTTCTTCTATCAAAAAAATAGACAAAATAACCAGGCTCAAGCCCATTTAACAAAAACACACACAAAAAAAAAAACCCACCTGTTCACTGGTTCAGAAGAGCTTTGATTTAAACATTGAAAGCCCTGAGTTCTTACGATTTCTTTTTGGAAAAAAAGCTTTATCCAAAACTAGGTGTTAAGCCTAAGGGCTAGAGGAGTGTTGACGGTTCCATTATACGAAACTATGCGCTCATAAACATACAGTAAACGATCACAATTACAGCATTTTGGTGAATAACTGAGGACCATTCCTTGGCATATTTGATATGGCTACAAGCAGCTAAAAAAAGGTTGCTTTTTATATCAAATTACTTGCATATATATGACTTAATATTAAGCAAAAAAGAAAATATGTTTGTACAATTATCCTATCCATTTTTCTTCAACCACAATATGTATTGAACCACTTGTACTCTGTATTAAATAAAGTAAACCCTAATTAAAATGGAATGTTCTCAAAGGCCAATCGGTGCCTTTCATTGTAACATGAGCTGTTTAAGGTTGTCGTGCAAGATGGTGTCTTTGACATCACGGAAGACGAGGCGAATGTTCTCTGTGTTGATGGCGGTGGTGAAGTGATGGTAAAGCGGCTTCTGCTGCTGTTCTCGACGCTTGTTACGGAAGCACTCGACCAGGAACTTCTGCACATCCAGCAGATCGTGGGGCTCCCCTGTGAACTCGGGGAAGTAGTCCTTGATGTTCACGTTCTGAACTTTATCTTCCAGCAAGTCTGTCTTATTGAGGAAGAGAATGATGGAGACGTTGGCGAACACGCGATTGTTGACGATAGTCTCGAAGATATTGAGCGACTCCGTGAGCCTGTTGGTCAGACGGTCTTCCATGAGCACCTGATCGTACTCGCTGGATGAGACTAGGAAGAGGATGGAGGTCACCGAGTCAAAGCACTCGAACCATCGCTTGCGCTCCGACCGCTGCCCTCCCACATCCACCATCTTGAAAGGTACATTCTTGATCTCAAAGTTGTACTCATGAATACCCTTGGTGGGTTTTCGTGCCAGCAGTATATCCTTTTGGCTGGGCAAGTAGTCCTGCAGATTAAATGGAAACAAACATCAGACAGGCATAATACTAATCCAAATACTAAAAACGTTTAAAAAATGTAGTACATAAATACTAGTTAGGGGTGAGCGATATAACCAGGGCTTGACATTAACTTTTTTGCTCACCAGCCACTGTGGCTAGTGGTTTATCAAAGTTACTAGCCACTCCGCATTTTCCCTGGCCACAATTTTGATAGGGAAAAACTGCCATATATATAATCTCATTATTTGGCAGCCGGTATATTAGGCTGCTGTTGCTTTAAAGGGTTAATTCATGACATAATTGAACTATGTTCTTGAACAATGCGAAGATTGTTTTGTTTACAGCGTGCGTCTCCCTCAGACTGTAAACGAAGCTCGGGCGCACCAGATAACACGTCAGCAGCGTCTTATGTCAGCAGCGTCACTGCGGAGTCGTGAACTCGGATTGACAACAGACCCGGAAGAGAAGACAATGCTGAATAAAGTCGTAGTTTTTGTTATTTTTACACCAAAATGTATTTTCGATGCTTCAAAAAATCCTAACTAACCCACTGATGTCACATGGACTACTTTGATGATGTCTTTATAATCTTTCTGGACAAGGACAGTATACCGTACATACATTTTCAATGGAGGGACCGAAAACTCTAGCCTGGCTGCGCCCTCCTACGCACTTCCGCTCAATTTCATTTTCCTTCAGTACTACGTCTGGGATTCTGCTGTAGACTTTGGTTTTCTCCGATAAATTTTTTGTAGGGCCAATCAGCGAACAGAGGGAGTGGCTGAGAACGATGACGTTGTGCGTTATTTTGAGTTGTAGTTCAGTAATGGCAGCGGAGAAAGATGCGAGCGAAGCCATTCGGTCCATTGTAGTAACGCTGCCGAATATCAAGAAGTTAAAGCCGGAGCAAGAACAATCTTTGCATAGTTTTGTTTCGGCCATGATGTTGTGGCCCTCCTCCCCACAGGGTTCGACATACGTCACGAGCAAACGTTAGCGATTGGTGGCAGATCCAGAGTGACTAGGCAGATCCAATAGTTTTAGACTTCAATAGAGTACCCGCCTACAAGGAAGTTAACGATTGTCAATGCAGCGGTGCCAGACTCTCTGTACAAATGAAATGTAAGAGAGTCTGGTAGAACCAGGCTACGAAAACTCTCGGACTAAATCTAAAATATCTTAAACTGTGTTCCGAAGATGAACGGAGGTCGTACGGGCTTGGAACGACATGAGGGTGAGTCATTAATGACATCATTTTCATTTTTGGGTGAACTAACCCTTTAAGACAGTACCAGGGCCTGAATTTCGTTTTGGAAAATGGGGGGGAAATCCCCCCTTCGTGATTCTTATGGGGGGGAATGTTTAATTTGAGGGGGAGTTTAGACTTTTTTTTTTTTTTGTATTACATTTATCTCCTAAATGTATTTAGGAGATAAATGCATTTTTTTGCATAAAAAAATGAATTTTTTGCATTTAAACTCATTGCATTTTACAATGGGGGTAATTTTGTTCTTAAGAATTTACGCAACACAAGGAAGCTTGATTTCAATCTTTGAATAAATTGAAAAAAGTAGCACAAATAAATACAATAGAATAAAGATACCTATAAAGAGAAATAAAGAGAAAAGTTTTTGCTTAGGTCTGATACTAGTATTCAGAAATAGTACTACAGAGACTGAATAAAGTAATCAAATGTAAAAAAAAAACACTGGGTAGTATTTTAGTCCTGACTAAATTAAATACATAGGCTATTAATCCTGAAAGCTATGTTTTGTTGTTTTGACAACCAAATTAATGACAGACTGCTGTCACTGTAAGAGCTCATGCACAGATCCTGTAGCACCAACATTATACGGTCACGTGCGATGTATGCTTCAGACATAACCGACTGTGTTTAGATACTCACCAAAACCGAAATTGACATGATTTTCGCATGTTCTTGACTGTTAAAGCGATATAATCCACGAAAAATAACGTTTGTTACCTGCGAGTTGTTTGTGAGGCGTCTTGTACGTGTAACGAAAAAAAAACATCTCTCAGACAGCGCGCAATTAGCCTACCGAATAGTTTAAGATCGCGTGAATGTTTAAACTGGTAAGACTTAAAAAGACGTGCAAATGGTAAACTTTAGTTACTCATGATGCAATGCTGGCCCGATTATGCAAGTGACAATTCCGTCTATCCCAACTCCCAAAACGTGAGTGTTATCGGCGCCTGCAGCGCTTAACGACTGCCTTGTGCAGCCCATGTTGAGAGACGAGAGAGAGAGAGAGACCCAACACCGCTGAATCACTCATGCGGTTTGTGAAATTGCGTCTCGCAGAAAGTTTTAAAATGACTGATTTTATTTTATAATCTGTGTGGATTCATTTACTAATACGACCTACATGCTAAAGTGAATCAATGTTTGCGGGAATTTCCCGCAGTATAAGTGGGAGACCTGCGGGAATGATTACAATTATGCGCAATACCCGCGCCGAAATTCGAGCCCTGCGTACCCATTATAGTATTTTAAATAGCCAATATACACTCACCGGCCACTTTATTAGGTACACCTGTCCAACTGCTCCTTAACACTTAATTTCTAAGCAGCCAATCACATGGCGGCAACTCAGTGCATTTAGGCATGTAGACATGGTCAAGACAATCTCCTGCAGTTCAAACCGAGCATCAGTATGGGGAAGAAAGGTGATTTGAGTGACTTTGAACGTGGCATGATTGTTGGTGCCAGAAGGGCTGGTCTGAGTATTTCAGAAACTGCTAATCTACTGGGATTTTCACGCACAACCATCTCTAGGGTTTACAGAGAATGGTCCGAAAAAGAAAAAACATCCAGTGAGCGGCAGTTCTGTGGGCGGAAATGCCTTGTTGATGCCAGAGGTCAGAGGAGAATGGCCAGACTGGTTCGAGCTGATAGAAGGGCAACAGTGACTCAAATAACCACCCGTTACAACCAAGGTGGGCAGAAGAGCATCTCTGAACGCACAGTACGTCGAACTTTGAGGCAGATGGGCTACAGCAGCAGAAGACCACACCGGGTGCCACTCCTTTCAGCTAAGAACAGGAAACTGAGGCTACAATTTGCACAAGCTCATCGAAATTGGACAATAGAAGATTGGAAATATGTTGCCTGGTCTGATGAGTCTCGATTTCTGCTGCGACATTCGGATGGTAGGGTCAGAATTTGGCGTCTACAACATGAAAGCATGGATCCATCCTGCCTTGTATCAACGGTTCAGGCTGGTGGTGGTGGTGTCATGGTGTGGGGAATATTTTCTTGGCACTCTTTGGGCCCCTTGGTACCAATTGAGCATCGTTGCAACGCCACAGCCTACCTGAGTATTGTTGCTGACCATGTCCATCCCTTTATGACCACAATGTACCCAACTTCTGATGGCTACTTTCAGCAGGATAATGCGCCATGTCATAAAGCTGGAATCATCTCAGACTGGTTTCTTGAACATGACAATGAGTTCGCTGTACTCAAATGGCCTCCACAGTCACCAGATCTCAATCCAATAGAGCATCTTTGGGATGTGGTGGAACGGGAGATTCGCATCATGGATGTGCAGCCGACAAATCTGCGGCAACTGTGTGATGCCATCATGTCAATATGGACCAAACTCCCTGAGGAATGCTTCCAGCACCTTGTTGAATCTATGCCACGAAGAATTGAGGCAGTTCTGAAGGCAAAAGGGGGTCCAACCCGTTACTAGCATGGGGTACCTAATAAAGTGGCCGGTGAGTGTACTTGTCTTTATGTGCAAGCACTTTGGGTGGGAGCACAAAATCTGCAGGAATGAGTACAATTATCTTCAATATGCGCAATCCCTCCCTGTAAACCCTGTAACACCAACAATATTCATCCGGAGCAAATTAAACGAGTGAGTAAAGAGTTTGTGTGTCACCCATAGACTGTAAAGGGTGTCAACTCGCTGTCGGACAGATTAAAGAGGGAGGACGCGTTGCTGGTGCATCCTGAGGAAGAGTTTCAGATAGGTCAGTATCAATATGTATCGAAAAACCTATATTTTTGACAACACTAGATTGTACTTAGTTTATTATTTCATATGCCTTTTTAAAAGGACTACAATTGAAAAAAATGTATTAGGCCTATATAAAATTCAGCCCGCTAAAGTGGCTAGTAGGAGTGACTGCGTTACACGCCACTGCTGATATCCACCCGCATTTGGCGGGTGTTAATGTCAAGCCCTGGATATAACGGTAGTCAATATACAGGTAGAAATTCTATACATACACACTAACAAAGGTATAGAATCACGGATCATGGTTGTGGGAGTGCTGCATTGTCACGACAGTTTATCTGCATGTGTTTTAAGCCTTGCCAGTTTAAAGGTACAGTAAGTGATTTCTGAGAAATGCTATTGAAAATTTAAATCAAACAAACAATTTTGTGAATATTCGCTAGTGTTTACGCTCATGATGGGGGAGGAGAGAGAGTGAACAAAGCAGGACATAAGCAAAAAGACCGCAGAAATAAGTGATATTACCATAGAAGAAAAGGCTAGAGGAATATAACTGGGGGGGAAAGGGTTACCATCAGGCAAGATTTAGGACCCATGTTAATATTAGAAAAGCTTTCAGTGCTGGAGAGACGTTAGAGAGCGGGAAGGCCTGAAAACGTAAGCCGAGGTTGCTTTGTTTCTGCTCGATATATGAGTTACATTGGTTTTACTATGTTTCACAGAACCAAGATATGCTGTCATTGGTTAGAAGTTAGTGGAATATACCCAAGAAATACAAATTTTGAAAATTCATGAGGCTCTGGATATTTTTTTTAGACTGCCCACTAATAGTTGGCTAAACGTTAGTCGACTAGAAGAGGCCAAGTCGACCATTTATTAGTCAGTCGGAGAAAAGCAAAAAGAAAAAACTCCACAGGAAGTGGTGAAGTCACGCGGTCCGTGAGGGACAGCTTGTTAACAGCGGGTCCTTGTGGTAATTACAGTATGTCAGGAATCCAAAAGTTCAGCTTTCATCCATCGACATAAAATATGTTTTGAGCAAAACCAGTAATAATCTCATCAATGGTGACACTTATGCTTGACACTAATTGCAGCTCTAATGCACCTGTTACCCAGCTGCGATTTTTTTATGTATTTGGTCAAAAGAATTGTAAGAATTGTAGGGTCTCATAAGCATTATAGATCACTTTGTTTATCTTCATTTGCAGTGGACAAGGTTAAATCAAACGGAAAAACCTACAAGATACATACATGCAAAATGCATTCTCGGTGTAACGCCACCTATCGTGCAGGTGTGGATTAGCCAAAGGCCATCAATCGTTTTGCATTTGCCGTAAAAGCACCATTCGTCTGCAATTCGCTTTGCTTTAATGCATCGTACTCCGTGTGAAAGGGCCTTTACATGAAAGTAAACATTTGGGAAAAAAACAGATGCGTAGATACATACAGACGATGTTATACTGGGTCTGCTAAGTTCTTCTTTGTCCTGTCCCTTTTTTCTGTTGCTCATATTGTTACTTCTTATTCTCATCAATTATTCATGTAAAATCCATTTCTCTTCTTTGTGCTCTTCTGGCTTCGCATTTTGCATATTTCACTTCAATGCTTGGCCCAGTATTGCTGCTTGCAGCTTCTATTATATTTATTTGCCCTACTGTTTATAATTAGATTATTTGTTCTTATTTTATAACTGACCGTACACATGTCAACATTAAGCTTGAGAACTTTTAGTTATTGCTGTAATTTCAAAATGTCATTGAAATTCATAATTTTTACACCAATTTCGATATGAAATTGAGTTATATAACCTTATTTCAACCAAAAATAGGTATATTGTGATATATATTGTTATCTATCTATCTATCTATCTATCTATATATATAATGAAATAGAAAAACTAATATTGTGATATATAAGATTTTGGTGTTACAATGCAATGAATCAGTACCAGTAAAAAACAATATATCAGCCAACCTGATGTCTGTGGATCCAAAAATTTATTGATAACCTTGCTAATAAATAAAAAAAAATCTGATTTTTTTCCCTGTTCATTTTAAGAATTGTATCATGTACATACTGCCATAAAACCAACTACCCTGTGCTCTGGATACCGGTACATGATGACATTAACATTTAAGAAACACTATTTTTACCGATTGTCCAAGTTTATCCACATTGTCCAGGAAATATTTCACAGATTCACCCTAAAGAGAAAAAAAAGACATTCATAATTAGGTATTTGTTATGTGAACTGTGGTGCAGAAAGTGAAGCTTTGACTTTGTGTAAAAAAAAAAAAAAAAAAAAAAACCCTTTTAAAAAATAAATAATAATAATAATAATAATATACTCTGGCCCTCGTAAGCAAAAACTGGTAAGCGAGTTTTCAGGAAAATAAAGCACAGCATTGTGGACTCTATTGGTTTGCTTTGTGAAGTATGCAAATCAGACTTAGGTAGAGAAAGTTACTTAGTCACTGGCTTAAATGTACCAAAAAAATTATGTTTATCACTGAATAAATACGGATAAACATGCTAATCACAACACTGGAGATTTTTTGTTGGAAAATGAGCTAAATCCTAATCTAAGTCACAAGGGTTCTACCCCTGAACATGAATGAGGCTATCTTCATAACTGACATGCAAACTAAACTCATGCGCAGCCAGAACGCCCACTGTCATGACTAACAAGTCACCTTATTTGTGTTTAACTCATACCGGTGAATTACTCTCAGGTTTCAAACACTGTCAGTATCAGCAAATACAAACTTAAGTTCCTTTTTGCATCATCAGTCCAATAAATTCAAGAATGGACCCTAAATTACATTTCAAGTGTATGAAAAATATAAGTAGGCATTACACCATGATTAATGCTTTGTGTATGGAGTGTACTGCTGGTGGCACACAAGCTTGATAGGAGTAATTATGCAAGTACACTGTGCTTATCTGCCTTGATTCATAATACCAAGCTATTTAACAACAGATCAACATTCCTTCAAGATCACAGCCCCCACAATTACACAAATCCTATGAAAAAGATTGAGTGGATGGATTCTAGATCCAAAACTTTACTTGATGAAAAATGAAAAAAGATCCACAATCATTTACGTTTAATAATAAATATATAATTATGAGTGATCATTTCATTTACCAGCTGAAACTCTCTTCGTCTGTCATAGGCATTCTGAATACCACTGTCTTGCCACAGGATACGGATGGTGGGCAGGTAGTTCAGAAAGACTTTGGTCTCCACCATCCCTTTGGCCATCAAGGACGAGCGAGTGTCAAAGGCCATAATTGTCTCCCCGTGAACCTGATTCTCAGGGTCTCCCCAAGGGATGTGCAGCTTCTCACGGGCATCAACCAGCACCCGGACACCTAAACAGGACACCCATAAGAGATATTGACATTTTGGAGTAATCAGGATACTATAAAAATAAACTTGAGGCTGCAGACATAACGACCTTAAAAAAGAAAATGAAACGGTTACTATGTATCCTCAGACCACAATGTCTCCTTTTGCCAACACAATCAAATTTATGAAAAATCATAGTCTGTCTCCATCTTGAAAAACGTTTTTGTTGCTGTCATATTTCCCTTTTTTAAGAAGACAACAAGGTCATTTGAGTTCTAATGTGTTTTATCATTAAAGAAAGAAATATACAAACCAAACACTTATTAAAAACAACTGCTTATATGCATGCTAATTTTAGTAGCTCCACATTTAATAAATGGTATAGGCTATGTTTTTACTGTACAATTAAATAATCTGTATATCCAGTAATTCATGTAAGTCGGTGCCTTTTATTGTAACATGAGCTGTTTAATAAATCTATAATAAATATTAAATACATGTTTGTATTTAATGATGTTGTTGACTCGTATTTAGGCAATGAAAAAACAAGCATTTTGTTTGAAAATGGAAGCAGGACCTATATCAAACTAATCCCGGGTCTGTCGTCTGTTTTTTCCATGTATGTCTCACGAATCAGTGGTATATTGAGGTCCACTTATCAGAATATGTCATAAAACAATCCCACACACAGATGACTAAATTAACCCAGACCAAAAGTAGGCGCTGTACTCTGCACTTTCTCTGAGGCGCCAAGGTTTCTGAAAGGTTTTAACGTTGTGAGAAACTTGAACATGGTCTAACTTACACACAAATGTTTCTTAAAAACAGTCGATTCATCTTCCTTAGTCAAATTTCTTATCTGACAATGTAAAACAGGGGTTGAACGATAGCAACATTCAAAAGCACTGGCCTTCGCGTCGTCTATGGGCTGGGTGAGCAATCGAAAGTTTGCGTAAGTGAAAGGAATCGACAAACAGTTTCACCTGCCGCTGAAATTACTTTGACCGTTCATTTTCAATAATGAATGTCGTTTTCAAGTTATTGTCGTGATACCTTTGATAACATTGCTGTAGATTGTAGCCCGGAACTCTTCTTTGGCCCGCTGATCGAAGTCCTGCCCATGAATTATGCGCATTTGTTTGAGGAAAGTTGACTTGCCACTTTCGCCTGCTCCTAACAGCAAGATCTTCACCAGTTTCTTCACATAAGTCTTCTCTCGAGACAGGCCTTTGTCGATCTCTTTAGACTTCCTAATTTGATCAATTTCGCTGTTGGAGAGAAGACAATTGGGAATACAAACTATAGCAGTCCGGGAGGGCAGGAAATCCGCCATCTTTGTAGTAACGACTTCATGGATACATCACTCGCACTGTCGCGCGCGGCGCGTTCACGTGTTCCGCAAAAATGGGCGGATACCCGGGTGTGGTTTAATGTTTTGGAAATTATTTTTTAAAAAATACCTTGTCAGCTATTTTTTTTTATCATTTAGATTTTTTGAGTATTTATATAATTGGCCATTCCTATTTTTTTATTCCACAGCATGTCCTAATATATTGGATAAAATACCGAAAATAGTTTAGTGTTCTTTAAACACAGATAATAAAGTGAACATATCAATTGCATTACTTTGGTTTGAGTGGATGTTGCCATTTTGCCATGTCCCTAACACCACTTCTGACATGAAAACTACCAAAGATATAGGTATATTACAGGTTTGTCTTTGTAAAAATTCTAACAATTGTATTATTTTTACCTATGCATATCACTTCATCCTGTAAATATTTTGCAATGTCAATTTAACTAGCAAAAAGTAAATTCTTTAATGACATATTTCAGTATTATAGCATGTTTTAGGTTTTGATAAAAAAAAAAGAAAAAAAGTGATTGGTTGGTCTTACTCTGTCCAGTTTGGTAAAATTCCAGTGATCAATATTTCAAAAGATGTTTCTATCTAATGTAAACCAACTCCCAATCCCTCACAGAGCAGTGTCTAACGTTAGGATTTTATTTACATCCTGTTAGGATCCTTTTCATCTGGAATTGCCAAAGTGTAAATAATTAATTTATAATTGGTGTAATAAAGTTTTAGTGTCTGAACTTGGTATCAAGCCAAGAGCATATATATGAAAGTCTGCTTCATACTTTTATAGCAATACCTCCTCGAATTACAACAACACAAGCAATATTCATTTTTGATTACAAATTAAAAAGGTAATAATAGGCTAATGGATGTCCCAGTTGGTCAAACAATTAAAGGAATAGTTCACCCAAAAATGGAAGTCTGTCATCATTTACTCACCCTCAAGTTATTCCAAACCTGTATGAGTTTCTTTCTTCTGCTGAACATAAAAGAAGATATTTTAAAAAGAATGTTGGTAACCAGACAGTTGATTAATTAGTTAACGGACCCCATTAACTTCTATGGGGTCCACCGTCCATCAACTGTCTGGTTACCAACATTTTTCAAAATATCTTCTTTTGTGTTCAACAGAAGAAAGAAACTCATACAAGTTTGGAACAACTTAAGGGTGACTAAATGATGACAGAATGTACATTTTTGGGTGAACTGTCCCTTTAATGTAAAATATGTGACAAACTTCACAAATGTGATTTATTTTTTCTTCTCAATAAAACTTTTTTAGATAAAGAAGATACGCACAATAACATAGGTTATGGACAATAATCTTAAATCCAGCTCACAGGCTTTTTTCCCCCCATTTTGATCGTTTGTATGCACATCATCATCCTCAGGTGCTGTCGTGTGAAAACAACGACACCAGCGCCATCTACCGGCGATGACGTGTTAGTGTTATCACTGCTTTCTGCGTACAGGTTTACCTACACGAGCAGAGCTGTTACCTGATTGGCGCACACACAGTCATCGTCTTTGTGTGCATCAGTGATGATCATAGATTAGACATAGCCAAAACGATAGTACGATTACCTCCCGAGTATTTCCCATTTCATTCCCTCGTCTACGAGCGTCGAGAGACTGGCGTGAAGAAGCGAATATGACCATAAGGAATGTGCGGGACCATGGGCAGCGTTATAGACCTCGCATGGCATGCCTGAAGAAGGTGGGTTGGAGCTCCATCCATGGCTCATCACCATCTGTGTTATTTACATTCTCGTCAATGAGATAAGAATATTGTTACATTTTATTTATATAGGCCTAATCTAAAAAAAATTGTATTTCAAGCCTTTAGGTCTAACGTTAATGATATTTTTGCTGGTCTTGGTCCTGTAGCCTAAAGTGTAATTGAGCGCACCAATATTATTTGTCTACTTGAATTCATATTATCGAGTAGAATTAATTAAAGCTGCCCATTTGACTTTCCATGGTGATTTCCATCTATCCCATCCATTTAGAATTTTAAAGCATCTTTTTCTATGCTAATAAAAAAAAATATTGTTGCCTTGTATTAGAAATTAGCCCTATTAATTTGAAAAGTATTCAAACAATGTCCATGTTTTGGTCACAGAGGAACTTTTTACTTGATTAGATTGATTAAAATGGCAAAGTAAACTGCGTTTGTCATGTTTGTTTTGATTGATTTAATTGTTTTTGCATTTATTGTACCTTGTTTTAAAGTCATGATTTTTGAATTGATGATTTGACACTTCATGTACATTGTTTTCTATTTTTTAAATGTTTTCCAGTTACAAAATAGATTTTATTATTACTTCTGACCCACAACAATTCAATCAAACACTTCTAATTAAAATTAATTAATTGTGCATGAAATTATACATATTCGTTTACAAATCAACATTAAGGTAAAATTGCTGTATTAATAACTGAAATCAAAGTGGGTGTAAAAACTTTTTGACCACTTTGAAATAAAATAATGATGAACAAAAGAGTTAATGAATAAAATAAACATGTTACAATTCAAATGCATTCTAAAGATGTTATGACCAAATAATAAAACCACTTTTTATATTGATAGGTGTTAATTGTTTATTAGCAGCTTACTCTCAGAAAAGGTCACTGTGTGCTAATAGTATTAGTAGCTTTGTCATGAGCCTCTGGTATAAGAGGCAGTCCCTCTTCTATCGCTACGATGCTTCAAACCTTCAAACCCGACAGTATGATCCACTAGACCATATATTATTGGTGCACTACTTTGCTCTTGACCAATGCACTGATAATGACCCAATAACTCGGCCAAGAGCTTTCTGTGATCCATACCAGGATGAAGCATGAGTTCACAAACACTCTTCAAAAGCCAGAGACCCTGACAAAGCATGAAAAACTTCAAACAGCTGAGTCACAAATCAATCACTGAGTATATTTCAAAGGGGTCAGCCGCAGCCCCTTCAGACCATAAATCAGCAGGGAAGACTTCACTGTGGAATAATTTAGTGAGACGTGCACACATGCTGCCACAAGGTAAAAAGGCCTAGAAGGACATTCGTCATCATAAGATTTTGTATTCTCAAGATGTTCTCATGTTGCACGTCGCATTTTTTGCATGTTAGGTGGAGACTGTGGTGTTGGAGATGCAGGACCCCAAAACTGGAGTGAAATCTCAGACCCAGAGGCTTGTTATCACAACCATCCCACATGCTATAACAGGTGAGATCATCACAAATGGCTGCCGTTTACATCAGTTAGTACTATTACTCAAGAAGGAATCTTTAGAAAAACTAGAAGAAAAATGTGAGATGTGAGACGCATTATCTATAGTGAAGGATAGTGGGCTCACCTACTTATTTGTATTGATTTCTGCAGTTGTATTACTCCTTGGGAGTGCTAGTCATCTGTGCGGTCCATGCATTTAGAGTCTGTTTATGTGGGTCTGAGACTGAAGAATCCATTGCCATGACAACCTTTGAGCAGTAATGGCTGGCTGCAATGACTCTCTCCTCTAGACTGCATGGTTTCAGGAAGGAGAGCTCTTGTAATATCCACTCTTGGTCTTAAATGCTGCCAGCCAACTACACACAGTTCACCCAATAATGTCATTAATTCTGTCATTAATTACTCACCCTCATGTCGTTCCAAACCCGTAAGAATTCATTTAGATTCGGAACTCAAATGAAGATCTTTTTAATGAAATCTGAGAGCTTAGAAGGGACACATACGTAACTACCACTTTTAAGATGTATTTAAAGTCATGTTCAATTTCAAGAAGCAAAAAAAAAACATAAGTACCACATTATTTGCTCGTGTTCACTCAACAACGTCAATATAACACGTATGCGCCGTAGCCGTAGTGCTGTCGATTGAAAATTAATATTTTGTAAATATTGTGTTTTGCTTTTTTATACAATTGAGGTTAAACCACTCGAGTCACATGGATTACTTTATGATGTCTTCACTACCTTTCTGGGGCTTGAAAATGGTAGTTGCGTAGCTGTTAATGAAGGGACAGAAAGCTCTCAGATTTCATTAAAACGATCTTCATTTGTTTTCTAAAGGTAAACGAAAGTCTTGCGGGTTTGGAACGACATGAGGGTGTGTAATTAAATACAGAAATAAACCAAACCTTTAAACGTAATTGAAGCCTATGATTCTTCACAGCATTTATATATATAATTGATTGATTGGAAAGACACCCAAGGTTTTTATTTAAAAATTCATTGAAATGGTATGGTATGCTCCTCAGGCTAGCATGCACTAATGAAGCCACTCAGATTCACCCCTGCAGAGACCTTCTCATTAGTCTCCTATCACGAGGACCTCAGCGGGACGCACACTGGTGGACCAAGCCATAGTGCGATACCTATTTTGAGAATGCACCTTAGTTTTGTGTCTAATACTCACTGTTGTTTTGCCTGTAATGATTTTGATGAATCTCTTACTTGAAAGCCTGCTAAATGAATAAATATAAATTATACTTATAAATGGTATATAAATTATATACTTAATCTTAGCCTCTATTTTTGCTTCCAATTTAGCATTTCTTTCACTTATACCCCTCTCTGCCACTTTTAGTTTCTCATTATGTTTAATAAATATATGCTTATATTAGTATTGACTGACCGTCATTAAACTTCTCTCCGGTGTTATTTTAATATCACTGAGAGTTTTTGTTAATATTTTGAAAATATTTGTATATTTTTCATTCAAATTTTTGTGAAAGTGTATTTTTTTAATGCCCTAGAAAAACAAGCGCGCACCCATCTATAGAACCTTTAGAACTTCTGTTTTTGCTGTAGCTCTGTATATTTCTATGGCATCGCCGTCGAAGAGTAATTTGCTGGTGAAGTGGATGAACTCGTTGTACAGTTTACAAAAGTTATCACGAGCATTGTAATGTTGGATGCGAATGCAGATGTCATAACTATGTCAGTAGACTGGGAATATTTTCAAATGAGCAGTTCGTTCATGAATCCGGAAGATCTTACCTTCATGCTGTCGAAAAACAAACCGGAAGACTGAACACAATGAGCGCAGAGCTAAAAAGGGTGGGGTTACAGAAGGTCTATAGTTTTTAAGTTATTTTAGTGCATCAAGTTAAACTAAATGAAATAAAGTTTTTTTTAATGTTTGATTTCATTTCAGTTTCAATTACAGTTAAGTAATTCATTTTGGTCACACTTTAGATTAGGGTCCAATTCTCATTAACCAACTATTAAACAAACTCATAATTACTGCTTATAAATAGAGTAATAGTTGTTAAGTTTTGGAATTGAGTAAGATTAAGGGATGTAGAATATGGTCATGCAGAATAAGGCATTAATATGCGCTTTACAAGTACTAATAAAACAGCCAATATCCTAGAAGTGTTCATGCTAATAAGCAACCAGGGAGAATTGGACCCTAAACTAATGTGTTACCTTCATTTTGTTATGGTTTTAGTTTTAGATTATAATAACCCAGCTTCTCTCTCTATAGTCTCTCATGGTGTGTGTGTACTGATAAATCCTGGTGGGCAGATTCAATCTGATGGCCAATTTTCCCACCCACTGATAGTCTTTTATTGCTCTGAAATGTTGTTTATTGCGTATATTGTTCTTTCAGGGGAAGATATTGTTGCATGGATTGCTAATCGATTAAAAATAGATGCTTCGGGTAAGTCAAGTACACTGTTTTTTTATGTATAATAATGATAAGAATATCTCCCAGTCAAGGTCTTTATATTACAGATCTGCATGAAGAGATATATTCTAGTGCTATAAAATATTATAGGGTGAGATGTGGTACTGTTCATTTGGGTCTTCCTTAGATAAATGAAGTAACTTTCTCACACTTAATGTTTAGAGGCCCAAGCTATGGGGACCATGATGGTGGCGTTTGGGTACATCTATCCACTACAAGATCATAAGAGACTTATCATTAAACCAGACACATCCCTGTATCGCTTTCAGGTAACTTGAAATATTAAATTGACCAAAAGTGGCAATAAATATATTTATAATGTAACAAAAAATATATTTTTTTCTAATAAATGCTGTTCTTTTGAACATTCTATTCATCTAGTAATTCATCAGCTTTGCCATAACAGGACTACATTACATTTTAATATATATTACAATAGAAAGCCGTTGTAATTTTATTAATATGTCACAGTGTTATATAAATGTAACGGATTAGTGTTTCGGTTTTTACTGTATTTTGATCAAATAAATGCAACCTTTGTGAGCATTAGAGAAAACATAAAAAAATCTTAAATGAAGCCTTTCCTCACATTTTGATAGCATTTTTTGCAGTGCCTTATGACTTGACACAGTGTGAATGCTTCTTTGTACTAATCTTTTACATTTTTTCCATGCATTTCTTCTTCCAGACACCATATTTTTGGCCTGCACAGCAATGGCCAGTGGAAGACACAGACTATGGTGTGTAATCATCTTTTTATTTTCCATGCGTGCTGATAGGTTGTCATAGCAATAATTCACAGTGCGGTTATTTCGTTATGCTTTCAAACAGCTGTCTGAGATAATGAATTTGATAAATTGTTTTCTTGTTGAGTCACATCACATCTTTCAATTGGCTTTTATTGGCAAGGTCAGATGTTTTTATGTGCATTTCCAGCAATCTATTTGGCAAAGAGAAATATTCGCAAGAAAGGGATGTTGGAGCTGTATGAACAGGTAATACCACGTCATATTCTTCATTGTCTTAATAAATATATTAATTTCTCTGAAATCATTTGCTAAAATAAAACCTATTATGTTGTAATGCATAACAATATTTTTAATTTACCATAATAAACTGCATGACAAATTACTATACTTAGGAAGTAAAACACACAATAAATACATATGACATAAAATTTGTCTGTTTCTCAACCCAGGAAGAGTACAACAATCTTTACAAATGGATGAATCACAAGTGGGATTTTATTGTAATGCAGGCCAAAGAGCAGTACAGGTGGGTCACACGTGCTTTACTTAAACTATTGGAGAATATTTATGATTTTTCATGGATCAATCCGAGAATGGGTCTCATTCACTAATTCAGTATGTGAATTATGTGAACTTATAAAACGGGGCTGTTGAATGCTTGAATCTCATTGGTTGACGAACGTTCTAAAGTGTGCAATTATTTTCATGGAAGCACACAGTGAAAGTAGTTCCAGGCAGGTCTTGACCGCATTACAGTTCCATATCACTTCGCCAAATGATTTCAGTAATTTCAAAGGTCTTTACAGCCTTCAGAACCAAAACTCACAACGCCACTGACCGAGCAAATAAATATAGTAAACAATAGGATAAAGATGACAAATTATTTGTTATTTGTTTACCGGTATGTTTTTTGGCAGAAAATTACGTTTTAATACATGTACATACAGACAGCACATAGTCTATTTCTCCCAAGAACTTCTCACAAAACATTTCCGCAAGATTCACAATAGGTGCATACGCACATCAACTTGTTAATAAATTTAGAGTATTCTAAATGAACAACCGCATGCCTGATTTTTGTTATTTGCATTAAAACTGTGAGAAAATCTGTTTTATTTTCATCTTTTCTTTCTTTTCTTGATGTTTTCAAGACCCAATGATTTCTCTATTTGTTTGTCAATATATATTAAATTTATATAGTCAAACTATTTGTGCCAGCATATAACAAGACCTATTGCCTATTTGTATAGGGCGGGTAAGGAGAGGAAGAAGCCGGACCGGGTGGTTTTTGACTGTCAGGAACGGGCCTACTGGGTTGTACATCGGCCACCGGTGAGTTACCTCTGGACTGGAATTTTAAGGAATTTGAATTATATTGCTATTTTCCTAATTCTGGTGTCAGGCTCCTGTTAAACAAAGCTTCAGAACGTTAGAAAGACATTATAGTTAAGTATAAGTGTGTTATTTTCACAGCCCGGAACGGTTAGTGCCATGGACCATGGACTTGACAGGATGGTTGACCCCAATTTGGAGGAGGTAAAGGTATGTGTGACAATTAATTATAACTTCTAAGGAGCCAAAATAGGTCTTTTTTTTAAAGATAAAAATATCTTGTAATTGAGCAATGGACTGTATAACCAACATTAACAGATATTACTGCTGAGATTATTAAGGCTAGGCTTATCAAGGATATTTCTAGAATGTCAGCTTACATCCAATAGGATTTAAATGATCATAATCTCACTGCTTAGCACTGCAAATGTCTCATTGTGTTCAATAAAATAGGCTTGTCTTACACCCTTTTTCACATTCTTTTCTGCAGATTTGATTCCTAAACTTACATGTAGAAGCACATGTAATCAGACGACTTCAAAATGAAAGCACATTCTCAATGGATCATAAATTGGGCGCTGTGTAATTGAAATATGAATACCTGCTTTTAAAATAACATTGCAAGTCCACAAAGCAACCATATTCACTCTCTCCTCACTCATAACCCAACCATGTTCAAATGTCAATATTTTGCTTTTAACACTATCCTCTAGTATGAGTCACCATTCCCTTTCTCTGAGCTTAAACTGCTTCTAAAATTGTTTTTCAGAAAAAAACACCTGACTACTACAGAAGAATTGTAAGTACCAGAGAACTAGCTCAAATATTTAGTTGTAAAAGACAATGATCAAATATAAAATGTGTTAGTTTTTGACCAACGAATCATTGTTTTCTTGCAGATTATGTTCACGCAGCAGTGTATCATGAGACCAAGGGTGAAGTCATCAGTGTCGATTGGAGCGTATGTTGCTGTGATATAACAATTCCTGTTATGACTTGCATTAGATCAAGAATTCTGCACTAAAAGACATATTTTTTATCATTTAAATATATAAAATATTTGAATATATAATTGTATAAATATATTTGTATTAAATATCTTTAAAGTCCCCCTGTAGTCAATAATTGTATCCCTTAAAACTCATCTTTGATCACCAAAATGACATATTTAAACGTTTTTTTCCTTGGAAAAAAAATCTTCATGCCTTTAAATAGCTTGAATGTAAGTCTACACCCTTGTCTCATTTAGTAAACGAGGTTCTATGAATATGCAAATTAGCCCCACCTCCACTCACTCACACCAGCTCAGAGATCCACTCTTTGACGTGATTGGTTACAAGGTAGTTTGTGACGTCAGAAACACCAGCGATTTCAAATCGCGTTTTTGAGACTGTCTTTGGTTCACTGCCGTTTTAAGGAGAAAATACTCAGCAATGGTGTTGACTTATGAAATTACACATGGTTTGTCTTAAAGCATATTAAAAACACCACATAGACATATAAACAACATTAAAAGCTTGATTTTCACCACAGGGAGAACCTTAATATATTTGAATGATTTTTACTATTTATTTTCAATTTTATTGTATTTTTTTGCAGACTTGTTAAGTACACGACAACATACAAAGAGCATGACCCATTTCTCCACTCCTGCCTCCCAAGTAACCCCTGGTTAACGGATGATACTACATACTGGAACCTCAACATGCCAAAGTGAGCTCCAATTTCTTAAAGTGTTTCAATGTCAGAAACAAACATTTTTATTTTAAATAATAGCTATTTTTTTCCCTCATTTAAAACTTGTTGATAATGTACTCTGTGTGTTTGGTTCATACAGTGTTGAGACCCCTACTAAAATGAGAGTGGAGCGCTGGACTTTCAGCTTTGGAGAATTGCTTTCTGACCCTCGGGGAAGGGATGATTTTCGCCTCTTCCTTAAAAAGGAGTTCAGTGGTATGTATTTTATTTTTTTCAAATAACAATGTTGCCTTTTTTTTTTCAGGTGACTTGTTGAGTGAGTTCTGCCCTTTTTAAGAATGGAATTAAATGGTTGATATTCAAATTCAAATCTGCATTAACTGTCATTTATTAGGGGAGGTTGTGACTATAATCTGATTGGTGAATAGGTGAGAATCTTGCCTTCTGGGAGGGATGTGAGGATCTGAAATGGGGTGCTGCAGAGACAATGAAAGAAAAAGCTCAGCAAATTTACAAGTAAGCATCACATTTTGGCCCTTTGGCAAGATATTATATTATATTATATTATATTATATTATATTATATTATATTATATTATATTATATTATATTAGTCACGGTGTTGTGCACAAAGATGATGAAGAAAGGTGAATTCAATGCAATATAACTTTAAAGCTTAAAGGGCCCCTATCATGGATTTTTGAAAATGATCTTTCATGTAGTGTGTAATATTGCTCTAAGTGAATGAAAACATCCTGCAAAGTTTTAATCTGAAAGTGCACCGTATATAAAGTTATGGTCTTTCAAAAGTAGGAGTCGACTCTGAGTCAATGAAATTAATTGTTTTTCAAACGAGTCATAAGCCGTTTCGTCGTGACGTCAAGACGAAACATTAGCCCGCCCACTTATTGCACGCGCACCAGGGAAACTTAAACCTCAAACCGGCAGCTGAGTCCTGTGGATACTGGATAGCATCATGTCGAGGAGACGCTGTGCTCTACAATGGGATGGTAAAGACCTTTTTTTTTCCACTGCCCAAGGACGAGCATGTGAAGAATCTGTGGTTAAAATTAATCTTTACCATGATACTACAGCAGTATAATCATAAACTTTTCCTGTTACCTTTATTTTACTGACAACTGCTTCTCAAATATCAGAGTCAGCTAATCAGCTGTGGGCCACTATTACATAAAACTCTATCTATTAATGCAGATTGTCTGTCATTCTCACTACTTTGAGGAAAGATTAAGCATGGAGCAAGATTTGTTTTACCAATGTTTATGCTACATCAGTCATTCACGCTAGAGCTCGGCTAATGTATACATTGCATAGCCTACATGCACTGCTATTGATACAGTTTCCACGTGTTCACCGCAATATATTAGAAACATACTCTGTAAATAAATCAGTACAAGTAAAATAATCTGTTGATGGACATGCACTTGTTAATGCTGATGGTGAGGAATGTCAACATCTCATAATGTAAGTTTCCTCAAACTGAGTAGTGAATCACTGAAACGTCCTGCTCGAGTCGACCTTGCGAGTTGCAATGGAGGTTCGGGTTGAATGAATGGTTCTTCTTCTAGTGTTTCATCATCGGACTCGCGCTTGGATTGATATGGTAAAATCGACGTCATTGTTCGTTACTGTGTTTAGTTTACGGTGTAGGAAAACGTAACATAAACAATACACCAGACCAAGACCTGAAGGAAATGAGGAACTTAAATGCACAATGATAATTTGGATAATGAACCAAACTACAAGCAGGTGTGCTAATTAATCACTAACGCTAGAAACAAACCGAGATCAGGAAAATTAATCAAAGGAAACTGGAAACCAATGATAAGCATACTAAAGTTCTTGAAACTGAACTGAAACAGACACATCTAACTAAGAATAACTGTGACAATAGTGCACTACTATTCAAATGTTTGGGGTCGATATTTTAGTGTTTTCGTTAACACAAAATACAGTAAAAAATAATCAAATTGTATCTTAATTTAAAAAACTGTTTTTTTATTTTAACGTATTTTAAAATATGTTTTTTCAGCATCATTACTCCAGTCCTCAGTGTCACATGATCCTTCAGAAATCAATATAATATACTGATTTAGTGCATATTTATCATTATTTCAATGTTGAATACAGTTGTGCTTAAAAAGAAAATACGGTATAAGGTAATATTGTTTTGAAGACATGGAACATTATTAAAAAAAAAAAAAAAAATTGGAACATTATAAAAAAATGTATTGTCACTTTTGATCCATTTAATGCATCGTTGCTGAATAAAATATTAATTAATATTAATTAACAACTTATATACTATATATATATATATAGTTTGGTCCCACTTTATATTAAGTGGCTTTAAGTACTATGTACTTACATAGAAAAATAAGTACAATGTAGTGTTCAGGTTGTATTGTAAAACATTTTTGCTGCTATTGAGATGTGATACTGCAAGGTTAGGGACAGGTGTGGTGGTATGGGTCGATTTAAGGGTAGGTTAAGGTGTAAGGGAACGGTCAACTGTGTAATTAAAAATGTAATTACATCAATTAATTACAGTTGTAATTACATGCAGGTATTTTCAAAATATAAGTACAATGTAAAAACATGTATGTACATAATAAGTCCATTGTAAGTACATAGTACTTAAAGCCATGTAAAAAATTAAAAAATGTATATTTTCTCCATTTTCTCTCCATGTGTTAACCATTAATCAAACTAATTACATTAGCATTTAATCCAGTAATTTTTTACTCTTATTTGATTAGGACCTTTTTGGCTCGTGGAGCTCCACGTTGGATCAACATTGATGGCAAAACAATGGACATAACTGTGAAAGGTTTGGCACATCCTCACCGTTATGTACTGGATGCTGCCCAGACTCACATTTATATGCTCATGAAAAAGGTATCTGATCTCTTCTAAAACTTTGCACCTCAAATGCTTGTGGCCTTTACGAATGAAATTAATGTTAGTTATGATCTGGCGTTTAAGGACTCGTATGGGCGATATCTCAAGTCCCCGGTGTTCAAGGAAACTCAAAAGAAGGCCGTTGCTCCCGAAGCACACAGATTCAGGTTAGATGTGCCTTTCTGTTAGTTCCTCTTTATATATATATAAACTGTTTTTAATACATAAGTGACATTAAAAATGATCTTTATTCCTTTCTAATGTCTTGTAGTGAGACACAGTTGGAGCAGAATTCCAAGAGAAGGCGTCCCAGCCTGAGTCCCATCATGGTGAGACAGCAGGAGGAAGAACAGAAAGCCAAACTTGCAGCAAGTGGACCGGTGGACATCACACAGGTCATGAGCAAACTGGAAAAGAAACAGAGAAAATGAAAGGAGAGTAGGAGACAGAGCAAAAATAGAATCGATTTTAACAAATATTTATGATAAACAAAAATTACAACCAACATTCTGGTCAAAGCAATAAACTATTTTGCAAGCCAATATGTTTATATAGGGAGCAATAGAGACTTTTTTGCTATGCTAATGCTCTCTCTGTAATATCACACAGATATTTCTAGTTTTTGAAAGCTTGCTTGATATACTTTTCAAATGTCATCAATTTGTGCAATCCATTTTGCTGTTTTATTAGGCCATTGTGTGTTACTTTTTCCCAGAGTTGTTTACTCATTCACAATAATTTTAAACATTTATGTCATGGTTTGTCAAACTTTATACATGTGCAAAAATTATCAGATGTTAACCTGCTCATTACTAAAATTTGTTTTTGTCTCATGTTTGTTCCATGTTTGTAGCAGTTTCCTTGTAAATCATTACTTTATTGAATATAGTAAAAACCATTTCTGCCATCTGTGGTCACAGCATGTGTCTTTGTCATTCATGATTACTTTTGAGTGAAATGTACAGTATATATGTATCTCATCATGTATCTCATCAGTGTGTGCATAGTTACCACTTGTCAAAATAACTGGCCTGATAGGAAATGAACATGCAATTTTTTTGTGTATGAATTCTGAAATATTCTCTCATAATTTACTCACTTTCATGTGTTGTGAAACCGGCATGACTTGCTATTTCGAGAGCACATAAGAAGATATGGATAAGATAGGAGAACAGGATGTCCAAGCTGCTTATTTCCATTCAATGAAAGTGAATGGTGACCTTGACTGCCAAGCAAGATTTTCAAGGCAACCGTATCAGTGCAGGACAAGTCTTCTTTTGAAGCTTGACAACATCTGGCCCCCATTCACTTTCATAAATATTCTGCTAAACCTGTCCTGTTGTATATGACAGAAGAAATAAAGTCAAATGGGTTTAGTACAACATGAAGGTGAGTAAATTAAAATAATATAACATTCTGTTGAATATGTCACTGAAAAATAGGTAAGCTGAGAGAAATTCAGTAAGATTTGCAAAGCATAGATATTAAAAATATTAAAATTAATTGAAATTTAAAAATAAATGACCGTATCACATAAATAATACAAAGGCCTAGTTTCACAGACAGGAAGTAGATTAAGCCAGAATTAGTCCCTTAGTTCAATTAGGACTTTTAGTTAATTTTAATAAATGTTTTTAAAAAACATTACTGTTGTGCTTCTTGAAACTAAACATATTTTAAGATATATCAGTTTACGTTGCTTTCAGTTAAAACAGCTCAAACAAGCACTTTAGTCAGGGACTAGGCTTAAGCCTTTTCTGTGAAACTGGGCATAAATGTCTTGAATATAGGCTTATGGTAAAACCAGTGCCTTGAAAATATTTCCAGGAAAAACTATTGACGTATTTTGTATTGTGATCACTAGATGTCGTGATTGTGTTGCTCTCATACTAATGCAATTCTTTTATTTGCAGTAGATTGTATTTTTTAAATGGATTAAAATTATCCAGGATGAATTTCACCAACTGCTCATTTGTATACTGTATATGGGCAAAATTATTGGGACACACTGTGATGATGCCACCTTCACAATAAGTCAGTTCATGAAATGTCGTCCTTGCCAGTCCACAGTCAACTGTAAGTGGTATTATTGGAAAGTGGAAGCGTTCAGGAACAACAGCGACTCAGTCACGAAGCGGAAGACACAAAACGGTTTAAACGTCACAAAACGGCAGGACGGGGCGGGGGCATAAAAGTTGCCAACACTCTACTGACTCCAAGACTTCCAGCACTTGCATTAATATCAGCACAAAAACTGTGATGTGGGAGCTTCATGGAACGGGTTTCCTGTTGCATGCAAGCCTCACAAAACAAAGTACAATGTAGTCGGATGGAGTGGTGTAAAACACGCTGCCACTGATGGGTGTGTCTGGGTTTGGCCAATGCCAGGAGAACATTACCTGCCTGGCTCCATTGTGCCAACCATAACGTTTGGTGGAGGAGGGATAATGGTATGTGGCTGTTTTTCAGGGGTTGGGCTAGACTTCTTACTTCCAGGGAAGGGAAATCTTAATGCGTCAGCATACCAAGACAATTTGGACAATGCGATGCTTCCAACCTTGTGGGAGCAGTTTGCCGAAGGCTCTTGACTGGGACCTAGTGCACAAAGCAAGGTCCATAAAAACAAGGTTGGTTGAGCCTTGGTTGAACCTTTGTGGTGAACTGGGATGGAGGTTGCAAGCCAGGCCTTCTTGTACAACATCAGTGCCTGAATAGTATGAATAGTCAAAAATTCCTACACAAACACTTGTCCAGTGGAAGCTGTTATATGCAAAGGGGGACCAAGTCCATATTAACGACTATATATTTAGAATATGATGTCATTACAGTTCCTGTTGGTTTAATGGTCAGGTGTCCCAATATTTTTGTCAATGTATGTCACATTACATATCCGTTTTAACAGGGTATAGACTTTTTAAATCCACTATATATCTGTTTCAATTATTTCTTGGGTGTAAAGGGAAGAGGCCAAGAGCAGAATTTGTCAATGACTATATTGCATTGTCCATATTTGATAGAGTCCAGATGGTTTGACACAAATGGTTGTTAATACTAATACATGCATTGCATGAACTGTGCCCTACAGCTCTGCCGGTTCACAGCACCTGTGCCTCATCTGGCCGTGTATACAGGCATTTGTGAAGCTCAATCTACTGCCTCCCCTGGTCTCATGACACTGCCCAACAGTGCTGCCTGCCCATCTCCCATCAGCGTGGCCATCGACAGTACTCCAGCCTCAGAGAGGAGGTTTGATGACAATGGAGGGCCTTCCTCCTCCCATTTCCCATCTATTGCAGAGGCATCTGTATCAGAGGAAGAGAACCAGCCACCTGCCCCTAAGTCTCGTATGGCTCTGTCACTGAGCAGACTCCTCCGCAGAGGATGCAATGCCCCGTCTGTCTTTGCAAGCCTATCCCCGAAATGTGCTGTAGCTTCTGGGGGAGGCAAAGTACAACCGCTTGGAGTGGAGCCGCTAGCACAACCCCAGCCCAGAAGAATTGCAAAGTTAGTATTCGCTTTTTGATTTTAGTTTGGTCCGATTGATTTTACAATACTGTGTTTCAATTTACAGTAAATGAAAATACGGTATTTTAATGGCGTCAAGGGAATATTTCCCACAATGCAACTTTAAAATACAGTAACATACTGTATAACTGTACTACATAAATACTATGTAATTTACAGAAATTGCTAACAGTGTATGAAAAATAACCAATCTACCTTGACAGCTTTTTTCAAATCAAAGTCGACATCCCGCCTGAATGCCGCATATACCCCATTGATTCAGAAGATGAGGAAGATGACAGTCCTGATGCTGCAAGACGAGGCGTGAAAGAAATCATTTGCCCATGGGAAACTGTCACCAAACAAGATGGAGCTAGATAGAAGAGTCATAGACGAGTTAGTACACTCTTAAAAATAAAGGTTCCAAAAGAGAGTTTTCGCAGCAATGCCATTAAAGGACCATTTTTGATTCCCTGAAGAACCTGTCAGTGATCAGTTCTTAAAAGAACCTTTTTTTTTTTAGGAACATTTAAAAAATCTAAAGAACCTTTTTCCAATATAAAGAACCTTTTGTGGAAAAAAAGTTTCCATGGATGTTACAGGTTCTTCATGGAACCATTGATGCCAATGAAGAACATTTATTTCTAGTGTAGAGTGTAGAGAGGAAATAAATACACTGAACCAATTATTGTGTCATAAATATTTTGTCTTACAACCCCCGAGAAGGCTGTGGTTAGTAACGTATGAAGTAACCTCATCTCTAACTGACTTGTCTGTTATTTTTGATAGCTTTTAGGTAGTGCCTACATGTTGTTGTAGCCAATTAAACTATTTAATGATGGTTTTATATACATAAATCCGTATTCTGATGTCACTGTTCTTTGACGACTGAAGGGGCCTTATTTTTAGAGATTTGCTTTGTTTGTTTAACTGTCGTCAGTTTGGTTAGTGGTGAGAACAAAAGATTTTGTACTTGGCTTGTTCACTGTTTTATATAGCTGCAAAACATGCATAAATGTGAATCGCTTTAAGAAATGTTATTTTCATAGAAGCAAATAGTAAGGCAGTAAAACAGAATGTGGATACACATTTGCTGTCTGAATGTTTAACCTTTAAAATGTTTACAGTTCCGAATGTGAATTTGTTCATGACTCATGTTTATATTGTGAAAGTGCCTCAATAAACCATCTCAAAGTTAGTTATTTTGATGTGCAGTTGGTACATGCGGCATATATTTAGCATTCAGTATAACTATTATTTAATTTTTGTTGTATATTTACTTTATTTGATAAAATGTCCCTACTGAGGAAACTGTAGAAGAAGAAGAAAAGATTGCTCATGGGAACTTTTATTTTAACACAAAGTAGCCTAGCCCTTTTTATAGTTTTGCAAATGCAAACACAGGAATGTTATATTAGCCTGACTATATATTATTTATTTTTATATGTTATATGTTTAGAGCACATATGTTATATTATTTATATGTTTTAATATTTATAATATTTAATAATTTTTATATTGTTGTTCATTAAACTCTTTTATTAACTGTGTGTTTGTTTATTATCATCATTTATTATTGGTTGTTTATTATTTATATAATGTAAAGTAGTTTTGTGTAACAATTTATTATATTTTTATTTGATGTTTCCCTATATTTGGAAGACAATTAAGATATTTTTTTAGTCATTTGTCCTGTTTTAAAGATCGTGACGTTATTATTTTGAGTGGACTTTTATCTACAGGAAGTGCTGTGAATGCGTTGACTGGCTTCACAGTCCTCTGCGGTTGTTGAGCTGCAGAGAGTAGCCGGATGCCTCAGTACAATTTTTTGAGTAACGTACATGAATACCTTTGTAAAGCCGAACGGTTGTTGCGTTTCACTTTGCGATTCGGTAAGTTGTTACAATCAAACGGGTTCGCATGTGACTCTCCCTTTAAACGGTAAAAGTTTTAAAATAGTAATAACAAGCAGTGGAATGTGACAATTCACCCGCTTCTCATGTATTGTTGCTCGGCGTACATTTCACTTGATCCACTAGTGTCTGTTACTACATACATGCAGCTGTCGCGACGAGGATCTGGCCTGCTATATCTGGCCTGGTTGGGCTTGTTTAAAATGTTTAACTTGATGTTTTTTCAAATGTATGAGCTTATCAGCAGTCGTCTCCATTTCCTGCCATGTCGCATCATAACATGATGTGTAACAACAAGCGACAATGAAAGTGTTGTAAAGAAATGTATTTCGCGGTTTGTTTATTATTTAAGTCAAATCTCTTTAATAATGCTGTAGTTGTTTAATTATAGACCTACTATTTGTGCTCACATATATAGTAGTTGGTGAGCTAGTGCTGGGACACACCTTCTAATCATCAACACATGCGGATCTTCCACTTGATGGACACAGACAAACTATCAAGGGGCTTATATATAATACAATCTGCATGGACAAATTTATGTCAGATCTTATATCTGCATGCTCATGAAATAGTTTATCAGATGAGATGCACAACTGATTATTACATAAGCATCGGCATTGACTGTTATGACAACACGCTAATATAACATCAAGGCATAATTTTCCTATTTGGCTTTGGAGTATTGTACAGGGATTATGTACTTGTGTATATATACAGTTTTTAATTACAAATGAGGGTCCTCTCTTTCATCAGGCCTTCAAGATGCTCTCAAACTGTGAGTGGAAATGAGGGTGAAATCTGTTCTTGTGGATCGCATAATTAAGGTATTGTGCTCTTTAAAGTCACCATGAAATCAAAATTGTATTTTTATGGAATATTGCAGTATTTATAAGAAATAATTTTTCTGGGCACATCTTTATTTGTTTTAAAAATCACGTGGCTTCATAATATTTAATCAAAATAACTTCCCTTCCCTCTTGCAACAACATGATGATGTGTTTTTGGCAACCTGACACTCGCATGAGATCACAGCTCTAGGCCCAATGTCCAAAATACTGAACCACCCCTTTAACTGGGTCACTTGCCACAAAAAGACTTATATTGACCTTAAGAATTGATTACACAATCTTGCCTCCAGTTGCTTTCTAAATTCTCTCCACAGACAACGTCAGAATAGCCATCTTAGTCATTAGTAACGTGGTGAGATTGTCATGGTGGAGAGGCTTGTGTACCTCCGTGACCCTTAAGACTATACCGGCGGGGGTTATACCCCTGGCAGGTACTACCAAGCCAGGCAGTTTTCAGGTTAGAGGCCAGTCTAAAAGCAGCATTGCCATCACCCATTGGCAGTAGGATGACTGGATGAAGATTGGGCCGATGTATTTGTCATACATATGAATGGTGTTTCAGCCTATATGCAAATTAGGACATATTCAATAAGAGTGGAGCTCATGTGCAGATTCAAATTCTTTTCAAAAGAAACTTGTAATACAAAAAAAGTTACTTTTTATGTATACTTTTACTATGTAAAGTTTTATTGCGGTAGGAGTAAAGGAAAAAATCAAGCCTATTTGGGTTGGGCATATTCGATTAGTGTATAGCTCATTTGCATATTCAAATTAATTTTCAAAGAAACTTGTATGGGTACTTTCATTGTGTAAAGTTTCATTTTGGTTGGAGTAAAGGAAAAAAAAGATTCCCATTGGGGTGTATTGTTGCCTGGCCTTATTGGCACACATCTCGGATTGATGAGAATTAAACATATTTCCTCAACTAGGATTTCTTAGGACTTTTAGTATGTTGTTCTGGACACCTTATAGAAATTATCTCTTAGTCTGTCGTAAAACGCTACTTTGCCTGGACTATTAGGGCTAATTCAGAATGGTCCATCTCTTAAAGGGATTGTTCACCCAAAAATGAAATTCCTGTCATTAATTACTAACCGTCATGTTGTCCCAAACCCGTAAGACCTTCGTTCATCTTCAGAACCCAAATGAAGATATTTTTGATGAAATCCGAGAGCTTTCTGAGCTTTCTAACCCTTTAAAGGCATGTCTATCTATATTATGTATTTATGTCTGGTTAATGGGGCATGGGGTTACCTGCATCACTTGTGAATTGCTCGGGTGATGTTTGTGTCTTTAGAATTACTTCTGTGGCTGATGGTTAAAGGCAGGTATAGACGTGCACAGTGAGGAATGTCAGAGAGCATAATGTCTTTCCCCAACTCAGTGGACTAAACATGAACACTGCATGTCTGAACACTGTTTCTCAAGTAAAGTAGGAATGTTCCTGCAAGATAATCCCACTATTTGATATATAAGAGATGGTGTGCAGCCAGTCTGTCATTTTTACAAAATTCAGTCCCAGGTGATTGAGACGGGCACGTGAATCTCAGGGGTCTTCTATCATCTTGAAGGGTTTATTTTGTGATAATTAATAACCTGCTGACTGTACATTCTGCTTATTGTACAACTATTTGTATTGTATTTATTACAAAATTATTATTAATTATTAAGATTTATTTAATCTTACTTGTAGAATTGTTTAAAGATTCTACTAATAAAAATAGTCCATTATGGATTAAACCAATGATTCTCCAACTTTTTGACTCAAAGGCCCCCACACCCCATATTTTTTGGGAGTGTTGTTTTGAATGAATTAACCACAATTCATTTTGGGATTCCAGAAGTTTCAAAAACTTTGTTCTTGTTATTAAAAAAAAAAAAGTTATTAAAGTTATTAAAAAATAGATTGTATGTGGTTTTATTGATTTTATGTGTCTAGCATTACATTTAGCTTTATATTATTTTTAATATTAATAATATTTGTTTAATTGAAATACTTTTAAGTCATCCTGCGGCCCCTTTGGAAATTTACTGAGGGCCCCTGGTTGAGAACCACTGTAATCAAGCCTCTAAAACGTCTATTTACCATAAAATGAATGCTTAACTACTATATTTCAACTGCTTAGTTGCACAGTACTGCAAATGAGCTGTTCTGACTTGGTATGAGATAAAAGAAGGCTTGGCATGATATGAAATTAAAACTGGTATGTTGCCATGAACAGCTGTAAAATATACAAAATAGCATTATAAAAGTATTTTACCTCTCAGTCATGCTATTGACCAATCAGAATCAAGTATTGAGCATGAGTGTGATAAGCCAGCCAGGTTTTAGTGTTAACACGTGTTATTGATTTTATTTTTTTAATTCATAGCTGGCAGAAGATAATGTAATCTAATAGTACTTCTCAAAGAAAAGGGGAACTTGCAGGTCTAGAAACTTTATTGTAAACATTAGGCTTACAGCAATAGGAAAAACATATAAATAGTCTCAAAAGGCTTGTCAAATATTAGGTAACCGTTCAAAAGAAAAATGATTCTTTCTACTCCACCTCTCTTCTCATGGGACGTCAGGGTGGGATTGCCATGTCGATAGACTCTGGAAGCTGATGAGCTCATAATGAAGAATACATCAGCTTACAAGAAGGGCGAAGCGTGCAGAAAGCAAAAACTCAATCATGCAGTTTGACATTGATTTTGTCTGCTCTTAAAGAACAGCATTCACCAATACTTCTGTAATATTTGGATCTCTAGCTCTTAAAGGGATAGACTAGTTCACCCAAAAATGAATATGACCCCATGATTTACTCACCCTCAAGCCATTCTAGGTGTATATGACATTCTTCTTTCAGACAAATACAATCAGAGTTATATTAAAAAATGTCCTGGCTCTTCCAAGATTTATAATGGCAGTGAATGGCCGTTTTGAAGTCCATCAAAGTGCATCCATCCATAATAAAAGTGTTTCAAACGGATCTGAGGGGTCAGTAAAGGCCTTCTGAAGTGAAGCGAAAAATTTAAATATGTTAATTTAGTGCACCATCCCTTGAATGTCAGTAGGGCCTGGTTTCACAGAAAGGGCTTAGATTAAGCCAGGATTAGTCCTTAGTTCAATTAGGACATTTAAGTAGCTTTTATAAACATGCCCTTGAAAAAAACATTACCGGTGTGCATCTTGAGACAAAACAATGACATATTTTAAGATATGGTAGTGCAAGTTGCTTTCAGTTAAAACAGATCAAACCTGCTTTTTTTGTCTGGGACTAGTTTAATCCTGGTTTGTGAAACCGGGCGTACTGTAGATGTACTACGTAACCACACCAATTGAGAGTTGCATAATGTGCATTTGTGAATGCCATCTCTACAGTTTCATTGCTCAGAATGGCCATTGCCATCACTGTGCTCCTAGTCAGATGATGCTTTAAGTTGTTTTTAATGTCTCATTGGAAAAGTGCATCTAATGCTCCATGTGGATCCTTAACAGGGAGGGAGTGTCCAGACGTCTTTTCAGGGTTTGTGCCACAGTGCCAGCCTTTTTCTGCCTAATGCATTCTACCAAACGGTTGGGATAGTTGGAAAATGCATCCCGCAATTTAGCAGCAGTAGAGACTGCATTTAGAGACTGCACAACAATGACCGATTGTGCCGATTCTGACGTTAAGTTTGGGTTTTGGGGAGAAATTTAGTGCTCTGCGAGAGTGCGCTAGACGAAACGCGGCTAGTTTGTAATAGTTTTACCTCAAATATCATCTTTTTATAATCCTTGGAAGCCGAAATCGGAAATAAAATTGCTTAAATATCACAGGACTAAAGTGTAACTAGACATTTGAATATTTAGTTCTCTCGGCCATCGTCAGTAATAAGCAACAATCTCTTTAACTGTATGTTGACAACTGATTTAAAGGGATAGTTTACCAAAAAATGAAATTTATCCCATGATTTACTCACCCTTAAGTCATCCTAGGTGTATATGACATTCTTCTTTCAGCAACTTTCATTTCGTGCGTGCTGTAAGCTGCGCGTGAGAGAGATTTCTCTCTCTTTTCTATGGTTTAATATTATCGCATATAGAAACAGCTGGCAAGATAACGTCTGTATAGCAGTAATAAATAGTAGGCCTACATCTATTGGCTTGGTTTATCTAGTACTACCGACAGCAAAACTGGTAATGTCGGAGCTTATCGATACTGCGGTCTTTTGTAATTTAGCCCCGGGGCCCGTTTAATACCGATTTCGGTACCCATCCCTAAAAAGTAGCTAATGACGGCAAGAAAAAAGAAGCCTAAATGATAAAATCAGCAACATAGAGTTGTGGACAGATGGGTGAATAAAGTTGAATGATTTAAATTGAGCAACAATGTGTGTGTGCACTGTCATAGTTCACCCAAAATGTGTAATTTACTCACCCTTTTGTCATTCCAACCCTGTATTAGCCTAGTTAATTTCTTCTGTGGAATATAAGAAAATATATTTTGAAGAATGTGCTAGTTGCTCATTTCAAGTCTGAAATCCTACAATAACTTTGTACAAGGACAATACTTTCTATTGTATTTTTCTATAATTCTTCATTTGCTTTTTCGGAGATTGGATGTTATTTGGCTTTTAATAATCTGTTGTTCCATAAATTGGGTTTTATTCACAATTTCAGCATAAATAACCATTCAAAAGTTTAAGGTCTGTAATTTGTTATTGGAAGATTACAATTTAAAATAACTTTTTTTTTTTTTTTTTACTTTATTTTAAAATGTAACTTATTCCTGTGACAGCAAAGCTGAATTTTCAGCATCACTTCAGTCTTCAGTGTCACATGATCCTTCAGAAATCATTCTCATAAGTTGATTTGGTGATTAAAAACAAACATTTTGTATAATTATCAATTTTAAAACATTTTTGCTGCTTTATATATTTATGGAAACCAATCATGATACATTCTTTGATTATAAAGTTTAAAATAACATAATTTATTTAAAAATGTACTGTTACATGATTAATTTAATGCATCCTTGCTGAATAAAAGTATAATTGCTTAAAAAAAAAATCTTCCTAGAATTTGGACCAGCAGTGTTTTGTGAGGGAAAATTATAATTGTTATCTAGGGACTATTAGCTGAAATATTTTAAAAATGCCCATGCCGTGCATACAGTGCAGCAGATGTTTAGAACTGTGAATTATGGGCAATTGGATTCTATGGAAATCAGTTTCTGCAGTACTTTTTAACCTCACAGATTAGATGTCAATACAATCGCTCTTTGTTCTGTCGGGGAAATAAAGGAAACCAGATGAAGCATTTTCTAAAACTCTTCTAAATGACTTGCTGCCGGAGGCTTTGATTTCCCCACCTGATGATATTTACATGCTTGTAATCGCTGCCTCCAGTCATATTGTATGGAGCGAATTATGTGCCAAAACCTCACACACACACAAAACGTGTTTTACTCACACCCAATGATTCACAAACAAACTCAGTGTGGTTTCATACTATGGAGCGAATTATGTGCCAAAACCTCACACACACACAAAACGTGTTTTACTCACACCCAATGATTCACAAACAAACTCAGTGTGGTTTGTAAATACAAAACATCACTCACAAACTAATGCATATTGTTCTGCAAATAAAAAACGTACATATCAAACAAATACAGTATGTTTTACATATACATAGAAACGTATTTCTTCAATGACAAAAATATCCTCCAAGTACAAACTAAAATCTTTCAAGTACAAAACAAAATTCTCCAAGTACGAGACAAAAACCTTCAAGTACAAAGCAAAATTCTACAAGCACGAAACAAAAACCTTCAAGTACAAAGCAAAATTCTACAAGCACGAAACAAAAACCTTCAAGTACAAAGCAAAATTCTACAAGTACGGAAAAACTGTCACGTGACTTTTGGCACTATTTTTCCACGTCCAGGCAGATTTTCTTCACAAATATATCCAGGGCAGGCGGATTTTCTCACAAATGCAGTTGAGCAACTTCCTCTTCTCGAACAGTAGATGGCGCTAAGATAGGGGATCAATTTCGCGCTAGTCTCTCGGTAGAAACACTGATGTGAAACGCGTGCTTGCCTTTGCCCATGGGAAAATGAGCGGTGAACAGGTGTGTTTCTGTCTTACTTTATCTATAATTAACCTTATTGAGGTTTTGGTAAATGTTTATTATATAGACAGAAATCCACATTAGCACTTAGTAGCACTCCAATAAGGGAATCTATAAGCTGAAAGCTCTGCCATGTTGCTTTTTAGGCTACATTTTTGTAAAAACGTTTCATTTACTGAATGAGTCTATTTCTTTCGTTCTCCATAAATTAATGAGAACATTTCATTTAATTGAAAGGAGGGTCCCACTTATTCATTAATTTAGTTGGAATTCAGTCAGCTTAACTGTTAATGTAATAAAATAATGAATGAACAAAACAAACAATATAGGCTACAATTGTTTCTTAACTTCCCTGTGACGTATTGCCCAAATTATTATTTTGGACAGATTATCAAGAAACCCTCCTTAATTTATGGAGAACGAAAGAAATAGATTCGGTCAGTGTAATCACTGTGTATATATATATATATACATATATGTATATATATACACAATAATTTAGTCATTTCACACGCCTCTTATGTAGATTTTTATTTTTTTATTTTTTTATTTTTGCGGTGGTGACGCGTGTAACATGTAGGGTGGCACTGCCAATAAAGCACCTTAAAGCTGTCACAAAGAACCGACAAAAGATTATGAATATGTAAAATATAGCAAGGAGATATTTTAATTGTTTATTAATAAACAAGTGTATTTGTCAGTGTGACTATGCTGACTCGCGATCTTCGCAGTGAACGCGCCAGGATTAGCCTATTTAAGCAGAGAGCAGTCTCTTAGTAAGCAGGATTAGATGGCCGCATTCTTACACTTATAAAAGGCAATTCAGTGCGGACGTAATCCCTCAGATTGAGTAATGCAACGGAAAACGTTACAAATTACATTTTTGGGCATGTATTCTGTAACGAAATACGTTTTCCCAACACTGCCTACAGCTGAGGAAAATGAGCGGTGAACAGGTGTGTTTCTGTCTTACTTTATCTAATTAACCTTATTGAGGTTTTCTTTTGCAAAATGTTTATTACATCTAGACAAAAATCCATATTACCGCTAGTAGCACTTCACTCTCTCTAGGATAGGGGAATCTAAGCTGAAAGCTCTCTCATATGTTGCTTTAAAAAAATAAAAAAATAATAATCTACATAAGACGCGTGTGAAATGACTAAATTAGTGATTACACTGAACGAATCTATTTCTTTCGTTCTCCATAAATTAAGGAGGGTTTCTTTTGTCTGTCCAAAATAATAATTTGGGCAATACGTCACAGGGAAGTTAAGAAACAATTGTAGCCTATATTGTTTGTTTTGTTCATTCATTATTTTATTACATTAGGCTAACAGTTAAGCTGACTGAATTCCAACTAAATTAATGAATAAGTGGGACCCTCCTTTCAATTAAATGAAATGTTCTCATTAATTTATGGAGAACGAAAGAAATAGACTCATTCAGTAAATGAAACGTTTTTACAAAAATGTAGCCTAAAAAGCAACATGGCAGAGCTTTCAGCTTATAGATTCCCTTATCCTATGAGTGGAGTGCTACTAAGTGCTAATGTGGATTTCTGTCTATATAATAAACATTTACCAAAACCTCAATAAGGTTAATTATAGATAAAGTAAGACAGAAACACACCTGTTCACCGCTCATTTTCCCATGGGCAAAGGCAAGCACGCGTTTCACATCAGTGTTTCTACCAAGAGACTAGCGCGAAATTGATCCCCTATCTTAGCGCCATCTACTGTTGGAGAAGAGGAAGTTGCTCAACTGCATTTGTGAGAAAATCCGCCTGCCCTGGATATATTTGTGAAGAAAATCTGCCTGGACGTGGAAAAATAGTGCCAAAAGTCACGTGACAGTTTTTCCGTACTTGTAGAATTTTGCTTTGTACTTGAAGGTTTTTGTTTCGTGCTTGTAGAATTTTGCTTTGTACTTGAAGGTTTTTGTTTCGTGCTTGTAGAATTTTGCTTTGTACTTGAAGGTTTTTGTCTCGTACTTGGAGAATTTTGTTTTGTACTTGAAAGATTTTAGTTTGTACTTGGAGGATATTTTTGTCATTGAAGAAATACGTTTCTATGTATATGTAAAACATACTGTATTTGTTTGATATGTACGTTTTTTATTTGCAGAACAATATGCATTAGTTTGTGAGTGATGTTTTGTATTTACAAACCACACTGAGTTTGTTTGTGAATCATTGGGTGTGAGTAAAACACGTTTTGTGTGTGTGTGAGGTTTTGGCACATAATTCGCTCCATAATATTGGATCGGATGGCATTGAGAATGTGTGAGTTGCACAATGATTCACGTCTGAACCTATGCTGTTTGTGCTTTATATAACATGTAGCCTAACACACCCACAGTGGTTTCACTTGGTTTAAGTAGCGAGTAGTAATAGTGTTTAATATAGGCTAATGGGACATGGCACTATATGGAAATATTTTTTTCCCCTGTTAGCACAGACCGTGCTGCATGTAACTCTTTTTTTTTCGTTTGAAATTGAATTTAAGATTTGACTTAGAAATGTTATTTGCTAAAGGTGTGATGTCTTTCAGTGTGATGCACAAAGTGTGATGTCTTTGTGCTCTTGCAAAATATAACACTGCTCAGATGCACCGTGTCAGAAAAAATAGCTTCTGTTCTCACTCTGCAAAGCCTTCATATGTGTTATGTCTGTCTGTGGTGTTTTCCAGTTTCTAATTCAGCCTCGTCTTTGTAATTAACCTGTCACAGGTCTGACTGCTTCACCCACCTGTCACCCTGGCAGCGCAGGAAGCCAAGCGTGGGGAGGAGCTAAGCCCTGGCAGCATGGTGTCTGCTGTGGGGAACGGCTCCGTGCCCAGTCCTCAGAGCGAGGCGGTGGCCAGTGAGCTGCAGGAACTCACTCTGCAGTCTGTGCCGAGCCCACTGCCTCTGAAAGAACGCAAGAATGGTGAGTTAACCACTAGACCTTAGTGTTCATTAGCAAAACTCCCTCAGAATGTCAAACCAAGCTCTTTGGCTGAACATGAGTCTACCATAGACAGTGGTTCCACGTGACTGAAAGTAGTAAAACTCAATATAATCAACCATGTACTAATAACTTTAATCAATGGTGTTCATTTAACTTGAATGAATGGTTTTAGCTTAACTTAAACGGTTTCCATTTAAACTGAATAATTCAAATAATGCTTATTGTTTAGTCCTGTGATTCACAAAGAAATAAACTAACTAAATATAACTATACATAGCACTGCCACAATGGTTGCTTTATTATTAAAGCAGTTTGAATTCCTGCTAGCAGGTTGTCAACACAAGCACATGCTCTACACTTCACCACAATGGTAACCCCCAAAAACACTGACATAACAGAAACTTTTAAATGCCAACATAATAGAACATTGAACATTAACAAGTCTTTTCATTTTCTCATATTGCTAAAACCGATCACATTTGTACCAGAAACCTGATACAATGTTGTCAAATTAAAATGAATTGCTTAAATGAAGTGAATAGCATTATAAAATAGTTTGAGCGCATGCAAACTGGCCAGAGAATATTCAGTATCATGTTTTATATATTATCACCAACGATTTATAAGTAAAACTTCTATAAATCAAATCAGCTTATTAGAAAGATTTATGACTGTTCATGTTCATGGAGCCTGGAGTAGTGATGCTGAAAATTTTAAAATGTAAAAAAAAATTATTTATATAATTGTAGTAATGATCAAAATATTATTGTTTTTACTGTATATTTTTTTGTATGTTTTTAACTCAAAAATGAGTTACCGGTTCAAATCAATTAAAACCCTGTACTGTATAATTTGCAAAGAGAGAGAATGTCTAATAACTGAAATACCGATACAATATCGGTTTACATACCGATGAAAAAAAACTGGAATCAAATGGAATCGAGCTTGTGAATCGAATTGAATCAGGAAATCTCCATTGATACTCAGCCCTAGTATTCATATACTTCAGTGTACTTCAAAAGATATACCAGGGTATTACTATCCACCTTATTTTGAAATCTAATAGATTTTGTAGTGGTAGAATTCATTATATTAGGTAACTTGATGAAGAAGATTAATGGTAGAATTCAATGGTGTAGGGTTGTGATATCTCTCACAACAACAGGATGTACAGCAGCGTAATACGTTCATATGGATGTACATATAGGAGGATTTCCTAATTAGATTTAGCACACAGTAATGAAGTAATTAGATCATTTGCAGTGTTACAGTTATGTATGTGCAGAAACCTACAAGTCTCGACAGTGAGACAGGAGACAACAGACAGAGAATGTCTTAGGAAGTTGCCTTTATATCAGCTGCTCTGTTTCTTCTAAGAGACGGTTTGAGACAGTGGGTGGGTTAGAAATGGAAGGACAAAAAGTGATATAAATTTTTTGGACACTAATCGTGTTTACATTGAAATATATCATGTTCAAAACCATGGTGCGTTTTGGTGTCTTTGTTAGTGTGGGCTGTTCATTCTCCTTCCCTCTGTATTCCGTGTCATTTACAGAGTCCAAATTAATTATTTGTTGTGTAATGTTATGCAGTGCAGTGTTTTCTTTAAATAAAAGGATGAATATTTATATCCTGTGGGAGAAGGGTGTCAAGGAATTATACATGATTGAAAATGAAATGGGTTAAATCTGTGGGACATGTAGAAGTACACTTCAAAGCATGTGTGTTCAGCTCTCTGACATACAGCAGACACTCTGTTTGACTTCAGGAAGCTTAGAGGAAAGGACGATTTAGAGAAGTGAAAATTAAACAGAGCCAGCAGGAAGACGGACGGACGCTTCAGCATGCTGTGATTTTCATTCTAAATGGGAGATGTTATATTTGAATCCTGAAAAATCAGTGGGATGTTATTATGTAAGGTTTGCTGTGGTAGGTCGGTGAGTGGTGGGATGTTGTTGATTTATTCAATGTTTTTGTGAGTCTGCCATTCCAGAACTGCAGGAATGCCAATAAAGTTAAAAGTCCCATGTAGAAGCGCATGGCCTGCAGTCACCACTCCCTTCTTTCAGTCTTCAGCCCCCCCGAGCTGCACTTCCTTGAGGGTTAGATTAATGCAGATGTGTTAATGCAGGACCTTTCTCTTCTCCTGCACAAAACAGAAGTGATCCCTGTTTAGACTTTTTGAAAACAATGCTGGTGTTTGCATGTATATATGCACTGAAGTTTTAGAGACAGAATATTTTCTGACAAAAATGCCATAAAATTATTGTTACAATTTTTTATTGTCAGCTAATAATTCGCTTTTTTAAATTGGTTTACTGTTTGGGACTTTGAGAAAAAACTGAATACACGTAATGCAGTGATTTAACTTGATGCAGGTTTAATTAGATTCAATGCAAACAACTTGTATATTGATGGTAATAAAGGTCACATTTACTGTTGATGAGGCACATGTACCGAGATTTAATTTTCTATGAGAAATAAGACAGATGAGGTCAACTGCACAGTAAATTCGCTGCCTATGGAAGCATATTGTGGTCAGAATAAAAAAAAATAATAATAATAATGTTTTTATTATGTGGCATTCAGAACTTAATTGAAAATTCCTCCATTTTAATTTAATTTTAATTAAGGTAGCATAAAATTAAAATTGCAGAAAAGCAACATTTAAACGGATTTTTTTTTAAATGTACATTTTAAAATGTCCACATGGCCCAGTTTGTTGAAAATTTTCTGTGAAGAATTTATATTTAATTGCATCACTTCACTTTTGGCAAGCCACATTTACCTGGAAAATGAATGAAAAACAATATTTCATTCAGAATTGAATTGAATTCCTGAATTTGAATTGGAATTGAAATAGGATGCAGAATTAAAATGAACTGAAATTAAAATAAATTCATTTTCATCAAAAAATAAATAAATTTTTTACTGAAAAGCAGTTTCAAACAGATATTTTTTTTTTTCTGTAAAGAACATTTTTTAGCAGTTTTAGCCCAGTTTGTACAGAAGTTTCTGTTTCATTTTTGGCAAGCCACATATAGCTGGAAAATGAATGTAGAAATATCTGCACGTTTAGATTTTTTGTTGTTGTTTTTTTTTTTATATGATAGTCTTGGAAATTCAAGCAACAGTTGACAAAATGAACAATATGCCACCCGAGTTATTGCTAAGAACTGTTTATATAGTGAATAAGTTTGGGAGGGGGAACAAAGGCCTGAGGTAGGACGTTTGTTGGATAGACATCTTGAACACTTGATTGCATAACTTTGTGTACAGAGCTGCAATCCTGCCTGAAAGCAGGCGGTCCGGAGAATGACGAGGGCCAAAGGTGATCTGGAATGTGTTTTGGCTTCGGTTTCTGGCTTGTAGTTTGCACACGTTTTCTTCTGTAGTAAACGAGTGACCTCAAATCAGTACACAAAGTTTTTGATCTCTCCTCCCCACTCTCCTGGAATAAATAAAATAAAAAAAGGCCAAAAAAAGGAGCAGGAAAAGTAGGAGTTACTCAACACAGCTGAATGCGGAGCCTGAAAGCAGCACTTAGCCAGTAATAAGGAAGAAACTGACTCGCAGAGACACAAACACTTGTGCTAACACACCCACATCTGTAGGGCGTGCACACACACGCCAGCACTGAGCGGAGGAAGGTGAGGGGCGCAGACACACCCTGTGTTCTTGTATCTACTGCGGGAATTATCTCTCAGCAGAACAGCCTGGAGTTCAGTCAGCCAACTTCATTCAACTTGCTCTGTTGTGCGGTCTTGAAATGGATTAATAAAGTGTGATTGCATCCGTATCCTTCGGCAGTGGAAGGATATGGCCATACATTCAGGTACAGTACTTGCACGTTTGGGTTTTTAATGTTAGATGTTTGCTGGTGGGAATGAAGTCATGTTGAGTTGAGGTGAGGTGTGGTATCTGTGGTTGAGGTTTAACAACTTTGTTTAATAGTTAAGCCTGCTGTTTGTGAAGTCCTGCACAGGATTTATTGCTGTTTGAACTGAGGTCTCACTAAACCACAACATTTACTCACTCTTGAGCCAAAGCAATCCAGATTTTTAGCTCTTGAAGATGTTAAGCATTTTTTATATGGAAAATAACAGTTTTCCCGATAAACAGTTGTGGAATGAGACTGATTATTTATTCCTCATGAGAGTTCATTATAGTGAACCATTATACGTTTAATTTGAACTATTTATTTATTTATTTATTTATTTGCCTTTATTTGTAGGACAATTGAGCACCAGTGTTATTTTAGTATTATTTATATACTATCATAGTATTTTAGTTTTTGTAATTGTGCTTTTGTCATTTTTATTTGTTTCTTTGTTATTCTTTCTATTGGTTTATTTAAGTTTCACTAATTTTACTACAACTTAAACTTATTTTATTTCAGCTGGCATTTCTAATTTCTAGGCATTTCTTTTTTTCCCCCGAATATTTTTATTTTCAAGCTTTATTATAATTAACTTTTTTTTTTTTTAAAGTTTGTTTAACCATAACACTTTTGAGCATAGACAGGAAAGTAGGGGTATGTGAAGGGGAAAGGGGACATGACCCAGGTCGGATTCAAATGTCCTGATGACAACAACTTTTGTAAGTTTTTTTAAGATGCTCTTTTGTGCATAAAACTTGCAAAGAAAAAGAGATAGCTGAATATATATATATATTCATTTGCCTGTGACCCCCAAACACAGCATCAAAGCACACTTACTTGTACCTCTTACTTTACTACTCTTTTTCACTGCTTTCATACTTTCAAGTGGAATTCTCCAGAATGATACACTACAGAAACAGATATGTGAAGAGCCCACCGTTTCTCGAGCTGGCTGCTGGAAAGGGCGGGATGTGTCAGTGATGAATAGGAGTTTTCCTTCTCTCTGTTGTTAAAACCAGCTGTTTTCTCCCTGAGGTCTGGCAGTGGAGCTCAGGGCTTTGAGAAAAAGAACAGACTCCTTTTGGGACAGAATGTCTGGGTCAGCAAGACAAGGAAGCATACAGAGTTACCATGTCGTGTTTAATGCTCTTGGACAAGGAGGTTTGACAGCGTCCCGGCAAAAGTCTGTGTAAAGAGTGATTGATTATCTGTGAGATTCCCCTCCTCCAGATGGAGATGCCTTGACGTGAGTTATTTGATCAAAGAAAAGTTATGTGGACTTTTAAACCTTCGGTGCCAGTCACCATGAGATACTAATATTGATTTTTAACTGCAACTGATGTATTGATCGAAGCTCTCTAGTCATTTTCAGTCCCATTGCCACACTTAACATTGGCAGTTGGTATTTAAAGTGATATTTCTGTGTGTGGTCTGGATTTAGACATTCTTGTGAAAAATGCATGATTTGCATGCTTTCCAGAGCACAGTTACTCTGCAGTGGGATTTGCACTGACTGTCTATGGGTTGCGCTGTTATGTAACATCTTAGGGATGCTTGCCAAGTTTAACTCCAGCATGCTTACACAGGCCCTAAACATAACAGGATGGAGAGAGGAACGGGGAAAAAGAGAGCCGTTGCTGTGCATTAACTAGACACAATCCACAGCTAGGCTTAATCCTCAAGGAGTCATCTAGGCATCTTCTGTCTTGCATACTAACAGGTCAGGCGAATCATAACACTGGAATACACACCTTGCTTATTGTGGTGTTGATGATAAAATGACAACTTGGCTGACAACAGGATGAATGGATATTCCAGGAACAGGGAATCTTCCTAGAATTTTCTGACTTCGTTGTTAAGCAAGAAGTGTGTACTTGTTTTTGCAGGCACAGACAGTGCCTGCAATAAAGTGACCTTTTTAAGATTACATCAGTTTAGAGCTTTGATTTATTTGATTTGTTCGAGTATAGTATGCCAGAACCAATAATGCACTCGTCCTCGAGCTATGAAAAGTGCTTTGTCAGATAGACGTCCTCAGTGATGCTTCCCATGCACAATTTCTGCATACATATATAACCCTTCAGCCAGATTCCTGGTATATTCATGATTTCACACAAATACATATAACATTTTAATATAAATAAACTTTAATATAATGTCATATATTAGCCTATATGCATGCACACACACAGAGTAGGTCAGTAAGATTTGTTTAATTAATTGTTTAAAAATGGGCAAAATCAGTATTGGAATGATTTCTGAAGGATCGTGTGACACTACAGACTTACAACTTTTAAATTTTAATATTTCACAATATTGTTTTACTACACTATTGATCAGGAAAAAAAACTTTGTTTGTGCTCTGATATCCTGAGCGATATTGATCTTACAAATGTGTGTAATTTAGTTGTATTGTTTATGTTTAAGTTTCTGGAAATAAACAGGAGTATCGGGGGAACCACTTCTATCACCTGCTTAGTTTTTGTCTGTTCTTGCAATTCCAGCTTTTCGGCTGAATTGATATCATCCACTGACTCATTCACATATCAATGGTTGTAGATTGATTGCACATGATGATATACGTAGAGCACCTTTTGTTACAAACCAAATTATATCCTGGTGAAATCTTCCATCTCGGATAACGTTTGCAGAATTTGGGGAATATAGGCTTTTGCTTTTGTCATTAATTCTCTGTAAAAACACAGTATAAAGGAAAGTGTGGTGTCCGATTTCAATTGTATTTGAAAAAAGTGACACCTTTACAAAGGACACAGGGACAGAATTTAGCGACTCTCCCTTACCAGGCTAACAAGTCGGGACAGGCCAGGGTTAAACTCAGACGTTGCTGCAGGGTTTTTCAGGTTTAAAAGAATGTGCATTGTTTCATGGTAATTATCTGTGTATATCAGTAATGACACGACACCATAGATCAAAAAACAACATTGTATCCTAACCCCAGTCACAGTGTGACAATTTCCAGCAACAAGCAATTTCTCCACACTAAATGTGAAACTCCTATGCAATGTGCCACAATTGTCCAATCAGAATTGGAGACCACAAAATATTGCTTAATGGTCTCACTTTAGTCTAGGGTCCAATTCTCTTTATCAACTAACTTTGCAGGGTTAAGGCAACTAGCCTAGAAGATGAACAAAATATGTGTGAGAACGTCAAAACCTATAAAACCTATAAGTCATGATTTGCAGAGATGGCGTAAAGTATGGCAGGAGGTTTGGGTGACATGAGTTCAGAAAGATGTTATGTAACACATTCAGAAAAACAGGAGAGCTTGGACGTGAACCTCTCTTCTTCACTCGTCTCTCTCTCTCTCCTCCCATAACCTCATTTGCTGAGCTCAATCTAACGTCCCTTCTGCGCTTTAGCAACATATATTACTGGAGTCAGGCAGCTAGCCTGATTTTCTGTGTACTCTTTTCATTCCTTCAGATTTTCACTCTTATGAAAACTTGTTTCTGGGGCCCAATTTGAATTAAATTGAGGACTTTTGTTGTATAATCCTGTTTTGTGGGTCTGGCTTTCATGTGCTTATCATTTTGATGACTTTATGGCAGTAGGATGCCTTACGTCATTGTATAAATGAAGGCTGCATAAAAACTGGTCTTCTAGGAACTTCTGGCTAGTGCTGGAAAATGAAGTAACGATGACGGTGTTTCCAGTAAGTGATTGAAAGCAGAAAGGAAAATAGCAGCAAGAAAAGTATTTTAATGTGGTGTAAACATTTAACAGTAAAAAGAAACTGATTCTCTGAAAATTGAACAGTGTAGAGGTAATAGAAAATCAACCTCTCCATTTTGGGATTGAGGAAATGTTTTCATTACTTGAAATATATAATTCAAAATAATTAGTGGTTATGGAAGAAGCTCAGGTTAATTTAATCCCAATATAAATGTTGTAAATGCCAAAGCTGATGTGACAGCTGCAAAAACTGTATCAGTTCTATATCATAAGTTAACTTAAGCCAGTAATGATCAACCAGCATTGACCAACAGTCAAAACGAATTGTTTGCATTGCTTGTAATAAAAACTATATTGCATTACTCATTTGGGTGTTTTAGGTCTGTCTGAGAGCCAGATGAACTTTGGTTTTATTATCTGTGGTGCTTTACTTGATAAAGGTGGTGTTTTGTTCTTCACAGTGACTTATGGGCTTAGCATAGACTGCACTAGACTTCCTCTGTGGTCAGTCGGTACTTCGCACTTCGCAGTGCTGGGCCCTTCAATGACATCATGAGAGTCAACTGTGATGGTGACCGCGATGAGCTTGTGGGCAAAAGCAGCTAAAAGCAGATCACGCTAATGTTTCTGTCTTTGGGGAGTCTGTGCATAGTGACCTTCATTTCCGAATAATATAATAATATGACTGTTTATCATTAGAGCACACATTTTCATGTTTATTTTGAACAAAAATTATAGTGGCCAAAAACACATTTATTAAATGCTGAGATATCTAGATTTTTTCGGTCACCTGATTAACACATGGATAACTTTTTAAAGGATTAGTTCACCCAAAATTGAACATTCAGCCATTTACTCACTTTCATGTCATTTCAAACCTATGAATTGTTTTTTGTGTGAATCTCGTGTGAATTTTTCAATCGTTGGTTTGGACCCCATTAAAATTAATCGTGTAGACAAATTTTGAACAAATTTATATATATATATATATATATATATATATATATATATATATATATATATATTATTAAAAAAAATATATATATATTTTTTTTTTTTCAGAAGTAAGTCACACAGGTTTGGAATGAGTGTTAGTAAATGATGACAATTTTAATTTTGGGGTCAATTATCCCGTTAACTGTTTCCTCCCTGATGAAATTTTCTGAACATTAAACGCATATATATATCAAAACTGCCTAAGGTTACCGAATGAAATGTCAAACCCATGAAGAACTTTAGGACTGTGCAAGCTTTGGGTGTGTTGATGGACGCCATCTACTCAATCTGTTTGTTTGACAAAAACGTGATTATTCTCAGCTTTTTCTTCAATTCAAACCCACATTCAAATGTTGATAATAAAATTATGCTTGAACCTAGAACAAAATGTTGTTTTTGTTGTTGTTATTGTTGTTTGAAACCAGGGGCTCTGTTCTTTCTCTTGATGTTTTGTATGTTCAGATATTCATACAACAAAATATTCTTGGGACCATGAAAGTTTGTGAAAATAAAAAATGCTGGGCTGGCTGGCAGCTTTTTTTTTCTTTTTTCTTTTTTTTAAATGCTGGCGGGGAAAGATTTAAGTGATTAACATATACTTTATCCGGTTTTACAAGTGCCATCGTTTAGTGTTTTTGTTTTTTTGAACATGAGTCATGTTTGCAAGATCTCTAGCAGAGGGTAACCCTATCCAGTGCTTGCACAGGTGATACTGAGCTGAATATAGAGCCTTTTGGCCAGCTGGCCTTACTATTTAAAACTGAGAGAGGACCTGGGTGGGGGGATGAGGGGCTTCGCCAACAGTCCAATATGTGTGGTGTATGTGAGCCTGACAATTCCTGATAGGCAAACTCCTGTACTTTATCTGCCAGAAAGTAAGGAAAGGTCAAAGGAAGCCTACATTCTTCCTGTGACCTCCTTCCCTCCTTCCACTCTCTCCCGAGAGCCCCGCAAGACACCATTTCTGAGAGCGTCCTGAGAGGTTTCCATATTAAATACCCTGTGAAATGTGAACTGTGTTTGCTGTTAGCATGTAATATGTGAGAGGGTTGATCTTTTCCTTTTCTATGTTTAATTTTTCAATTGATGTGCGTGTGAGAAACACCAATTAGAAGCTTATAGTGAATATTTTATAAAATAACATTTGTTGTCTTTCAACATTTAACAATTAGAAAAACAAAAAAATATATACATAGAATTTTGTTTTTACATTTTCATGAAAAATTAATGACCACAAATGATTTTTCATTTAAAAATATTATAATCCTGAAAAAATGTATCATGCTTTCCACAGAAATATTAAAGGGTCACTTCACCCAAAAATTAAAATTCTGTCATCCATTTACTCACCCTCATTTCATTCTAAACCTGTAAGACTTTTGTTCATCATCAGAACAAACATGAAGTTATGTTTATTGAAATATGAGATATTTCTGTCTCTCTTTAGACTGCTGTGCAACTACTACTTTGACGCTTCAAAAAGTTCATAAAGAGAATCGAGCACTTTAGTTCAATATTTTCAGAACAGACTTAATCACTTTATATGATGAACCGATAGAATTTAGGCTTTTATTCACATATAAACATTGATCAGCGAACATAAACAGAAGCTCAACTGAACTTGCTGGACTTGAGAATGAACCTCATTGGTTCTTGCGGAAGTTCAAACGTGCTGCGTAACACGAGAATGATCCTCATTGGTTCTCGCATGTCAAGTGAACATGCTTGAGCTTCCATGTTTACTATATCTGATGTGTGCGTTGATGAATGTGTATATGTGAATAAAAGCCTAAATTCCATCTGTTCATCATATAGAGCTAAATTAAATATTCAAAACTATATAGTAAGTGGTTGGTTTGGGTTTTTGACCCAATGAAATGGAGCTGAGAGGGTGAATGGTCTACCATATTGTAGAGCGTGAACGAGAGGCAACAGCTGAGCTGAAGCGAGCGTTCATTGGCACTCAGCGGACCCTCCTCTGTGTTTGAGGGCGAGAGACACGCTGTTCTGTGAATGTCTTCTGCTGAGTGCAGAGCAGGCTCTGTGCTCTGCCGTCCTCACCTTTGTGGATTTGCTTCATTTTCTGCCTCTGCGTGACGGAGTTGCGGAGCTTCTGCATCCATCTTTGAGAATAAAAGGGGACAAATAAGAGGATCAGATTTTGGATGAGGAAGAAACCAAGTGGAAGCTGTCTGTTCTCCATTTCTTTCGCTGTAAATACTGTTGTTGTGGACTAACATACCTTGCACTGAGCAATCCATTTTCCTCACTTTTGGACCATCGATGGAATATCAGTTTCAACTTTGAGACATTTGCAGAGATTTGCAACACTGGATACAAACATGCTGGACACAAACCACTGCCTTCACATTGATACTTTCTCTTTTGAAGATCAACCCATCCAAAATGATCAAGAGAAGATGTCTTGGAGTCTGGACTGTGACAATCATGCATATCATAGCCTCAAAGAAGGTGGGCCCTGTTATTTTTATGCTTTTACAGAGTATAAATAAAGCACCCTCCAGGTGTGTACCCAACTTAATACCTTGAATTTAGCTTCATTATTTGCTCATCCCGAATCTCAACACGTCAGACCTGATTATTCTAGTGTCTTAGTGATGAGATCACCCCAGCTGCTCGTACAGAGCCAAGAGCGAGCACCGGTTGACCTGCAAACTCTGCCAGGCCTAGGGATTTTGTGGACTGTCAGCAAGAGGCGCGTTTAATTAAGACCCACAGGCTCTTGGATTAACCCAGTTGTCTGCATGATTTGAGTTTTTTATTTTTATTTCTTTCGTTTCAAGATCTGAATGTTGATGCCACACTTTCCAGGTCTCCCACAGAATATTCCAAGCTGGCATAGAGAAGATTGACAGAGTGTTGGCATTTACAAGTGTCTTATTGATTTACAGTATCAGGCCAGGTTGTTTGGAGAGGTGCAAGAAGGCTTGTGTTTCTTCTTCAGTAGCAACAAAAATAGTGCTTAGCAACGCTTAGGAGTGGGTGGTCAAAAACAGCTGTTAAAATGAAGTGAGAATAGGAAGAATTAGTGGAACTTTATTCAATTTGCAAGTGAGAAACGGAGTGGGTGTTCTGGAATTTTATGGGAACTTGTGACAAAAAACGGGTCCTAATTTAAAAGCGCAGGGTTCACATCTGATCGACAAAACAGCAATTGGTTTTGTCACCTTAGACCCTTAAAAATAAAGGTTCCAAAAAGGAGTGAATGGTTGGTCTTGGCATGCTGAACTACAGTAATTGAGCGCAGACAGTGTTCTGGTTTCATGATCCCCAAATGTAGTGGCTGTGAAGGTCAGAACAGCTGACTAGTGCACACAAATCAATGCCATGTGGGTGATGTCATTGTGTCAGGATTGACAGGTGCACACCTCTAAAGTGTCCCGGGATGCCATCAATACTCATGAGCCACACCTTCCCAACGTGACAATTGACACAATGGTACCGTAACGGCTTCTTTTCACAGAACAAAGCAATAACAAATCTCAAAATGTGTCTACACACCACCACCTTCTTTATAGTCATTGAGCAACTTACTCAATGTGTTGTGCCTGCATGCAAGTTCCTGATTTGGAGAACGCCTATTGCCTCTCGTTTGAAAAAGTGGTTGAGTGTGGTAAAACGGGAAGTATGAAAACCACCCAAACAACCTCAAAATTCACAGTCCCTCCCATCAGCATTCACCCTTTAGTTAGTAAGATACCGAAAGAGGGGAGGTTGAGCTCTTGTCTTATCTATATTATAGTCATCTGCCTGCAGCCGTCTGTCATTCTCTGTATCTGAACCCTTTTCCTCTCTCCCCATGCAGTTCTTCAGCTCAAACTACAACAAAGAAGGACGCGAGAGGAACTGGTCAGTCAAGGAATCATGCCTCGTAAGTCAAATTTTACTCCTTTAGTTATGTCGAGCATCACACATGTTTATTTTTATATATATATATATATATATATATATATATATATATATATATATATATATATATATATATATATATATATATATATATATATATATATATATATATACATACATACACATATACATACATGTACTTGCAGCAAATGCAGATTGCAATGTATTGTGTCATTAATTTTGAGAATGTTTATTCAGGCTTCATATATTAGTATAAGTATTTGGACACTTAAAAATGTATGAATTTCTGTGCATTATATATCTGTGCAAAATATCACACTAATGGCGTTTATTTTATAGTGATATAGGATAAACACTTCAAGCACAACATTAGAAGTTTCAGGTGAAAACAAATATATTCTGCACAATTAAGCTTGTGGTTAATCCTATAAAGCCTAATGTATCGTATTTGATGCATGAATTTCTAAGTCATCCAAGTTATCAACATGATCAACTTTGCTGATAAAACTGTTGTATATATCTATATGATCTACTACATGCCTTCTACCCTGTGATTGATACTTTTTTAGCAAGCCTTTTACTATAATTGTCAAAATGTCCTCATTTAGGTCGTGGTACACGCCATATAAATGGCAACATCTGCACTAAATTGCATATATTTGCTAATTTTGGGCCTTTGAATAAAATTGAGGTGTTTTTTCCCCTTCTCGAGCGTTAGCTCCATAGTCTCATTATATCGTACTATATGAGTCATAAAAGCCTAATGTATCAAATATGATACATCAAAAAAAATGTAAGACGGTTATATATATATTTCGATATAAAGGTTCAATAGTTACATTTAAAAAAAAAAAAAATTAAAAGATTTTTCTGACTATTACATGTCAGACCTGCGTGGTTAATCAAATTGTTAATGTGTTAAACTTTACTTGTAGGGGTGTAACGGGGGTGTAAAATCTGCTAATGCTGTAAACTATATAGAAAGCACGCACATTACTATAACATTAAAGGTTAACAACAGAGCCTAGACTTTTAGCCTAAATTCAGATGCTAATTATTTTTTAGATATAATAATAATCAACACCAAACACATTGTAAACATGTAAACTGATCATAGGCAGTATTTGCATTAACTTATGTTTTACTCTAATTAGTTATTGAAATATAATAATTTCACAGTTGCTGTCATTTTTATGAAAGCTATTTTAAACATACATTAAATAATCAAGATATCATTAACAGGTTAAGTAAAATATAATATATAGGCTAATACAGTGCATTTATTTAGTGCAATAGTGCAATAATTTCTCTAGGAACCAACAAGTTGTGAACACTGAATGACTTCTGCTGAGGTAAATATAATGTTACTGTATGTGACAAACTAGCTGTTTTATTGACGTCGTTCCGCTGCTGAAACACTGATTGAGCGATTACACGAGTTATGATGCCTTTCAGTAAGTATTTACTGTATCTTTCAACATACCTTCAGGTATTCTGTAACTGAGGAAGAGATGATCGCGTTTACTTCATATATCCATGGAAAAATCCCTTTTGGACCATTTGATTGAAAGTAATGGGGAAAATTGCTCTCTGAGAGAAGCTCCAGCAGCATGGTTTCATATGCCACTTGAATTGATATTTAGTGTGTAATGACATTCAGACATTTTTAAGTGTGACTTCTTGAAGCTGTATATAATCAAAGCAAGGTACACTGACAATATTATTATATATTTATGTTCCACAAATTAGCTGCAAAACACATCCACAATGACAGGCAGACTCCTGGTATGGGACCGGTTTACTTTTTGTCTTTTTGATTTTTTTTTTTTTTGTATGTCAATAAGTTGCTGTTGTGGTGCTACTATAGCCACAAGTATTTCATGTTAGTGTAGTAAAGGATATTGCACCATTCAAATGAATTAATTCAACAATGCTTATGTAGAAATCACCGCCAATTCAAAATAAAAAATATTACGCTATGCATGTTTCTGACAGTATATGCATTATTATGCATGTTGTTGAAAAAAACATGCATTTTGCATATAGGCTCCAGCTGGCATTAATTGATGGGACAGTCCACTAGCTGTGGTCTAGCATGTCCTCAATAGAAGACTTGACTCTTGTTTGCCAACTCACAGTCATTGTGAAAGGGCCTGTTGTGTTATCAGGTGGATCTACTTCCCCTATTGTTTCCACTTCCTTATTCTGTGTTCTGCTCATCAGGCAAGAGGATTTGCAGTCTTCACACTGTGCTTTCTATGTGGCCTCTGTGGAAAGGAGGAAGTTCCCCAGCAGGTTTAGTTTGCTCTTTAAAAGCGTCAGCCAAAAATGTTTTATTTAGCTTTATACAGTATAGCACTAAACACTTACATTACAATATTAATTTACATTAGCACCATTTTGCAAGACATGGCGTGGCATTCTGTAATTAAATGACATGGCGTGAACATTTTCATGGCTCATGTCAAATCCAAAACCCCTCCATTACAGCACACATGAGATAGCAGGATTAAGATTTCGTTACTGTTTAATGTAACTGTAAAAGGGTAGCTGACACATTGTGCGTCCACTGACTTTTTAAAAGTTTTTAGATTAAAATTGATATTGAATGTCTAAGGGAAAGTTTATTCAGAGGCCACTAGACTGGTCTAACTAAACATTAGTACTACGTACAGTGGAGAAAATAATTATTTGATCCCCGATGATTTTGTAAGTTTGCCCATTTACCAAAAAAGGAAGGGTCTATACTTTTTATGGGAGGTTTATTTTAACGGATAGACAGAATATCAAACAAAAAATCCAGAAAAAAAAACATTATATAAAGGTTATAAATTGATTAGCATTTGATCGAGTGAAATAAGTATTTGATCCCATACCAACCAGCAAGAATTCTGTCTCCCACAGATTGGTTATGTGCCCATGTGAAACCGATAAGTCCTGTCACTTTAAGAAAGTACTCCTAATGTCAGCTTATGTGTATAAAAGACACCTGTCCACAGAATCTGTATCTTCCATTCCAACCTCTCCACCACCATGGGCAAGACCAAAGAGCTGACAAAGGACATCAGGGACAAGATTGTAGACCTGCACAAGGCTGGAATGGGTTATAAGACCATCAGCAAGAAGCTTGGTGAGAGGAAGACAACTGTTGGTGCCATTATTTGGAAATGGAAGAAATGCAAAATATCCATCAATCGCCCTCGGCCTGGAGTTCCATGTAAGATCTCACCTCATGGGGTAAGGATGATCACGAGGAAGGTGAGGGATCAGCTTAGAACTACACGGGAGTAGCTTGTTAATGATCTCAATACAGTTTGGACCACAGTCACCATTTGTAACACACTATGCTGTAATGAATTGAAATCCTGCAGCACCGGCAAGGTCCCCCTGCACATGTACAAGCCCGTCTGAATTTTGCCAATGAACATTTTATTGATTCAGAGAAGGCTTGGGAGAAAGTGCTGTGGTCAGATGATGCCAAAGAGCTCAATTTTGGTCTCAACTCGTTGTGTTTGAAGGAAGAGAAATGCTGACTATGACCCCAAGAACACCATCCCTACAGTGAAGCACGGAGGTGGAAACATTATGCTCTGGGGCTGTTTCTCTGCTAACGGTACAGGATGACTTCACTGCATTGAGAGGGCCAATGGACGGGGCCATGTACCATAAAATCTTGGACGAGAACCTCCTTCCCTCAGCCAGAACACTGAAGATGGGTTGTGGATGGGTCTTCAAGCATAACAATGACCCAGAACATAGCACCAAGACAACAAAGGAGTTGCGCAAGAAGAAGCACATTAAGGTCAGGAAGTCCCCTAGCCAGTCTTCAGAACTTAATTCTATAGAAAATCTCTGGAGGGAGCTGAAACTTCGAGTTGCAAAGCGACAGCCAAGAAACCTTAAGGATTTAGAGAGTATCTGTAAAGAGGAATGGACCAAAATCCCTCCTGAGATGTGTGCAAACCTGGTGACCAATGTTGTAAACGTATTTCTTCTAAAGTGTAGAAACTCAGAAGCTAAAGACCAGGAGACTTTGTTGTATCTTTTGCAGGTTCTTTATTGCAGATGAGCTGGATTTGCTGTAGTGTCTTCCAAGCGTCATCACAAGTCTGACTAAAACATGATACATTTTTAGCTTATATTCATTTCAAAGGGGTGGAGTTACATCGAGGGGGATACATTCTAAAACAAAGCATGTGAATGATGTAAACAGGTTTAGGGAACCAGTTATAGATTGAAACTGTAGCCCATCTCGGTCCAAATCAAATTCCTATTCAAACACTGAGAGTTAAGAAAACAGGACCAAGGGTCTTATAATAGAGGGAAACAGGAATGTCAGGAAGAAGCAATTAAGAGTTTCAGTAATCTGACAAATACAGAAAAACAGGATTTGCCAGATTCTCGTGCTGGAAACTGTTTCAAAGCTGATATTCTAAGTTGAAATGCACATTCTCAGTTATAAATTGGTATTGGAATCTAAATTAAACATTTGATAAATTTGTAACACGTCACCAACTACAAGAAACATCTTAACTCTGTGCTTGCCAACAAGGGTTTCTCCCAAAGGGTACTAAATTATGTGTTGCTTGGGGATCAAATACTTATTTCACTCACTGAAATGCAAATCAATTTATAACATAAGTGTTTTTTCTGGATTTTTTGGTTGGTATTCTGTCTCTATCCGTTAAAATAAACCTACTATAAAAATTATCGACCTTCATTTCTTTGTAAGTGGGCAAACTTACAAAATCAGCAGGGGAACAAATAGTTATTTTCTCCACTGTATGTATTGTAAGGGGATTTACAGTCAAAGACCCAGAGCCAGATATGATGAATGAAGACCCTTAGTCAGAATGATAATAAATTGAAAAAAAGGTTTACTGAAGATAGTTTGCAGTTTCATCGGGCAGAAGTCAGCTTCTAGACTCACAAGGAGTTCGTAGGCTGCCCACAGTTATAAAGATCACAGCAATTATACCCTTCACCAAGGTCTAAGATACGTCCTTGCTTCAGGTTGAATGATTTTGATTGGCTAAGAAATAGATAAACACACATAAACAGATAGACTGAAGCATATCTCCATCGATTATGCGGCTGACACTCGGACCCTGAAGTTAGGCACGTTGTGACCTTCCAGGTCGCAGATTTGGGTTGCTGGGCACCAGCTTGTCCAGAACAAGAACTCAGTCAATCTCCAATAATGCCAGTGGTTCCTTAACCTGTAACCAAGAAGACGAACACACACACTCACCGACACACAGCTTTTCCAAGGTTGGCTTTGGTCAGGCTCTAACTATAAACAGGAGAGTCGTCTCAAAACATCAAGATAATGCGTTCTTTCTCTCAAAGAGAGGACACTTTAATCTAACACAGTAAAGTAAAGCTTTAACTACAAAATGGTCTCTCAAACTATTGATTCCAATGACCCTTGTGACCTAGTGGTCAAGGCTAAATGAGCAAGAACTGTTAACTGCATTCAGATATAAAATACAGACACTACAGAATACATGAAAAGAACATTTTAGTAATCACACTGGTAACTTCTATAACAAAGTAAAATCTCATAAGCCTAGAGAAGTCATTCAACTCATGTGATATTTAGAAGGAAAAATATTGATTAATACCTTGATTATAATCATTAATTACATAAACATTGAAGCAGCAGTGGATTCCAGAATCCACCCCCTTCAGTATCAACATAGGGAGGAATCTTGAATCTTTTTTGTTTAGATCAGATTTGTATTGTCCCCCATCATAAACTTATGGTCGTAAGTTTCAAGTAACTTTCAGTTTCATCAAAAGCTTGTGGTCGTACGTTTTTTGAAAAAAGTATCTTATGCTGCATTTGTCAAAAATACTGTAAAAGAGTAATATTGTAAAATATTATTACAATTTAAAATTACTTTTCTCTTTTGTTATGTTTTAAAATGTGATTTATTCCTTTTGATATGAAAGCTGAATTTTCAGAAGTCATTGGTCTTGTCTTAAGTGTTATAATTTTAATATTCTTAAATCATACTGACCCCAAACTTTTGTACAGCACTGTAGGTTTAATATTGTGAACTTATCTTGCATAGGGAACAGGCGTATGATCATTGCTAACCATAGCTTGTGGTTTGGGACATTTCAAGATTTTAGTTACCCAAGCTCAGCTGTTACATCACATTCTTATTCTGTGCTATACCTTTTACATTACAGCTCAATCGCATGTACATTTCTGTTGTTGTTTTTTTAATTATCTTTTCAACCTTTTTAGAGAAATAATATCCACTGTTGCTGTAGTAAATATATTCTGCACATACACTGTACTAGTATACTTTACTACCAATGTAGGAATATTACTGTCTGGTATACTGTAAGATGACTAGTGGAAAACTGTTTAGCAAAAATTATAATTACTATTAGCAACTAAATTATTTGAAGTATTTAAAAATATATAGATTTTGACATCCCATGTACATTTTCATCCATGCAGATGGATACACACACTTTCTGTTATTATACTGTCCTCCCTTTGTTCTTTCAGCAGATGATTTGAGAGTCTGCTATAAGTGGATGTTCTTTTTATTTTATTTTTTACGTATGACCTTTCAGAATGACCTTTTAATGACTAGTTTTACATTCTCCTTACATAGTTCCTCAATATCGAATACGAGGTATGTGTACAGATACAAGAGTACTTAGTCATAGGAGTAATTGTGAGAAAACACAATATGTATTGGGCAGCTGTTTGGAGTAGTTTAGCTCTAACATTCTGGTGTTCCCGCACCCGATCTTGAATACTCAGCTGATTAATCTATCGAGTACCTGACAGTCACAACAACCAATATGCACATCAGTCGCTGCGACTGCACATCAGGAAGTAAGTGCATCTCTGTTTCTGTATACAGCTCTGAAGAGTCCGGCTGCCTTCCACGAACAGAGGAAAAGTCTGGAGAGAGCACGCGTAAGTGTCTCGGTTTTCACTTGCTTCTTATCTTAGATGGACACTTTTGTTGACAGTTGTTTTCTCTTTTATTTGGTGCAGACTGAGGATTACCTGAAGAGGAAGATCAGGAGTCGTCCAGAGAGGTCAGAACTGGTCAGAATGCACATCCTAGAGGGTGAGCGTCACATCATTCTCCTTTGAATATTAAAATAGCGTAATATTAAATGATTACCATATTTATTTATTTCAATTTACTTTTTTTATCTATTGCACGTATTGTTTCTGTTTGTTAATTACTGTGTAAATGCATGATTACAGCATGATTTTTTTTAACAAACAGTTGTGCATTTATAACACTCAGCTTGTTTTGTTATATTTTACATTACATTTCAGAAAACTAGTTAACCACTGTAACCAATCCCTCTATATATTATGCTATTAGAAAGCAAAATGTATATCTTTGTTGTAGTTTCTAGTCACCACTATATAAGTTTGCCTAACTATGACAACTTCTGCTTCTGAGCACCCCAGAGTTTTGATAAAGGTCTATAGCCATTATCTCATCTTGACCTGTTCAGGAGTGAAGGAGCTGTCTGTAACTTCTATATTCTACTGTATTATTTCCCTTTCTGATACTATAAAAACAGGTAGCGGATAAATATGCAAAAAATACCTATTGAGTCAGTAAACTGTCAGAGGGGAATTTAGGTGGTAGTTACATAGAAGGAAGTGATTCAGTTGTTAATGATTACATTTTTCACCCACAGAGACTTCAGCCGAGCCCTCACTGCAGGCCAAGCAGCTGAAGCTGAAGAGAGCTCGACTGGCAGACGATCTCAATGATAAGATCTCTCACCGCCCTGGTCCAATTGAGCTCATCCACAAGAACATCCTCCCTGTGCATGCGCTCATTGGTTAGTCTGTAACCACCGTCACAAACAGTATTTATGTTGCACGCACTATTACAGCGATGTCAGCTTTGTTGGTTGCTGTTTAAGCACCATAAGCGTTTTCTCCACAAATGACAATAATGCAAATCTATTATTTGCAAATTTGCAAAAGCAGGAAACTTAAATCAATAACATCCCTTTCCCATTTAAAATGGTGTAACAATTGACCTTCAGTGAACAAAAAAAGTGTGAATTTGTTCACTTAAAAGATTCGCTCACATTGATTCATTCGCAAACCAAATATTAAATCTAAGTTTAGGTTTACTATCATTAATTTCTTACGTGTGTCTATGCACATATCAGACAACTACTTGTGTATTATCAGGTACAGAGTCTCCGAAGGGTGAGAGCTCCTCATTGGATGAGGACAGTAGTGATGCGCTGTCACCGGATCCCCAGTGCAGTCAGGACTCTCCGTTAGGTCTTGCTCCTCAACACTCCCCCTCTGATGTGCTGAATATGAATGGAGACATCTCACCATCTCAGGTATATTTCTGTTTCAGTTGTTCAATATGACAAACAAAATTGTCATGTTGTTGCAAACATGTATGACTTTCTTCTTTGGAACACAAAAACAGAAATTTAGCAGTATTGTCAAGGTTATTTTTTTCCATTTGGATTGTCCCTTTAAATCTTCTTATTATTATTGCTCCCAAAGGAACTTATGCTGAGTTGAGGACAATGCAATGTTTTTAAGTTCACATAACGTATTTAACCAGTGTATATATCATAGTTCCTCACTCAGGCCCCACCTCCTCCACTCGTTGCGTCCGATGCCTCTCCGCCACAGAATCTAACCAGTGAATTTACCATGACAAACTCTTCCCGTCCACCAACGGGACATACAAAGGTAAAACAAAAGCCATCAAAACCTATCATCAGTTTAATTTTTCAGTCTAAACCAATTTCATCACTCATGCTTCTCTTTTTTGTTCCTTTACTTCTTCTCACCACAAGCAGCAGTCTAAGTCCAGCTCAGATCGAATATCTCATCGATCCAAGAAACCCAAAGATAACAAGCCTAAAGTGAAGAAACTCAAATATCACCAGTATATCCCACCCGACCAGAAGAACGACCGGGAGCCTCCTCCTCAGCTGGACTCTTCGTATGCCAAGATCCTCCACCAGCAGCAGCTTTTCCTTCAGCTTCAGATCATCAACCAGCAACAGCAGCACTACAACTACCACACTATCTTACCTGCCCCTCCAAAGTGAGTACAACCACACGTCATATGGATTCATTTTACCTGATCAAAAATACATTAAAAACAGTAATATTGCAAACTTTTATTTTCTTTTATTACATCTGTTTATTTTCCTGTGATATCAAAGCTGAATTTTTAGCAGCTATTACTCTAGTCTTCAGTGTCATGTGATCCTTCAGATCTTTATCAATGTTTAAAACAGTTATATTTTTGAGGAAACGTGATACTTTTTTTTTTCAGATTCATTTGATAAATAGAAAGTAAAAAAGAACAGCATTTATTTGTGAAATAGAAATATTGTGTAACATTTTAAATGTCTTTACTGTCATGTTTGATAAATCTATTGTATCCTTGCTGTATAAAATGCTGAATTTAATCATAGTAAAAAATAATAATATACAAAAACATTTGAACATTGATGTATGTCTGCTAGAGCAGTGGTTCTCAACCCAACCCAAAAATGGGTAACAGATCTGTTTTGATTCACAAAACGTTCCAATTTATATGCAAATAATAAAATGCCAAATCATGCATAATTATGATAACAAAGTAAACAGACAAACCTTTGCAAGATAAAACAAAATATGATCCAGAATACATTAAATGCAGGTTTCAAAATCTCGGTTCTGAAGCAAAGCCACCGTTCTAGAGAAGTGTAGACACAAATAACTGATTTAGTTATAAAACAAAAATAAATCTGTTCAATTCCAGACTTCCTGCTGAAAAACAGCAACCAACCACCAATCTGGGCCCCTCCCCTTCCCAGAATATTTCCACATGCTCGACAGTCTCCTCCAATCAGAATGGGCCCAATCGTCACGGCCATCCTACAGCAGGAGGAGCTAAGCCCAGTACTTTACCCCCAAATCTGGATGAATTCAAAGTGGGTAACAGTTGTAATTTATTCACTTATACTAAAGCAATAAGTGACCACTTAATTTCTTGGGTGATTTTGGTTCCAGAAGTATTTTTCCTACTTAGTGCTTTTAAAAATCTTAATATAGATTTTATGAATAAGTCAGATTTGATCATGAACCAAAACAATATTACAATATTAGTCACAGTATTAGAACCATTGGAGAATATTAATTTTTACTTCCGACTGGTGTGCACTACTGTGGATATTTTGAACCTGAACTGATTGATCTTGCTTTCAGGTTGCAGAACTTAAACAAGAGCTCAAACTGAGGGGTCTGACAGTATCTGGAACTAAGAACGATCTTATCGAACGACTGAAGAACTACCAGGAGCAGAACAATGGATCATCAGCCGCTGGAGCTGCAGCTATGAAAACTGTGCCTGCTCAGTTACCCCAGGTGTCAGTACAGTCATCTGGTGCCGCCCCACATCAAAACCCGAAAGACGCGGCTGCTCCAGTGTCTGCCTTTTCCATAGCGGCTACCACTAGGGTCCATAGCACAACTCCACCACAAATCATGCGCTTCAGCAGCACTAGCTCCTCTCCTCCTGTATCTCCTACCCCCTCTGACCGCTCTCTGGCTGGATTGAGTCCAGATGAGACCAGCTGCAATGGGGATGTGTTTGGAGAAATGGTAGGTCTGTGTGTTTGAAGATGCACAGCAGAAATTGTTCAAAGAAAATTAGGGATGCACAATATATCGGTACCATTTTTTAAAAATGTATTGGTATCTTTCAATGTTGGATATATTCAGTTCATGCTCATTTCCCCTATTTTCATTTAGATTAACTTCTAATACTTTACGATAAGTTAATTCACACACTTAAATTTAACCTTTAAAGTTTTACAAACTTATTTTAGTTCCGTTTAACATCCCTATTATGTAATTTGTACAGATTTGTACAAAAAATTCTATCATCAGTGATTGACAAAGTTTTTCTAAATTCTAAAAATTAAGAACTGGGGTAACACTTTATTTTACAGTGTCCTTGTTACATGTACTTACCATAGTAATAACAGCAAATTATGCATAATTACATGCAACTAATACATGTAACAATGACACCTTAAAATGAAGTGTAACCAGAACTTGTCTTTCTCCCTTAACAGGTTAGCTCACCTCTCACACAGCTCAGCCTACACCCCTCTCCAGACCACCGGTCACCAATTAAAGAGGAGTCTCTCGGGCAGATGCAGGCATCCTGCAGCCTTTCTCGCCCGGGTCTGCTGCCAGCCACGCAGCGTCAGGATCCAGGTCCAGTGGCAGCATCAGGAACTGCAGTGCTTTCTCTGGACAAAGACCAAATGCTTCAGGAGAAGGACAAGCAGATCGAGGAGTTGACACGCATGCTCAGACAGAAGCAGAGGCTGGTGGAGACCCTGCGCTCTCAGCTGGAGCAGGGTAAGCGCGGATCGGCTGTAGAGGTCGCAGACAACATGGGCAATGCTGAAATATCCTTGCTGTCTAACGGACTGGAAGTGAGGGTGAAGGAAGAGGTCAAGGAGGAGATGGACACATCAGAGGACCTGCAGAAGGACGTCCAGCCTCTAAAAAAGATCCAGACGCAGTGTTCGCAGCAGACTCTGCTCAAGCTGCAGCAGATTCACCGGCTGCAAGTGCAGCAGCAAATGTTTGTGGACCTACCAAACGTACAGAACACACAGTTACTGCAAAAACAGCAGCAGCAAATCGACCCACAGAAACTGCAGCAAGAGCAAGGAAAGACACGGGTGTTGCAGCTGCAGAAGCAGCAAAAGGCGCAGTTACTGCAGCAGCAGAAGTTGCATTTACTGCAGCAGCAGCAGCAGAAGGTGAAGTTACTGCAGCAGCAGCAACAGAAAACGCTGTTACAACAGCAGCAGAAGACTCAATTGCAGCAGCAAAAGAAGACAGCGTTACTGCAACAGCAGCAGCAAAAAAAGTTGCAGCAGCTCATCATCCAGCAGAGCCAACAAAAGCAGCTACAAACCAATCAGAAGCAGCAGCAGACGCCACAAAATCAGCAGTTACAGACACCACAGGTCCGCGACATTGTTGTGTGCATTTTGTTTTTATGCAGGTCTTGCCATCATGTTCACGTTTTGTTTTATTTTTTACAGGTTTCACAAGTGTTTATCAATCAGCCATCAGGTACTCAAATTACTACGTCTTTCCCACTGGACCTCCTGAAAACTCACTCCACACCCACACTAGTCACTGACAGCAATGGCAACCGTTATCTGATTGCACTCACCAGTAATAGTGTGGAAAGCCTGACTGGAAAGTCTCCTCAGAGCAAATCTAATGGGCGGATTACTCTACAGGTGACTAAACAATGTTTAAGATTTTGACAAAATTTCATTTATATATATTTTAAAATACAATTTTATTCCTGTGATGCAAAACTGAATTTCCAGCAGCCATTACACTGTCACATGAAAAATCATATATAATACGATGCTCAATAAACTATTATTATCAATGTTGAAAACAGTTTTACTTCTTTCTTTTTTTTCTTTTTTTTCCCCTAATGTGTAATGATAATCCTTGGTTTGTTGTGTTTCAGAGATTGCAGTCAACCCCTAGCAAGCTCCCTAGTCAGTCATCTGCTGATATGGCTAGTTCTGCCAACCAATCACAAGCTGTCAAAGAGCCCATCCCCAAAGTATGTGCATATAACAACGTGGATGTGCTTACTCAAACCTGTTACGGTTCTAAAAAAAATTGCATTTACATGAGATGGAGAGCTCTGACAACTTGAACTGTGAAGTCTATAAAGAGGCATGAAACACCAAGATGTATAAAACTAACCAAAACCCATCTAACCAAAAATTATTCAGACACCTGACCATATTTTGCTTAAGTGTTTTTTCTTTAATTGCTAATGCGACCTTTTTACACCACAGACTGAAAAAAAATAAGAATTGCTTGGTAATTTGTTGACCTAAATTGATATTTAATTGTGTACTTAAATTTAACAGCTGACAGCTATTCAATCTAATTCATTTGAGTTTTGGTTGGCCAAAACCAGTAAATATCAACTGATTTGATAACTCTGAGTTCTTGTCATATTTTATTACCATTTTCGAAACTATAACGAATAAACTGTGATAATGTGAGAAATGTTAAAGGTGTCCGGATACATTTTGGTTTGACTGTATGCACAAATGGTGTATGATAAAAGCCAATGATAAGCACGTTTTCAACTTATAAGGGGAAGTTAGTTAATTAAGGGAATTTGTTTTACTCTTCTTATTTGAAATCAGCATGAATTTGAATGAGATCGGATTTACACCAGATTTGAACACGTATGCCACCTCAGTATAATTGAGACTGGGGCTTTTTCATTCATTTAAAATCACCAGCATGGTCCAAAAGTACAAAAGAATTACATGTTTACCTTGACACTTTAACAAAACTTCTAAAATATTTATGTAACATGCATGAATTTCCAAAGTTGTCGACAGTTATAAACCTGTGGATCAACATCACAGAATAACAGTCTCAAATGTGCATTCATGTTGCAGATATGAAATGACCTGTGGGCATTTGTAGATTGCATTGAGAGCTAACAAGACAGTGTATATGTATTACAATTATAGTACTTATGGGAATATAAAGGGCTAGGCTGCATATAGTTTTGCTTTTATCTCCTCTCTGCAGCTGACTCATGATGAAATCTCCCATTTCCAGGTTCAGAAAGTAGGGCTCCACTTGGAAACCACAAGTGTTCAGGAGTCTAGCCAGCCAGTGTCCGCCCCACCAAGCTTTGAGCCATTCTTCTGTGAGGAATCTAACCCACTGAACAAACCCTCCTCACCCCCTTCATTTAAGGTATCGCACATGCATTATTTATACTCATAATACTCATGCTTTAGTTTTGTTACCCATTTTCCTTTTGTCTTTATCTCCTCCTTTGCTAAAGCTCGCATTTCTTTTTCCATTTTCCTCTACCCATCATGTCCATCTGTTTCAGGAGGACATTTGCCCAACATTTGATCGACATACTTTGTTCACCCCTTCCTCCCCAAAGCCGAACCCTCACCCCCCTCAGCGTTTTAAAGTATGGCCTTAACTCACATTCTTACTTTGTTCTTTTTCTTTTTTTCTCCTTCATGCTTTCATCTTCTTTTTTGGTTTCCACTGTTTTTCTTATAGTAACATTGGTTATTTATTCTCTGTTCACAGGATAATGTCTCTAACAACCAGCAAATAGATGATTTGTTCGATATCCTGATCAAGAGTGGAGGTAAAAAGAGTTTTTAAGAGTCTTAAATATACCATTCAGAAGTTAGAGGTCAGCAAGGTTTTTTTTTTTTTTTTTTAAAGAAATTTACTTTGCTTTTAACATTGATAATGATAAGAAATTATTTTTGAGCACCGAATCAGTATATTAGAATGATTTCTGAAGGATCATGTGACACAGAAGACTGCTGCCATCACGGGAACAAATTACATTTTAAAATATATTCAAATTGTAGTAATATTTCACAAAATTACTTTTTTTACTGTATTTTTTTACTGTATGATCAAATAAATGCAGCATTGGTGAACATTACTTCTTTAAAAAAAATATATGAATATATTAATAATAATAAATCTCTCTTCTTTCCACATTGCAGAAATTTCATCTGGATTTAAAGCCAGTCAAGACCCCTCCCTGTCAGACCTTCACTCTAGCCCACCCACTCCATCCCCACCTCCTCCGCTCCACCTCTCGCCTCCCACACATCAGCCCGACCCTGTTCCCTCTCCTTCCCAGCAGCTCCCCGACACCCAGGACAGGCCTTGCTCTAGAACTGTCCACCTCGAGGATTTCCTGGAGAGCACCACTGGTGCTCCTCTCCTCGGAGTGGAGCCGGACGGCCCGTTGACGTTGATCGATGACCTCCACAACCAAATGCTGAGCACTTACAGTATTCTGGACCATCCCCCATCTCCAATGGACACCAGTGACCTGAGCTTCTCATCCCACCCGGCCAACCTGGACTTTGAAGACCCCACCCTGGATAGCATGGATTGGCTGGATATGCCCGGGGTAGGAGGGGGCAGTAATTGTAATGGCGGGGGCATGGTCCTTGCCCCTCTCAGCTCGCACACCCCACCCAGTGTATTTTCTGCAGACTTTTTGGACAGTTCGGATCTGCAGATCCACTGGGACTCATGTTTGTAGCTTTTGGTCTTAATTGCTTGATGACACAATTTAGCACCTTCAACCTTACTGTGTATAGGCTGTACACAAAACACTCCAGATGCACATATGCTGTTTCTAATGCTGAAATTTGTTTCTTCATATTCCTGTGCCGAATGGTATTTAAACAGTTCCTGTGTCTGATAGGTCCTCTTAAAGCACTGAATTTTAAGCTCTCATTTACTGCATTATGCTCAAATATTTTGCATCACACGGCACTGTTGCTTTTGCAAACAGAGAGACCAATCTGGACCCTGACACCAATTTATCACACCTTCAACAGCTCAACTTAACCCATATTTTGGTCTAGTTATTAGACCAGTTGCCCATACTGGTTAGTCTAATTTTTCACTTTAAGCACACCAGTTAGTACAATCTCTTCTACATATCTTTAGCACCATTATAGTGTTGCTTCTGCCCATCTCAATAAAGTTATGACCTCATGACCATTAAATGAGGCTATTTCTGCTCCACAGGTTTCACAGTCACTTGCATCGACAAACTAAATGTAGGAAAAATATGAGATATCATAGACCTCCTTGATTTTGAACCCTTTTGGCATGTTAGTTCTTCCAACATTGCACTTAAGATGACCCGACTGGTGCTCTGGTGTACACGACCCAATTTAATGGGCTCTGCAGGGAACCAGGTTTGGTGACGTTCACCAGATCTCTATGCATTGCTGTACTTTAGAATCATGTATTGATGAAACCTTTGTTCTTTTCCCTCTGGTTGTAGCGATTCGCTGGTGGTCAGGGCTGGGGTTCAGGTTTCAGAGTATTTGGAACTTCTTGTTTTTTAAAAAAGGAAAGAAAAAAAATAAAAGGAAAAAAATGCAGTGTGGGGTGTGTTTTGTTGTATTTTTGTTTTAAACGTACTCGTATACACCGCACATTCACTCACAATGGACATTTCTTATTCCGCTATTGAAGGAAATGGGATTTTTAACAGTATTTAGATGTCTTCAAAATTATATTGAAAATAAAACCTTAAAAATTCAACTAGAGTGGAGCTTGAATATTAGATAAGGCATATATAATGATAGCGAATGATTTTACGTTTCATTTTACATTTGCATTTGGCAGATGCTTTGAATAAAGGTGACTTTCATTGCTTTTAAGGTATATAGCTTTTCTATTAGTTCTTGAATTCTCTGAGAATCAAACCCATGACCATGCTCAACCTTTTAAGATTCAAGAAAATTTGGTAATCCAGTAAAACGTAATCCAGGTTTTCTCATCTGACTGCTTAATTTATTTATTTATTTTAAAGATATGCAGTTAAATATGGCCGTAATATCAGATCATAAAAATTATTTTAAAAAATGTTTGTCTCCAAGGAGAAGCTGTGAGGAGAATTGAGATTTCTGTTGTAATGAGGGGAAAGGCTGGGAACGGACTACAGTGTCAAGGGACATTTAGGCAACTCCCCCTTAATCAATATGATTTTATAAAGGATATGTTGAGGACTGACCGTCTCAGTCACCATTCAATTTTCCATGGCATATTTTTTTCCATAGGCCTACAACTAAATTTAATGGCGATGAGTTCCACGGAACGGAAGAAAGAATCTCGTGCAGATTTGGAAGAAGGTGATGAAATGAGAACTCTCCAACTCTCCTTGGAACATGAATGGTCTAAAGCTTATTTTTAATGACTAACAAGCAAGTGTGTGCCCAATAAAACAGTATATACTTTTTGAAGTAATGTTTTATTGATTAAACGACAGAGAATTTTCTGATACATGGTGTCGCCAAAAGAGGGCGCAAGAAATCTATATATCCCAGATCACCGTGTGGCAAGAGGCTCAGTGGTGCTGTGTGAGACAAATGAGATTTCCTGCTTTCTGCCTCGACAAGCATGACCGACACGACACCTTATGTACCTGCATGGTAAGTGCTGATGGTTTAAGGGAGTTCATAGATGTAAGTAGTCCTAGCCTATAAATAATACCAAACCAAAATCCTCAAAACCATTTCGACGTATGACAAATTTTATTTGGAAAAGAGTACAAATCTACACTCGTTTTACGTCAAATTCATCTGATAACGTTGATTTACAATTTCAAGCATTATTTTTGTTGTTATTGTTTGTTTTATTAACTCATATTTAGTCAAAATGTTAATATAAAACCCTATTTAAAAAAATATTTCAGCTTGTCATTCCAATTTTGGTTTCTCCAATTGTTGTTCAAAGCCCTTCCAGTTCATTAACATACCACATTTTTGACACAGTGCATTACCAACACAGGCATTATCAATGTAACAAACAGCTTACAAACACCCCTATTTCAGATATCTTTAAACGTTTCTGAACAAAGCGTCTGTGTAGTTCAGTCTTAAATATCTTAAATGATCTTAAATACAATTCTTACATAATTAAATAATACAATTAATTAATGTACATGAATACAGAAATATATTTAATATGCTTAATATGAAAACAGAAAAAGCGTCCAGATCACATGAATAGGCTATCTGGCTTGAATAAAAGTAAAGCACGACACAGCACCAGAAACAAATAGGTAGCACTTATAAGTAGCCTACATATATTTTAATTAAATACTATACGAACATTTAAGAAACATCACACTAGCAAGTGCTGTTGATCTGTATATCAGCACATCTGATTGGCTGTAGGCACAAGACCACAGGTTATCACAGCCGTGCTGATATCCAGACTGTGAGTGTGGTATTGCTATTATAAGACAGATCAATTAACAAGTAAACTGTTTATGTAAAGATGAATAACAGTGATTTTCCCTCCGCACTCAATGCGTTCTGTAATCACTCTGGGTTTTCCATTTTCCAATCATGCTAGTGGGTTTTTTAGCATATCAGAATCTGAATTTAAATCTCCTGATTACACTGCAGATGGTTATGCAACACAATAAGATTAGATTCTGAAGTATCAGACTTTTGCCCATCAGACTTGCTATGGTATTAAAGTAGATCTTGTTTTTTTGTGTGTGTGTGTGGATACATTGTAGCCTATATCTGAGGTACAAGTTCTGGTAATTCACTCCACTAATCCAAGTAAAAGAAAGGACACATGAGTAGAAGGTAAACAGTGCAAGGCTTGCCTACAAGACAACTAGTGTGTGTGAGATCTTGATTTCAAGGATGGTTAATTCACTAGAGCTGATATTGTTGCCATTGCATAGCTTGTTGTACAAGAATGATGTACTTCATTCCCAGTTCTAAGGTCCAGATCATTGCTCAGACCTGTTGGCATAATTTCTTCAGCATCACACCATGAGGCAGTCAGCCTTGGTCATCTATAAAGTGAACTACTCAGAATGACATTAAGGACTCAACATATGCGGTCTTGAGAAACAGAGGAGATCAGATTATTTTAAGCAATCAAAACATAAAAACAAGAAGATAAGATGAAGTTAGATGTTTGATGATGTCTTCACTCTATGACTGGAGTGATTTGAATGTCAAAACTAATGTAGACTCATAAAACAATTTCTCTCTTGAAATTCCACAGAAAATGTATCTAAGACAGAGTCAATAGCCTTGTGGGCAGCATTCTGGAATGTAGTGCAGTTGCGTTTTGGGAGACCAAAGTTTGAGTCCTGGCTTGTGGTCCCTTCCCGATCCCATCCCACTTGTCTTCCTCTTAAGTTCTGTCCCAATAAAGACAAAAATGCCAAAAATAAAACTTTTAAAAAATGAGAAAAAGAAATTAAGTTTTTAGCTTTACAGGATTGTCTTTTTCAGTATAAACAATTTCATGGTGCCTTTTTCAGAATTGTTGACACAATTTCAAGGTAACCCACTGAAACGAGATTATTATGTCTTAGTGGTTTTTCTTCATTTACTTCATTCCCCTAAATTAACAAATTAGGGATTTAATGAGTGACTTTCTCACAACGAGTATTCCCAAGTCAGAGAGGAAGACCGTGAAATTTAGTAACTCAAAAAACCTATCTTCATGAGCACAAAATCCTCAACACACTCAGCGAAGCTTATACTTAAATCCTAGTGGGAGACTGGACATCTGTGTGTTGCTCTTTGCATCTTCTGGGGTAGGAGAACAGGTTTATTTTGTCTTTTTTTCACAAAATTGATCCTGGCGTTGTGTTTAAATAAAGATGGTCAGGATAATGTCCCTTAATGACTTAGGTTTAGGCTGACGTGATGATGGCATTGTCCCCGTTGAGTTAATGTGGCCTTGGGCACCATTCCTGTCTTCTGGTCTGAAAACTCACCTCGTTGTTGTCAGTGACCCAACAAAAGACAGAGATAAACCCAGAAAAAGTATGACACAGAAGAAAACATATAAACAGACAAGAGTGGTTTAGAACTAAAAGAAGGGGTGACTAACCAGTCCTGACATTTTAGTCGCAGTGCATACAGTCCGTTAACAGTCAGCAGTGTTGTTTCTTTCGTTCCTGTTTCCTCAGACAGTGACCTCCGTCTTGCTGTTGGTCTGATAGGCCTTAAGTTTTGGATGGGGCTGATACAGCGGTTGTCCCCTGTAGACCGTGGGCTGGGAGATGAACTCCGGTAGTGTATCTATGCTGTACTGTCTCCTGCTGTTGTAGATCTCTCTGCGAACATAGTGTCCTGGATGCGAGGTCTGCCGGTGGACGTGTCTTTGTCCAGAATCCCAAGCTTTGAAGGCTGAGCTGGAAAGTTGAGGGTGGGTGGTGGTTTTTGGGATGTGGGTCCTCTCCAACTGGTTGGTTGGGATTGAGATGGACAGGGGGGAATGGATGTCATGGGAGGGGAGGACCTGGTGGAGATAGGACTTGTCTTTTGGGTGCATTGACATCGGTTGGAAAGGTACAGGAGGGGAATGATACTGGGAGAAATCCATCAGTGGATAGCTCTTGTAGTAACCCCGGCTTGCAGTATCGGCTGTTAGGGAGGAGAAGAAATGGAAGAAGTTAGACAAACAAACATAAGATTGTTTACATGCATATTTGAACTACATTATAATTGAGCTACAGTGGGGTATCGCATTATAGAGCTACAGTCTTTATGTGACAACGGAGCCCCTAAAGGGACAAGGGGATGGAAGAGAATATGAAGGAAAAGGAAAATTTATATTCCACTACTATTGGGTTCTCTCACAGAGAAACTTTAAGTTCGCTTGTAAAACCTTGGCATTCTTTGCGTGCAAATGCAAAGTTTCTTGTAGGGTATGTGAAAGTTTTGTGAGTGAATGCAAAAGTTTTGTGAGCAAAATGCAAGAATCTTTTGAGCGAATGCAAAGTTTCTTCAAGGAACGTGAAAGCTTTATGAATGAAAGTACCTTCAATTGGAACCATGAGTTAGGCGTATCAACTTTAAAACAAGTCTTGATGAAGGACATATAACAGCAGTGTCTGTATTCCTGTTGAGATGTCCATAGAGAGCTTGTCTATTTTATCCAACACTGACTTTATGTTGCCTGAAATGTTTAAAGGTCATGCCTCGGACATGAGTTATCTCTCTTCTCACGGTATTTACCTGCGAGCTGCTCACTCTGTCTCACTGAATTAATGTCTGCTAGATGCACTTGTTCAGTTTGTTCTTGTATTGAGTAAATCAGAAGGTTTTAGAAGGTGTGTATGCCTGGGGACATATTGTATATCAGGCTAGATGCCTGAATCACAAACAAAAAAGAAAGAAAAAGAATTGAGTACAGTTCCCGTGGATGCTCTTTTGGTCTTTGCCTCATCAAATCCAGTATCAAATTTATAAACTGATGTCAGATGGCATTCTTTCAAGTAACATAGTCATCAAATTATATTTTTATCCTTTTTTCTCATTCATTACTTTCTTCTTGCCACAAAGTGATTCAAATAGATGACATCTGAAAATCCTTGAGCTTACTCCAAAGGCTGTATTGTCAGTGTGCATCATCTTCATCATCACCATCACCACGGTGTGCTGATTGCAGACTATTCTGGCATCAGATCTTTGTTTGGTAAAAGTCAGATATCACATGTTCATATGTGAAAGTATCTAATAATGTGTATGTATTATGTATGTGTCATTATGTCACTGAATCATTGTGATCCAAACACTATTGGCTTGACATGTTCCCATAATATAGGGCAGGCTAATGCTCCTGCTTAAATGGACAAACAAATCTCTCAAGCCTCTCTTCTCTTTCCTTTTTTTTTTTTTTTTTGCTGTCTTTTAAAATATGTAATTCTTTGGCAAAATAACCAAATAGCCATTTATTATGTAGCATTTTTTTCAATCAGTCACAAACTCGAGAAAATAAGAACAGTAATTAGGCACTCTCACACATACAGTCTATTTTTGTAGAATTAACTTTTTGCATATAGAGGTCATGTGTGAACAAGACCCATTGTTGAAATTACCAGAGCTGATTTGCTGGCTGAAGACATTGTAACATTACCTAAATCAATTCTGTATCGATGCGTTTACAACACCGTAAGATTCTGTTGTGAGAGTGAATCAAACAAGTTTTGAAGAAGCGAATTCGGTTAAAGCCCATTCACACCAAGAAGAACAATAACTATAATGATAAACTGTATTAGCATTCACAAATGACAATAATGTTCTGTTCGTTATAAGCATGCGCTGCAGTTATGTCGTCAGCTGGTTGAAATGCTCAAGCTCTTTAATGGGGCCAATGAGAATTGTCAAGTGAAATTTTTCTTTCCACTTCCCAGACATACAGGTATAACAGGAGGGGGCTTGCATCCACTCATTCAGATTTGTTCTTCGGAGCCGGGAAGAGGTGCCTGTGATTCTCTATCTTTTTACCTCTGCCTGGAAGCTTTGTTGGATTTCTGTTCGCATTTCAGTGGTTCTCTCTCCCACATGCACATATGAGTGCAAGATATTTCCTCTGGGCGCTTCAACGAGCAACTAGAAAGAGAACTTTTTAATGTGACTTTTTCACCCGTGTATTTCTTGATGCGATCGACACCTGTCTATCAGATGCCATGATTGCTGCTGCAGTTTGGGCCATGCTGCCAATGCTGATCAGCTTTTGTGGATGGTACATGTACAGTGGTTGAGAGAGCTTAACACACTTCAGGTCAGGAAGCAGACAGACTGGCTAAACCGCTGTTCCCCGGACTAGGAAATCCCAAAAACTCCCAAACCTATTTAAGGGTAAAAATTAAATTGATGTTCAATAACAAACAAATATAATGCAGATGAACAAATGAAAAAGCTCGGGTTGCTGAATATTCCTTCCCTTTCTTCAAAAGCACTTATTGTTAAATATATGATTATAGACCATAACCTAGATGTGCTGTGTTTGACAGAAAGTTGGGTAAAACCAGACAATTACATTACTTTAAATGAGTCCACCCTGCAAGATTACTGTTATAAACATGAGGCTCGTTTAAAAGGAAAAGGGGGCGGTACTGCTGTAATTTATAGCAATATCTTCAGTATTACTCAGAAGTCTAGTTTCAAATATAATTCTTTTGAAGTGTTGGTGTTTTCCTTAACGTTATCTAGCGTAAGTGATAAATCCCGTTTGACATTTGTGCTATACTGTATACAGGTCACCAGGACACCATACAGATTTTATCAAAGAATTTGCTGATATTCTATCAGAGTTAGTACTGGCTGCAGATAAAGTCCTAATTGTTGGTGATTTTAAATGAAAAAGACGCATTGAGATTATCATTTACAGACATTCTAAACTCAGTAGTCAGGACCTACCATTGTCATAATCATACTTTAGATCTAATATTGTCACATGGAATCAATGTTGATGCCGTTGAAATTCTTTAATCATTATTTAATCTCATGTATACTTAATTTAGCCAAGGTTGCAAAGGTTATAAATATACACTTGCTCTATTGCAATTTTTTTTTTTTTAAATTAACAAAAGGAAACAGCTGAAGTAACCTATTCCCATTGGACGTACTGTTCTTTCTGTCCCCGTGTAGTATGAGGGACCACACGGCATATGTGGGGCATTGGGAAAATCATGATGTAGCGAGTGCACTTGTTATCCAGCCTGACATCTGAACCACCAAACCTCGTTACATGGTTCAGTTTTTTGTGCCGTTTTCCAAAGGGACCCCTAGTGTCAGTAGATCGACACAATGTCAAAGTGACTGACAGATTAGAGAACATCTTGGTTACTGTTGTAACCTTCATTCCCTTATGTAGGGAACAAGACAATGTGTCCCTCCTGCCACAACACTGAACTAACCGCTGAAATGGCCGGGGCACTGTCTCGGCTCCTCATCACAAACCTGAATTAATGGATGCAAACCACCTCCTTTTATACCCGTATGTCGAGGGGATATGCAAATTTATCTCACCAATTCTCATTGGCCTTTTCTTAAGTATCAAAGGTATTTTGTGGAGAAAATTCCAGCAAATTAGACAGAACCTGAAACAAAAGAGCTTTTCTCCATGTGAGCAGATGAAGAAAATAGTCGACAGATTAAGGGTCTATTTAAAGGTAATATCCGGCAAATTACTAAAAGTTGACAGCATTTTGGTGCTGTAGCTGTTACATGTGAATTGCGGATATGGTACATTTTCCAGAATAAGACATTTTTATTGCAATTTAATGGGTTTTGTGTGTGAAAGTGGCCACTGATTGCCTTCCAAACAAAGATAAATTCCATGCATCGTGAACAATAAAAACATCAAAATGTTTGAATGAGATGTAATAAACAAGGGAGAATGTTTACAGGAATCATCTCTTTAACCTGAAAGAACTAGATTATTCAGCTGAACTGAAAATAAAACTAAATTTCCCTTATTATACCTCTTTACACTAAGCCATTATAAAGGTCTGATGAGGCTAAAAATCTAGTGTGGCAGTGAATAAGCAACACCTTTTGTGTACCGAGGATTCTGGCAAAACACTTGAATGTACATGTCTGTCTAAAAGTGTAGCCACCGGCACTGGGATGTTAAATTATACCGGGAGTGACAGAGTAAAGTGCCCCAACTGTGGTCCTGTCATGATTCATGTCTTGTTTCACTGGTTTTGTGTTAGGATTTTAAGTTTAGGTGATTTCTGTTCCTATTGTTTTTGTGTTCACTGCCTATGTTCAGTCCCTGTGTTGGGCTTTGTAGTCCTTTTGTTGATTGGTTCCCCCTGTTACAAAATCATGAGAGGGATCACCTCCATTTTGGCCAAATGAGCCAGTACGATATCCTTGATCTCCTTGATGGAGACCCTTAATCCTCACAGCTGGACCCATAAGGAGTGAGTTTTTTAACAGAATAAACTTAAACAAATCCAACACGGACACCAGAGAACCAGGCTACAGAATAAGCTCACCAAACATATAGCCATGAAGGATAAGACCTGACAAAGAACATGGGTAACACAAGGGTATAAATACACAAGGGCTAACAAAATAAGACACACCTGGGAACAATTAAGACTAATTAACAGGGGGAACTAATCAACAAAAGTTAGCCTAGACTACAAAACCTAACACACGAACTGAATATAGGCCATGAATAAAGAAACAATAGGAACAGAAACACAACAACTTAAAAGTCCTAACACAAACCAAGACAGTGATCATGACATGTCCTGACCACAACAGAAGCTGACTCTTTCAGTCAAACTCAGGGACCGTTGTTTATGATATCCAGCAGAGCATGAAATAATTCAGCATCTGTGAATAAAGTATGTTTGTGCACATAGTAGCATGTCACTGTTCTTACCAACTGCTTTCAGAGAGTTGTACTTATTCAGCGCCAGGCCTGGTATGCTGAGGTTGCTTTGAGGATGAGAGAGTCCGGCCGGTGTACCAAAAGGGAAGCCGGCATTGTTTAGATGGTACTGTTCTGGAATACAGAAGGATAGAAGAACATTAAAATGAAAAGTTTGTATATGAGAGTACAATATTTCATGAATGAAAGTTTGAGGTCAATAAGATTTCAGCAATTATGCATTGAATTGTTCGAAAGCAACAGTAAAGACATGTATAATGTTACATAAGATTTATATTTAAAAATAAGAAGTAGCCTACATTAGTTCTTTTGAACTCTATACATCAAAGAACGCTGAAAAAAATATACATCACAATTTCCACAGAAATATTAATCAGCACAACTGCTTTCAACATCAATAATAAAACAAAATGTTTCTTGAGCAGAAAAGATTTCTGAAGGATCATGTGACACTGGAGTAATGGGTAGTTTAGTTATTTTCAAAAGCACAAACTACTCTGTTATGTGCAAGTTGTTAGTGGGAAAACATGGTGTAGATTAAGTCATTTTGTTGAACTGCAATAGAGAACTATTTAAATTCGCTCTATATGCAGCGACCCTATATTGACCATTGAAACGTGGTTCGGATGCTCCAGCCTGAATGACCTATTTTCCTTTGAAAGCTGTGACGGCACAGGAAGGACATTGATGCATTTAATGAATGTTAGATGTTGCTTTCTTTTTTCCTGTTTGTTCCATTACTCATTAGTCACATCTCATTTAACTCGAGCGATGTGTTGAGAGATGTGGACAGCCGTTCTTTTAGGGCAAACCTGTGTTACACATTCTGAAATCATCCTGGCATTTCCTAGCAGTGGTAATCTGTTTTTAATGCTTTAAATGAATGTTGCATTAAAGCCAACAACATAACCTTCAGTGTGTTCATTCAGACAAGTGTACCCAAAAAAACTCTGTATGGGACTGTTCTGATGTCAATATGGTGCATTAAAGGCATGTCTGGGTAATTCTAATGTTTATTTTCATGCAAATTACATCGGTTCAACCAAGCTTGCTCAAGATCAATTAATGTATTCTGATTTTTAGTCTCTGCAGGTGTAGATTAGCTGTCTTTTATGTGAAGTATTACCCTTCTCACCAGGTCTCTTTTCTAAACCTTGATCAACTAAGAGTGTGATGCCCTAAGGACATTAGCTTTAATACAACATCAGCAGTGATATTAACCACCATTTACTATCTATGTGCCCTCTTGACACTCTCGGCTGGGTTTGATAATGATTAAGAGTAAAGGGAGAAACTAATGAAGAGGGTTTGTTGGGGTAAAGCAGGATGCAAGGCTTAAGCATCACAAAGAGAAATCAAACCAGATTGTTCGTAAGATTAAGTATATATGATCTAATTGAGCGAGAGGGATAGAGGAGTGAGGGTGATGTACTCTATACAAGTTAATGTATTCATTAGGACTAGACCTTTGAAGTCAAAATCATTGTGAGGAAGTCCAGAGGGGTAATAACAGCTTTTGATACATTATGTAATATTTTTAGGGCTGTGTGCATTACGTACTGAGGGGTTTAGCATATTTCAAAAGCAGTTGGTGAACAGTTTTCAGATTCCTAAAGGTCCTAAAGCCCACAGCATTGTTGCTTTCCATGTGCGTTTATAATTTTGTTCAGTGTAGATCAAATACATGCAATTAAATCAAGTAGAATAAATAAATATTAAAAATAAAATAATAAAAACAAATAAAATAAATTAATATTAAAATAAATTAATATTGTTAATACAACATAAAATCATAAAATAACTATGTAAATATTTAATAAAAAAAATAATAAAAAAATTCAACAGCCGACAAGTCTCCGCGAAGCCTATAGTCATTCCATCCCTCTAACTATCATATTTTTTCAAAAGCATCCATATTACGACTAATGGTATGTTAGTGGTGTTAATGGTATGAAGTGAACTGAGTTTGAGGTTTTTTGGCTTCAGGGACAGACTGATATAACTCAAAACAAAGTGAGATCCCAAAAGTGAGTTCTCATGCCCATATAAACTCAAAGGTAAACATCCTGCCTGTCATATTTGGGGATGGCAATGTGAATTGAATGGGGGATTGAGAATGTGCAGCAGAGATGCACTAATATGGGACGGGGTGGCATCTGTGTATTTGTGCGTCATTGTTCACGCTCTTCACTGGAGTGCCACCATTTCCCACTGAAGGCCTGTTGTGTATGTTCATAGCCCTGAAGCAATGTAGACGTCTGTAATGCTTAAGTGTGAGGTATGTCTCTGTGTGTGTGTGTGTGTGTGTGTGTGTATGTGTGCTCGTGTTTATATTACATTGTGGGGACCAAATGTCCCCACAAGTATAGTAAAACCTGAAATCACCTACATTGTGGGGACCAGCCAGCGGTCCCCATGAGGAGAACAGCGTATAAATCACACTAAGTAATGTTTTTTGAAAATGTAAAAATGCAGAATGTCTCCTGTGATGGGTAGGTTTAGGGATAGGGGCAGTGTAAGGGGACAGAATATATAGTTTGTACAGTATAAAAACCATTACGCCTATGGAGAGTCCCCACAAAGATAGCGAACCAGACATGTGTGTGTGTGTGTGTGTGTGTGTGTGTGTGTGTGTGTGTGTGTGTGTGTGTGTAGTGGCATATAAAAACAAAGCCTGAAATGCTGGAGGCAGAGAATTAAAAAGCAGACTGCATAAGGGGAAGTCTAAAATTGGACCGCTCGTCTTTGTTGTATGACACTGTCATGCCATAGCACATGTGCTCATATAGCCTAAACACACTTTCTGATGCCTAATATTAACCTCTGCTCACTGTGGATAGGCTTGAAGTTTAGACTTCATCCCTGTTATTTAAGTTTTTATTTTTTTTTTAAAGGTGAAAATGGGGTGGATGTATTTTACCTATGCCAGAATATTCTTGCAAAATTACAGAAAATACAATATTTGTGTCTTTGGGCATCTTGATAAGAATGAAGAGAATGAAGAGACAAAAAATACGAGGAAAACATTGAAAGCATATGATACACTCTTGGGTTCAACCAAAAAATGAAATTCTGTCTCTGACCTGAATTAAATACTCACTTATATATTATATTATACTATTTCTTTCTTCTGCTGAACACAAAAATATTTTGAAGAATGTCGGTAACCAAACAGTTGATGGACTCCATTGACTTCCATACTATGGAAGTCAATGGAGTCCATCAACTGTTTGGTTACCGACATTCTTCATAAATATCTTCCTATAGATATTATAGCAGGTTTTATTTTTATTTTTTAGGGCCAGGAATTATTCAAGTGAACTTCAGCTGATATACACCATACTGCTATTGTTGCCACAATATCCAACATCTCTTTCCAGGCATCTTGTGATTACACAGCCTCAGGCCCTTGAACCATTTAGTGCTTATCACACTTACACATCCAGGCACTGTAATATTCCCAATTTAACCCCAGATAAAAGCCAACTCGAAAACATGTCCTTTGAACCGTAACATTAAATGTCACCTTCCCAGATCAAGACCAAAAACAGCACAAGCACTATAATCTTCACACTATTACTGAGAACGCAGAAAGTACGCAGTGAGATGTGTACAGTCACATCGCTAAAACCTCTAAGCACTGTGGAGCGAAACTTAAATCCCTTTCATAAAGAGCAGAGGAAAGTGTGCCGCTTAAGCCTGGCACAGACGCTGGATATCAGCATAAACCCCACATCAACTGTCGGTCTGAAGCCCTCTGTGTCTCACGCCGTGTAAATCCACCCAGTGCAATCGCAGATGAGACGACCTCGCTTGTGTTTAAAGATGAGTAAGAAAAGGAGGTTATAGATTTATTTTCCTCTGGCTCTTGAGGAGAAATGGAAATTACGGGGGAGAAAACCAAGGATAACCAGAGAGAGAGAGGCACTTTATCTAGATTAAACTCACAAGTGGCAAGATGCACACCCAGGAACATTCACTGTAATGAGGGTGAGGTTGAATCTCAACGAAAGTATTTTATGCCCGTTACTAAATAATTCTGATTGAAGTATTTGAAGATCAATGAATGAAATTGTGAATAAAACATATATAGACACATTTTTAGAACAAATTTTTATTTTTAGAACAAATTTTTTGAACAAAAAGAGAACAAATACGGCTGTTCTTGCTAAATTTAACTTATTCATCAATATTTATTAGATATTGTCTAATATTGCCTATCACATTAATCTGACATCACTAGCTTTTATCTAAATCATTATCGCTAGCACAACACGCTAGTATCTCGCTAGCCTGCTATCCGTGCTTGCCGTCTTTTTTTTTCTTTTTTTTTCGCGTGCGCTTGCGCCTTTTACGAATCTATCAAGCAACTAAGGTAAGTAGAATCAGTCAACAAACACGGTAAGTAATGTCTTCTCCTGTTATTGTCATTTGCACTTCGTGTCATGTATAGTATAGTATTCTCTGTCAGCATTGAAGGATTTACATGTGATAAATGCAGGGAGACAAGTCAGGCTGACGGAGAAGATTTCAGAACTAGAGACTCGCATCCAAACTTTAATCGAGGATAGTAAGAGTGCAAGGGCTTTAGATACTGCATTGGATGCGACTAGCTTAGTGGTTCCGGCTGCAGCAGGGCAACTGGGTGACCGTGAGACGCTGTAGTCGTGGGACAAAATACTGCTCTTCCGTTCCGTTAACAACATTAAACAGGTTCTTCCCTCTCAGTGAAACATCCACTGAGAATCCTGTTGAATGTATCCTGTAATTCTATTACACGGAATGTGAAAATAGAGACACCAGCCACCATAGTCACATGTTTGCTTGGAGCCAGAGCGCCTGACATCAAAGCAAATTTAAAAGTGCTGGCTAATGCTAATCGTAAATTCTCTAAGATTATTATTCTCGTTGGCACTAATGATGTTCGACTTCGTCAGTCGGAGATCACCAAAATTAATATTAAAGAGGTGTGTGAACTTGCAAGTATGATGTCAGACACTGTAATTTGCTCTGGCCCCATTCCTGTTCGCAGAAGGGATGAGATATTTAGTAGACTGTGCTCACTCAATGGCTGGCTGTCTAAGTGGTGTCTGCAAAATAATATAGAATTCTTGGACAATTGGAAAAGTTTTTGGGGCAGACCTGACCTGTTGAAAAGAGATGGTATTCATCCCTCCTGGGATGGTGCTGCTCTTCACTCTAGTAATATGGCACATAGTCTCAGGCCCTGTCCACACGGACACGGGTATTTTTATAACCGTGACTTTTTCTACGCGGTTCGGCCGTTCGTCCACACGGAAACGCACTGAAACCGAACATTTTTGAAAACCCCTGCTGAGGGTGAGGATTTTCAGAAACGCCGGTTACAGTGTTGTCGTGTAGACAGTGAAACCGGGGTTTTAGCCTTGCGACGTCAGAGTGTGTGCCGTTATCCACTGTGTTTGACGTCAGATTTGCGTCTACCGGAACCGCTAATAACTTTTTGTTAGGCTTCTGATTGGCCAACGTGGCTTTACGGCTAGGGTTATATCGCCGCCTGCTGGTGTGGCATGCTCTTGACCGAGCTTGATAGCGTGTTTTTGCGAGCATGTGTGGACGGGATTTTTTTTAAAAACGCTGGAGGAAAAACTCCGGTTATAAAAATACCCGTGTCCGTGTGGACATGGCCTTAGAGTTCAAACATGACAATCTGGGGCTCAGGTCAGGAAGCAGACAGACTGGCTAAACCGACCGTCTGCCAGCTGTCTCAAGTCACTGAGGTCAGATAAATTCCATCACACAGAGACTCTTTCACCTAGATATCATCATATAGAGACTGTGTCTGTTCCCCGAATTAGGACATACATAAAACTCTCAAAACGTACTCCCTTACTTAAAAATCACTTATTGTTAATAATATGATTACAGATTATAATCTAGATGTGCTGTGTTTGACCGAAACCTGGCTAAAACCAGACGATTACATTATACTTTAAATGAGTCCACCCCGCAAGATTACTGTTATAAACACGAGGCTCGTCTGAAAGGCAAAGGGGTAGGTTTTGCTGTAATTTATAGTAATATCTTCAGAATTACTGAGAAGTCTAGTTTTAATATCATTAATTCATCTTTGTCATTCGGATACGTACCAAAAACGTTTAAGCTGGCTGTGATTAAACCGCTTGTTAAAAAACTGCAAGTTGATCCTAAAGAATTAGTCAATTACAGGCCGATCTTTTCTGTCAAATATACTAGAAAAAGCAGTATCCTCACAACTATGTTTCTTTTTAGAAAGAAATGGTATCTGCAAAGATTTTCAGTCAGGATTTAGACCGTACCATAGTACTAAGACAGCTCTCATCAGTCACAAATGATTTGCTCTTATCATCCGATTGTGGTTGTATCTCTCTATTAGTGTTCCTTGATCTTAGTGCTGCATTTGATACCATTGACCACAACATTCTTTTAAATAGACTTGAAAATTATATTGGCATTAGTTGAATTGCACTAGCATGGTTTAAATCATACTTATCTGACCGTTATCAGTGTGTAGCAGTAAATGAAGAGATGTCTTATCGATCAAAACGTACCTCAAGGCTCAGTACTAGTAACGTTACTTTTTACTCTGTACATGCTACCCTTAGGAGATATCATTGGGAAGCATGGCATTAGTTTTCACTGTTATGCTGATGATACTCAGCTCTATATTTCTTCAAAACCTAACAAAACTTACCAATTCACAAAATTAACGGAATGCATAGCTGAAATAAAAAAATGGATGACTAGTCATTTCCTACTACTAAATTCTGAAAAAACAAAGATTTTAATTATTGAACAACAAAAACTCCTCACATACTAACCTAGAATACTGTCTAACACTTGATACCTGCTCTGTCATGTCTTCGTCATCGGTTAGGAACCTGGGTGTGCTCTTTGATACAATCTTTCATTTGAAAGTCACGTGTCTAGTATCTGTAAAACCAAATTTTTCCATCTTAAAAATATATCTTAATTACTTCATTATGCTCTCAATGACAAATGCGGAACAGTTAGTTCATGCGTTCATGAAATCAAGGCATATTATGGGTGGTACAGCTGGTCCAAAATGCCGCAGCTCGAGTTCTTGCCAGAACCAGGAAGTATGACCATATTAGCCCGGTTCTGTCAACACTGTATTGGCTCCCTATTCAACATCATATACATTTTAAAATATTGCTGATTACTTACAAAGCACTAAATGGTTTAGCTCCGCAGTACTTGAGCGAGCTCTTAACGCATTATAGTCCGTCATGTCTATTGCGATCTCAAAATTCCGGCCAGTTGACAATATCTAGAATATCAAAAACGACTGTTGGCGGTAGATCCTTTTCTAGACTAAAAACACATCTCTTTGACCTAGCATACACATAACACATTATAGACTTCTATAATTTAATGTTAGTCTGCATTGATTAGGTCAGCCGGAACCGGGAACACTTCCCATAAATCCTAATGTACTTGTTACATCATAAGAAGGATGGTGTCTATGCTAATATTAGTCTCTCTGTTTATCCCAAGGTTTAGCGCAGTCCGCCGGATCTAGGCCGTATCCGGATCTGATAAAGGACCTGCATCTGAACACGACGACAACTCAGTCCTGAAGTGTCAACTAGTCTCTCCCCTGTGAAGTCCTTCTTCCCTTTCCATTTACCTCTGTAAAGATAAAACGTTGTCGGGATAATTCCGGTTCACATGGCTACGTGGAAGTGATAAAAAATTCTGTATTATAAATTTGTCAAGGCTTGTACCTTTGAACCTATTTCATGGTTTGCGTTCTTAAGCCACCAGGCAATATTTTGTGCAAATGAGCGGCCGGATCGCATTAAGGGTTTTCGGTTAGAACGGTGTCGTGTTAGCGGCCCCTAAGTTAATAAATAATGATCCTTGCGACGGAAGTGAATCAATCAAAACTAACTTTAGCTAGACAATAACTTTATTCTAGAGCTGCTGTAAAGCCAAATCAATCTCTGTAACTTTAATTTCCTATTATCACTGTAAAGCTGCTTTGAAACAATCTATATTGTTAAAAGCGCTAAATAAATGAAGGTGACTTGACTTGACTTGACATTTTTCCCACTCTGATATTCATATATTATCCCTCTCTCTATCCCTCTCTCTCTCTCTCTATATATATATATATATATATATATATATATATATTTATTTATTTTTTTTGAGAGAGAGAGACTGTGATGGCTTGAACTCTTTTCAGTTGTCATGCAATACTCTTGGGAAGTGAGCCCCGTTGGGAAGCTGTGCGACCAGACATGTACAAAAGTGATGCATCCATAAATGCAAAATCTATAGCTGTTTTCTGTTGTTGTGTTTTTTTTTTTTTTTTTTTTTTTTTTTACAGCAGAGTAAGTGATCTCACCGCTGCGGCTGCGAAGCATCCTGGCAGAGATGCCATTTGCACTGACAGATGTGGTGCTGCTCAATGGTCCATCCACAGAACTCACCTCCCCTCCTGGCTGCTTCAGCAACTCCTGCAGAGTCCTGTGAGGAGGCAAGAGGAATCATTTACCCAAACATTAGATACAACAGGGATGTCATTCAGGATTGAATCAAGAATGCTTTTATATTTACTGTTTAATTCCGATATTTGATTTGAGGTGACAGGAACTAGAATTGAAATTCTCAATTGAATTTTAGGAAGTACAATTAAAATTATATTTTAAAATGTATAAATCCACTACAATTCGAAGGGATTGGGGTCAGTGTCTCAAACACCCACCAAGACTGCATTTATTTGAACAAAAAATAAAGTAAAACAGTAATATTATGAAATTACTATTTAAAATAATTGTTTTAATATATTTTAAAATATTATTTATTCATGTGGTGGCAAAGCTTAATTTTCAGCATCATTACTCACATGATCCTTCTGAAATCATTCTAATATGCTGATTTGGTTATTATTATTATTATCAATGTTTATCAATGATTCTTTGATGAATGGAAAGTTTAAAAGAACAGCATTTATTTTAAATATAATATTTTACAACAATGTTAAAGTGTTTACTGTCACTTTTAATCAATTTAATGTCCTTGCTTAATTTTTTACAATTTTCTTTCATACAACATAATCTTTCTGACTAATTCTGTACTAATTTAATCTGTGAGCCCCTCCACTGAAAGAAATATTATTTTATTAAAAAACAAAAACATATGGACAGTGTAGAGTAACAGGAAAAAATCAAAACATGACTCAGGCTGGAGTCAAAACTTAGTTCCCTGTCATGGAAAAGTGAGCTACCATCTGCACCAATCAGTCTCACAGAAAAATTAAATTGTGTGGTTTATGTTGTAATATAATATAAAAGGTGAGATTAGAAATTGACACTAACTGGATTGGATCTCATTTTGCCAACATATTGTCATAGGGCATTTAATCAGAGCAGTACTGTCCATAAAAACCACATCCCTTCCCTGTTTTGCTGAAAAAGTAAGGGTAAAGAGCTGTTGCTATGGCAGTGCATATCAGTATAACATTAGTGGTTTGGAGCTGTGAGTCCCGAGGCTGACAATCAGCATATTGTCATATTTTATCAATACTGTCATTTAGCATCTGCTGGCAGTCAAAAGACTGTTTGTGTAGCAGGCAGTCAATTAATTCACACTCAATATGTTCTCTCTACACACTGGATGCACTTTAAATCAATTACACTAGTCACATTAAACAATAAATATATGTCTAAGCAGTTAACAACTCTTGGCATTCACAGCACTAACAGTTATGTTGGCTTTGTCCTAGAGTACCCGAACCCTTTCCTGCATCCCAGTGTCCTCCTGGGTACTGTGTTCTTCAAATCCTTGACACTCCATTATTGTTCTATTTCCTACGGCCTCCACTTGTATCCCTAGTGAGCTCTCTAATTCTGTCCAACACCCTTTAACCAACAAGGGACTGTGATGAGATCTAATGTGATTGTCAAGCACAAGCGCACTGGCCTTTGGCCGGCCGATGCCAGTGGCAGTAGGCCACCACGGCCTAAGAAAAACAACACATCAGAAAGGCATGAGAATATAGTCACCCTGGTGATGACTTCTTCCAGGGAAGGCAGAAAAACATTTGCTGTGGAGCAGGGAAACAGATAGCAGTGCAATTGTATTGGAGCAGCCGTTCCTGTGCCATCTCCATCCTAGTGTTTTTGGAATTCTCTTGAGCAGAGTAAAACTCAACTCAAACTAGAAGATAAACATCATCTGTTCACGAGGCTCACATGTATCAGTCATTGGGTAGGACAATGCTGAACAGCTGTCCCTCTTTCCCAATATGTCCATTGTATGGGTGCCTTAGTATTTTTGGTCTTTTTGGGAGGACTCAGATGCAGTATAAAGGGAAAATATGGAATACGAGTTAATGTGAGAAATGGTAATGCTCAATATGGCAGCTGTAGGATTTGAAGTTCTTTTTTTTAAGAACTGATCACAAGTGGAATGGAAGCGAAATATGACACCATTGTTGTTAGATTTATTAAAATAAATGTATTATTTGAAATATACAGAACCCTTAAGAGGACACGGTCATGGGAAAAAATATAAGAGGTGAGGAAAATGTATATTTTAGTGTTTTTGCATTCGCTCGCAAAAGTTTTCTGTTCCTCGCAGTTGTAATCAAAATTATTCAACCACCATTGCTAATCAGGTTTATTGGCAAAATGTACAGACTTCCAGCTGTTTGCAATGAACAAATCAAACAAAAGTAATTGAAACTACACATGGCAAGCATATTTAGTACTTAGTAGAACACCCTTTTGCTGTTATGACCTTCTGCAAACAAGATGTATAACCAGACACCAGCTTCTGGTAGCGTTCTGAGGAATCTTAGCCCATTCATCATGAGCAATGGCCTCCAGTTCAGTAATATTCTTGGGTTTGTGTGCTGCAAACATCTTCTTTAAATCCCACCATAGATTTTCTATGGGGTTCAAGTCAGGTGACTGTGATGGCCACTGTAGAATCTTCCTGGACTACTACTGCAACCAAGCCTTGGTGGAACTTGAGGTATGCTTGGGATGATTGTCCTTGTAAATGCAAAGTGCTAGGTTCACTTCACTGGTATTAGCAGGAAAATACCAGTTCTTACTCGTCTTACTCGTCTTACTGTTCTTACTTGTCACAGAAGTCAGTCAAAAACCTGTAAACAATCTGTAAACAAGTGCGAGTTTAATCAAAACATAAAATTATAAAAATATACAAAATCCTATTGGCTCCTGTTGCCTATCCTATGATTTCACTTGTTAAACCTTTAACTTGTGTTACCTTAAACGTTTAAACATGAGTTTTTAACCATAAATGACAGGCCAAATGGTAAGAATGGTAAGGCCAAATGGTTTCTGCTTTTTTTCTGTGCACAAGCTACTTCAAATTCAATCTTCCGCCCCTCAGTGGGCGTAACCATTAAAGAAACAGAACAGAAATTATACATCAGAAATGTCAAAATCAACACTACAAACAAACAATACTAATATACAAATTTTTGAAACACACCAGCCCCTAAATATCTTTGTGTTCCAAAAAACAATTAACAACCTATTTATACCAAAGAGCCCAACAAATTACATAAATTAAAGACACCATATAGTCTCAACTGAATCTCATCATTTTTTTCTTTCAATAAGATAACCTGACTTTAGGCGATTAACCCATAACAGATCCTTCAATTAGGATTATGCATAAGAGACTATAAGTCTGCCTCTAAAAGTAAAAAAAGCTTAGTAACAGGGCGTAAAAGAGTATTTGTGTTGGTTTTCACTTGGGCCTGCTGCACAAGACCCTTGTTGTCTGTGAATGTTTGTAGCACATGTCCCATTACCCAAGAGTTACACGGTGCGGAATCGTCAGCAACCAATACGATGTCCCCAGGCCAGTCTTTCTTGAAGGTTTGGTAAGTACTCTTTGATCCAGCGCTTCCAAAATAGTCAGCCATATACTGAACTTGGCACCACATACGTCTGAAATACAGGTCTACTTTGTCAAAAACCCCAGGAGACATGGACGGCTTTACTTTCAACAGCAGCAAATGATTTGGAGTGAGGGCCTCCAAGTCGTTTGGGTCATTGGACACCTTAGTGATGGGACGACTATAGGTTATTGCTTCCACCTCACATAAGGGCGTTTGAAGACTTTCTTCATCAGGAGACTGCTGTTTTACAATGGAGTTGAGAGTTTTTCTGACAGTCCGTATTTGACGTTCACAAACTCCTCCATGGTGAGAGGCAGTTGGGGGATTGAAAATCCACTTTACACCTTTTGCAAGCAATGTGGTTTGAATCCTGTCATTATTCAAACTTTGTATGGCCTTTCGCAACTCCCTTTCTGCTCCAATGAGATTTGTCCCATTGTCAGACCTGATTGTTTGAACCTGACCCCTTCTAGAAACAAATCTCCTTAGTACATGAATGCACGAGTCAGTACCCAAAGAGCTAGCAATCTCAATGTGAACAGCTCTTAACGTCAGGCAAGTAAAGATTACCCCATATCTTTTAATCAATGTCCTTCCTCGATTTCAAATGGGCCAAAATAATCAATGCCTAAATTTTTGAAAGGGGGTTCATCGGGCAAAAGTCTGTCACGGATAAGGTCAGCCATGAATTGTTTGCCTGTAGTGGTGCGCTGGCGTTTACAAACTGTGCATTGAGATAGGATTTTTCTGGTGGCCGTTTGTGCTTTTCGAATCCCGTATATTTCTCGTAACTTTGACAACATGTGATTACGGCCGCATGACCTACATCTACATGAATTGATCTTAAGATCAGATATGAAACAGGATGGTCCTTTGCTAAAATAGCAGGATGCTTGGACTCTTCAGGCATAGATTATCTGATTAGTCTGCCACCTACCCTTAGGATTTTGTCTTGCAAAATTGGTGACAACCTGTAGAGAGCGCTACTGCATTTTACAGCTTTACCTTGCTGGAGGAGTTTGATTTCCTCTGGAAACATGACCGTTTGGCTGTAGCGAATTATCTCTTTCTCAGCTTTTTCAATGTCACTTACAGTCAATATGTTACCCCTGACAGTGAAGATTTAAAGTTTTTCATTTCTTTATCAGGTTCAGGATTCACTGCTAGATTGTCTCCTAGACTGTGGCACAGCTCATTTCTTTGAAGTTACCCTGTTGGCCACAAATGTACGGAACCTTGTGCTTTCATTGTTGAGATATTGAAGTACTGTCTGTCCAAAATACAGACTCCTGAGGAATCAAGTTCAATTCAGATTTCAGCATATTGTCCATTTGAGCAGCCATTGTAGCTGCAGTGAGCTCAAGACGTGGCACGGTAGCTGATTTTACCGGAGCAACCCTTGCTTTACCCATAACAAATGCACAATGTTGGTTACCTCTGTGGTTCTCCATGAGCAAGTATGACACTGTGCAAAAAACCCAGCTCACTGACATCTGCAAAATGATGCAGCTGCGCTGAGGTGACTTCACCAAAGTTAAGTGGCTTTATGCATCTTTCAACCTGAAAGTGATTTAAGTTCTGAAGAGTAGCCAACCACAGATTCCACTGATGTCTGAGAGTTTCTGGAATACTGTCATCCCATTCATGTTTTGTTCTACAAGGCTCCTGCAGTATTTGTTTTGCAGGAATAATGACTGGAGAAAGTATTCCAAGGGGATCATAAATGGAGCTGACCATGGACACGAAACCTCTCCTTGTAAGAGGCTTTCCTGTAGGGTTACTTTGAACTGCAAAGTGTCTGTCTCCACACACCACTGAACCCCTAGTGAACCTCTTTCCAATGGTAACTTGTCTTTCTCCCGATCCAAGTCCCTGACCGTCTTAGCTTTGCTCTCCTCACTTATGGATGCAAGTACCGTGTGACTGTTGGACATTTTTCCTCCATGAAACTACAATAGTCCATGTAGAAAGCTGAATTTCTTTTCAGAAATTGAGAGCGCAGAGAAGGAACAACATAATTGTTGGGAAACATTACATCCTTTTTTTTTTTTCAAAGGAAGGTCAATGCAGTAATGTCCATCAACAAGGTCTATGGACTGAAATACAGACTCCATAAACTGTTTATCCTCAATGGACATTTCCAAATTTTCAGCTTGTTCACATTCAGGAAAATCATAACTCATTTGCTGTTGGGTTAGGTTCTCCAGGCTTACCACTGAAATCCTGTTTGCCATCTCCTGTGGCCATCCTGTGTTTCTGTTAGTCTGGATGTTCTCTCTCTCCAAAGGTCAATTTACAATCCAGCCCAGGATGGTCTTGACAGCATAAGGCCCATCTCCTCTGCTGCTGATGACTTTCCATGGCTCAAGAATCTTGGGTACATTTGTTCATATTAGTAAGCCAATACCCGCATCGATCTGAGGGAGATGCACCTCTTCAAGATATTTCCATTTCTTAAAATCCTTAACATCCTTCTGTTGCGGAATGTTTTCTCCTTTAACTGGAGAAAACATGGAGAAAACGAATCTCTTTTTGTAAGAACACTTGAGGGAGATCCACAAAATGATTCTCATTCAGTCCACTTATTTCCAGTTCGTTAAAAACTTGTGTACTAACAGACCTTTCCTGTCCCATAGTACGCAGCAGGATGTTTGTTTTCCTGCCAGTTAGTTTTAATTCCTTCATTAGCTGTTCTGTGCAAAATGTTGCAGAACTTCCCGGGTCCAAGAAGGCATAAGTCGAAACTTCCTGATTGCTTTTTTTTTTTACTTAACTCTAACTGGTACTATGGCTAAAGAACACACCAAATGACCACACCAAATGACCAACCCCCGTACAGCCACAAGTTTCGCTTGTTACAGTACACGACTTGGTGACAGTTGAGGAGCTGTCTCCATCTTGAGATTCTGGAATCACTGGGTTCTTTTCTGGGAGATGAAGGATGGTTGGATGCTTTAATGAGCATTTTTGACAAGCAAGTCTTTGCACACAACCTTTACTCATGTGACCTGGTAATAAGCAACCATAGCACAAGCCTTTAGATTTTAGAAAGTCAAGTTTTTCTTTGTGTGGCTTATGCCTCAGGATGCTGCAAACGTCCAATCCATGGTCTTTATTATAGCATAAGCTGAGCATGGCTTGCTTTTGCTACATATTTTTCATTTGTTCTTTGTTTTTTGAGTTCTGGAAAAGGAGTCACACTTGTTGCAAATGTGGTTTTCCTTTCTTTCACTTGTAAGTTACTTGATCTGTTTGCTTTGAATTTGAGATTTTCTTTTGCCATGTTGTTATCCTGAATATTGCCAAACAGTGGATGCGAAACAAACTTTCCCTGCTTGTCTACAAAACTAACCAAGTCAGAGAATCTTGCTCTCAAGCCAGTCCTTTCTTGAAGCTCACAGGCAACTGCTCTCTATTTTTCTCTCAGTTTGAAAGGAAGCTTTGATACAACTGCATGCATGTTGCTTGGACTGTCCATCTCTTCAGCATATTCCACACTAAGGAAAAGAGCAAACTCCTTTAAGGCTTTGTTATCCTCAGGCTTTAAAGATGGCCAGTTCAGTGCTTTTTCTGTTCAGTTTTCTTTTTCTTCTTAGCCTCTTTGTAGCCCCTTTCAAGGCATGTGTTGACAACTGCATACCAGAACCTTTGGTTGCCCCTTGGTGAACTGCTCTAGGAAGTACAATCTGTCTTTGTTATTTGTTGTATTATTCTATACCCCATGTTCAAAGGCTTGGATAAAGAATGTGAAATCAAGCAGGTCTCCACTAAAGACTGGATTGTCGCGATAGTCTGTTAGAATCCAAGTGACGTTATGGTCTCTGGTGATGCGTGAATTACTCAATAATCTTCTTGTTAAAACAAAAATATTGCTTGTTTCAGATGAAAAAGAGAAGTTTTCTTATATGTAAATGCAAAGTCCTAGGTTCACTTCACTGGTATTAACAGGAAAAAGTTCTTATTCGTCACAGAAGTCAGTCAAAAATCCGTAAACAAGTGCGAGTTTAAACAAAACATAAAATTACAAAAATATACAAAATCTTGTTGGCTCCTCTAGCCTATCCTATGATTTCACTTGTTAAACCTTTAACTTGTGTTACCTTAAACGTTTAAACACAAGTTTTTATCCATAAATGACAGACCAAACGGTAAGAAAACGGTTTCTCCTTTTTTTTTCTGTGCACAAACTACTTCAAGGTCAATCTTCCGCCACTCATAACCAGAAACAGAACAGAAATTATACATCAGGAAACACATGCAGGAAATATAAGAATTCAAAGAAATATACAAATGATACCTTCAGTTAGTGTTTGCAAAATCAACACTCCAAACAAACAAAACTAATATACATATTATTGAAACATTAAATTGGCTCTTACAGTCCTGTTGAAAGATCCAATGAAGCCCAAGCTTCAGCTTCCTCACTGACGGCATGAAGTTTTTTCCTAGGATTTCCTGATACTTCAATGAATCCATCTTGCCTTCCACACGCTGCAGATTTCCAGTATCAGAGGAAGCAAAAAAACCCTAGAGCATCATCGAAAAAGTTTCAGTTTTGTTTTGTTTCTTCGCTTCACAGAACAGAATCAGAACAGAACAGAACTCCGTGTCTGTTGACACCAGGTCTTGCTCCAGGACTTTTGCAGTCACTCGAGGGGTTTTCTGAACCTGTGTTCTCAGCAATCTGGTTGCAGCTGTTGATAGCTTCCCTTTTCTGCCCCATCCAGGTAGTGTAACCACTGTTCCTTTAACTTTGAACTATGCTTCCAACAGTGTCTCTAGGAACATTTTGTACCTTCGCTATCTTTTTGTATCCTGTTCCTTGATTGTGAAGGGCGATGATATCTTCTCCTAACTTTTTGGACCATTCTTGTGATTTAGCCATATTTATAAAATGCAGTCAAATGTGACACTCAGCAAACCTAGCCAGTTCAGATATTTCATGTGTTTATTAGTTGCACCAGGTGTGCTTTAGCTGGAAGCCCTTGATAAGTCGCATCAGGTGTGCTTGAGACAACACCTGTTTTGTACTGTTGTGATAGATTCTATTCAGGGGGTTGAATAATTTTGAGACTGTAGAAGTCATTAAAAGTTGCATTTTTAGTCGAATTTGGGGAAACCACTTGAAACATTTGTTGTGTTGAGCTATTTTAATGACTTTTGTTTGATTTGTTCATTGCAAAAAGCTGAAAGTCTGTAAACTTTGCTAATAAACCTGATTTGCAATGGGAGTTGAATATTTTCGATAACTACTGCATAATACTATAATTATATATAATTAAGTATTATATTATTATTATTATTATATATATTATTATAATTCAACTTAAAGGGGCTATATGTAACTTTTAGCGGCCTCTAGCGGTGATGTTTCAGATTGCAACCAATTTTTACAAGAGCGCTCGTGCTCGTGCTCGAACTCAAGAGCGACACTGAGACTTTCAACACAATGGAGAAAGCATCACACAACATGCTGGAAACTCAAGTAAACTCCCACTGCAACATTACAATCATAGGCTACTTTGATCAGCTTGATGTTGAAATAATGCACCATGCTCGTACCATGATAATGTTACATTGACTGCATTTAGCCGACATGTGGTGTTATCTAGCACAAGGCATTTCACTAACTATTCGTGTATCTTTCACAATGAGCAATGTCAACATAGGTGAATGTATGATATGACAACTTGGGCTGTCAAAATTGCTCAAAAATTACGTTCGAATATTCCCTCTAAAAAAAACACATATATTCGAACTATTCGAATATCTGGTTGCGCATTTTGTCAATGACGCGCATTACGTCAATAACAGGACAAATTAATACAAAGAGACACAACTACTTGTATAGGTAGCTTATTTAAGTTTAAACATATTTGACAACGTATTAACTTACACAAAAACAAGTAAATCAACTAATGGCCAAGACCGCAGACCTTACTCTCGCTCGCATTTGCAGGCACTTTCTCTCGCGCTCTCTCTCGCTCTCTCTCTCTCTCGCCCTCACGCTCTCTGCGCATAACGGTTTAAATGAACAACAATACACACATGTTGAGTGCTGATCAAGAGTTTTGTGCAAGCAATTTAAGGTCGCGACTCTTGTCCTAAATATAGCAGGCTTCATTCAGTGATTGAAACAAATATTATTAACATTAATTGAAGTTTTACAGTATAGAACCGACATTGAACTCTCCGAGGCGCAGCTCGTGCTGTGGTAAACTGCAGCTACTATGGCTATTTCGGGGACGTCTGGCCACACCCCCTTGGCGGGCTCTGTTTGATGTAATGCTAGCTCATTGGCGCACACGTTCGAGGCGCCCGCGCCATTGGATGTGCAGTTGCCGCAGCACAGCCAATGAGTGAGCCAGACAGTCACTGTGCTATCTGTGCAGCTGGAAAATGCGTTTTACATTTTAAGCTTCAGAATTTTGCCACTAGCAAAGCAGACAGCCGCGCCTCTGCTACCGCGGGCATGTTTTTCCACATGATTCGAATATTAATTTTCACCTTCGAATTTCTGTTTTTTTAAACTATTCGAATATATATTCGAATTTAGAATATTCGTTGACAGCCCTAATGACAACGAAAACGGTTAGTGAACTAGACTGAACAATTTCAGTGTAACAGTAAGGCCGTAGGAAGCAACATTACTGTACTGAACGTGTCTGGAAATGTGTATTATAAACAATATGATAGTAGTGGGATGAGTAACGTTAGACAGTAGATCTAGTACATAAAATAAAAGTTACATCCTAAAGCACCTACTTTTTGTTATCCTGGAACAGTCTTTTGTATTCATTTCATGTCTCATGTATGTTGTAGTAATGATCTGTTGATCTGAATCACGTTTGGCTGACGAGCTTCAGCAGATAAAACTTTTTTTATTTTTTTATATTTATGTGTAGTTTGTGTTGGAGTCTGTGTTGTGCTGGAGGCAGGTAGTTTTTTGGTGTTATCAGACTCCATGTCGTTAGCTGCAGTGCCGTCGCATAGACTGTATAGAAAGGAGAGAGGCTCGGGAGCGCGCATGCACATCACATCCGATGGATTTCGCGATAAATCCGCCCCGGAGCCTTCACATAGAAATAGGAATACTGGCCTTCAGAGGTAATAGCAAAACCCGACAAGTGGATCATTGTAATGTGTGATTACAACCCCTTCACACACAGGCAATAAAAAATTATTCATTTTTGTAGAAAAGCTACATATAGCACCTTTAAAGGGGATTCATTTGTTTGTTTGTTTCGGGGTTCTGTAAATACTACTAATAATACAACTTAAATAGGATAACAGCTTAAAACTATTATAATTAATACTATTTAATTTTATTTGTTTTCTCTTTTTTTTTTTTTTTTTTTTAATTTTGTCTGTTTATTTGTTTTTTGATCAAATATATTTGATAATTAAATAAAAAATATAACTGACACATAAGCTTGACATAAGCTTGAGATTTTGGTCTTTACCCATCCCATTTATATGCCTATACTGCGTTAAGCTGAAAGGAAAAAATGGTGCTGTAATTGTTTGTGTATTGCATACATAAAAAATGGCTGACCTGTGGTTATACCAAGATGGCCGTCAAGTGAACTGACTCGACCTCTGAAATAGACTTCTGAAGGGACTTTTGAGATATTGTCTGTTTGCCTGTTAATCAGTATGTGAGGCTTCCTTTCTAGATTTTTCTTATTATCTGTCTCTCTTATCAAGAGAATATGACAAATGTGGTGTGTTTATCAGCTAGCGCTTTCATGTTGTTAATGGGATAACAACTTAATCTTTTGGTGGTTGTTTTCATTCATGTCGACATGATTGTCCTCATTGAGGGTGATTTTGAGGATGTTCCATGCTTATGCTCAGACGTCTAAAGTCATCATTGCCTCCAGCTTTGCTAGACGTCCTGCTGGGCTTTCACCCTTTGCCTCGGTGCATACAGACTCAATCCTGACTCCCGCTGCCATGATGTCTCACTCACACACTGAATATGAGTTGCAGAGAGTGACACACATTTATTTCTCCCACAACACAGTATGTTTAGAAAAAAAGTACAGACCAGTGTCTCGTAGACCGTGTTGGAGATCTGATAAAAAGGGCATCCTGGGATAGCGCCACTGAGTCCTTCCTGAGGGGTTCAGTTCTGGCAGTCAGCCATGCTGGGTCAGAAGCAGTGCTATCCGACATGATTGTTCAATCACAATAGGGCCAATTTGTATCATCATCTGTCTCTTTCAGGCCTTGTCCACACTAATAGGTTTTCTTTTGAAAACGTATATTTTTCTCTCCGTTTTGGCATTCCGTCTACATAGGGTTGCCACCTTTGATTTGTGAAAAACCGGGACACTTTGAGGGGGAGGGGTCAACCCATATTTGCTAATATACTATGTTAACAGTTGTAGGACTCCCTATTGCCTCTCTTACCTACAGTGAAGAAAATAAGTATTTGAACACCCTGCTATTTTTCAAGTTCTCCCACTTAAAAATCATGGAGGGGTCTGAAATTGTCATCGTAGGTGCATGTCCACTGTGAGAGACATAATCTAAAAAAAAAAATCCAGAAATCACAATGTATGATTTTTTTACATTTTTTTTGTAAGATACAGCTGCAAATAAGTATTTGAACACCTGAGAAAATCAATGTTAATATTTGGTACAGTAGCTTTTGTTTGCAATTACAGAGGTCAAACGTTTCCTGTAGTTTTTCACCAGGTTTGCACACACTGCAGGAGGGATTTTGGCCCACTCATCCGCACAGATCTTCTCTAGATCAGTCAGGTTTCTGGGCTGTCGCTGAGAAACACTGAGTTTGAGCTCCCTCCAAAGAATCTCTATTGGGTTTAGGTCTGGAGACTTGCTAGGCCACGCCAGAACCTTGATATGGTTCTTACAGAGCCACTCCTTGGTTTTCCTGGCTGTGTGCTTCGGGTCATTGTCATGTTGGAAGACCCAGCCTCGACTCATCTTCAATGCTCTAACTGAGGGAAGGAGGTTGTTTCCCAAAATCTCGCAATACATGGCCCCGGTCATCCTCTCCTTAATACAGTGCAGTCGCCCTGTCCCATGTGCAGAAAAACACCCCCAAAGCATGATGCTACCACCCCCATGCTTCACAGTAGGGATGGTGTTCTTGGGATGGTACTCATCATTCTTCTTCCTCCAAACACGGTTAGTGGAATTATGACCAAAATGTTCTATTTTGGTCTCATCTGACCACATGACTTTCTCCCATGACTCCTCTGGATCATCCAAATGGTCATTGGCAAACTTAAGACGGCCTTGACATGTGCTGGTTTAAGCAGGGGAACCTTCCGTGCCATGCATGATTTTAAACCTTTTTAAAAAATTTTAAAAAATAAATCTTAGTGTATTACCAACAGTAACCTTGGAAATGGTGGTCCCAGCTCTTTTCAGGTCATTGACCAGCTCCTCCCGTGTAGTTCTGGGCTGATTTCTCACCTTTCTTAGGATCATTGAGACCCCACGAGGTGAGATCTTTCATGGAGCCCCAGTCCGAGGGAGATTGACAGTCATGTTTAGCTTCTTCCATTTTCTAATGATTGCTCCAACAGTGGACCTTTTTTCACCAAGCTGCTTGGCAATTTCCCCGTAGCCCTTTCCAGCCTTGTGGAGGTGTACAATTTTGTCTCTAGTGTCTTTGGACAGCTCTTTGGTCTTGGCCATGTTAGTAGTTGGATTCTTACTGATTGTACGGGGTGGACAGGGGTCTTTATGCAGCTAACGACCTCAAACAGGTGCATCTAATTTAGGATAATAAATGGAGTGAAGGTGGACATTTTAAAGGCAGACTAACAGGTCTTTGAAGGTCAGAATTCTAGCTGATAGACAGGTGTTCAAATACTTATTTGCAGCTGTATCTTACAAATAAATAGTTAAAAAATCATACATTGTGATTTCTGGATTTTTTTTTTTTAGATTATGTCTCTCACAGTGGACATGCACCTACGATGACAATTTCAGACCCCTCCATGATTTCTAAGTGGGAGAACTTGCAAAATACTTATTTTCTTCACTGTATATTTGTCCTAACGTAGATGCTCTCCCTGAAGTAGTTGCACTCCCTGACGTAGATGCACTCACTCTGGACTCCTTTCTACATTAAATGCATATATTAAATACACTTTTAAAAATATAACTTGTAAACATATACTGTATTATAATCTATTATAAAATCTAATCATTTGTAGAAAGATAAGCTATACTCTTTAGCAATTAAAACATGATAACATGTAAGTTATTATAATAGATTATAAACAACTTTGTTTTGTTTGTTAACTTAGTAAATTTGGGCAACCTAAGACTGACATTTCTCACCTCTTTTTCCATGTGTATTTCTCATCCCTTTTTGCTTTCCGCAAAACTGAGTAACGTTAGGTAAATAGAAAGTTTTAAAAAAGCTAGCTAGCAACTGAACTCGCACTGTTTAATCCTGGATGTGTGAATGCGCGCGACCGACCGACCGACAGCAGAGGCAGTTGCTAGGCGATATAGGCGCTTTGTATTTCTGCTTCCAATCAAATAAAAGTAAACGCCTGGCATCGGCCAATCCACTGTTTTACCCGTTTTTACCCGTTTACGGACACAGGATTGGATACAACCATGAAGACAACACAGTAACAGTAGAAGGAAACGCAGTTTAATTTGAAACCAGGAAATTCTACTTTAGAAGTACATTTTCACACAAAAACGGGACAATTTTTGTCCCGGGAAAGAATATAAATTTTCCGGGACTGTCGCTCAAAAAAGAGAACAATCCCAGGAAAACCGGGACGGGTGGCAACCCTACGTCTACACCGAGACTGCGTATTTGTCCTGCGAAAACTGAACTTTTTGAAAACAGTTTCCCAAGTGTATAGGTTTGAATACGCAGGTTTCCCATTGTAGTGTGGACACGCCTTTTCCGGCATTTCAGTGTGGATGAGAAACTTGTTGAAAACGCTAGTGTGGACGGAGAGCGTTTTGAAACAAAAATGCCTTTTTCAAGTGGAAAAGTCACTAAATCATCATCCTGTTCCTATTGCAGCTAATACAAACTGCATCAGGGTTTGCTTAGTAAAGAAGCCAACAACCAGCTGGTATGGATATTTATGTGCTATTTGAAGGGCAGATATTGGTTGTAAGGTAAATAATAATGTGTAAAAGGTTTATTTTTCTACTTAAAGTATCATACTACACTATAGGCCAAATTTACTAAACAGGGCAAATGCAATTCCATAAAAGTGCAGATGGGAGTGGAAAGTTCTGCGCTTGATCTAATGACGACATGCAAATTAAAGAACACAGGATAATTTCCATAATGACCAACGTAATCTACCAAGAGTAAATTAGCATAGGGTTGCAAACAAACAGAAATGTAAGCTCTAGCGTAAGTTCTGCCAGGAAGACTCATTTGTTACGTCACTTATTACCTTCCCATCTAACCAATCATGTTCTATTACTTGTAGTATAAAATATTGTTACTCACACATGTCTGAGTTCGCAGATGCTGACGCCAACATTCACCTCCATCCTCCCCACCACCACCAGGATGGTCCCTGTCCATACCTCCCAGGGGGTCGGCTGCACCCCTGCCTTCATCTTCAGGCACGAAATCCAGATTCCGTTACCCTCTGATCGTGAACTACGGACGGGGCCTACGCCAAAGAACTTCATAACACAATACTTGCTTGCTGGGCTGTTAATAAATTGTTTTGTTACGTCATTTTGCCTTCTGAGTCTTTTTGGTAGAACTGCTATAAGTAGGTGATCTACTAACAACGCAGACACAAAATACAGTATACAGACCACCAGGGCACCATACAGATTTGATCAAATAATTTGCTGATTTTCTATCAGAGTTAGTACTGGCTGCAGATAAAGTCCTAATTGTTAGTGATTTTAAGATCCATGTAGATAATGAAAAAGACACATTGAGATTATCATTGACAGACATTCTAAACTCAGTTTGAGTTAGACAACACTCAGTAGTCAGGAACTACTAATTGTGGTAATCATACTTTAGATCTAATATTGTCATGTTGATGCCGTTGAAATTCTGCAGCAGAGCGATGATATCTCAGATCATTATTTAATCTCATTTAATTTAGCCAAGGTTGCAAAGCCGACTCTGTGTTATAAATATGGTAGAACTATCACTTCTGCCACTAAAGATTGCTTTATAAATAATCTTCCTGATCAGTTTCATCTCGTCAGCATCCCAGATAGCTTTGAAGAACTCGATGTTGTAACAGAAATGATTGACTCTCTCTTTTCCAGCACTTTAGACACAGTTGCTCCATTGCGCTTAAAGAAGATTAAAGGAAATAGTCCAACACTGTGGTACAACAAGCACACTTGTTTAGGGTTAGGGTTGTTTAGAAACAAGTGGTTTAGGGCCCCTAAAGAGAGCAGCCAGAAAAATGGAGCGTAGCTGGAAGAAAACTAAATTAAAAGTTTTCGCATTTCATGGAGAGAGAGCACGATTGCACACAGAAAGGCCTTAAAAACTGCTAGATCTGCTTATTTTTTAACACGTTTAAAAGAAAACAAACACAACCCTAGGTATTTTTTCAAAACAGTGGCTAAATTAACGATAAATAAAGCTCCAACACCGGACGTTTCCAAGCAGCACAGCAGTAATGACTTTATGAACTTCTTTACAAGATTGATAATAGAGAGAAAATTATAACTATGCAACCGTCTACTACAGTATCGCATCATACAGTGCATTGTAGTCTCCCGGAAGGAAAAATGTAATTGATTAATTGCTATAGGAGAGGGAGAATTGTCTAAACTCGTTAAATCATCTAAATCAACAACATTTGATATGTTAGACCCTATACCGACTACACTGCAAAAAAAGCTTTTCATTATTTAGTATTTGTCTTGTTTCCAGTCCAAATATCTAAAAAGTCTTATATCTTATGGCATTTTACTAATCTAGTAAATGCATATTGATGTATGTCTTGTTTTCTGGGGAAATAAATCAAAATTAAGCGAGTTTTTGCTTAAAAATATCAAAATGATCTGCCAATGGAATAAGAAAAAAAATCTTGTTTTTGTTTGAATTAAAATAATTTTTCTTATTCCATTGGTAGATCATTTTGCTTTAATTATTTTTTTAAAAGCAGAGATTGTTTTGCCTTTACAGCAGCTCTAGAATAAAGTTATTATCCATCTAAAGGTAGATCAATTCACTTCCGTTGCAAAGATCATTAGTTATTAACTTGGGGGCCGCTTACACGACACCATTCTCATTCGCACAACAACAGTGCCTGGTGGCTCGAGAACACAAACCTTGAAATAGGTTCCAAGGTGCAAGCCTTGAAGAAAATAGGTGACTTGACTTGACTTGATAAAATGGGTTGAGACAGGTTTTTTTTGGGCATTCAAAAATTCTGCAAATAAAAGAAAATTGACTAGCGCAAACCTTAGTAAATCACCTTGCATGATTCATTTAAATACTCTCATCCAATACATTTTGTGTCTGGAAGGGAAACTCCTACAAATGCATATGAAATAAGGTCAGCCACAAAATAACCCTCTCTTGCCTTTTTAGCTGTTAGTGAATCTGACCTTATGTGTACAAAACAATGGGAGCCTAAAGAGGTTTTCACCCTTTAACCCTTTCACACATACGATCACACCGGTGTGATCAGTCTTGGCTGGTCCCTGGAGCATACGATCACACTGGTGTGATCAGTCTTGGCTGGTCCCTGGAGCATATGATCACACTGGTGTGATTAGAACGGTCAGTGCATCACGTGATCAACTGCTAAATTCAAGTGCTTTTGTGTGTTGGCTGGCGCTGAGCCAGAGACGGTTGTGCTCAGTGCTGATATATATCACTATTCAGTGTTTTCAACCACATAATGTTTAATTGAAGTTTCAGACATTTAAATACACATAAGTACCAGCAAAAAAATTATTTTGAGTTTGTAAAATGCACACTGTTGTCTATGGAAGCGTCAATAATAATCCTTTCCGTTATAATAAGACGACACGGTTTATTCATATACACATTGTGTAAGTAGCTTTACATTTTACCCTATTCTTGTCCCAGTTCACCGGCCACTTACTTTCATGTATTTCGTAAGAAGTGGAGGAATTTACGTGATCCGATTCTCTGAACTAAGTTAACATGGCGCCACCCATCGCGCATGTAGCTCAACTAACAGGATCGTTATAAAGGTGTTTAAACAACAAAACATCCACTTGCACATATTTGACAATCGGAATATCAGTGTTTCATGGTATGGCTAATAGATTTGTGAATATTTTGAATAAAAAAGGTCACCATTTATACGCGTCACCATGGAAACATTAAAGTGACAGGTTCTAAATAACGGTCTCCTTGAAAAACTCACGCTGGGGGGTCAGTTAGAATTATTTAAACTTACGTGTGAAAGGGTTGAGCTGATAGCACAACTAACACAAATTACAGAACAATGTCTTTTTGATTCAAATGAATAATTAGTATGGTTGTCTCACTTAATTGTAATAATCATTACATAATTTAGTGTAGTAATATAACCGGTTGCAGCGCAGTCATTCCAATGAGCACTTGTACATGCGGCCCTGTCACATTTCCTCTGTGCCACTGTGTTTTTTCCTGAACAGGGTTCTGTATCTCTTTGCTGTGTTGAGTGATTTTATCAGCAATTATTCGTAGAATGCCATCTCTAATTATATTGCGGGAGGAACAGCTTTGCCTCACTTAATGCTATGTAGAACTGAATTACTCTTATAATGTGTGACCCCCAGATAACCAATTAGTCAAATTCACATTGTGCCATCCCAATAGCCCCTCATGTCATTTACTTAATGTGCAATTTAATGTGAAATAATTTGCACACTATTTCTATTATACTTGCAGCAGAAGTTTAGGGAATTATTCATAGTGTTATTTTTTACTTTGGTAAAAAAAAAAAGAAATTAGGCTACTCTTTCTTTTAGAAATTTTTTGTTTTGTTTGTTTGTTTTGTAAATTTCCAGTAGTTGGTCCTGTCTTGCTGGGTGCCCTTTTGTAATCCTCTCTAGGAGCTTTAAGTCTATCTTTGCATCTCAAGTGTAATGGAGTTGTTGTAAACATTTTCCACTTTATCCTCTCACTAAACAACTACCACTAAATTAGGTGACCCCCTCCCTGAGGTTTTCCAGCTTTACAAGAAATGTTGTCAGATATTTATATTGTAAGAGGCAGAAAGTTTTGCATTAGATCATCGTGTCACCCAGAGGGCAAATTTAGAGCTAGAGAAAATCCCAAAGAAAGCGGTAATGAGTAATTTGTCAGAGATCATAGACCTTCACTTTAGCCTCAGAGGAACAGGAGGGCCTTGAAGTCACGATGTGGGTGGGGGGGGGGGGGCAGGAGGACGCAAATGTCAGTGCACACCCACTAAGACTCAACCATCCGAGAGAGACGTCTTCAGAGTCAGAGAGACACAAAGACACACTTGTACATACACATTAACACACAAACACAGCTATGAACAGCCACATCTCATTAATGTAAACTGAGTTCAGACAGTTTGGAGCCACAGGAAAGACACAGGTTAAAGCTCAGGGGTTTGAAGAAGGAGAGGGGGAGCTGGAGGAGAAGTATTCAGCTTGATCCCTCCTTACTTTGTCCTTTTCTCCTTCCGTTTTTCAAAAAGTAAACCTGAATTTATCTGCAGACAAACAGATTTTACTGAGACTCACATATACAAGCTCTGATTTGAATGTGTCAGTACATTTCCTTTGCATTTATAGTCTCATAGTCAGGAACTTCATTTTTACAGGTCCAGGGGTTTTCCGACTTTATAATGCCAAGGACCCCTATGGAGATATAATGTAATTGCAAACAAAGGCAATACTTTCATGAATACAGCATTTAAATAGTAATAAATATAGAGTTTAATTATAATGACAACTGAATTATTAGCTTTTGTCATTAGCCAAAATTATTTAAATAGCCTATTTGAATTTAATGCATTGTTTTTTTTGTGTGTGTGTGTGTGCCTTTAATACAATATATAACCATTTTTAAATGTGATGCTTTAAATGTTTAAATTAAATTATTTTAAATTCAATTCAGATTCGTTTCTTTAATGCTTTCATAATATCACTGCAAAGAAGCTGTTTAGAAAATAGTGCCATACAACTATTGGACAAGATAAAGGTGACAATGGCAAGGGAAAGCTCAACAAGAAAATATGTAAATGTACTTCTTACTGTTAACACATTTCGAAAAATGTTTTTTCTCAATTTTCCGCTGCCTCAACCAAGCCTTCGAGGGCATGCAAGTAGACAATCAATTAAAAAATGCAACTGAACCTGACAGTGATCAATGGGAAAAGACATTTGGGCTTTTGAAAACTAATTTTCCACAGGAATAAGTCATATGAATTTTGAATGACAGGAGGCTGAGTAAATAATAACAGAATTGTCAATTTTAAGCAAATGATCTGTGAAGGTGATTGGAATGTGAATGTGTGGTTATTTTACACACTTTTTAAAAATCTACATTACAATACTTTTTTACAATAAACGATTTTTAGATTAATCTGAGTCAAAATTCTGTGCCCTTCTGATCCAGAAGGTCTCACATTATGTAAATGTGATATCTCAAAGATCTCAGCCCCTCCGGACATCCGTATGGTGGAATACTCTGCCCAGCATGCTGATTCTTTTCTTTAATATGTCGATGGGATATTGTATGGTTCAGAATCTTGCCTTTGGTCTCGGCAAGCTGCTTAAGATGTGATCTGAATCATGGATTTCAGTATCACTGCTGGAATCCACAGTGCATTATGTCTCACATTATCATGACTCACATTCTCTGTGTGGTCTATATTATTTTGTCCCCAATGATTTTGGATGTCCTTCATTGTTCAGCAATGATACACATTTATAGGAATATAGGCCATTTCTGTGCTTACAAAACTATGATCAAAGTATGGATTGTATAAGTTTAGCCTGATTACTGCTTCCCTCTTCCCAGATTAATTAAGAGTTAGAGATTTTCAGGGTGTTTGACATACTGGTGTAACATTCAAATATTAAAGTGCTTTTTTGATATTATACCGTTTGTATATTATAGCTGTTTATAAATGTAAAAGGTCTTGCACAATAAATGAAGTTTATCTCCCAAATGAAAGGAATTCCATTCTTCCTTCGTGCACACAAACCTTTGTAGGTTTATAAAAAAAAATTGCATAATGCCATCCAATGGTCTTCATTGGCCGCCCGTGAACAGCATCTACTTTGACCTGCCCTCAAACATTGTAGTAGCTGAGGCCTGGAAGAGTTTGGTGCGTGTTTTCGACGCGTTGAGAAGACGCTGTTTTCGGCACTGTGCTGTAAATCCACTTTGCATGCACTTATAATAGATCTTGAATTGGTAAAACAGATACTGTTCTTATCACAAGTGCTGAGGAAGATCCAGAGCTAAAATTCAGATATGGTCATGGGCGTATCATTTCTGACATGAGCTGTAAGCAGTAGACCAATCACAACAGACTGGGTTATTTGACCAATCAGAGAAGAGTAGACTCTTGGAAAGCAGACCGAATCCTTTCTCGAATCGTTTCAGACCCTGTAAGAAATTAGGTGATGCAGCAATATATATTATGAATAAAGGGTTTTTGTCCTATGGATGCATGTAAACCTATGAGACCTACAAAACAAAATTAAGAACCTCTAAATCATAATAGGGGCACTCTAAGGCATGGCTGAAAATGAAATTGGAAAATTATTTAGGAGCCCAATTCAACATCTGAGCAATTGTTTGTGGTTCTTTTTAATGGTGTGAATGGAAATTTATAAGTAAGATGTCTAGAGCAGCAGTAGCATCAAAAAAGAGTTAATCTGTAGAGAAGTTGGTTTAATCTTAAAGCAGAGTGTTAATCTCAAGAGAACTCTTAATCTTGTAAGAAGAGTTAATCTGGTGTGCAGTTTTTACCGTGTGGGAAATCTTGGAGAGGTGTTAACCTCAGAAAAGTGCTAATCTTCGGATGAATATTTTTCATCCTCCACATGTGTTCATAGATATAGGGCTGTTCGCATTATTGGGTCATTTCATGTATAAAATGGAGTTACGGCAGAACCCTGAGAGAGTTATAAATTGTCTGTATTTTGTTTTATTGCTCATGACAGGTAATTTGATATTAATAAAGGGATTTTGAATATTTATAACGATGAGAACAAAAGGTTTGATTTGACATTTGGAGGGAATTGAGACATAAGAAAAAATATTCTAGTTGAATGGGGTTAGCTTTTTAATGCATCATAATGACATGAATATTAAAATAACCCTAGGACAATACTTTCTTTTGCAAATTTTCTTCAACTCTTTTCTTGTTCATATGATTGTTAAATTCAGAAGAGGAGTATACATATTAATGGCTTTAGTCTGCACTAGTTTGCTGTATATGATACAGATGTTAAGATTGGCCAAAATATCCTTGACCAAAATAGCTTTGGTTAACCAACACACTCTGAACTCCCAAGGGGAGTTTCACAGTGATGCCATAGAAGAAACCTTTCAGTGAACTTTCTTAGTGTGAAGAACATTTTAATACAAAAAAATTCCCACTATAAAAACCTTTTGTGCAATGGAAATATTCAATGGATGTTCAATTATTATTATTATTAAAGAAGCACTCTTAAGTTCAACTAATTGCATTTAATTTAAATTTATAACTATAACTTTCAACTATAATACATTTTCATTAAATTGTAAATAACATTACTCTCGCACTTAAAGTTCACAAAAGTATATCCTTTAAAGTATAATTTCAACTGCTCCATAATATAAGCACTCTTTTCAAAAGCATGCTAAAGTTTAGGCTACTTCTTTTTCACAAAGGTGTCCTAGAATGAATTGTGAAAATGTCCAAGAAATATCAGTTATAAAAACACAAAAAGTATTAAATTACTATTTTACTAAATATTTTTGTGTGCTTTGTATTTTTTAGAGTATTGTGATGTTTGGTTAGAGGTAACCAAGTTAAGCGGTAAGCTTTGTTGGAATCAATTTTGAGCAATCACCCTTTTGTTTAGTTAAGAGAGCACTATTTTTGTAGCGTGTAGTTTCAGATTAGTCCCTTATGGAGGTACAATTTTATTTAGGATGTAGAGCAGCTCACTATATTTTGTAAAAAAAAAGAATATTAATTTCAACTCACCTGGAGTTACTGAGATCGTTCTGGCCTCCTCGGCTCTTCTCCAGCCCCAGTTTGGTGAAGATTCCCACCAGGACCATGATGGCCACCACACCACAGATGATGTACACAATCATGTGAGTTCGATCCCGCTCATGGTCTGGCTGCCCCTCAGTGTTGGTGGCCACAGGTTTTCCAGTGTTGGCCCAAATGGGAGTATCATAGTTGGAGCAGGAGGTCTGATCCAGTCGCTGCTGACGGAACTGGCAGCAGAACCGGTAGTAACAGGTGCCGCAACAGTACAAAAAGATACCTGCGTTACAATTAAAGGGAGGGTCCCACTGGCCCATCACGTCATAGTAACCCCGGCAACGGGTGCCAGTGGACGGCACAGTATCCTCCTCCACCTCTCCAGGTGTGGTCAAAGTTGGAGGCCCCTCTGATGTCACAGAAATCAACAAAGGATCTAAGGTCTGATTGGCTGATTGGATGTCCATATCAGTAGAAGTCTCGTCCTGTGCTTTAGTGGCCTGTCCCAGAATGGCAGTGAGCAGAAGATGAAGTAAAAAACAATTTCCAGCCATGCTTCACCCACTGCACTCAATGGTTTACCTCACTTTGAGAGTGAAGATACCCAATAAATGATTGTTAAAAGAAGAATACTTGAAAGTGTTGAATGACTTTTATTGTCATACAACTAGATATAGTTAAGAATATATAGTTAAAAAATCTGGTTTTTGGAATGTTTAGAATATTAATTTGTTTAGGTTGTTATATTTCCAAATTAATAAATGCGTTTATGACAAAAAATAAAAAAATGCACTGTTAACAAGAAAAAAAGTATTTCCTTCAACAATTAAAAATACAATAGTTACAGAAAAGGGGTATAAAATTATAGTTTCTTTAATTGCAACTGCATTACCTTTGTACTTTCAGAGAGAAAATAAATACCTGGCCCTGGTCCTGTCCAGATATGCGTCTCATTTTATTTTTCCCATTGTAGTTCAACACTTGTTCTCAGTGCTCACCAGTACTTCCTTTTCAGTTTTCTTTTCACCTCTGTATACAAGCAGTCACAGTAATTTGCCATAAAAAAAAAACCTTTTCCAGAGGAGAGTGAACCCACAGACAGGTGTTTTAATCCACAGCGATCCACTCAGAGTGCTGTCTCTGAGCCTTGTGAAAGGCAACAGTTCAGGATTCAAATTAAAACTCCTCCCTTCTGTTCTCAGCATATCAGAGAGAGAGAGAGAGAGAGAGAGTGAGAGAGAGAGATTTTCCATTCAGCTGCTGGTTATAATGTGAAAGGAGGGGAGACAGTACAATACTGAAGGGGTTAGTTCACAGGCTTTTATAGATACTGGAGAACATTTTTGTTTTTCCAATTAAGAGTGAAGAAGAACATGCAAAAAAGGGAATATAAATATTTAATTATATTATATAATTATATTATATTAATTATAAATAATTTATTATTTATTATAAATAATAAAAATTATAGCAAACATGAGAAGCATTTATGAACCTCTTGTCCATCAAAAGACAATATTTAATAAATCAATCAAAGCATTTCAATCTTCTGTTTATTCAGCTACAGCAATAGTATGATGGTCATAGGGATTTCCTGAACTGAAGTGTGTTATCTATTTATTTGGGCATATTTGGAGAGTCTGCGTGAGAGTGCCCACAGGCTTTCAAAATGATCAGCATTTACTGCTGATCTCAGAGCCATGCTGCACTGACAAGCTACGCATAAAATTATCGCAACCTTTGCCAAATAGTATGCAGTTTCATTTCGATTCATCGTTCATGAGGAGGCGAGGAGTGAGGAAGCTTCCTGAGGAGTCATGGGTGAGGATACACTCATGGGCGAGTGTTTTTCGCCCTATTTTGCAAACCCTTCCTAGTTGTAGGCTCCTCCGTGAAAGTTGGAGTCTAGAGAGACGTTTTTTTGGAGTTAAGGGTGCGGAGCTAAGATCCGTGGGAAGGAAACAAGGATGCACAAATTAGAAATGAGAAGCACCCCATCACTCAGCCAAGCATTTTAGGAAGTATGTGCCTCCGTATCAGAGACGACACTTGAGGACAGATGACTTGTTGGGTAAGATGTTTGGGTAAGGAACCGAATGCACTCCAGGGAACTGAATACACTCATTGTGAGGCGCTCTTTGTGATGCATTAACGAGACTGACTGAAAGAGACAGGTGTTTGCACAAGCGCGTTCGGCTCTCAAAGGAATTGAATGCGCTCACAGGGATGTTTTTGTGATTGTTCTACACCCTGCGGTACCCGTAGCGGCTGGCAGGTTTGATCATTAAGGTGATGGGCGGAGCAAAGGGAGAATCTAATGAGATTTCTTTGCCTCTCTAGTCTGCTCTTACTAATGTGTGAGGCCTAGAGAGAGAGAGTGGAAGCAGGTGTTATTTTTAGATCTGCCCCCTCCGTTGGCCTGCACAATAGCAGTGCTCGGTGGTGACGATCTCGGTAGAGAGCCCATTTTTTCCACAGGTTTGACTGAAGAGCAGAACCCTCCCCCTAAGTCAGGTCATGAAGCAGGCTACTCCAGTCCCTGGGATGAGCTCTTTCGATCTCGAAAACCTGACAGGAAGTAGGTTTTTCGCCCCAGTTTGTGAACTCTTCTTTGTTATAAGGCACCTTCGGAAGTGTCTGGGGTCTTGAGATCCTACAAAGACATTTGTTTTCAATTGGTCGCAATTAGCTGCTAATCAGCTGGCTCCCCTGGATGACAATGTATTCATGGAGTGTACGTGGAATCCGTAATTGTTGGTGGAGTCACAGTTAAGCATTTATAATGGTGCGGCCTAGCCCCCTTATACTTTCTTGTGATTTCCCAACCAAGGAAGCCTCGGAGATCTTCTGGTCTCTGGACTCCAACAGGAAGTGGTCTGTTTGCCTTGGGCAAACCTCTTCTGTTGTACTGCAGCTCTGAGAGTGCTGGAGCCTAGGGACCAAATCATATTACAGGTTTTACAATGGTTTTAGCTACACTTAGCTGGTAGCTTCGATTGGTAATTTAGGATGAGCATGGAGTAGAACCTTCCTGGTTATGGGCAACATCCTCCACTCCATCTAATGAGCTTGTTCTGACTTCAGCATCATTCCGCTATAGATTGTGACATTGAGTGTGGCTCTCTGTGAGTCTCCTTGGTGGAACTGTAGTCAAGGTGGGCGTTGCTAGGCTCTCTCGCTTTAGAGAGTCATCCTGCTAAGGCCTCTACCTCTGGAGCTCCTCTTGGATAGCAGCATCGATTTGTCAGGCTCTTTTTTGATCCTCATTGGTAAGCAGTCCTTAGTGTAGAACCTGTGTATTTAGGCCTCCTCTTGCTTTAGAGAGTCGTCACACTGAGAGATCTGGTCCCCAGAGTTCCGCATAAGACAATGTGTCCAAGATGTATGGCTCTCTGTGAGCTTCCTTGGGGAGGTGATCTTTAGCATAGTTAGGCTTCCTCTTGCTATAGATGGTCATTATGCTGAAGCCTCAGCTCTTAAAGCTCCTTGAAGGCAGTGGACTGGGTTGAAGGCTCTTTTTTGAGCTTCCCTGGCTAACTGTCTTCAAGGTGGACGTTGCTAGGTCTCCTCCCCTAGAGCTTTGCCTGGATAGCAGTATCAAGGCTTTTGTAAGCCTCCCTGGTAAGCAGTCCTTGGTGCAAAGCGTAGATAGGCCTCCTCTCGCCTAGAGAGTCATCTTGGTGAGGCCTCCGTTCTTAGAGCTCGGCCTGGGATGTCACGGCAGGTTGTATAGATCTCTGTGTGCCTGAAGTGACAGGTAGGATATTACTTATCATTGGAAGAATACCAGGCCCTGAGATCTGGCTGCAGGGTATGTAGCTGGGGTTTCTGGCCCTAGGGAATAGAGTCACGGCAGCCGCTGGTACGTACCATCCCACCTCTGTGGAGTCATTGACTTTATGTCAGCTGTTTCATCCTTCAGCATGGCAGAGTGTGTATTTGCTCCTCAAAGAGTCCTAGGTCACAACGAGTTCCTATTCGAAAGGGAATGTCTCGAGTTTCGATTGTAACCTTGTATTAGTTCTTGTTGCCATGATTCAGGTATGCCTGCCCACATCTCCTTTAGACAAAATCATTTTTTGACATGTACTACAGGCGCCCTGTTATACTTGAGTTGCACCGGTAGTGACATCATAGGTGTCATGATTCTGCCATCAGGTCTGTGAGTTCTAGTATTGTGGCAGGATCATGACAGACCCATGTTCTGTGTGCAAGCACATGGCCTTGTGTTTTGGTCATGTGCTTGTGTTGTCTCGTCTCGTCACCCCGCCCCCTTGTTATCCTGATTCTGTCATTAGTGTTTCACCCGTGTCACCTGTTATGTTTGATTAGTCTTCCTATTTAATCCCCTTGTGTTTGCTGTCTTGGGTCGGTGCATTGTTATACGTTGATCGTGAGTACCCTGTGTACATCTAGTCAGTGTTAGCATCTCTTGAAGTCTTGTTTGTTTTCTTGTTCATTCGTTTCCCAGTTTAGTCTAGTCAGTCTGGTATTCTGTGTTCCATCTGTTTTGCCCCCTCATGGGTTTTGTTTTCCTGTTTTTGTCATTAAACCGTGTCTGATTTTATACTGTCTGCGTTTGGGTTCATCTCCGTGTCTCACCGTGACAATAGGCTGTTGCCGGCCAATGTTATTATCGTGTTTAGACACATGCTTCAGACATCATCCTAGGACGCAGTGTATTGTTCCCCTTCTCTGGGAACCAAGGTTACATTCCCAACCCGAGATGTTTTCACAACCGACTTGGGGTCAGTGTAACGACTGAGATAGTAAACAAATAATAAAACTCACTCTGGGATGTGTGGTCCCATCCCCCCCACAAGGGAAAGAAGGGTATTTGGTTACTATGACTACGATCAGATAAGTTAATTTTATTGCTGTTAAAAATGTTGCCACGTGGTCAAGACAGAGAAGACAGAAACAGACTTTAAAACAGATGTATTTGATACCACGGTATGTATTTTATTATGCAACCAACGGTCAATGTAACCCCACCTGTATCATGTCTCCTATCTAATTGATCCTCATTTAACGACTCACACTTTAGTGTACATCACATTCTCTTAGAATTCAGTGTGTGATTGTTATTTCTAGCTGAACATTAATGGACACAAATGGGAAGGCAGATGTCTAACCACACTTGAGACGTCATAAATCCTCCCCACAGAGAAATCTCCCGCTTAGAAATTCCCTCTTTCTTATTGGTTGAGCCAACCCTGAAAGGTGGGACCTTTGTCAGCCTTTAAATGGCCCATCCACAAGTCCTTCCTGCTCTTGGCCTTCTCTCATACATTTGGCTTGCTGTCCTGCAGGGCAGCACCAGGCCCCGGACCCCAGACCCCAGGGCAGCAGGCCTTGACTCACAACCAGCCATATGCTCATATCAGGAGAGAGAGGAGTCTCTCAACCACAACAGAATCAAGGACAACTTCAGGAGTTTGGCACAGCGTCTTCATTCAACACAGAAGAAAGTCCATCGCAACTCCCACCATTTGCTCTGTGTGTCCTGTCCGGCCCAGGGGCGAAGAGGAACAATAATGCGAGCTTATACATCCGCATTTATATGACAGTTCATCGGCGCCGACATCCTTAAGTTCTGGAAATGTATCTCCTCGTCTAGGCTTCGCATAGGAAGCACCAGAGACACAAATTCCCCATCCTGATCTCTTCTTCGGTTTAAAGGGCGAACATACCACCACCTATCTCTGCGCTGCCTTTGTTGCCTCCGATGTAAAATCAGCAATATGCACTACTCTTCAGTTGCCATTTTGATCTGAATATCACTCTACTAATATCACCCAACTCTACTTCCCCCTGTTGCGTGAGCGGTGTATTGCATTTCACGCATCGCCCGTGAAGCTTGCGTCTGCTTGCGTCCACTGTTTAGACTATGAAAGGGAACACATAGCTTGCGTCGCTTGCGTTGCTTGCGTTGACTATGTAACGGCCCTTAATGTTCGTTTTCAAAACTATGCAACTCACCTTGAACTTGAGTATTGAATGAACACATTTATATTTTCTTTGGTGAAATTTGGGGCATTTTGTGTATTTATTTTCCATCTTATTATCTGTTATATTGATAAAGCACCAGAGTGATATATTATTCTCTAGGGAATATTAATACAGTGTTGTATCAGTGAATTGTTGATTTTGAGTTTGAAAGGAGGAAAGATTCACTTATTGTAAAATTAAAGGGTCAACTTTTATTTTATTTTCAATACGAACTGATTAATTGATTGTAATATTAATTTAGCTATATCAAGTTAATCCAATTAACTGACCCAAATATTCATAATTAATCATAACAAGTTATGAGTTATTAATATTCCCCTTTGAGCTAACTCGTGTGTATATATATACTTCGTATTATATATCAGTAATATATATGTTTTAAAGAAGTTAATACTTTTTTCAGCAAGGATGCATTAATTTGATCAAAAGTGACAGTGAAGACATTTAAAATTTCTATTTTAAATAAAGGCTGTTTCAGGACTGATTTCTCAAAAATCAGGGAGGGAGGAGCCATGGTGGAGTCTTGGCAACACAGATGGTCCTGGAGGCCGCAGTGATGGTGACGTCCAAGGTGGAGCTAGAGTGTCAGAGAACTGAGGTGGAGCTGGTGGGACTGTGGGCTGAGGAGAAGCCAGACGGAATCAGAGCCAGACAAAGCTGAAGGGGTGGAGAGACGGAGCGAAGCGAACGGCTCGTAAGTCCATGGCACAGGCAGAGCAACATCTGAAGGTGGAGCCGTTAGGACGATGGTATCTGGAGCCAAGACTGAGCCGACTGGTAGAAGGGCCGCAGTGGGGTGACAGGATTAGCGGCTGGAGGCTGAGCTGAGAGATCCTTTTTACTACGCACCGCTGGAGACCAGAAGACCCGAGGCAGATCCACACATAGTGGCATTTGAGGGGAAGACGAGGGGCTGAAAGGAACCAGCGGAAATGGGGCTGATGGACTGGCTGACTTTTTTTAAAGAGGAGGTGAAGGGAGGAGATGAAGGGAGCCTGGGCGGGAACTCAGGAGACAGGAGAATTTGAGCTGGGCGAAACCAGTGGAAATACAGGATAATCTCTTCTAGGTCCGGTATTATGTCACGGTGGGTTGCAGAGGAAACATCACAAATGAAAGGAGTATTCAAAATAAACTTTTATAAATCTTTAATAAAAAGTATTTAATAATTCCAACGAGAACACGCACTCATTTTCAGAAGAAAGAGTATTCCACAACTACATAAATGCAGCCTTTGTGAGCATAAGAGACTTATTTTAAAAACATTTACAAATCTTACTGACCCTGTACATGAAACACACACACACACAAAAAATAAGATTTTTGTTGTATTAATGTAGTTATGCAATTGAAGCAGATATAAAACATATTCAAAAACATAATCAGACTGTTATGTGACATGGTTTTAACTAAAATAGTTCATGTACATTTTAATATAAACATACAGTATATGTTGCTTGTTTTTAGTGTAATGAAATATGCTGTTCCACAAGCCTGTAACTTGAAAACTGTGTGAACATCAAATGAAACTAGAACATGAATTTACATTTGACGTGTTTTGATGCCAAAATCCCCTTGAAGTGTCCCCCACCCCCTGTCCATCAGCACAACAGTATTCACCATGTCTTATAACCATTCCTCTCCAACATTGTAAGAGCTAAATACATTTTTTAGTGCACAGACAGAAAATGTCCAAACTATCCACATTCAAAATATCAACATGAATAAATCAACTATTTGTGCAGTTTTGCTGTCCTCCACCATTCCCCTCCATTCTTCACATACAGTAGAGTACAGTTGTGATGGGCTCGGATGGGACTTCTGTCTTTGATCAGCTCACTGCACAGGGTTAAGATGTGACAAATATAACCTAGACTTCTGAAATGAGGAAGAAAGACAGAATGAATAAGGCATCTCACAGATCCCTTTTGGTCTCCTTTGGTTTTCTCTTTATATATATCCTACTCTGGCCTTTTTTTGCCTGTCCTTTTTGAGATCGCAATGCGTCTTTATGACTTTAAAGTCAATATAAACGATAAAACTTCTGTTTAAAATGTTGTCCTACTTTCTTCTTGATCATTACAAAAGAAAATTGTGACTTGTATGCCTCATCATCACCCAGGCTCCTCATGGAATTTTTTGCAGGCGTTTCATTTATATAACATTTTCTGCACTGATTTTTTTTGGAGAAAATATGTAGAATTCTGCAGAATTGGTGTTCTGTTACAGTACACGGGGAAGAAGAGAGGCAAAGATCTATTCTCATGAGTTTTATTGAATAAACATACAAACAACAAATCCAAACAGGGAGAAAAGTTATCAATAATCCAGACTAGGAGGAAGACAATAATCCACATGGGGAACAAAAACACAACAGCTCATCAAAAACCAACGTAGAGACAACGGCAGACAACTGACAACACAAAGGTAGCCTATAACCTGGGTAAGAAGAGGCTAACAAGGAATAGGTGAGGGTAATGAATTGCTATGGTAAGAAACAAGGCTAAGACAAAGGCTGCATCTAAAAACTTGAGCAGCTGACTTGTTGCTTTACAGCCTTATAGGCAATAACTCTGCAGGCAGCGTTTGAGTTTAACAGTTTAACAGTAACAGTTTAATGATATACAGCAAAATAGAGCGAGCTTTGGTGAGAACAAAAACAAATATTTAATTACTACAGTAGTCATTTCTTGCTAGAAATGACATCAGAAGTTGAAAACGTTGGTCAAAAATAAACATTTACACACAAACTGACCAGCAACCGCAACTTTCAGACGACATGAAAGTCTCAACTGTCACAGAATGGAATGCATAGGATTGTGGGATATCAAAGGCAGCGAAGGATACATCTATGCTGCCTTCAAAAATCGATCAGATGAAGGTATCAGAAGACAGGAAGTAAAGTTAATATTGGATTCAGATGTGCCTTAATGCCTTCTGGAATGTGTCATGCTATAGCAGCATTTTTAAGTTTTTGGATGAAGCCAAACAGGAACAAACCACAAGAAGTGAGCACAGGGAACAATGGAAACATAAAATACACTTCAAAATAAAAGTCCTGGAATGCCGTACACACAGAACACGGGAAATTGTGATATGTAAACATAGCAAAAAAATTTTTAATGGAGCTTAAGACAGACCACACACTTACTGATAGTTCAAAGCATTATCAGATTAGTGGAATTAGTGGAAATGTTTAATAAATGATCACAATGGGTGAATAAAGATGATACGAGCATACAAGTCACTTTATGACACTTTGATGGTGCTTTTGCTGCAAAAACTGTTTAAACCAGTTTAAGATGGTTTGCGGGTTTAGTTTAGTCTCCCAGCCTGGTCAAACTGTTCTAATGGCTGGTTTTAGAAGGGTTTTCAGCTTTTTGTGAAATTTTTTAACCATGAAGGCCGTACTACACATTAACCGCAATTACATCGAAAAAAGTGACCACTATATTTTTGAAAACCTTTTCTTTTGTGTTCTAAAGAAGAAAGAAAGTCATACAGGTTTGAAACAACATGAGAGTGAGTTGATGACATAATTATTTTTTTGTGGGAGAACAATTATAAGGAAGACTGAAAAGATGTATCCTGAGCCAGAACCTTTCGCTCTAAATGGAAGATAAATGTGTCCTCTCGTCAGAATACATTGCTCTCTGAATTCCGTGTTTTTGACTGTTATGTGCATATTTTATCTTGCCCTTTATTCATTCACTTAAGCGTTTCATTGAATCTCATTTTTCTTGTATGTAGCAAGGACAGCATTTTACTTGTAAATCGTTCATAGTTGCTATTGTTTTGGGGTCAGACGTTACATTCCTCTTTATCAAATATGAACTGTCAACAGATAAAGACTCTGATCAATGTTCTGATCAACTCACATCAGGGTCTCATTTGTCTTTTTAGTTATTTATTCTTTGTCATTGCAACTTGTCAGTCGTTCTCTATTTTTATTTTTATTTGTTGTAAAAGTATGAAAGACTGCAGTGCGGGTCTTCTGTGCTTGAAATGAATGCTGTCAGATGCAAGGTCTTGGATCAATTGCTGAAGCGTGAAATATAGCCTTGACAGTCCTGATATGGAGAAGAATTAATATACACCACTCTTCTCTCTATATATTCAGTCTCTCCACTGAATACAATGAAAGGAATATGAGATCAGACTATTTACAAAAAAAGAGAATATGATTAAGAAATTAAGCAATGCAGAAGTGCATGTATTGATGGGACGAGTAACGGAGGTGTAGCTTAATGGTTCATAACCAAGACAGCATTTGATTTATTTAATTTCATTTAAGGTTTTATTGTTACTTTTGTTTTAAAATTAACATGAAATGATGTGAAAGTGTAGATGCTATGAAATCAACATTGCAATTATATTCAGGGGTTTATGTTTTTGGGCCTATATTATGAGTCCCAAAGGGCATTATGACATTTAGAAGGAAAGATTTTGTACAATTAATTTGCATAATAAGGCAAATTATAATCCTACATTTTTTTAAATGAAAATAAGATGAGCTCGCACACACACACACACGCACGCACGCACGCACGCACACACGTTGGTGCAACTATTATGAGGACTCTCCATAAGCATAATCTATTCAATCCCCTTACACTGCCCCTACACCTAACCATCACAGGAAACATTCAGCATTTTTACATTTTTTAATAAAACATAGTTTTTGTATGTTTTTTAAGCTATTTGAATTACGAGGACTCATGAAATGTCCTCATAAACCACGTTTAAGTTGTAATACGTAATACCAGTGTAATACACGTCATTATACAAATTTGTGTCCTCATAAATCACATAATATAACACACAAACACACACACAACCCCATTTCCAGAAAAGTTAGGACCTTTCCAGGGCTGCGTTTCCCGAAACCTTCTTAACGCTACGTCGTTCTTAAGTTACACCTTAAGCTGTACCTTATCGTTAATACGTGTTTCCCGAAACGCTCTTAGTTAAGTATACCTTCTGTAAGTCACACGTTCGGAAGGTTGGTCTGGAGCACTCTTAGCTATACCTTATCACTGTTAAAGGTCTATATGAATATAATTCTGAAGTTTTAATACACCCAGACAGTGTTCAATTAGGCTAATTCAAGTGTTTTCATGCAAAGAATAAAATTGTCATTACACTGATTGTTGTTACAATTTTAATTATATTATTATATATAATACAATTTTATAAATTTATTTTAATTAAAGAGCGCTTTTAAAGGCCAGTGAAAGCATAGGCTACTGTCAGTTAAGTCCTATTCGGACGCTAATATTGTTTATCATGGGCTCGTAGCCTACGGTATTTTAAACATTTACAGGGGTAAGTCGGTTATTTTAGTGCCGTCCGAATCCATAATATCAGTGTTTTTTCTCACCCAACCCGCGTAAAAAACTCTGTCCAAATTAGTACCTACTGATTTTTTTGACAAACAGGTCGTGTGGTAATTTAATTGCTGTCTGAATCCACATCTCTGAGTTTACAAGAAGAGATTCAAAATTCACTGTTTAAATCCTTTTTGATCACTGCCGAGCACCGTAGCTACATGACGTACTCTTTTATTACTGAAATGCTTGAAAGTATTTACAAGAACAGTATTTCATCGCAGCTCACCTCAGCGAACAAAAATGGGAAAGAGAAGAAAGCACATCAAAAATTTAAATGGTTATGATGGCAGCAATATATGATACAATTTTAAAATATATAGGCAAGGCTATTATTGGCTGTTATAGTTTAGATTATTTTTTATAATATCCCATGAGTCCTAGTAAATGCAATTTCAACTATTTCTGAAGTGCTTCTTTTATAAAGAACAGCGCTTTCTCACATAAGCAGCCCCTGTACGAGAGAATAATTGATTCTCGAGTCATCGATATCAACAGATTCAGCACCATCGCCACGGACAGCACCCGGTAACGTCCGACGTAAGAAGGTATATCTTAAGCAGCTTTCTAAGGTATAGTTCGGGGAACACGCCTAGAAATGGTATACCTTCAGTTAAGTTATACCTTAAGAGTCTTCGTATCGCGCTAAGAGACAACGTTATCGGGAAACGCAGCCCTGAACCTTTACTTAACTGACCAAAGTACAAAAAAAAAAAATATTTCCAATGTTTCCACTGACCAAATTAATGGTATTTTATTAATTGTAATTGTACTTTGCGTTGAATCAGTAATGATATTGATGAGAAAGAAAGAAATATTTTTTTGATAACTAAACCAGCCATATGCCCTTTCATGGCTATAAAATCTCTGGTGTGTTTTAATGTCTCATAAACAGTCAGGTCTGTTTGAGGTCTCAGTAGACTCTCTGTCAAACTTGACCTTTTCCAAGTGAAAAGAGATGCAAATAGCCAGTCACTCCTCTGTGCTCAGTTGTTTATTATAGTAAATTGGTTTAGAAGCACCTGGATCCATTGAGAAAACCTGCCACTCATCTCAGAATTTCAATAAAATGATTTACTCACTCTCACTCCTTCCTTGCAAGCAATAGGTTTCTCTTTTAACCTACTTTTTGATGGGTCTAAATCATAGTATTGGTTCACAAACACGATGATTATAGCAAACTATATAGGGATTAGTTTCACAACTGATGCACTTTCATCTGCAAGTTTATTTTAGCCTTGGCCTGAAAGCAGATAATGTTTTAAATATCCAGAGGAATGAATGAATTTAAGACACGTAGGATTTCTATGCCAGGGGCTTCTTCTTTTCTCCCTGCGGTTTAAGAATTAAAGCAGCACAAAGGTTTTAAGGTTTAAAGGTTTTCAAACTTTGAAGAAAATTGTTGAGTCATTTTTTATCTCCCAGTAAGAAATATGAACATCTTAAGCGCATTAGACAGGGGATGGTATTGAATTTGATTGAATTGTCTATTTTGTCATCTCTCTAAATTCATTTTTACAATGGCATCATTTCTGTGACGTGAGATCTTGAACTTTGTTTTTTTATTTACTGTATTTTTTTATCCTCTCTAACTCACCCAACTCTCTTTACATTCCTCAAGGGGTGCAAATATAGAATTGTATTTTTTTAAAAGAAAAAATAAATTATAATAAAAAGTTAAGTGAAAATGCGAACATTGAGTTAGGTAAACTATTATTATTGCAATCCTCAGGAAAAATCTGATTGAATAGCAACCATGGGATTTATCATCTGATTTTACTCCACCATTTATTTTCTATCAAATGTTTTGTGAAAGCATCTGAAAAAAATGACACTAAAATAACTTATAAATAGAAAAATATAAGTTTGGAAATATTAATTTGGAACTATTATTGTTATAATAAATATTATTGCAAAATAATTATGACAAAGTAAATTCTGATCTCTCAATTTATATTAAATCTTTGACAATAGTTCATAGATTCTAGTGTTGATTGTACTGTTGAATTAGTCTATATATTGCAGTCATTGTAGACACACATTGAAAAAAAAAATAAGACAGGTTAGATTAGGTCAGGACGATTTTTATGGCAAGCTTGAGACCATAAAATATAACAATATTAAATATTAAACATTAAAATATGATACTATAGAAGGTATTCAACAGATCAATTTATTTATAGCTCTGACAAGTGCTTTTAGCTTCGAATTTACAACATTTGTAAAGTGTGTGTGGAGAGTGAATGTCTGATATGCACACATTCATTTCTGAAGTACAATTATTTTGAGTAGTAAAAGGATTAACTACATTTTTGGATTTCTGAAATCTGAGGGAAAATTTCGCTGTAGCATAAATAGATCACTTTTCATAATCTTAATCTGAAGTAATTACTCTAATTATTCGCATAGTGATCCGATGAAAAGTGCAGCTGTCTTTGCACAGCATGTATTGAATATCATCTAGCAACACGTTCTTAGGACTTAATTAGGACATTTTGTAACTGGCAGATGGATTAATTTATTTAAGTAATGGGAAAAGCTATTTCTGAGATATATACGGTAGTTCCAACTTCCTGGCTGTCAGTCTGTAAATTAGTAGTAGGCTTTTTATCAGTGGGTCTTTCTGTCCATCATTACGCCAGTAGGTGGCGACAAGTGTTAAAATGAGCGAGTCATTGAATCATTCATTCAACCAATTCCTTCCAAAACACTGATTCATTCTGGAACTAAACACACCATTGTTTTGCTCTGACACATGCAACAGCTGATTGTAAGCATTTTCCCTGGTGGAGTAGAACAAAATTCAAAGCAAAAGTCATTTATAAATTAATAATTTCCTCACACTCAGTTGATCTCAGATACAAATTAGTTCTATCTATCTATCTATCTATCTATCTATCTATCTATCTATCTATCTATCTATCACTAAATTACCAGTCATGCTGTTGGCCACCAAGAGGAGGAAAATAAAACTCCTGATTTTAAAAAGGCAAGAGTCCCATAAGAAATTTCACAGAGCCAAGAGCAATCCCTCTAGCATAGCTCTGTTCTCCCCAGTCTCGTACAGAGAAAAGTGCCATGAATAATGAAAACAAGGAAAGAAAAACTCATTAGCTCATTGTTTAGAACATACAAACCCTCTACTGGAGCTCACATGCCTGGTGATTTAAAGTCCCCGTGAACCGGAAATTGCAACCGACTTTTCTCCAGTGTTGTTGTGACGTATTTCCAAGTGCAATGGAAAAATGAATAGAGAGCGGGGTTTTACTTTATACACCTCCTCTCCATCCCTCACTCATAGAAAACTGACGGTTGGAGGGGAGTGGTTAAAGGATATTCAACCCAAGCCGTCAAACTTGACGTCATCAGAGAAGGAACACCATTTCAGAGCGGAAGCAAATGTTCAGATTTTGATTAAAGATTACCCCAACAAACACATTTTTTATCTGTGTATGGACTTTGACAGATTAATTGTTCGTAATGGACAGATTAATTGTTCACCAGAAAACTGGTTAATAGGGTTATAGCAAAGTTTGTTGTTATAGGAAGAATGAGGCGGGAATCGGCGAACATTTAAAGACTTTTAATACCAAAATAAAACAAATACAAAACGAAAGAAAAGACGCCAGCCCCTCACGGGCGACTGCTGCCACATAAAAAACAAAACATCAAATAAAATAGGCCTGGCCTCTCTCGTCCTTTACCGTCATCGCTCCTCCTTTTATGCATCCGCCCCTCCGTGAGAGATACGAGACCGATGCATCGTGCAAGTGTCGCTCATCCTCAATCACGCCACAGGCCTCATGCCATTCTCTCACGGCCCTCGGCCTCACATCTGATACTCATGGAATCCACAAGTACCAGATGTGGCCCAAATTTGGGCAGACACTATGTTGCTGTCTGGGTTAAACACTAAGAATTCCTTGGTCAACTATTTCAGCAGAGTAAAAACCCTCCTACTGTGACCACATTTAAAGGGGCAATAGGTGATCTGGGAAATGCTAACTTTAGCCTACTAGCTTTGAAAGCAAACGATCCCACCCTCCCTGCAAATCCATGCCTCCTTCAAAACACATGAACGCGCAGACCAGAAGCCAGACCAGACCAGACCAGAAGCAAGACGACCAGAGACAACGTCATTGGAAGTACATCATATGTCATTCACCGGTGAGAAAACTTTACAGTACAGTGAGTAACAGTATTACAATAACAAACATATACAACTGTTTGCCTGCCATTCTCACTCTCTCTGCACAGAGAACGTGAACGCCCTGATAACGTATGATGTCTGCGTGAACAGGCTGTGCAGTGGTAAGCAAACACACATTGACTGACAGGGAACACATGTTATAATTTCATTCGGACCAAATGCAATGATTGACAGAACATTTTATGGTCCTGCGCCTTCCACGGACGATATATTTATAAAAATACATTTAGACTGCTTAACGTAGTGATTGCTATCAGGATATAAGGAGACTTTCAACCAGCATAAAAAAAGAAATTTCTGAATCACCTATTGCACCTTTAATCTCTATTTGGAGATTTGAAGACTCTTATTAACCAGTTAAAAGGCTGTGTATTCCTGCTTCATTAAAAAATATATATTGATAAGCATTATTAACAGTCTTAAATGAAATGGGTAAAACAGTTTATGAGCCATGGAATAATAAAAAAAAAAACTATTGTACAACTCGTTGAGATTTAAAGGCAAGACACTATAGATAAATACACTACTTTTTAGTTAACTCAGTTGTAAGGTATTCGCATACTACGCCTTAATTGAGTTAATTTATTAAATAGTTTGAGTATCATTTTGTCATGCAAAAAAAGAGTTTTGGAGGTGGGGCAATTCTTAATGGGATTTTTCATTTCCTCCACTTCTGCAATATCTTTCTCCAGTTACATTCACTCGGTTTACAAAGTCATCTCGAAAGTTAAATCGTCAATACTTCTGAAAATTTTGAAAGAACAATTTGACATTAATTGTCTAAACTTTTTTTTTTTTTTTTTTTACTATTTTTCCTTTTGGTTGGGCACTTGGAACTTCATTTATATTACTATAATTCCCTTCCAATTTATGCAATGATGCAACAAGAAATAAATTATTTGTGGTTTCAAAAGAGAAGTAATAAATAGGTTGCTATTAAAAGGTGGCCTTATTTCCAACTATATTATTGACTAGTGTACTTTTCATATATTATCAGGATCAATAGAAATTATATTGCTAACACTTATTGTCATAACACTTTATGAAACATCAGACTTTTGATTGGGTTAACATAATTCCAATGCAGTAGTGACAATGTTTTGCAATTAACTATTCTTGAGTCATGCACAGACATCAGTATATTCATGCAAAACACAGCAATGGTAACATTACATTTCATTTATTATTTACTAATTGTAACAATAACAATTTTATTTGCTGTCTTTGTTGTGCTACTGACACAAGACAGCAAATAAAATTGACAAATAAACCCAAAAAAATTGTCAAACAAAAGCAATTGCTTAATTTATTCATGCCGCAATCCACTCTAGGAGTCCGTAACTCTATACTGTAGCTATACTAAGCTACAGTATAGGTGTTACGAATCGTCAGGAATGACACGAAGAGTGAATCCAATTGCAGCACTTTAATGACACAGACAGGTAATCCAGGGAAAACAAGGAAACTCAAAACAAAGAGACAGCTACAGGAAACAACGACTGACAAAACACAACTGAAACACAGAGGTATAAATACACAAACAGACAAGCTAAACAAGATAACAAGGGGGCGTGGTAAACCGAGACACCTGGGGAGACTAATCAACATAACAGGAGACAGCTGAACATGAAAAGACAGGGGAACACATGACAGACAAAAGCAAAACACAAAACCCACACCGTGACAATAGGTCAAGAGTAAATCTAAAGTAAATTATCAAGTACTCTCAACTAACTAAGCATTTGTCAGGCTACAACAAATCATTCATATTTCACTTTACTTTTGAAATACATCAGTTTTTGTGTACAATCTGTTTGCATATGAATTAAGATTTACTAATTCCCTTTCACAATGAGGTACAACCTTTAACTAGATATCACCATACTATCCCCAGCTGATTTATCAACATTATAAGACAACTGTGTTGTATTACACATTTTGAATATCTCTTTTAATCTGATGTTGTTCTGTCATTTAAGAAAAATCGCTACTTCAAGTCAAGTCAAGTCAAGTATATTTATATAGCGCTTTTCACAATACAGATTGTATCAAAGCAGCTTCACAGTATCAATCAAAACAACATAACAATGTTTGTTTATTAGTGGAAAACAATTAAAAAAAATAAAAATAAAAAGACATCCAAGTTTGGAAGGGCTGATCAATGTTATTAATGATTGGTTAATTAATTTGAATATCCCCAACTGAGCAAGCCAAAGGCAACAGTGGCAAGGAACCGAAAAACTCCATCAAGTGACCCAGTGGTGTCCTGAAACTCCATCAAGTAACCCAATGGAGAAAAAAAAACCTTGGGAGAACCCAAGCTCAGTCGGGGGCCAGTTCTCCTCTGGCGTTTATGAACTAGAGGCCGGATTTACAGTAACTGTAAGTTTTAAAATTTTATATGAATGCCTGGCTGAAGAGATGCGTCTTTAGTCTAGTTTTAAACTGGGAGAGCGAGTCTGAGCAACGAACAATATCAGGAAGGCTATTCCCGAGCTTCGGAGCTAAATGTGAAAATGCTCTCCCTCCTTTGGTGGATCTGGATATCCTAGGTATAGACCAGCGCGATGGATTATAGGGCGATAGAAGATCCGTTAAATAGACTGGAGCTAAACCATTTAGGGCTTTATAGGTCAGTAGCAATACCTTGTAATTAATACGGAACTTTATAGGTAACCAATGAAGTGATGATAAAATCGGTGTTATATGATCATATTTTCTTGATCTAGTAAGAACTCTAGCGGCTGCATTTTGGACTAACTGTAGCTTGTTTATTGAGGATGCAGGACAACCAGCTAATAAAGCATTACAATAATCTAGTCTCGAGGTCATGAATGCATGAACTAACTTTTCTGCATCAGAGACTGATAGCATATTACGTAGTTTAGCAATGTTTCTAAGGTGGAAAAAGGCTGTTTTTGTAACATGAAATATGCTTTTCAAAAGACAGGTTGTAGTCTAATATAACACCCAGGTCTTTTACAGTAGAGGATAAAGTAACAGGGCATCCTACTATGTTAAAGTAGTGTTGTGAGAGGTTTTGTGGACGGTTTTTAGAACCGATAAGTATTACTTCTGTCTTGTCTGGATTTAATAAAAGAAAATTACGCGTCATCCAATCTTTTATATCTTTAACACAGTCTGTCAATTTGGATAATTTAGCGTATTCATCTGGCCGTGATGAAATATATATTTGAGTGTCATCGGCGTAACAATGGAAACTAATTCCATGTTTCCTTATAATATTACCAAGTGGCAGCATATATATTGAGAATAATAGAGGGCCTAACACAGATCCCTGTGGCACTCCATAGTTTGCCGAAGTTATGATCGATTTTTCTCCATTTAAATAGACAAAATGGTAGCGGTCGGATAAGTATGACCTGAACCAGCTTAATGCTTGTCCGTGAATACCAGTATAATTTTGTAGTCGATCTAGGAGTATTGTGTGATCTATAGTATCGAACGCTGCACTAAGATCAAGTAAAACTAGTATTGAGATACAGCCTTGGTCCGAAGCTAAAAGTAAATCATTTGTTATTCTAACCAGCGCAGTTTCAGTGCTATGATGCGGTCTGAATCCAGACTGAAACTTTTCATAGATGTCGTTTTCTTGTAAGAAAGAGCCGAGTTGAGCGGACACAACTTTTTCTAATATTTTAGACATAAATGGAAGATTTGAAATGGGTCTGTAATTTACTAGGTTATTTGGATCTAATTGTGGTTTCTTAATAAGAGGTTTTATAACTGCCAGCTTGAACGTTCTTGGAACATGACCTAAAGATAAAGATGAGTTAATAATATTGAGAAGAGGCTCTTCCACTATAGGTAACACTTCTTTCAGTAGTTTAGTTGGTATAGGATCTAATAAACATGTTGTTGTTTTAGATGAAGTGATAAGTTTGTCTAACTCTTTTTGTTCTATAGTTGTAAAGCATTGTAATTGCTCTTGCGGAGCGACAATTGTGGCCGAATCATAAGGCGGGAGCAAGGATTGAACATTTACAATTGTGGTTCTGATGCTTTCAATTTTCTCGTTGAAGAAGTTCATGAAATCATTACTACTAAACTGTAACGAGGTAATTTGTTCAGACGACGTCTGTTTATTTGTTAGTCTAGCCACGGTGTTAAATAAAAACCTTGGATTGTTTTGGTTGTTTTCTATTAGTTTGCGGAGGTGCTCAGCCCTGGCCGCTTTTAGGGCCTTTATATAACGTGACATACTGTCTTTCCACGCGATTCTAAAGACCACTAAATTAGTTTGTTTCCATTTACGCTCTAAATTACGGGTTTCTCTCTTTAGAGCATGCGTTGTATTATTGTACCATGGTGATATACTTTTCTCTCTGACCTTTTTTAATATAATGGGTGCAACAATATCCAATGTTCTAGAGAGAATGGTGCTCATAGTGCTAGTTAGTTCGTCTAGTTCATCTGTTCGTTTGGGTTCAGGCCGCAGCTGAGACAGATCAGATAAGCTATTTGAGAAATTATCTATGGTGGATGGAAGGATTGTTCTGCCTGGTCGATAACATGGCGCAGCATGACATATTACAGACGTACGTAATATACAAGTTACCATGTAATGGTCAGTGACATCATCACTTTGTGGAATGATATCTATATCGGTTGGATCGGTTCCATATGATATAATTAAATCGAGTGTATGATTAAGACAATGAGTTGGTCTGGTGACGTTTTGCTTGACCCCGAAGGAGTTTAATAAATCTGTAAACGCAGCCCCTAACGCATCATTTGAATTATCGATGTGTATGTTAAAATCTCCAACAATTAATGCTTTATCGACGTTGACCAATAGATCTGAGAGAAAATCTGCAAACTCTTTTAGGAAAACAGTGTAAGGCCCTGGAGGTCTATATACGGTAGCCAAGGCTAGAGATAATAGGGATTTTTTTCTTACATCTAAGAGCGTAACATTTAGCACAAGTACTTCAAACGAATTAAACCTATGACGAGTTTTCTGAGTAACATTAAGGATATCCCTGTAGATTGTTGCAACACCGCCGCCACGACCGATTAGACGGGGCTCATGCTTATAACAATATCCTGGTGGAGTAGACTCATTTAGACCGAAATAATCATTTGGTTTAAGCCAGGTTTCAGTAAGGCACAGTACATCGAAATTATTATCTGTGACCATTTCATTTACAATAACCGCCTTAGGTGTGAGCGATCTAATGTTAAGCAGGGTTTCCGCGGGGCATTAAAAAGCATTAAAAGTCAATAAATGGATTTTGCGAAAATTAAGGCCTTAAAAGGCATTAAAAAGCATTAAATTTGATTCTTAGAGGCATTACATTTTTTTATGGTTTTGAAGAGAATTTTATATAAATTTATTTGAATATAGCCTTCATAAATAATCATTTGTATTTGCTGTCGCAAAATATGTACGTTCGTGTGATAAATACGCGGAACCAGTTTAGTAATTGCTTCCAGCCGGAGCAAAAGTGCCGTGATGCGGAGGTGACGCGGGTACTAACCCTAACCTGAACCTTGAAAAAATGGGAACGTGCAAACTCCAGCCAAAGTGCCTGGAAAACAAAACTTTTAAGGCATGGTTGCAGCCTGTTAGTGGTGAAAATGATGAAGGATTTTGCGGCGTTTGTAAAAGAGTATTTAAAGTTGGGAACAATGGGAATCAGCGCCGTAAAATCCCATATGCCGCGTGACGGCCACAAATCGGCGTTAGATGTAAATAGTACATTGTGTTTAATTTGTCGTTTAATGAGATATAATATATGTTGCTAGTAGTGAGAATAGACCCGACTGTTAGCATGTACTTTAATGGTCCAGTTGCAGAACTTTTGTCAAGAATGTCAGAGGTTTTGGGTTGTAATCCACAGTAAGAAGTTTTTTTTCTCTCGTCAAACCCGATTGTTTATTAGTGGTTGTATATCAAGCACTGACATGTTTGTGTGCATTATGTTTTGTGATTTCACCGTAACAAAAAGAGTCTCTCCGCAACGGATTGAAGCGCGCGTCCGAGAGAAGAAGTGTTGTGCACGAGCCACAACAGAACGCAGGCAAAGAACGTTGTCCTTCTATACTCTTTGACGCAGGACTCTCAAGTGTCACGCATTGAGCGTGACAGTCACTCATTTCGGTATTTTGTCATGCTCACATTGTATTTCTTACGCTGAAAAACTCTTTATAATAATATTGAATATGCCGCAGCGCCCCACATGTCTCTGGCCCCGCCGCTCTCACTATGGAACCGACAGGAATCAAGCGCGTCTCCCCTGCAGTTCTTACTAGTCGAGCCTGCCACTTATCAGCCAATCAAAAAAAAAAAGGGTCTACACATTAGCCAATTAGAAAATAGCACTATTGTATCTGGGTAAGATTCAAGATAAGTCATGATCTCCTGTTTTAATGTTACAAAAAATTCACAACTTGTTTGACACAAACAATGGTAACTTGACTGCTGTTAGAGAAACGTTTCCCAGATAATTAGCATCAGTTTTTTTATGAGTGTCTGTAACTTAGACAACAGTTCTACAGCCTGTTCACTGACAACACCTGCTCAGAACAAGTAGTCTAGGCCTAGTCATATTTTCGTTATCACACGATGACTGACATATTGTCACATTATAAACATCTCTCTCTCTCCAAATAGGCTTAATAATTTTATAAGCACTAAATAAATTAAAGCGTATTGAATAGTCGATGTTATAGGTCACTTTTAAAATCATGTCATATTTTATAATTATATCCTGGCCATGGATGCATTAATCATTGCATCTGTCTTTCAAAGATGTCAGGTAAAAAGCAATTAAACATCCTCTCATTCGCCCTGAGAGGAAAGCCCCCTAAAAAGGCCAGGTTAGAGGATGCTGGCCCAGAGAAGGTGGCGAAAAGGGCCCATTAGAGGAGGAGACGGTGCAGGTAGAAGAGGAAGAGAATAAATACTTTTTTATTTGGTTGAATTGTCAGTGCCATGTCAAATCTTCTCTTTTGCAAGTGTGAGCAATTATTAATGACAACAACAAAAACACTAATAATAATATTACTAATGAAACACCATTCCTGCGACCCGTCCTATACGCCGCGAGATGTTTAAAAATGGTGGGGACAATCGACATGTCCCACCCGCAAATTACACCTATGTGTTCCAGAAAAAAAGAAAAAAAACTTTATATATATATATATATATACGTGGTTAGTGATGGGTCGTATATGGCATTAAAACCTTTTAAAATGGCATTAAAAAGGCATTAAATTTCATTTGAAGATACTTGTAGAAACCCTGGTTAAGAAGACCTAGCTTTAGAAATTGTTTTTGTTCACTAATAGCGTGTTTTTTTGTTTTAATAACAATTAAGATTTTTTCTAGATCCCGCAGTAGATTTATTATTTGATCTCAGTAAACGAGGAATAGACACAGTTTCTATGCAATGTTCTACACTAGTATTGATATAAATTAAATTGGTGCAGCAAAGACTGTGATTTGGATTTTTGGTTACTAGTCAAACGGTGTTTAACATCTTAGAGATGTTATCCGACAGAAGATCTGCCCCGATTCTACTTGGGTGTAAGCCATCAGCGCGGAAGAGCCTCGGTCGCTCCCAGAACAGATTCCAATTATTTACAAAGAGCAGTTTCTGCTCATTGCACCATGACATTAACCATTCATTTAGCGCGAATAATCTACTGAACTTTTCATGCCCTCGTCGGTACGTGGGAAGCGGTCCAGACACAATGATCGTTGTTTCAGGCGATGTGCTGCGAACCGTTTCGATCAGGCTCCTGAAGTCTTTCTTCAGAACCTCTGTCTGTCGCAGCCTAGTGTCGTTAGCTCCCCCGTACCTGTATCTCAGGTACCCGCGCAGCGATATCAAGAACACGAGCACCAGGAAAGCAATGACTGTGCACCTTACTTTTACCTAACGTAGCGTGGACGTGTCGGACGGTGGAATCGCCGATGATCACAGCATCGCGTTCCGTTTCGCGAAGAGAGGAGAAGCGGTTCTGAGTGGATATCTCGAAAACCGGAAGGGGCGAAAAGATTCTGGTCCTGGCTCGCGGCTTCCGCGGAACCACCCAGGCTTCGTGGTGTTGTGTCGGAGCCGGAGTGAATGAAACCATGGCTGATCGGGACCTGGACGCTCGGGACCAATGCTGAGAAACGCACGGAGTAGACGCGGCGAGGGTCAGCGGGTTACTAACGTTAATCACCGATCCGTGTGCATCGGTGCGTGATGTTTCAAGAGCTAAACGCCGGTCTCTCAGCTCAGCTTGTCTCTCTAAAAGGTCACGGATCTGTTTCTCAACAGCTTCTAATTCAGACTGCACCGCAAGCATCTCAAATCTGTTCTCATCTGCACCAAAAGGTAGATATACATCTGATATATTCGCCATTTGAACAGATGGACAGTAAGTTAGCAACGATCGCAACCAGTGATGCTATTAATATTAATACTAATTTATGACTGAAGTCTTGGGTATAATCCGTCTTTTTAGTGGTACGGGTGTAATGTAGACGCACGATAGACGAGAAAATTTTCGTTTGTAAGTGAGTGTAAAGAAGACTCGCTCAGCCGTGACCCACAGGTGTAACGGCCCAGTGTTGGGTCACGCTTCATTGGAATGGTACGAAGATTTTGGACTTGATACAAAAATGTCAGAAATGGCCGCCATAGGAAATGAATAGGAATTTTTTTTTTTTGTGTACAATCTACAAATTGTAGACACACTCAAACATTTTTCCCCCCGTAGTGTCTTTATTGCTGTATAATTACTGTAGTGTAATTATTCCATTTAAATATTGGAAACAATGTGACTATGACCAGATTAACTGTATCCTTTTGTTTTATTTTTCATTAAATGGCCAGCTGCATGTCACATGTATACATTGATAAAGGATAATTTACCTTCAGGCTAAGAAGATCTGAGAAGAATCTGTTTTCTTTCTTTTGGTGATTTGTTGATTGTGCACCCATGTCTGTATAATGCACTAAAAACATTCTGTCATTCAGCTTTACCTAACGCACACATAACCTACATCCAACTATATTAATAACACTTTCGTGCACAACGGATCAGTTTTTTTTATGTAAACCACAGCCCAAGCTGCAGATGAAGACATCAACAGTCAGATTATGTTTAATACCACCTACTGTACATTTTAAGGATTATGTTTTATACATGTATTTTTGTATGCTATAAACACACATGTTCTCAAATGTCTCTGCTCAATCTCATGAGCAATGGAGTGAGTCTCATACTCTCCCTTGCCCTTCTGCCCTCTTATTTTAATGGGACTGAAAGTACATTACCCACATGATTAGATGTAAAATCTTTTTATCAGCTTGTGACAGTAATATTGGATGAGAGGATCACATCCTGAAAGCCGTAGTGTTTAATTAGTGGCATGGCCCATGAAATCATATCAATGTCAGGGATTGTGTGAGCGGACAGCTACCAGAAGAAAACTGCCATGTGAGTGCCAACCATTATATGATATAGAAATGAGAGTCTGTATCTGATTTGGTGGATTTACAAGACTCAAATTCAGATCGAAAAAGCTGGAAAACTGGATATAAAGTACAAAGCTCTCTTTCTGTATTTTTAAAGACTGCCTTAGTTAACCTGTCATCAGCATATTTTCACTATGTATAAAGAACCTTTAAGATGATGATAAGAGGATGTGAACAAGATGATGCAATTCAAATGCAACATTAAAAGTAGAGACTGTTACTTGTACAGTATATGTTTCTGCGTATAAAGTTTTTTTTATCGAATTGTAGCTATGGAAAACTTTTAATTTATGATAGAAATCATAGTATGTTGGCTCTGGAATCATTCATTTATCTTAGACATTTACCTGAAACATGGTTGCTTAAAGCTAGCCAAATAGATTTAAAATTCAAAACAATGGTAACATTTACACCTGAAAACGTACAAAATGCATATATTGGAGGTCAATAACCATCACATTTAATTGTGTTTTGTTCATGTTCTTGTTTTCAGATCTTTTACTTTGAAGTTTAGTCAGTGTCATGTTTCCTGGTTTGTCCTCATGTGATCCTGTCATGTGATTCTCTGCTCTGTTTGCTATTGGCTCATTGTAGATTATTCACAGGTGTTTCTTGTTTCTCATTAGTCCTTGTGGATAAATAACCCTAATGTTCCTATTGTCTCATCTAGCTTTGTTCCCTGTAAACCACTGTTGGGGAGTTTTTTTTTCTGTTCATGTTTAAGTGGATGGTGTCAAGTTTTTATCGTGTAACTGTTCACTTTTGGATTCAATAAACTTCACATGGGATCATTTCAACTTGCCTACAGTGGACTATTACAATAACATTTATCAGAATATATATGACTAAAGTCATTGAACCTGAAAATTAAAAACCACCACTTCTTTATACTTTCATATTGTCTTTATGTTTTTCAAACAGGGACACAATGATATTAAACTCATGAATACATAAATGAGGTTTATTTGAGGCAGAAAGTAATAAAGAGCTCTAAATAGTATTTACAGAACAACAGTAGCACAGATATATCAGACAGCACAACCTGAACTAAATGAAATAAATCATACTTCATTTTTTTTTACTATGAATAATGAATGTGTATCATATATAAAATATCAAGTTAGAAATTAATCTAAAAATGTTACTTTTTAGATTAAATTGTTTAATGGCACTGTAATGTGTTTATGATTACACTGATTCTATGGACTTTAGAGAGTTTGACCATTTACAACCAGAGTAACAAATGTTTTTTTTTAAAAGACTTGAGAAATACAACTGCCCCATTGGGTCCATTGCTGGTCATACATGCACATTTTAAAAACACTTATTGTGCTTCCTATAACATTGATCTCCTTAAACCATATTGAATGTATATATTCAAGGCATTCTAGGATTGATATAAAGGTTAACTGTTCAGAATAAAGGTAAGGTTTTGAGAAGTTACAAAACAAAGTATCAATAATTAGTAAAGTACAAAGGAAGTGACTTTGACTGTGAATTTGCCTGTTTATTAAATTATTAATTTATCATTTTATACAGTAATTCTAAATTTGACATTTACATTGTGGGTGTAAATGAATAGGCTTGGACTTGGTGCTGGTAACCCAATGCACAGGACCATGGGGACACAAGAATAAAAATATTCATGATTATGAAGCTGAAAACATGTATGGAGGGATTGACTGGAAATAAGTACTGCACATTATGACCTCTATTACAATAACAGTAAAGGAGAATTAATTGTCTAATTGTCTATACATTCATCAACATCAATCAAAATAGCATATTTTTTTAAGGATCAGTGACTTTATTCTCATTTTTTTATTGCTCTCAAAGCATCTGAAGTTGCAGATCGTGTTGAGGTAGGACAGAGACACCTGCAGACCGATGAGGGGAATCCTGATAGAATTTGCTTTGGCACATTAAATCTATTTATATATTACTTGTAGTTTTATAAAAAATATAGATTTTTAGGTTTGGTTTTGTTGCCAGCAAAGCTGTAAATGCTGTACTGAAAAGTAAACTATACAGACTAATAGGAGCATCTGTATGCATCACAGATTACTGGAGGAAAAGTTAAAAAGTTCAATAGACTGAAAAATTGTCACTTTACGAAAAGGCACTGAGCAGAAAAACTGGAAGACCTGCATGTTATATAAGAGCTATTTTTGTTTACACGATTCTCTTATCTAGGGCACTATGTGACTCTTTATGACTGTTGTAATAATACATTCTTAGATGCAGCCAGATCTACCTCTGGCCAAATCCATTCATGCCATTGTTCCCCAATGGAGTGATAGTGACGGAATCTAGAAAAGGACGGAGCGCTTGTCCAAAAGGTCTATGGAAAAGAAATCATGTAATTCAATCCAGTTATTACTAATACTAGTGTCAATGACATATTTGATTTCAAAGTTTTAAGGCCAAACTTACGTAGCGAGCACCTCAGATGGGAGGTCAGTGATGTATGAGGGAATCTTTGATCCTGTTAAAAACTGTGCAACCTCAGAACTGAAGGTGTTGCAGTTGTGTTCAAAAAGGTGGTATTTTCCAGGGCTGTGGAAAGAAAAGGAGGAAGTACAGATTTGTGTGTAAAGGGTGTCATTTCTGTACCACTAGTGCAAACAGAATAGCAAAAAGATGAGGTTTCTCAAACACGTCTCTCATATTTTCTCTCAATATTAAACTAGAAAAATATTCTGATAAACAATTGAATAAGTTTCTGATAAACTGGAAAAAAAAATTCTGATTACAATATTAAACAAAAATGCTTTCACTGTCGCTGACTAGATATATTTAAAATAATGTTGCCATTATCAGAACCCACAAATATTCCCCCATTGCATTATTATACATTATATACAGTAGTTTAATCTAGTACTGAAACTAAAACTCTGAAAACTTGATTTTTTTTCCTCACACAGTAATTTTTATTTTGGGTGAACTATCCACGATACATATTATGGCAGTTTTGTATTGCGATATATTGTGACACGATATATTTTTAAACCCCTGGTTTCCTGTGAAATGCAAAAATATACTGACCTGTAAGTAGACTCCCTGAGAGAAGACAGATATTCCAGAAAGAGGTCCCGGGGAACTTCAGTGTCTCCAAGGTTCACGGTGGAATCAGGCACGCCTAAAATAGTGCCACCCTGAAACATGAGAGTATTTCTTGATTATGATGGGTTACAATCATTAGGCCCTATTGTGTATTTAATGTCTCCAAATATGTAACGTAGCTTTCAACTTGCAGATTAAAGTTGGCATGATACTGAATTTGTGATAGTCTTTTCTTCCCTATTGTGTGAAGTCAACAAGATTTCTCAAACAAGAAAAAAAAGGCTGGACTTTTTTCCATTAGGAATTGATTAGATCGTTGGATCATTGTTGTCTGATAACTAACTGCTGTCATCTCATGTGAGTGACAGGTTGTCCCGCCCTTAAGCTGACAAAAACACGTCATCAGAGAAAATGAACAGATTGCAAGAGTGAGGGGAAGTTTTGATAAAGATTGAGGGGACATGAATTTCCAAAAAATAATAATAACCACAGACAAATCATTTATAATATTCGGTACTTTCCTGTTATCCGGACCCCACGTGTTTCTTTTAGTCCCGTATAGTCCGTATAGTCATCCCTGATTGGTCTTAACCCTAGTGATGGCTAGGTTTAGGGGCGGGGTTAGGGGTAGGCCATCGTCCCTGATTGGTCTTAACCCCAGTGACGGGTAGGTTTAGGGGAAGGGTTAGGGGTAGGCCATCGTGGGGTCCGGATAACAGGAAAGTAAAAATAAGAATTGTCCATTTTGATTTCATGGCGACTTTAATGCATAAAATTATAATTTCATTCTTACCGGATAGCAGCTTGTGATGCCCCCTCCTCCATAGAAAAACTCTTCCCCATAAGCCACTATTGATGTGTGCCTTCATTAAGTTACAAAAGAACAATGCATTCAAATAAAGACTGTTTATTTATTTATAAAATTAGAAGAAAAATAAAAAACTAAGAATTTTCACTAGTGGCCTCAGACCTTTGGACCCCAATGTATATCTAAATATGCTGCCTGATAATAAGTACCAAGGTTTGCAAAAAAACAACAACAAAAAAAACGTTAAACATACTCACCATATTCCTTCAACTTGCTTTCCTGTCAGTTTAGATATAGAAGAATTGTTGTCAGTATTTCTTTACATATTTTCTAAAGGTGGCATCAAATAAGGTATATTTGCTCCACCATGTATAAAATATATGAAAAATATTTGTCATAAACAAAAACAATCTCAACACAAAAACTCTATTCTAGAAGCATCACCAACATCCTCCGGCCATCTGAAAAACTCACCTAACATCATGGGACTCAGCTGACGGGCCAGTCCTTTTGACAGGTCATAAATGTACAAATTTACGTTGTAAGAACTTTCATCAGCCATCGAGAAGACTTTTGACAAACGTGTGTTTACAAACAAAAACCCAATGCTACTGCTAGCAAACTGAAACTTAGTTTTTCTTACTCTGACTGAACTCAAAGAAAAACAGTCTGAAAAACAAGACTTCACTGTTTTGCTGGCTTAAATTCCCATCATCGCATTAAACGATTTCACAAGGAACGCATTCGTGTTGAGTTTAAATTATTTCAAGAAAATATTGAACTTGTCCGACGCAGCATTCAAAGGCAGCTTCGTCACAGAGTGACTCAAGATATTTTGATACCGGTTGTGACAAATTTGCTTGTTCATTGGAGACCCGACCAATGGCAGCAGAGATACATTAACTTACCAAACAACTGTAATAACCTCCAAAACGCTAGATGGCAAACTAAAACACGCACAACTGTTCATGCTGCTCACGCACAACTGAATCAACTAGTCAGTTTCGCGAATCGGTTCGTTTGAACAGTTGTTTTCAATTGAACCAGTTCAAAATGCCGATAAAGCACTGATCTAAATAATGACATATAGATCAGTGCCATAAAGCCATTTTCTACGTCATAAAGTGACATCTCGTCGGGATATTAGCATGCTCTAAAACGTTTCAGCATAACCATATATGGCACATATTGCTGTTTATTGTCAATTTTCGATTACGTTTTATTAGGGTTTTTATTCTAAATCAGCTCCAGTTCCGTTTGTTGCAGATACAAGGGACAGTGAAGTCTGATTCGTGAACAAATTGTTTAGACCCCTATGGTTCAGAACTTCAGACCATTTTTTGAGATCCGACTCAATACATTCATAGAAAAGATCCGCGTGAAAATAACGATTCGTTCACGGCCAGAAAATGTATAACCTCATTAATTTTTTTTTTAAGATCCTTGCTTCAGAGTACCATTGCAAATGGTAAACACGTATATAAACACTGTAAATTGTATTTGTTAAACTGCTAAAGTGGTTCTCAGAAACGTTTGTTTACTTCCTCTTGCTTGGATTAACCAGTCACTTCGCTCCTGTCTTGTCATTGGTTCTGGCTATTCAATAGTCGTCTCTGATACGCTATCAGGACCTGTCACTCAAATTGTGGCGCACTGGATGCATGCGCGGGCACAAATGGATACAAAGTTCTCGTGCTCAAAAGATAAAAGTGCCTGATTCAAGTTTAAGAAAAATTGCTTTGTTTTTTCCCCCCAACTGTTTTAAAAAATAGCCCTGACGTGGTTCTTAGATAAAGCAAATAGTAATGGCGGATTGGGGAAATTACTATCAAAACGAAGACGATGATGTTGAGCAGGACGAAGAAGATTCTGGAGGTTAACTTAACGCTAAGCTAACTGCATTTATTTAATCTATATATCGTTTTGTCCTTCATTAAACTTGCATGTATGAAATTAAGATGTGATTACACATAAATCCTTTGTAACTTTTTGATTTATAGGCGATTACAAAGTCAGTGGTCGTGACAGCCTGGTGTTTTTGATCGATGCGTCCAAAGAGATGTTCATCAAGGGTGAGGATGGAGAGCCATCAAATTTTGACATGACTATGCAGGTGAGTAACTGTAACAAGCTTCGTTTATTTATTATCTTTTATTTTCAGTAAATTTGCCTCTGTTTAATTTCTGGGCATTTCTAATTGACGTGATTCTCCCTTGTATCTAGTGTGTGCGCAGTGTGTACACTAGTAAGATCATAAGCAGTGACAAAGATCTGGTCGCTTTGGTGTTCTATGGGACTGAGCAGAGCAAGAACCCCAGAAACTCCTTCAAGCATGTCTACGTTTACCACGACTTGGATTCTCCTGGTGGGTTATCCACTCTTTTTGCTTTTCAGATTGCATATATGATGGTGATTTTCTATCTCGCGATTCTCTTCTCAGGAGCTCAGCGTGTACAAGATATTGATAAACTGCTGGGTGAGAAAGGAGCTCAGTTGGCTGAAAAGATGATAGGCAGTGGGGAAACTTCCCTCGGAGAGGCTCTGTGGTGCTGCTCCAACCTTTACAGTGACATCAAGTTGCGACTGTCGCACAAGCGCCTCATGATCTTCACTTGCAGGGATGACCCTCACGGAGGAGACGGTGCTAAAGACAGACAGGCTCGTACAAAAGCTGCTGACCTTAAAGAGACAGGTAGGCCGAACAGAAGGGGAAAATGACATGGTTTCAGTGGTGAATGATGGATATTGTATAGCCTGTGTTCTGTTTGTTCCTCAGGTGTGGTCATAGACTTGATGCATCTCACAAAGCCTGAAGGGTTCGATGTTTCCCTGTTCTTCTGTGATATTGTAAGCCCTCCAGAGGATGAGAGCGAGCTTGGCGTCCAGACTGAGCCCTCCAGGAAACTCGAGGACTTGCAGAAGAGGGTCAGAGCTAAAGAGTTGAAGAAAAGAGCTCAAAGCAGGTAAATGCACTGCACCATGTCCATCCATTCTCCAAACTATTTTTGCTTTAAAACTTATTTTTGCTTTAAATTTAACAAAATTGTTGATGCCATTCAAATTTCATAATTCTTATCATAATTTTCAATATCATTCAAAAAAACTAATACTTGCCTTAAAAAACTCTCAAGCTTACTGAAGACAAGTAAACCATGACAAGGAAAGAGAAAGAGAAAAAACAAACTACAATAGACACAAATGAAATAGACCTACCTGAAACAGCACGTATAAAAAAACAATAATTAAATATACTTTTATTATTATTAAAGTTACAAAAATTATTCAGTCAAGAGCAGTGAGAGATTTTCTCTCTCTTTTGTTGATTAGCATTAATAATGTATAAAACTTCAAATTTCAAACGATAAGCTTTCGTGACTGTAGCACAGTAACGTCACGTGAACGTAACTGCGGTAGATGTGATAGTCCTTAGTAAATTGCATCTACAGGTATATCGCCCACCTCTAGTCGTGGGGATGCTGGAGCTTTTGCATGCCAACGCAGGGGGAAAATGTGTATAGAAGCTAATATTTTTCTGTAGTGTTAGTGTTTGTGAAAGGATTTTAATGCAGTTCAATCTATATTTGGATTGAAATGGAAATTCCAATTCGAATTGCAAATTGTTCGCTACTGTGACATATATCTAAATAAAAAGGCTTGTCAAATAAGAAAAAAATCTATGGTAGGATTTGATTTTGTACATTGAGAATTGATTGGATCGTTAGAATCGTTGTCATTTGCGAATTGCTGTGATGATTAAATGATAAAAAAATGATTTACTGATATAAATCATTTGTCATAAACACTGTATTATTCCAGAAAACATTGATTTCATGGTGGGGAAAAAAAATGCAACATTGTTTCTTGGACAAATTGGGTCCAGAGTGCATGTCTTTGATTTACACCTATTTGTTTTCAAGGTTAACATTCTCGCTCGGAGAAGGTGTCAATCTGGCAGTCGGTGTGTATGTGTTGGCCAGGACTGCCACCAAACCTCCTGCCGTCAGACTTTACAGAGATAACAACGAACCTGTGCGCACTAAAACCCGCTACTTTCACACCCATAACGGGGGCATACTTTTGCCAAATGATATGAAGAGGGCACAGGTACAGCACTAGATGTCACTTTGAATCAAAATCAGTACTGTAACAAATCTACACTATAATTTAGGTATTATTTGCTGTAGGTGACCCTTTACTTAAAAGTTACTGTATTTTCTAATCATACTATATTAACTTACTGCTTAACTATGCAGGTTTATGGGAAGAAACAGATTGTGATGGAAAAGGATGAGGTGGATGAGATCAAGAAGTTTGATGATCCAGGTTTGGTGCTGATAGGGTTTAAGCCCATGGACCGACTCAAACTGCACCATCATTTACGACCCGCACACTTCATTTACCCTGAGGAAGATCAGATATCAGGCAGGTCTTCAGTTGTTGACGCCTGAGCATCTCTTTCAGTTCAACCCATATATTTTCGTAAGTTTATTTTCATATTTTGGAAAGTTGATGTGCCGTTCCTTATTTTTCTTTTGTTTATTATAGGAAGCTCCTGTATGTTTACAGCTCTGCTTTTGAAGTGCAGTGAAAAAAATGTATTTGCATTGTGCAGATACATCCCTCGTCGTAACACTCCACCTCGGTTTGTAGCACTAGTTCCCCAGAGAGAAGAACTTGATCAGAGTCAAACCCAGGCAACACCTCCAGGTACTGTAACTGCAGTCAAGACTGTCAGATATGTTCATTTACACCAGGGATGGTCAGCATCGGTCCTGGAGGGCCACTCTCCTGCACAGTTTAGCTGCAACCCTGATAAAAACGTACCTGTCTCTGTCTGTAACTTTCTAGTAATCCTGAAGACATCGATTCGATTGTTCAGGTGTGTTTGTTAGGGTTGGAGCTAATCTCTGCTGGACAGTGGCCCTCCAGAATTGAAGTTGCCCATCCCTGATTTACACTGAACTGTTACACTACTGTATGGCTAATTGATATCAAATAGTAATATCAAATTGTGGGATCCTATATTTTAGGCTTCCATGTGATATCACTTCCCTTTGCTGATGACATACGCACTTTGGATGTTCACGAGGGTCCCACAGCCTCTGATGAGCAGGTGGATAAGATGAAAGAGATTGTGCATAAGCTCCGCTTTAAATACAGGTGTGTGGTTTTCTACCAGTCGTACACGCTGTAACTGCATTTTTCAATCATGGATTTTTAGTTGATTTCTACTGCAAGTCTTCTTGTATTTACAGGAGTGATGCATTTGAAAACCCAGTGCTGCAACAGCACTACAGGAATCTGGAGGCTTTGGCTCTTGATATGCTTGCACCTGAGGCCATTGAGGATTTGACAAGTATTTCTTGTGTTCTGATTGGTTTAAATGGATTACTTTTATCTTTTTTATCCTACTATGTTCTCATACTTGTTATGCTCCCTCAGTGCCCAAGGTAAAAATGATAGATGATCGTCTTGGCCCGCTGGTACAAGAGTTTAAAGATTTAGTCTATCCTTCTGATTATAACCCAGAGGGAAAGCCTGCAGCTAAACGCAAACCTGGTGAGATTTCAGATGGTTTTATATTTATTTAAAGCATGAATGAGGGATGTATTTATTGAATTCTTTTCAGAATTAAATGGATTTATGTATTTTTCAACCTAAAAAGTATGACCCACGTGAATTGCGTAAATCCCATTGAAAAAAAATGCTGTTTTCAAATACATTTATTTCTTGCATATATAGTTTAGCTTTCCGACAGCACTGCACAAGCTAGCGGTGCCATTGAGCAGCTGTGTGGGGATTCAGAACATACTTAACAAATCGGTGTTGGCGAGTAAATGAAATGGTGATTCTCCCCAGCTGGCGGATAACTGACCACTAAAGTGTGGCACTGTGTCCATTTAAGCGCGAGCAGCTCATGAGCTGGTGTTTTCAGTGTCTCAGAGCAGCTCATTTCACAGCAAACTCCATCTCTGGTCACTCAGTACATGCATTTTAAATTGCAACACGTGCTAATAACCCTCTTGCCAAATTCATATTAAAAATAATTTGTTTTCAATCAAATGTAAAAGTTTAAGTTTTAAAAATATAAGTTTTAAGGTCTCTTAAAGTTCTGTAGTTTAACGTTTGAAAGGAAAGGAAGCAAGACGGCCATAAATATTAGTAAGATTTATAAATATTCAGTAAAATAAAAAAAATTATTCAACAATTATGAAACAAATGTTTTTTATTTTACAGTATTATTGCAATAATGATATATTTATTAATTGGTTTCATTTAAATAAAAATAAACATTTTAATAATTATTGTTATTATATATTAGTTATAATAAATGTGAGAAAATAATTTTCCTTTTTTTTTTGTCCTTCTGATAACATGCCTAATGAATAATAACTCAATGGAATACTGCAGGTGCAAAGACAGCAGCGTAGTTCATTATGCATTGGAAATGAGTGTATTACTTCTGTATACTAACTTCCTGAGACTGGCAGTATCCAAAATATTTTTACTACAGTTTTTCTACTGTTGCCACTACTTTCATAAACTTTGAAGGATGACACTGACAGAGTCTTGAATTGTCTCATCCTTTTGCACAGCTGAATCTGGTGGTGGTGCTGAAAAGAAGCCAAAAATTGAGATGTCTGAGGAAGAGATGAAAAACCATGTGGCAAAGGGCACCTTGGGCAAACTGACAGTTCCTGTGCTAAAAGATGCATGCAAGCAGTTTGGAATACGTACAACAGGAACCAAGAAACAGGAGCTTATAGATGCCCTGACCATGCAGCTTTCTAAATAAGCTAATGTTCTTAAGGCCTTGCCCATAATTGGGGGAAAAGAACCGTGACACCTTGATTGCATACTTGTTCATAAAATAAATAAATAAAGATTTGTATGTCTGCACATTTTTAGTGACTGTCAAGTTGACTCAGTCTTGCCTATCTAGGGCATGTCACATAATTTCGTTCAGCATCGTGACTGTTGTCATAACATATGCAATAAAAGCTTGAATTTTGTAGTTTTTACAGCATATTTCACTTTGTTTGCTATTTAATCTATTAAGCCAGTATTGGCATGATTCAATACATTACACTAAAGGAAGAAATTTAATTGAACACCTCAAAATACACTTTGGTTCAACTTTTGAATTAGTATGAAAACTTTTATTTTTATTGTTCATTGATAAGGAGGTTGGTACTGTAGAATACAGAATTTATCCCTGATAAATTGAGCTCCTGTCCTTAATGGAGTTTTACAAATCCACTCTTTCAAATGTGTTTATTGATTCTTTCAACTAATTTTAATTATGATTTCAGCAACTAGTTTGTTTAATTCTCTCTCATCTCCGTTAAACCTATCTTTAAATAAATTACACAGATTGTCCTTCAAAATCAATGTGCAGAAAAATACAGATTCCATCTACAGACTAGGCACGCTATACAGTATGGTACTTATTATTTTATTATGCCATTAATAACCCGTTTAGTAGTTTGTGGGTTTCCAGAACATCTGGAATGAAGTCATTTGGCATTGTCATTTGTTTTCTCATTAGCACGAAATGAAAACAAACAGAAGGGTGACTGCTCACAGATGTTGGAAATCACAGCAGATCTAAGTGTTGATGTCTGGATTTGCTAAACCAATACGGCACAGACCTAGAGGGCTGTTTATACAGCCCAGAACAGACTCCACAAACAATCATAAAATTATTTATATTAGGAAATATTTATAGAAAATTAATGTCTCCAAAAAAGGTTTAGGGCGTCTTGTTAATTTCCTAACGTGGGTCATGTGGGCGACCGATACGTGTTTGACCATAGACTGAAAAGAGGCAGTTTGACAGTCCCATGGGATGCAACCTGCTCGTGACGCAAGCCAGCGGAAAGTCAATGACGTTTTGCGCATGCTCACGGTGAGCCAGAGAGCTGCAAGGAAAAAGTACAAGAGACAAAGGAATAAACAACTCACGGTGTGGACGCGAAAACACCAAGTTTGAGGAATGAAAGCAACCTAGACTGTAGCATATCGTATGCAGGCAAAGGTATGTGCTGGGAATGAGAACACTGACACTTTGAAAGATACCGTTTTAGCCGTTGCTATCACGAGTAGCACGTAGCCAGAGTGTCAGAGAACCTCAAAGAGGAAAAGGGCATGTCTTAAAATATCTTGTTAAACGTGCGTACGAAGTGTTGTATATCGTTTCTGTCTGTTAATAAGTCATATACACCCATCCTGTCAGCTGGCAGGAAGTTTTGTGCAGCCATTCCCAATGCAGTCATCCTGGGCATAACCTCACATAGCCTAAGTTAGAGGTGTCAAAAGGGTTCCTGTTTAGACCTAACACTTGGTTAAACGCTAATTAATGCTCAGTACTGAAGCATTTGCTGGTTTTTTTAATTTTTTAATTTTTTATTATTATACATGACTTATAATTGGTCTCTTGTTGTGTTTCTTTCTTACTCTAAAGCCAACGTTATCACTGCAGTTCTCACAGTGGTCTTCTATGGCAGTTGCCAGGATCCTGCACTGCTGACCCATTTAGTCCTGGTCAGCTGTACAAGTCAAGCTGTCTTTTCCACTCCGGTGTCAGCCAAAATGGAAAGAACTTCTCTGCCCTAGTGGTTACTATGGTGCTCAGCAAGACTTTGTGCAATAACAACATGAAGAACACAGAAAGAGGACACATCCGAGTCTGCTTTTGAGAAGATTTCTGCTTGTGCTTTTCTTATTTTCACTGATTCACTGCGAGGTGCACTGGCTCACCTTCCATCCCAGTAGCAAACTCCCCTCCCCTTGCCACTCATCACAAGCAGCTGATAGGTTGCTGTGGAGATGATAGTGGTGACATAGCAGCAGGAATGGGGAGTACTCCATGTTCTGGTAAGGGGAGGGGGGTCGGGGGTTTTCAAGAGCTGGGTTGTATGCCATGGAAGGTCAGCAAACAGAAAGGAGAAGCCGTTGGTGGACGTGGGTCTGAGCTAGAGGATAGACCGAATGCTGGAACGCCCCCCGCCTCGTCACAACCTCCCGCCATTTATCACGAAAAGCAGCATCGAGAGCTGTGCGCTCTGCATGCCCTAAACAATGTCTTCCAGGACGGAGCAGCATTCAGCCGTGATGCACTTCAGGACATCTACCAGAGGTCAATGCTAAGATGTATTGTTATATTTAAAGTTATCTCATTTTGGGATTTTTTTTTTTTCTTACACTTCTGCTTCCTCTTTCTTTTTCAGGCTCTCGCCTAACACTTTGGTCACACCCCACAAGAAAAACATGCTGGGTAATGGGAACTATGATGTGAATGTAATCATGGCTGCATTGCAGACTCGGGGGTTTGAGGCTGTTTGGTGGGACAAGAGAAGGTATTCTATTATACTGCTGTAGTTTTAAATATTTCCAAAAATCTACTTTGAATCATATGTGCCCAGAAATGTGCTCTTTGAATTCCTTTTGGTTTTGAAAAGCATTTCAAATAATTTAAGAAAAGTTGCACCACATGATATAATATTATTTACCTGCCCTGAAGTAACCTTCTAATATTTGATATTTTAAGAGACTTAATGATCTTTACACAAAGTCATGTGTATCTATCAGGTTCCTCTCCTGATATGATTTCCTGCTTGTGCAACACATGACATGATTAGACAGACAAAAAATTCTTCATACAAAAAAAGCAGTGAAGGACTTCTGTTAAAGAAAAAATTTAAAGGCAAAATCTTATCAAGAATTTCTTTTACTTTGACTCTATTGACTTTTGACTCTATCTCTATTTTAATGAACACAGAAATTAACAGTATAATAACCCTAAAAAATTAATATTCTGTCATTTACTTTTAACCATGTTCCAAACCTGTGTTACTTTATTTTGCAGCACACAAACTATTTATAAATGGCAGTAATCAAACCGTTTTGGTTCCTGTTGACTTATGTTGCAATTTTATGTCCATACAATTTAAGTCAATAGGAATCAAATATCTTACCAAGTATGTTCTTTCATGATCTACAGAAGAAAAAGAGTCATAAAAGTTTGGTGACTGTGAGCAAATAGTGACAGAATCTTAATTTCTGGGTGAACTGTCCCTTTAATTTTATGCCTCAGAAGTTAGAAAAGGTGTATCATAGAAGAGGGTCATTGTATGTCCAGTATGAATTTCCTTTTTTATCTATTTTTGTTTAATAAATGAATATGTGGGCCATTAAAGGGATATTCACCCTCAAGTTGTTACAAACCTTTATGCATTTATTTCTCCTGCTGAACACAAAAGAAGGATATCGGTAACCAAACAGTTGATGGGCTTCCATAGTATGGAAAAAAATACTATGGAAGTCAATGGAGCCTATCAACTGTTTGGTTACCTGTATTCTTCAAAACATCTTATTTTGTGTTCAGCAGAAGATGGAAATTAATACAGGTCTGGAACCGCATGAGGGTGAGTAAGAGTAAGTTGACTTAAATGTGAGTTTTGTTTTGTTTTTTATGTCCTATGTATTTGTTGTCCCACAGGGATGTTGGCAGCATTGCACTGCTGAACGTCACTGGTTTCATCTTGAATGTGCCATCCAATCTGCGCTGGGGGCCGTTGCGACTGCCCCTCAAACGGCAGCACTGGATTGGAGTTCGAGAAGTGGGAGGAGTTTACTATAACTTGGACTCCAAACTGCGCAGTCCTCATATTATCGGGACAGCTGATGAATTGAGGTAGGTGTGAAATGCTAAAAGAGAAAGTAGCGGCCTGTTTTAACACGAAGGTCTGTTTTATCTCTTGCTGTCTTTCTGATAATTTCGCAGGAAGTTCTTGCGTCACCAGCTTCGAGGGAAGAACTGTGAACTCCTATTGGTCGTGCCAGAGGAGGTGGAAGTCCACCAGACGTGGAGGTCTGATAACTGATGAATGTTTTGGATTACTTTTTTTTTATGTTTTGTTTTGTTTTTGGAGGTATCTCAAGTTCACGCTCAGGAGGGAAATATGAGGTTCAATCAGGGACCCATTTAAAGAGCAGCAAATGGAGTTGCACTCAACCAGTCATGAAAGCACACTGCTCAGACTTTGTTTACACACACACACACACACACACACACACACACACACACCCCACTGAGCTCTTGCCATTGAGACTAGAGCAGCAAAGAACACACACAGGGATATTATGAGACAACTAAACACTACGCAGAGAATTTTGTTTGGTATTTAGGATTCTGATGCATTTTTTATATGTTGATTATTTCTTTTACTTTGTACTGTTTTCTGACTTGAAAGTGAGAGGTTATGGAATTCTTAGTGATGTGTTCTCCTTGTGCATCACCTGTCATCCTCACTACTTCTCTCTTTCCATGTGATTTCCCGTACATCCATGTGATCGTTTGAACTGTTCGCCACACATTGCAGGTCACCGTAAAAAGGTATTTGTTCAACCAACTGGATTTTTTGAACACGAGGTGCATATGTACTTATTTAGTGCATGTACTTGAAGATTTAGAGACGGAACACCCGTAGCCCCTGCTTAACCTTTCCCTACATATTTAATGGATTTGTGACAGATGAGATGTTTCCTGTGTATCACAGTACAGCATGGCACCACAGTAATTGGATGTTTTGTGTTAGTTTCCTATTACATAAATTACCAAAACGGTCACTTGTTAATCTCTTACCTTAAATGCTTGCTCTCGACACTCTTTCTTGTTAAACGGTTAAGGTTAGACTTGTTGAATCCTAGACTACATGTAGGAAAATAGAACAGGTGAGTGTTGGTAGTAAAAAAAAAAAAGTCAACTGCCAAAAATGAAAGTACGTATGGAAAGTTTGTATGTACTTTTACATATAAAATGCTAATAGTCAGAAAGGTCTCAAATCTTTCACGTTAATTCATCTTTGATTGATATTGGATTAACATGGCCTTAAACTGTTTACAGAGGGAGCAGATTACACAAAGGGAAGTTTAATACATCTCAGGTTATCTTCAAATCCAACTCTATTCAGTTTCACCTTTTAAAAGCCAACACATTGTGTAAAACACTTCAAAAAGATTATAGACACTCAAATCAGATACTACAACTTAAAGGAACATTCCACATGTCCATACACAGGGTGCTTTGTAATACTGTAGAGATGAATAGATTCTTTTGCCATGACAATCTAAATCCCCACGTCCCTTTTTCAGGGAGATGGGGACAACATGTGCTCATGCCATTGTTTTCCATTCAAATAAAATGCTTATGATGGCACTTTATGTATGATGTAAAATGTGCTGTGACATCATTAAAAATGTCTTTGTATGTATACAATGTAGTGCTGCTTTATCTTTCTTGTTCACATCATCTACACTACTGTTAAAAAAAATTTCTTTGATTAACAGTAAAGACAATTTAGTAATTAAGTTTTCTGTTTCGAATAAATGCTGTTCATTTGAACTTTGTTCAACCTTGAATCCTGACAAAATACAGGGATTGGACAATGATACTGAAACACCTGGTTTCAGACCACAAAAATCTATTAGTATGCTATAGCGTCTCCTTTTGCAGCCAACACAACATCAATTCGTCTTGGAAATGGCAGTTTCTTCACATTGGCCGGAGGGATTTTGAGCCATTCTCCAAACGCTCCTCCAAAACACCCCAAAGTGGCTCAATAATATCCAGATCTGGTGACTGTGCAGGCTATGGGAGATGTTCAACTTCAATTCATGTTCATCAAACCATTCTGATACCAGTCTTCCTGAGTGTATTTGTGCATTATCGTGCTGATACACAGCCCCACCTTCAGGGTCCAATGTTTGAACCAAGCTTACATGGTCCTCCAGAATGGTTTGGTAGTACTTGGCAGTGACGTGCCCTTCAAGCTTCTCCACACTGAAACTCCCATGTGCGATAGACAGTGAAGGTTGACTCGTCAGAAAACAACATATGTTTTACATTGTCTACAGCCCAAGATTTCCTCTGTTGGCACCACTGAAATCATAATTTGCCATTGGCACGAGTGTCCAAATGTTTGGCTATAACAGCCTGGCCATGAATATTGACTCCTGACAAACAGTTTTGGTGGAAACAGGAGTCGAGGTGCGGGCATTTAGATCTTAAATGAGTTAGGCAACTGTGGTTTTATGTTTTATGGATATAGTCTGGGTTTGTACCCAGACATCCCTTTCAGACAGATTCCTCTTGCGTCGACAGTTACTCCTGTGGGATGTGGTTCATCCTTTGTGGTGGTATGCCAACATTACCCTGGATATCATAGCTCTCGATTCACCACAATGACTTGCTGTCTTGGTCACAGATGAGCCAGCGAGACAAGCACCAACAATTTGTCCTCTTTTGAATTCTGTTTCCCATTTTGTTTTGTGGATTGCAGTATTGTATGTACATCTGTGCTATTGCTCTACTGATTTTACATTCCATTAATAAGAGCAGAGTGGGAATGTTGAATTAGCAAAGACTGGCCAGTGGCCACCAGGCATCGCATAATATTCGGTGTCCAACCCCTCTATATCATGGTTTCCACAAAAAGATTTAGCAGCACAACTGGATTCAACATTGATAATGATGAGAAATGTTTCTTGAGCACCAAATCGACATATTGGTAACATTTTATTTTAATGTGTCCTTGTTACACGTTACCAGGCATAATTACATGTAACTAACCCTAAACCAAACCCTAATCCTAACCTAACCATATAGTAAGTACATAGTTAATTAATATTACCTAGTATATGGATAACATTGTAATGCTTTTGACTATTACAAATTTTGTAATACACATTAATGTCTTTATTTTCTCATCATTTGAATCTGAAAAGCAGTATAAATCCTGAGTGAAGGAAAACTAATGTGTTACCTGGTGGTTTATTATCCAACCAACAGTGGCGCAAGTCAATCCGCTGTGTGGCGCACGGGGGCGCGCTGCGCGCTGCAGATGTGTCGCAGATTTAAAAAGTCACTGTACTCATCTAGTACGAGGAAATGGAGCAGTGCAAAGAATAAAATACTGAATTGTAAACAAGGCAGCGGAAGAGAGGGAACGTGTGCAGCCATTATAACGGTGCATGGGATTTGCATATGACATTTAATTTAACGACAAGAAGGAAAAATACAAAGATACACTGACAGCTACTTCATTATTTTTTAGAGGAATAACTTTACCAATGGAACTGTCGGCTATCGGCGAGCAAGTATTCGCTGTGGAATCAATCATAAAGAAAAGACTTAGAAAGGTAAGTGACATGCGTTTGTTGACAGTTAAATCCGTGCCCGCTGCACACATACAACATATAAAGGGGCGAGGACTCAAACACGTCTCCTTACAACAACGTGGAAGTGTGTGTGTAGTCTAATAACTTCGATGATGACGCATGTCGCACAGCACGCTTTTGGAATTGGGTGGTGATGATCCTATTCGTAGGCATGGAGACTACGCAGTTTTATATTCCGGTGGGATCTAATAACTAATGTTTATTGTAAAGTTTGGCCATTTTGATACAGAATATGATATTTATTTGTTCTCAAAACAGCATGTGAGGTTATTGGTGCGAGCAGACGTAGCTCTCAATTACTTCAACTAATATTAAAATATGCATTCATCTTAAAATGACGGGCGTTAAATGACTGTTACTTTTATCCTCATATGTAAAACGTCAGAACTGTATTAAAATAAAAAGGAGGAGCTGTTAGTTTATGGGTTGTCCCTTCATAATTCTTTATGACGCAAGCGTATAATTACGTAATCGCACACGTTCGAGAGAAAAAACAAAACAACTATTAGAAATGTCTGTGTAAAGAAACATCTTATTAAGGTTAACTGATGATATAATATCACCAAATATTTTAATATAATCAACATATTAATTAAGAATTTATTTATGTTTAAGGGTCATGTGGAGTATTTATTGAAGTGGAAGGGCTGGCCTCCAAAGTAAGTATTTTATTATTATTATTATCATTATTGTTATTAGCTCTTCTTAAGTAAAAAGGAAAATGACAGAATAAGCTTTATTTCTAAATGTCTTAAATTATCCTTTTGTGTGTTTTTTAAAGTTTATTTTTGTTAGTTTTTACAATTATTTCTCTAGAAGCTGTGGTATTTATTTACATGTCATGTCAATGTGAATATGTGACCTTTTTAAAAAAAAAAAATTATTTCAAAGGTACAGCACATGGGAGCCAGAGGAGCACATCCTAGACCCTCGACTGGTTTTAGCATATGAGGAAAAGTGAGCAATTATAAAAATGAAAAAGCCTTCATTCTTTAACCACTAGTATCTGAATTCATCACACTGCATTTTCTAATTGCACACAGAGAACAGAAAGACAGATCGGTGGGGTGGCGTAAAAGAGGGCCAAAACCGAAAAGACTCCTCGTGCAGGTAATGACCCTTAAAACATCTTAATTTCTGTGACTGTTTCACTGCTTAACTGTCATTAAAAGCATGTCTATCCACATATTGCTCTCTCAAAGAGGAACATTTACGCAATGGATCTACGCAGCACACACAAAGATACAGAGAAATCTTCAGCGCATCTGCCGCTCTCGTTGAGCCGGTCGCTTGACCCAAGGTTCCAGTCCTCAGGGACCTGTATATATCGACGATTAGCCCATCACAAGAAAAAGGAGAAAACATCCAGAGAGACTTCTGAGGAAGAATGGGATAGAAGGGATGAAGAAGAAGATGATGATGACGATGAGGGGGTTATGGAGGAGGAAGAGGAGGAGGACACAAGACCAGAAGGAACTAAAACTGGCAGCAATACTTTAAACAGTAAGTGTGCTAGTTGGCCAAAGGGCAGACATAGGCAAGACTGCAGTGTTCTTTGTCAGCCTTTTAGAAAAAACTGTCCCAACATTAGTTCAGAACATCAAGGAAACAGTTCTTTTTGAACAGATCCATAAACTAGTAAGCAGGGGCATCATGCAACTATATATAATTTTAAATTACTCTTTTTTTTTTTTAAGGGAAGTCCTGGCTCAATTTTTGCTGTAGGCTAAGAATTTTTTTTTTATTTTTTTATTTAGCAGTTAGCCTATGTGGTTATTTATACGTCTTTGATGTTGTGTTTTGTACCATTGCTTTGGCAAAGTATGTCAAACGATCAAAAAACGAAAGCAACGTATGATTTGATGCCCTTATCAAATCGTAAAAGGTGGCGGTTTAATTAATTAATATAGGATTTTGCTATGTTTCTAAGCAAAGCACGCACTTTGGTCACGCTGTGTTTTAGCTCATCTCGTATTTTGGAACAGTGGCCACTACTTGCGCATTATTTTTACATTTGCATAATTTCCAACATTTGTGAGGAGGTCTGGTCTGTCAGAAAATTGCAGTAATAAAAAAAAAAAACAGGGTTTAATCAGGATTTAACTCTTGCAAGTGAAATAAAGCTATTGTAATTTTCCTATTGTAAAGTAAAATAATACAATTTACATTTATTTTACAGTACAGTTGTATTGCAACAATAGTAATATATTACTGTCATAGGGATACTGCTACTACCACTAATAATAATATAAAAGTATGTTCATCATTATTATTATTATTTTTCAGTCAATGCAAAGACTTTTTACTCTGGTCAGTTTGGACACTGAAAATGGGTAAATGAATTATGGGTATTAATTTACAGACTTGATCAAAACAACATGTAGTGTGCAAATTTGCTTAATTCAATTGAAATAAAAGTAAAAATACTTCATTAGCTGAAAAATGAAGTGTGGAATGTTGGACACTTCATGCACTCAACTGTCGCAGCTTTCCTTACATAGCAGAGGGAATAGGGCTGGACGATAAAATAACCTTTTAAAATTCATATTCTAGACGGTAGCTAAACAGTGGTTTTAAAGCCACACGGGGTTTTAAAAGATTACCTTAAATGTCTAAAAGAATCTAAAACAGCATTTCTTACAATGTTAGATTGTTCTCAATCACGATTCTTTAACATGTAAATCACATGAAGGTGTAAATATGTTTCAGAGCATGTCAGGAGGGGAGCCTGGAGTCCAACAACTGAATCAGAGGCAATGACAATATCTCCTTTATCTGAGGACTGGAGTCCAGTTATGGGCCCAGAGGAGGTAACTGTGACAGATATCACCATCAACTCACTGACTGTGACTTTTAGAGAGGCTTTGGTAGCAAGGGGGTTCTTCAGGAGCTGGGAGCTGGAGATCTGACATTACAGACACTGAGGATGGTGTGAACCATCAGAGGGGGAAAGGGAATCGGTACATCCATTTTATTTATTTATATTTTTTGCTTTGATTATGCGCTTGCACAACTTCCACCACTGTTTCAGACCTCATTTATTTGCACTATTGGTTCTAATCAATTTAAAACATTTCAGGATTGTGATTGCAATCAATCACAGTGACAATGATTCAATGAGCAATTACAATCCTGATAGTATTATGAGATTTTGAAGTTGTATTGGCCATGAAACAAATCTGGCTAGTTTGTCTGATACTGATTTTGCCATGTTTTGTAGTTTACAGATTCAACTAGCCAAGATAAGCTTAACTTAGTTATGTACTTGGTCATGTACTTACATAAAGTGATAATGCTGGTGCAGAGTAATTTGCACAACAAAATATTCTGAAAAGCCAATGTATCACAAATATGTCCATACATATACACATTAGATATATGTATATGTGATATACTTAGTAAACACACATATATTATTCTATACTTGACCTTAAATTGCACACCTCGTATGCAGTAAATAAGAATTAGTGGCCTCCCAAAACTTAAAATGTGTACAATACAACATCTGAAAAGCATTTCAACACTGTGTGCCATTTTTGAGACTTAATACAAAATATTGTGGTGTGAAAAAGTTTTATTTGTCATTGCACAATGTTCTACTTGTGTGTGTATGAAATAAAGTTGATTTTTTTCAACACTGTTGCTTGCTAATATTTCATATCTATCAGTGTTTGTGCAATTTCTGACATGTTCCTTGGTCCTCTTGTGTATATTCTTGCCAAGTATGACTCTGCACCATCTTGCACAGTAGTCTACAATGTTAGATTTAACTTGACTGCTGTTAATCGTTGGTGTTATTTTAGTCCAAGATGATAACTGAGACCTGAAGACATTTTTCTATATTGAGGTGAATGTATATTTAGCCTCTATGAATGTCCATCTCTGGAAGCTCGACTGTTTAGTATCTGACTTCATGTGACCTGTATACATTTGATAAACTGTCTGTGCCAAATGTTCGTGGTTGCTTTTTGCTATTCAGAGTATTTGCACTTTAAAATGGAAAACCTGGTATTATGTCATAAATAAATAAATAAACTGTTGGTGTAACTGTATCATCAATTACAAATGCTTTTTTAAAATATTTAATCAACAATGCGTGGTAATGTGGATTGATAAACTTTGTTTCAAGCCATCTTGGTTTGACATTGTTTTAGCTCCACTTCTACAATGTAAGAATTACACCACACCAAAAGCCAATTATTTTTGAATGGTGCAAACATATTTTAATGTACAATTAAATAATTGGCAAAACGTCTGACCACCATAATAAATTTAAAAAAGAACAGCCAACCAACCAAATAAACAAACAGTAAAACTACTGAAATCAGAGCAACAGTTTTTGCTCCTCTCAGCAAGCACCAAAGTGTTAGCAAGAGAAAAGTGGTCAAAACTAGGATCCATAAAACTATGATTGGTTTTCCAGTCCGTTTTAGAAAAGAATAACAAAAATAAACTTACAGATCAAAGCAAATTGCCATGGTTTGTACAGTGAATCATAATCTGTATACTTCTATACGCACTCAAGACATTTCCTCAAAATGCCATATTACTCATTATTCCCAAAGAGGGATGTATATGGTATAACAGCAGTGTCACGTTGCATCATCAATATCTTTGAAAAAGTGTAATTCAATATCAACTCTTGAATTAGCTTCAAGTTTTTTATTCTCAAAAATAAAATTAAATATATCTATGTATCTATATTTATAAAACAAATATTGTTCTCCTCATTTTTATAAAATAAGTATTAACGCCGTATTGCCTCTGTTGTGTAGTCATCCAGCACCCCTTTAACCAAGAGAAAAGTTATTGTCATATACCATCAAAAAGACCATCCACTTCCTTATCTAAAACTATTTCTCTTCCTTTCTGTATTTGTGCACAGGATGAAGATATAACAGACAGTGTTGGTTTAGAACACACTAATGAAATCCTTGTAATGAAGTACACATACAAAGGCGCATTGGTGCTTGTCTGATTTGAGCTCCATTTATGTATAAAAATCTCACAGGTTAAGTGTAAGCTGCCCATAGTTCTTCAGCTCAAAGCATCTTGAAACAAGAAGAAACATCTGTCCATTTACCTCCATTCACACACACATATATATATATATTTTTTTTTTTTTACAAAGACGTTTCATTTTCAGTAATTTATTTTCAGTTCAGAATTTTCTTTATACATTAAGGAGATCACTTAAATCCCAAAGTTCAGAACACTAGAGATGCGCGTGAAGAGTCAGAACAACAATTCCTTACTGGAGAGACGGGGAGAAAAAAAAAAAAGAGGACTTGAAGTCGATGGAAGAGGGTAGTTCAAGGTGATTATTTGCAAAATCCATAATCCCTTATCAGCATTTGGTCTTCTCAGTAGAGATCACTGCACTGTCCTACGCACACCTGTAGTGTCAATCAGGTTCCATTACTGAGGAGGGCATAGTGAAAACATTCATGGGACAGGGTGTATGAGGTTGGGAAAACTGCAACATGCATAGGAGGACAGATATTTCCCATGCAACAAGCCATCAGAAAACACATTATCGTTTCCCAAACACTATCAAAACTTCATTTAAGCCCCAACCACCCCTCAAAAAAGCAAAGAAAATAAAAATAAAAAATAAGAATATAAATTCATCCATTTATAGTCAGGTTCTATCACTAACAAAAATATACTCTTCAAGAATTGTAGGAGATTCAAATAGCATATGCCATCAACTGTCCAAAACAAAAGAACAAGAAAATATCTATTAGCCAACCAAAAGAGCTGAGTAATAAATAACAATTACCAATGCCATCATAATCATTACATTTGTGAGAATAATTCTAATACTCTCCAAAACTGATGACATTTTTTACTATTTAGAGGAAAAAGAAAACAAAATAGTCCATTTTGTTTACGCATTTTGCTTTTTAATTTCATGCCACTTTTAAAATCTTAAAAAATATCTATAAAAAAAGGCAGACTTCTTCACCCCAAAAATATTTCTGGTCATATACCAAGAGGAAATATTTCTCATCCCTTCACCCAAAACCCTTTGAACACAATTGGCAAAAAATATATTTATATATTTTTATATATTAACAGCAATAACTTACCATTCATTTAACTTAATTTGTTGACTTGCACATGTAGTATCTCCCATAGGAAGTTCAGTTCTTTTCAATTACATAAGAAAAATATTAAATAATAATAATAATAGTAATAATAATACTATCGATGACAGCCTTTGTAAATCCTAGATCTGCTACCAAACTCTGGCAATCAGGACAGTTCTTTGAGCTCTGCAACATTACATCAAATCTAACGAGTGATTCATGTTCGACCCCATATCTTGGTTATTTGTCATCATGTCATTTGTCCCTTGCCCATGCAAGGCTCCCATCCCACCTAGCTGTGAAAGCATGGCACTCTGGTCTGCTCCAAATGAGCCCTGGTCCATTGCATTAGCCTGTTGCTGCTGTTGTGATGTCAGCGGTTGTTGCTGTGGAGGGTGCACAGAAGCCATGCCACTGTGATGCTGAGGATGGTGACCTGGGTGTGGCGACCCGGTCTGGGTCTGGGGCGAGATGTGATGAGGTGATGGCTGAGGCTGCAAGCGAGGAGATGGACTAGAGTTTGGTGGCTGTGACTGGGGCCGAGGCGACGGCTGGGGTGAGCGGACTTGGTTGCTTAAGGAATTAGGCAATTGCTGGCCCTGCAAATGGGGAGACTGGGACATCTGTTGTTGGGGCTGCTGAGGGCTCATGGGATTGTGTTGAGCAGGAGATCCTCCTCCTAGGTGTGACTGTTGCTGCTGGAGGAGCCGTTGCTGCAAAGCTTGCTGAAGCATTGGAGGTTGTGAACCCATGGGAGAGGATTGCATCGGTTGCTGCTGGAGGGAACCACCGCCATCAGGACCTTGAAGTCCTGCCATAGCACTCTGCTGCTGCTGCTGCTGCTGCTGCTGCTGCATCTGGAGTTGTTGATGCTGCAGTCTCTGTTGCAAAGCAGCAGCAACCTGCTGATGGGACACAGACCCAGAGTAGTTTTGCTGGGTCCCAGGCTGGGTCCCTCCCTGCTGCTGTTGGAGACCGCCAGGCTGAGGTTGACCAGGCTGCTGTGTGGACATTCCAGACTGGCCAAGATAACACTGCTGCTGGGGTGGTTGGGGATGCTGAAACGGAGCATGGTTTACCATATGTTGCTGTTGCTGCTGTTGTTGTTGTTGCTGTTGCTGCTGCTGCTGTTGCTGTTGTTGTTGCTGCTGCTGCTGCAGTTGTTGTTGTTGTTGCTGCTGCTGCTGCTGTTGCTGTTGTTGTTGCTGCTGCTGCTGCAGTTGTTGTTGTTGTTGCTGCTGCAGTTGTTGTTGTTGCTGCTGCTGCAGTTGTTGCTGCTGCAGTTGCCGCCTCATCATTTCTCTGAACTGGGGGGAGATGTTAGACATGTTGGCACCCTGATTGGACATAACACCTTGTTGTTGTTGTTGTTGCTGTTGTTGTTGTTGTTGTTGCTGCTGTAAAGCTGCCATTTGCTGTTGTTGCTGCAAATTTCCACTCATCATAGACCGTTGTTGAAGTTGCTGCTGCTGAAGCTGATTCATTGGCATGTTATTTCCTTGTGTCATATGCATACTTCCTTGAACTGCCCCAGGATTTGTATTCATTTGCTGGCCATCGATAATTCCTGGACCTCCACCAGGTCCTCCTGGTACACCCACACCTCCAGCTCCAGGCCCTCCTCGACCAAGGTACCTAGGAACTCGTTGCCTGATAAAGGTTGCCATGAGCTGAGGGTTTGAACGTAGTATATTCAGGACTTGCTGTTGTTGATGGGGAGAGTTGGGTAACCTTAAGGTTTTTACTAGTTCCATTAAGGCAGCCTGAGAGTGACTTCCAGGGCCAGCACCTGCAAGTGCGGCCCCTCCTTGGCCACTCATCATGCCCATTAGACCTGAATGCCCTTGTTGCTGCTGTTGAACAACTGCCTGCTGCTGCTGTTGTTGAGGTGCAACCATTCCTTGCAGACCCATTTGGTTCATTACCCCAGCTCTCTGCTGAGGAGGCATGCCAGGACCAGTCCACGGCTGCTGTGGCGTCCCCTGAAGTTGGGGTGCTCCTTGCTGGGCCTGCTGCAACTGGACTTGAGGGAGCTGAGTCTGAGTTCCTGTCTGGTGCTGCTGCATAACTGTTGTAATCATTCCCTGCTGCTGATCCATGTGAGTTCGTGCCACTGCTGCTTGTGTCTGGGATGGAATTCCCTGAGGTCCAACCATTGCAGCTGAAGGAAGGTTCATGCCCATCTGGCTTTGTGTCTGGGGACCCTGATGCAGGCCATGTGGAGGCATCATGCCAGGAGCTTGGTTTCTTTGCAGGATCTTTTGCTGAGCCATTTGCCGTTGAGTCTCTGCGACTCGTTGAATTTTCATGGCAATTTCAACTGCAGCAGGTGGAGGGCCAGGTTGCTGATGTTGCGGCAACACAGACTGCCCTAGGCTTGACTGTTGCTGTTGAGGGAAGCCGCCTTGCACCATTCCTTGCTTTCCCATTGACTGAGAAAGTGGAGAGGAGCCTGGAGGTCTTTGCACATATGGAGGAAGGTTGTTAGCATGCTGAAGATGCTGAACTGATGTTTGCTGCTGCTGCTGCTGCTGCTGTGGGATCATGGGCTGTTGCGGAGAGTTCATCATCCCGCCACTACCAGACATTTGCTGGTACTGATGGGCCATCCCTGCCAAATGCTGTTGCTGCTTTGATGAAACACCTCCAACCCCAGGTTGAGTTGCTGGAGGCTGGCATAGCTGAGTGGGCGTCTGTGGGGTAGGAGGCTGACTGCTTGGTGTTGGTGTGCTCGGACCAGTAGTACTACTGTTCCCAGGAGATGGCAGCCCACCATTGCCTCCTGGAAGCTGCTGGCCTGTCCTTTGCATGCTGGCCATTCTTCTACGCACCATCTGGGCCTGCTGTAATCTGTGCTGGAGCTGTTGTTGTCGAAGTTTCTGCTTGATGTTAAGGCAGAATGGCACAGGACACTTGTTCTCTTGGCAGTGTTTTGCATGGTAACAACAGAGTGCGATGAGCTGCTTGCAAATAGGACAACCACCATTGGTTTTGCGCTTGCAGCCTTTGGTATGTTGAACTACACGTTTCATTTTCTGACAAGATGGAAGTGAGCAGTTGGCATTGCGGCACTGGCAAGCATGCACTAGAGACTGGATGCACCGCTGAATACTGAGACGCCGTGAGTCTCCAGGATTCTGCGTTGAGGAAGCAGCCTGACTGTTGCTTTCGTCGTCCAACCCTAAGCCCAGTTTCTCCATCTTGTGCTCGTGACCTTTTGTATTGTAGCAAGTGATGCAGAGATCAAAGTCCTGTGGAGAAGTCAGAAAAATCATTAAATGGCAAAGTTATTATTGTGTACTGTACAAAAGAACATAATTTACCAGCATTAAGTACGACTACTTATGTAACTGCAGTGACCAGACACTCAAAACTTGTGCCAGGAAAAGCAGTAATTCAGGAAAATGCAACAAAAAAAATTCACTCTGTCCATGCCATATAAGCTTTACACATACAACAAATAAAAATGGCATAAGATCACATTGTAAATCATTACTATCTCCCCACTCCTCCCATTCTATAGTCCTCACCTCACACACAGTACAATGGAAGCGAGTTTCAACATGGTGCTTGCACACATTGCAGGTATACACAAAGCGATCCTGGCTTTGGTTGTGCAGTTCAACCAGCATGCACATAGTGCTCCATTTGGAGCGACGCATCGAAGAAAACTCCAGGTGTTTATCCCGTGCAAGGGTTAGGAAGGCATCACGACCATCCATCAAATCACACGCCATCAAAGGATCCGTGTCAACAATGGGCAGGAGAGCATTGGAATTGGGTGCTGCAATCAGCCGGATAACAAAGAACACCTTGGAGAAAAAAAAAGTTGGATTTTTTTTTTAATGAAATGTGACAAAATATGCAATATGTTGAACATTGTACAAAAGATACTGATTAGGATTCCACCAAACTTGACAAACGCTAAATGTTTGACCATGTAACTTGATTAAACGAAATCATAGAAGAAGAAAAAAAAAGCTGAAACCAGGCATTAGTCTTCCTCATACCTCTTTGTGCTTTTCCATTGTGGCATAGAGTTTCTGTGAAAGGTCATTGGACACATTAGGCATCCCCGGCTTCTTTTTGTTGGCTCGGCTTAAACTGCTCTTGTTCTTGCTCGTCTTCTTGTTGTTCTTTTTCTTGGCATTTTTGCTGTCACCTTTTGTTGTCTGGAGAAACAAAGAGAAGTTTTGTTGTGTGAAAGGGTTGAGTGAAAAAGCACTTTTAGAAGGTAACAAAACATGAGATGAGTAAGAGCTTAAAGACTAACATCAACACTCTCATTGGACGTGCTGTTCTCCTCCCTCTTCCTTTCCTCCTCTTCTTGCTCCAGTTCTTTTATACTCTCTTCAAGCACATTGGGCCAGAAATCACCCTCAAAATAGGGCAGTTCTTTGGCGCTGGTGAGGCGATCCTCTGTTGCCTGTTTGAAGATGTCCTGTAAAAAAAAAAAGTTATGTATATATAAAATAATGAAAATATACTATATGCTGAAAAAAATGGAAATATTTCAAATACAAAATGTTTACAAGAACACAATGTTTAAATTGTACCTTATAGTCATGCACGATACGCTCTGCTACGGCTTTATCCAGCATCTTTTTATACCACTCCTGCAACCGCTTGGGCTTGGGTATCTTCTGGTCTGCAGGGTGACAGTGGAAGATGTAATCATCTCCTTCACTAGGAGGGCAAGCCCAGATGTGTCCTGTGGTAAACCTAGGAAAAACAAAATCCAAAAAGGTTTACAAAATTTCACAAGGCAAAAATAAAGAACATCTATTAAAGTAAAAATACTGCTGAAACAGTAGGACAGGGGAGTATCATCTTACCCTTGTTTTCTGACATACTCCAGATATCCTATAAGAATCTCATGGTACACGCCTGTTCTCAGACAGCGTGGCTGAAAGAAGTGGACACTGTCCAGGTAGGATATGTAAACTCGTCTAGAAGATTGAGGGCAAGAAAAAAAAGTTTAGCAGGAAATGAAAACAGGCCCATTAAATAATAAGAAAAGCAATTACATATGCCTGACCTTTGATTAGGGGGTGGACAATCTGAGCCATACTCTTGCACGTGCATCCCAAAAAAGCAGACATCAACACCATCAACATCCTCAAATGCAAATAAAGCTTTCGTTCTGTATGGGAAAGACTCTGACATCTCTCCACTATCCACAAACCTGTGAAAAGGAATCCAAGCAGACAAACAAGCAATGCTAAAAGTCTGCATGGGATGTATATTACATTATAAATCAGAGTAAACAAATGAGGCTTCAAGGCAAGAATATAAATGACAAAATGTGTATTAAAGTAACTATTCTTGAAATGTCCAACAGTTAAATGTGTTGTATTAAACCAGAGTCTGTTCTTAATCATCCTGTCTGACCTAGACTTCATGCCTGGTTTGACTTCCACCACTTTGTCCGAGACATGAACAACACGAACAGTAACTTCACCAGACTCTGGGTGATTATGTCGCTTCAGAAAGTCATTAACCCGTGTTTCCAAGTAGATGCCTAGTTTGGTCTGTGGAAGCCCTGAAAAAAAATAAACAAACAAAGAAACAAATTAATTAATTAATTAAATTAAAAAAAAGTTGTTTAAATGTCATTACTAGTTAGATTATCAGTGAGAAGAAAATACATGGAAAAGATTCGACAACTTGTACAATTTAATAAAACACTGAAATGGAACCACATACTTTTAGCAGCATATTTATTCTCTTTACGGGTCTTGTTAGACTTCTTCAGACAACCATCACATACAAAGCTAAATGAGGGAAAAGAGAAAAAGGTAGGACACACGATGTTAGAAACACCTTTCAAAATCCACAGTCAGTTGTATTTTATTTCAGTGCAGAGAACTCACCCTAATGGCCATATAGTGTCATGGTGCAAAACACAGATCTGATGCATCTTCCGACCACAATCCATACATTCCACAAATCTAAAAAAAAAATAAAAAAAAAAAGTATTAATCCTGATAATTTTGCTGAGATCACAAAAATTTTAATTAAAGGTTATATGGACTTACAGCTCAGGGTCGAGTGTGTCATTTTTCTTCTTTTCAAACTGATCCTTGTTGATCGATCTAGAAATATATGCATATTGTAGCACAATTAAAACAAGAAAAGACTATGCAATATGAAAAGACTCAAAGGGTGCATTTATGGTCTTCAAAAATCCTGCTTCAAAATCTCAATAATAAGTTTGAGATTTATTGTTGTTGACTGAATTAATTTCCATTAAAGTTTTGTTATAGTTTTGTAACTCACGGTCTGACAGAACATGATGGAAAATGTCAATCTTTATCAATCAATAATTTATTTTAACTCTAGGTATTTTTAAAGTGACATTGATATCACAACTTGTTTTACTCAAATTTTATATATTTTTTAAACATTTGGTAAATAACAGAAAATCCAATGGAAACATCTGATGCTATATGTAAGAGTTGTTCTTTTATAACAGATAAGTGCAGTAAGATCTCTATACAATCAAACGTAATACAGGTGGGAGGTCTTGATACTGCAAACACTAGACAGGCTAGACAAACTTGTTTTCTTGTTGTACAGCTGAAAAGAAAAGAAAAAAAAAGATCATGCTGTAATAAAACACTAATTAACATGGTGTGAAAGAGGAGATACTTACGTTTGAGGTTGGGATGGGTCATCTCCCAAGGACACAGTCTCACCCTGGATCTCATTGAAACACTTTTCGCAGAAGTGGTACCTGTCAGCAAGAAGCCCATATTTTGGTGAACTACACCATGCGCCAACACCACAGCCAATCACAGAGAGGCAACGAGGAGGTAGCCACCAATCAGTGCAGGACAAGGCAGGGCAGGCAGGCCAAAGGGGGAGCGCAGGACAGGGTCATCGCCAGAGGAGCCAATCATGATGCAGGATTTTTGAGCAGGGGTTTTGAGCAGGGAGGGGTTTAGGTGCAGATGATTGGTCAGATGAAAGCAGGCGATAGCGGACACAACAAATGGCAAAGTACAGGGGAGAGGAAAAGGGTTGACAAAGAAAAACATTAGACAAGACAGAAATGAATGGATAAGGAGGGAGACAATAACAGACAAGCAGAAAGCCAAAGCAAAGCACAGATTAGCATTTACATGTATAATGAGAAAACCATTATAGCAAAACTGGAGCAGAATCAGTTGCGAAGGGTGTTGTGACTTATGGACACATGAGCACATTAAACATGAACAAAAAGACCGTAGCCACAATGTCAAGCAAACAGGCATTTTAAAGGTGCTCTTTCAAAAGATAAGAATTATTCCTTTTATGTCATGGTTGCACTGACCATTGTTGTACATACTGTAAACTTGACGAAATGGGCATTCAAGAAACTTTGACAAATTATAGAGTAAAAATATATATATAATAATAATATTATTTGTGTATGAAAACATTTCTGGTTAAGGTTTCGATTTTGTGTGCCATGTATAGAACATTAATGTCCTTTGTCAGTCACATGGTTGTTTAAGTGATAAACTGCACTACTTGTGGTTGTTTTCAGAGATGGTAACAGACGTTTTATGCTACAATTGTGCAGCCTGTGTTACAAAACGTTCAACCTCTGCAGCACCAGTGCTATGTGCAAAAACAGCCCCTGACGATCCCCTTAAAACATTTTAATGACTATCCGAAAAGGAGCACACTTTAAAATGCCAGGTCTTTTCACACACATAGGATTTTACAATGGCAGAGGACTGATTGGTGGAAAAGGTGGGACAAGAAGACACTCTTATCAACCGTGGTGCAAGTCACTTCACTTTATGTGGCCAGGTACAGTGGAAAAACAGCTGTTTCACATGCATATGTAATAAATAATCATAACATTGGTCGTTCAGATATATATGCTTGCGTGTCCGTTGATGTTGGCCTCAGTCGTAAGTTCCTTACCTGTTCTGATAACTAAAGTAAGCAGCATCTCGTGGTATAGTGCATAGCTGCTTCCCATAGCAGCACAGAGTTTGGGGAGAAAACTCAAACTGTGAGAGAAAACAAAAAAACATTTGGTGAACATGCAGAGAACACTGCCTATATTTGTAAAAACAGATCAACTTCAGGTCTTTCATATCAATATGTACTAGATCTGTGCTATGACACAAAATCCCATATTATGACTAACTCTACGCCTATGCTATAAAGTATTAAGGAAAGTATTGATTTATAAAACAGGCATCACATTAGAAGGACAATGTAATGTGTGCAAACACTCTTGCATCCTCTGTTTTACCTTTCTCCCACAACAGTAGCCAAGGCTCTGCATGACCGGGTCGATCTCCTGCTCAAACACTTCCGCCAGCTTGGAGCAGTACTTGTAGACTCGTGATGTCTTGCGGTTATACAGCCAGGCGTTGTTAAACATGAGCCAGATGTCATCCACGTACTGCCACGGTTCTTGGTACTGGCCCGTGTCGAGCTTCCGTTTTATAGTAGACAAGTCCATAGGATTCTTCACAATATCAAAATAGTCCTGTGATTTGCCAAAAGTGACAAAGTTAAATATCAGTTCAGTAGAATTGTACATTTACATAAATGATAGAATGACCTTAATACTTCGAAAATGTATTTGATATCAGAAAAATTATGATCATTCCCAATTTTATACACGATCGACGGAAAATATATATACCGTATACTACCATTCAAAAGTTTGGGAGGAAAGTATTCAAAGAAATTAATAATTGTATTCAGTGAGGACGCATTAAACATTGATAGTGTTACAAAATGTCTATATCAAATAAATGTTTTAATCTGGACTTTATATTCATCAAAGAATCCTGAAAAAAATAAAAATCACAGTTTCCAACTGTTTTCAAGCAGCCTTGGTGAGCATAAGAGACCTTTAAAATATTTGTACAATCTTTTGAATGGTAGTGTATATTATTAGTACGGTAATGTATGTTTAACCAAAACCAGCATTATATTAAGGTGACTGTGCACCAGACAGCACACGTACTGGTATTCCCAGCACTAAAGGGTCCACAGGTTGGCGGAAGGGCAGAGACTCGGGGTCCTGGCGGTAAAGAGACTCCAGTGTGGGCATCAGGGCCTGCCTCAACTCTTCTGGTTTAAAAACTGATGAAAAAGCAAACAAGATACACAGAATTATTACATTAATTCTTAAATTCTTTGACAAAAACACACAACAGTGAATATTTAATCTATTCAGTATAGTCCAGAGGTACCTAACCTGTGGCACACAAGAAAATATTTCAACTGGCTAAAAAAAAATTCTCTAGTTAAAACACTTGGCCTGTTTGACATTTCAGTCATTGGTGATGGCAGCAATTTAAGAACAAGCATCAAATTACTAAGTCATCTGTAGTCAAATAGACAGTAAAACATATCCATTGATGTGTGAGATTCATTAAACATGTTGCATGGCTGTTAAATTGTTGCCCATTATATTTTTATTCTATAGTATCATTACCAAGGAACCAACAGTTGGTTTTGTACTAAAGCCAACCCTAGCAGCTAAAATACCCAAGTGGAGTCTGATCATACTTTTCTTTTTGTTGGGGACTCCAGAAGGTGAACTGTGGGTAACTGTAGACCCTGAACCCTCTTCCTCTTCTTTAGGCTCAGTCTTTAACTCTGGCTTTTTGTCCTCCCCAGCTGCAGTGGAAGATGTCTCCATTTTCACACCATCACTCAATGGCTCCTCTTTCTTTATCTGATAAAAGAAAGCAGTCAATTCATATGGAATGATTTTAAGATCATCTACAGGGTCCAAGGATTTTTTTCTACTGTGGTTAAAAATTTTACTTGCTCCACCAAAAAAAAAAAAGGTGTTGTTTTGACCCATTTAACACTGTATTCTAATAAATAAGCAACCAAACATTTAAGATACTGGTGACATTTCACAATTCTCAATTGTTTCCAATTTCAATACCCCAGAAAAAAATACTAGCCTAACTAATAGAAAGTTCAAATATTATTGAACAACCCTCTAAGGACACACTGAAGCTCGAGTCACCATTGGCTAGTTCATTTGACTCGCCAGACTTTTTACAAGGAATGCAACAATGCAAATGAAACAATTTTATATAAATATAACACAAAAAGTACAGTAAAGACAAGTAAACAGTGTAATGAAATAAGAACAAATAATCAAACTACAAGCAATAGCACAAATAAACAAAAGAGCACAGATACAAATTAAATAAACAGTGCTTTTCAGTTTTTTCAGAAAGATCTAACAGTAGATAGATACAGATTACAGACTGATTAGGTACAGAAAAGAATAAAGTAATGTAAAAACACTGCATAGTCCTCACTGTATAAATTAAATGAAGATGAATCCTTATTAAAGTAACAAGATATTCAGTCAATAGCAGTGACTATTATTGCAGTGAGTATTTTGTGGTTCGATTACATTAGAAACACAGACAGAAGTAGGAATATTAGGCATAATGCATGGATACAATTTACTGAAGCTGTTACACATGCGTTGTTTTTCTCGACATTTACGTTCACTTAAGACAAAATTGTCCATTCAAGCACAAGACGACGCGAAAGTACTCAATTCAGTAGTTGCGTGCTGTCAGACACAGCTTTCTGGATGCCTGCTTCGAATGTGCGTACAAAACTTCTCGAATGGAGTTCTCTTTCGTGTCTTCCTGTGCTTGAATGTTTAAAATTGGCATGGCTTAAAAAAAATGTGCAAATGAAAAATTTTTATGATGACACAGCACTGGACCAATCTGTGCAGTGACAGTTTCGTCAACTCTTGGCCATCGGGCAGTCCTTATTGTTGAGCCCTACATTTAGCATAGATCTAGCGCATCAATTCGCTTTACGTGGCATGTGTAAAAGCCTCTCTTTCTCTCACGTTGAGTGCGTGTGTAAGGTAAACAGACAAAGGGCTATCTTTACTCGCATTGTTGAAGACAAGTGAGTATTCAGTAATAAAATAAAAACAAATAAACCAATTACAAGCAACAGCTCAAATAAATGCAACAGAACAAAGATACAAGTGAAATAACCCATGCCTTAAGTTTTTAAGTCTAACAGTATTCAAGTACAGAAATTCAATAATCAAATGTAAAATAACATTACATAGTCTTCACCGTATAAATTAAATATAGATTAATCCTTGTTAAAGCTACAAATGTTGTTTAGTCAAGATCATTGAGTGATTTTCTCTTTTGTTTGAGTAACATTAATGACAGAGAAACAGGAATATTAGGCTGCTGTTACTTTAAGACCAAAATGCACGGATCCAATATACTGTTACACATGCGTTTTCTTTCTCATCTGTTTACGTTCAGTTAACAGCTTTGTTGTGTGTACTTTCTGTTCCATTATTGTTGAGCCCTGTTACTAATAACAACATGTCTGACTGTCAGATAATCAACACCATTTAGACTTTAACTCTTATTTACTGAAAATACAACTTCTGGATCTTACCTCAGGCTTTTCCTCAGATTTAATGTCTTCCTGCTTTCCAGTTCTTCCTCCAACCATGGCTTCTTCATCCTCATCCTCATCCTCCTCCTGCTTGACCTCCACCTTGGGCTCAAAGGAGGTTGTAGAGTCTGAAGGACCCTGCTGAAACGATCCATCTGCACTGCTGACGGAGGCAGGGGTAGCAGCCTGGCCATCCGCTGGCAGAGAACCCTTATGAGACAACTGAAAAAAGAAAAGACAAAAACAGTCAAAAAGGTAAAAAATTAAGTGTATAGATCCAAAAATGTGAAAAGTGAAAACGCAGTACAGTCTAAATAAATACGATCAGCATTAATAAGAACATCTTTGAAACCTCTCAGCTATTTTTCAATAAATTTTCAAATGTACATGTAATAGGATGAGATCCATGGAATTTAGGATCAAATCCAGTCAAAAGTGAGGAACAAATTACAATTTATAACAGGCAAAAAGTGTCGTGAAAATGTTCTTTTGCATACACCACCTGAGGAGCATATGTACAGACCTTTTATGCTAATATTATATTATATATATATATATATATACATACATACATACATACATACACACACACACATACATACACACACATACATACATATACACACTCACCTAAAGGATTATTAGGAACACCATACTAATACTGTGTTTGACCCCCTTTCACCTTCAGAGCTGCCTTAATTCTGCGTGGCATTGATTCAACAAGGTGCTGAAAGCATTCTTTAGAAATGTTGGCCCATATTGATAGAATAGCATCTTGCAGTTGATGGAGATTTGTGGGATGCACATCCAGGGCACGAAGCTCCCGTTCCACCACATCCCAAAGAAGCTCTATTGGGTTGAGATCTGGTGACTGTGGGGGCCATTTTAGTACAGTGAACTCATTGTCATGTTCAAGAAACCAATTTGAAATGATTCGAGCTTTGTGACATGGTGCATTACCCTGCTGGAAGTAGCCATCAGAGGAAGGGTACATGATGGCCATAAAGGGATGGACTAGGGATGAACCGATACCACTTTTTTCAGAATCGATCCGATACCAAAAATTCAGAGTATCGAACGATACCCGATACCGATCCGATATCAACACACTTTTTTAAAAAAAATCAAGTAGAATTTATGTAACTCTT